>CM065052.1:130967354-132167354 GCA_032883995.1 Coronaproctus castanopsis | reverse complement strand
ACTGCAGTTAAAGGAGTGGTTACAACATATGGATAATATAAACAAAATAATAAGAAACAAAAAATTGTGAATTCGAAGTGGTGCGACAAGTGAGAAATATAGCGTCTGCTACTACTAACGAGGTACAATATGGTAAATAAAAATAGTTACTGTGAGAGTGTAATTGGGAATGTGTGAGTACTATAAATGTAACTTTGTGTATATTTGAGTTTTATAAATTAAAAAATAACGATTTTTGTATGTAATAATAGTTTAGAATTGTAAAATGGTGTAGATCCGTCGACAAACGTATGACGGAACATATATAGAATGGGGTGGGAGTGTGAGTGTGTGTGATTGGGTTTACTTATTGTATTTTTATTTTATAATAAATATACCCTTTTTGAAAAAAAAAAAGGTGTTATTTCGATGAACAGAATTAGGCGTTGTCATTATATTTCGTATTTATAATTAATATGTTGAGAATTATATTTTATTTGCACGTTATATCGAAAACGAAAATGTTATTATTTTGCAATTATAACACTTGTGTTAAGAAGTTCGTTTACATTTGTATCATTTCTTAAAAAAAAAAAATATTTTTATAATTATGGGATTAATATTTTAATAATTTCATTAGAACGAACCACCAGCTTAAATAATTTTAAATTATATTTATAACCTAGCGTACGCGCATATACGAGCAATGCTAGAAACTTATCTATTAAACCTAAGTTGTTCATTTTTAGATATATAAGGGTACACAATAAAATCGTTTGATTTGAATATTATTATTAATACTATTATTATCATTATTATTATGATAATTATTATTATTACCTTTATTATGGTCATCGTGATTATTGTATAGGCATCATTGTTGTCGATATCATTGTTATAGTATGATAAAGTACACATATATTGTCCGTTCCTTTAAGTTATTACATCACAGATATAAATATTTTCTTTAATGAGATACAACAATAATGAAAGCCCGTTTAATATCGACGGTTATTTTCAATCGAGTTAATAATGTCGGTAATAATGAAAATGAACGGTGTCTAGCCACATCGTAATGTCCGTCAATAATAGTGTCGTAATAGTAATAATAAGAATAAAAACGAACATAGATAATAATGGCTATAATTAGCTACGGTGAATTTGAAGCAAAAATTTAACAAGACAAAACATCGTTTCTCGGATGTGTTCTACTACAAAGCTGAACACCAACATTCGATGGCAATGCAACAATCGCTGCAACATTAACAATAATGATAACATGACGGCACACCCGAACTCTCTAATGCGATGTCATGCCACTCTTTCATTTTTCTGATTCGTTTTACTATACACGCGTCCAATATAATTTTCCATATGCACACAAACACACACACACAAGTAACCATGCACTAGCACTCATTATATATATATATATATATATCACCATCATCATAATTTATCCACTCTGTATACGAGTAAAGAATACATCCATACATATTATATATATGTATGTATGTAATAAATGAAACGTATGGGTTATTGCATGTAAAAAAAATCTTGCAGATGTTTCCTTATCAAATAACGAATTACTTTTTTTTTTCTTGGTAAAAGTTACATAACTTTCTACCACAACTACTTTCTAATTGGATTTTTCTTGAATCTATGTGATCTATAAATGACGAACTGTAATCAGTTGTAAAATACATCGTCCATCAATCCACTAATATAAATCGATTTACCCCGTAAATTGCAGAAATATATATATATATATATATATATATATATATATATATATATATATATATATATATATATTCCAGATAATGGTTTTTGTTGTAGAAAATTAGTTGTTTTTGAACGCCATATTGATATTGCGAGTGAAATCCTGAAATTTGAAATATATATAACGTGTTAGCGATTAAAAAACAAGAGTATATATAATTATCCGGGTAATTCAACAATAGAAAGCTTCGTAAACTCGAAGATGTTGGTGAAAATTAGAGTAGTATCTATCGAAATAGTTATAACAATTTGTATATATATATATATATACGCGTAAAATTTTTTTGCGCGTTCATATTCTTTCTCTTTCGCATGCACGCACGGCTATCCGTTATTTCGTCAAAATCTTCGCTATCTATGTGCCTATGTGTATAATTCTTTGTCTCGCTCGTTTTAACTCCCTATTTATAATGCGCCAATAGAAGTTTCACTTCAAAAATATCAACTAAAATTAGTTGCCAAAATGGCGTTCAATCAAAAGAAACATTTGCCTATCGTCAAGATGAAGAACATCGTTAAGTCATACCTATTTACCCCACACTCCATCAAACCTAAGGTCTTCGAAACTTAGTGTAGGCGTAGGCTACAAAAAAATTAGTTTGATAGAAAAAACAAAGAATGAAAAAGTTTCCAAAAACATACGGCCACTTACATCGACATAATCCCAGTTTTGTACGGCTTATTAAAAGAAAAAAATAAAGGCAGGACAAAGACAATTTTAGTTTTCAAGTTCAGTTTATTCATTGCGATCGTGAGTCTTTAGGTTATCGATCGATCCACGGTTGTTTGTAGAAAATAATAATGATTTTTAGTGACCGAAGATAAGGCGCGAATATACTAAATTTCTGCAAAAATATCAAAAAATTCAGTGTCACCAGTTGTTTGAAGTATAAATACTGTTCATGATTTATTGCTCGGTGTATAGATCCAGTCTTATTATATCTCTTATTTCATCAGTGCCTTTCAACTGTCATCTCTGTATCGACGCTCCATTACGCCAGAATTACATATGACATTGATTCGTGATTATTGATTTTGTTATAATACGGAAGCATTCGATGTAAAAAGAAAATTTTATATTTTTTGATGAAAACGTATAGCAGCCTTTCTTATCGCATTCGTTTACTCTCTATTAGCCGTCTAAAAAGACGGCTCTAAATTCCGAAGCACGCAAATTTAGATAGCGAATGTTACGTTACGTCTCCGGGCAAATTCTGAACGAAACATTCTTTGCTTTCGCGTCATTAACGACTTACCAGCAGCAGCAACGATCACAGCGAGAACTGAAAACTATTCCCACCTTAAGTAAATATTAATTCGTGTCTCCGGACTAATATTTACTCTACCGCCGTGATATTTATATATATATATATATTATATATATATATATATATATATATATATATATATATATATATATATATATTTATATATAATGTTTGTGTGTGTATATTCTATACTGTTTAAGAACACACAAAATTATTATTATTATTACTTAAACTATGCTTATGCACACTAGAAGACATTTTTATATATGATTTTGATGTGTATATGTATAAACGTTTATATATATATATGCTCTATGTAGATGTATACACGTTTATGTATTTTATTTGCATTGCATGAATATGCTAGGATATGAAGGACACATCAGTCCATTTGTCGATTATATTGCTTCGTGTGAAATGTATCTTCTTTCTATTTCTATTATTGTGGTTGTTGTTATTTCATTATATACATATTTGTGTGAGTGTAATATTTCATTGTTTTAAATAAATATAATTTGATTTGAGGATAATTTATTATTATTTTCGTTACTGTCATTATTATTATTATTATTATCAATGATTATTATCGTCATTATCGTGATTATCATTATCATTATCATTATTAATATGCAAAAAGGTTTAAAAGCAATATTCATTCCTTGTCCTGACAAGAAATAATTATGTAACTAAAATTAATGCGATCAATAATTGCGTCAAGCAGCATCACAGAACGCTACAAAGGAATATTTTAGAACCTTATTTATTACCGATTTATGTATTGCCTATGCTGGTGACGTGTTTTGCTTGTAAATTCTCGTTTGCCTAGGTGTACTTCAGAATGTTAAGCTAAGTAATAATAAAATATGTAGCTGGTTTATAGAACATCCTTTAGTTCTTAACACAGACAAGACGAACTACCTTAAATACACACAAATATCGACAATTGTAGAATTCTAGCTATTTGTTTGACAGTAGATTAAACATAAGCTACAGCCCAAGACTAGGAGGCCGTAGGCATAAAATAACATGGGTCCCTTTTGTATATGTAATTTAATTTGGACGTCGATATTTTTGAATAATAAAATACATCCCTTTGATTTTATTAAAAAAAAAAATATTTTCATTCAAAAAAGAAAAATGATCGCACTAATATTTTTCATTTCTAATATTTTTCAGAAAAATAATATCAAAATTGAGTCAAATAAAATTTCGTTAATTAATAATTTTTATTTCAAGAAGTCAAATTATTTTAAAGAGGTAAAAATAGAAGGTTTCCGTTTAACCAATTTCGTTTGAACGAAAAATACTCATAATTTTTTTTTTACAAAATAATATTTACACACCTTGTAGTATACATTTTCAACGAAATCTTGTTGGACTCCTACGTTAACAATATTGTATTTTCCGCCAGAATTCATAAGCACACAATAATATTGTCGTCTGCTGACCGAAATGGAAAAACCTGATGACTGATATTTTATTTCTGAATTTCCCGCTAATCTTTTAAATTTGCCACCACTCAATTACATACACGTGCGCTGTACTTAGATCGAACTTTTACTATCCGATACGTGACGACTGAAGGACCTGTTGAACGGGTTTTTTTAAAGTTTATTTCTATCGAATTTCAGAAATCAACGTATTTAAAAAATAATATTACAAGTTTTTTAAAAGTAATATCAACCATTATTGCCGTGGAGAATCTTACGATAATGATGCAGCTAATATGTCCGGTCAATATTCATGTTCGCGATCCCGATTGAAATGAACAGTTATGCTGAATATGTGCAATGCGCTGGGCATTCCATTAATTTAGTTGCAGTTAAAACAGTGGAATATTGTTTGGAAGTTATTCATTGTATACGTTTTTTGTTTTTTTTTTACTTCAACTTATAAGTAGAACTACTAGTTGATTAACGCTATAGGAAACAAAACGGTTCTCGAAGCATTGCCAGTAACTCGATGGTCAGCCCGAAATAGCGATGCAGTTAATGCACTCGAAATTCTTCAGAAAATTTATCTTAAGATCAGGTTGCAATAAACGACGCGAGGATTGAAGCGAAAAGTCACTATGATAAATTACAAGATTTTACAAATACCTTTTTACTGATTGTTTGGAGTGATATTTTGTTTAAAATTCACAAAACTAATTTAACAATTAAAAAAAGTTGCATTATTTGGAGTGTTGCTTCAATTGTTTGGAAAAAATTACGAATAACAAGCGAGTGAAATTTGACGATTATTTAAGTAAAGCAAAGAATAAGGCAAAAGAAATTCCTAAAAATATTCGTACATCACGAAAACCAAGTATAAAATTAATACGATTTTAAAGACCAACCGAAAATATTACATTTAAAAATTAAAATATTTTTTTTTTAGGTGCCGTGTACCACAAATTAGATTAGATCTGGCTACAGCTTTATCCGATAAAGTACAAAAATTAAATTATTCTATTTAAAAGGGGGGACACTCGCTCAGATGTTATGAAGTTGTGTACAAATCTCATTATTTCCTACGATATAATACATTGGGGCAGTGCTGTCAATGCTTATATTAGATCGATGAAAGTTGATCAAAATTTTGATCTAATATTACTATATAAGCCGAACAATAATCGTTATGTAAGAAATATTTTATGCATTCCGGACATTTATAGACCACGTTGGTTGGAATACGTTTTTAAAAATAAATCTTATATTCAAAATTCAGACTACAATTAGTAAGATTAGATCCGATAGCCGAGAAATCGCTGAATTCATTCGATATAGTAAATATAGCAGCAGGGCTACATATGTATTTATAACATGTTTCCGACGAATATGAGAAATAAGTTAAAAACTTATAAAAAAAAAAGACACCTGATAGTCCGATATCTAGAAGCTGAATACTAGATAGAAATCAGTAAATTTTAATGCTAATGTATGATAATTATAACATATGTGGTGGTAAACGTTTTGTATATTTCACGCAATATTTGGATTCCTTGTAATTTATTATATTTAAAATATACGTCAATGATCTACCTAAAATAAAAGATGTTAACATCACACTTTAATGACATTGCAGTTTTTACCTCTTCTTGCAGAATAGATACTATCCAAAAAAGATTTTCTGATACCGCAAAATGTACGAATATTACAACAAACGGAAAATTAAAATAAATACAACTAAAATTGAAAGCGTTATTTTTGATAAACGTAGACCACGTATAAATTGCAATCTCAAAATAGGAAATAATAGAATGGAAACCCATATGATAACAAACTAACTTTTTCAAAGTATATTGAAACAAACACAGTTAAGATTATATACACTTCATAAAATTGTCAATAAACAATCTAAACTTAATATTATCAATAAATATTTAATTTACAAAGCATTATAATAATCGTCTACTTTGAGGAACAGTGCAAATGAAACCTTTAATAAACTGCAAATATTTCAGAATAAATATCTGCGAATCGTATTGAGTTTCCCGTATCACACAAAAGTATACGCCCGATTTGCATTACAGACCATTCTTACGTATTTCGGATTATTAGAAAACAAGCGGAAATTTTGTTTATAATAAATGTCTTACTTATCCCTTTAGTAGAAACATAGGTAACTACACAAGTGAGTCCCTTTTATCAGAAACATTAGCGTATCAAGCATTTGCTTCTCTGAACTAGGCTACTCAATTTAAAATATGATTAAGCTATAATTTCTAAGTACGTAATCTAATAAGTATTTACCTATATATTTACACTGCCTTGTAATTAATTAGTTGTACGTTTTTCCCCATATACATATATATATATATATTCGATTTTGGCCATCTATGGACCACGGAAAAGCTATTCGCATGATGTTAGTCTTAACTCAGTTCTGTCCTTCCCCTCGTTTCAATGCCCGGGATTCTTTCATCAGTTTCGAATGAGTCTTTTTTCTTTCTTCCGTCCATGTTCGCGCCGTCTTCTTTATCACCTTTTAATGACATCCCGTCTTTTCTTTTCGTTTTTTTTGTTAACCAATATTCTTTCATCGTTTTCGAATGTGTCTTCTTTCTTTTTTGTCTTTTTAGTTTCAGGCTCATGGGAATCCTTGGAATGATTGGATCCTATGTCTAAACTTGTTTCTATCTTTGATTTGTTCATCAGATATTGCTATATGTTCCACATCCCTTTTGACTTGTACCATCCATTGCATTCTAGATTGTTGTCAAAAAAAGTCAAACACCTTTTTGGTAAGACGGTTGTTGTCCATTCTTTTTATCTGCGCATAATAGGCGACTCTTCTTTTCCTTATTGTGTCGCTAACCTTTTCTATTGTTTCGTATATTTCCCTGTTGCTTTTTAATTTCCAATGTTCTACATCCTCTCTAGGGTCCAATTTTTTTCGTATTATTTTCCTTTCTTCGACTTCTAATTGCTGTATTTCCTTGTTAGAGGTCAAGTTTAGGCATTCGACTGCGTACAGGCACTGTGCTTTAATGGCCCTGTTATAGTGTCTTATTTTGGCATTTCTGGATATTGACTTTTTATTATATGTGCCCCCTGTTAGTTGAAAAGCCATTTCCAATGTATGTTTTCGTTCCAGCATCGATTTTTTATCTCCCGCTTTCGCTTGAATCATTTCCCCGAGATGTTTAAATTCTTCTACTCTTTTGATTATTCCATTCTTAACTTTTATAATGTCGGGAGCCATTTTCATCATTAATTTTATTATACATAGTATAGATGACCAAAGCGACCAATTGTAAAAGCCAAAAAATAAAAAAAAATTAGATAACTTGTGTCAAATATATTATTAAGATGCACAGTATGGGCAGGAATTAAGCTCAGTATGTGCTAATTCTACATTTTATATAATTTTTGTAACAATTATATACTTTTGTTCATTCATTCATTCAAAGAGACATTAATGTTATCTAGTCGATCATTACTAGTACAGTCGAATTAAGTATAATTACTTTGTACGTCCGATGTTCGCGCAAATGTGCGTATAACAACCAGAACTGATGCGCGAAATTTATTTCCTCGTGCATGTTTTTACTTGAAAGATGGACTTAGAAACAAGAAAACATTACATTGCTACGTTTGGTCTGTGTTGCTTTATTCGGAGGAAACTAGGACAATAAATGCGGATTGCGAAAGAAAAATTGACGCCGTTGAAATGCGGGCACATATCGACGCATAGAATTCTGTGGACAGATAAGGTGACCAACCGCGAGAAGTGCTCAGTAGGTGTCAACAAGTTGCAATTAATGTATGATATGAAAAGAAGAAAAATTAAATATATCTCTCGCGAGAATAATGGCTTTTCAATTTAGCGGCGCATGGTAAAATTTCAGGAAAGACACTTAATGGAATTATTTACCACAAATACAGGAATTAAGTATTTCGTCAAATTAATTAAATCAGCCATATGGCGATGTATATAGACTTCGTGATATGCAACCTCTCGAACATGCTACTTTTGTGATGATGATGATAAAAATGTGAAATAAAGATGGAAGGTTAGTACAGACCGAATGTTAATTATACGCAGAAATGTAACCATATTTTGGTGATAATATTATCAGAGGCGAATAAAGAATATGAAAATGTCCGGATTATTCTTTAGATCGGAGGATAGGGAAGCCATGGAACAAGGAGAAGATAAAATCTGGACAAACACGTCTTCTTACAACGATTACTGGCGGACGTAATAATCGACGAATTAGTGACCGCCAACACTATTAGACGAGTGCGGAAATATTACGATGATGATGACATATATTAAACTGATAACTTCGTTTGTGCATTGATTTAAAATGAATAAATTGAATTATTATTATTATTATTATATTATTAGTTTCATTTACTTATTTCTTTATTTGTGACGGTTTTTTTTTTTACAACTACGAGGTTACCAAGCCGAAAGTATAAAGTTATTTAGATGGTATTATATAGATTACATTGTTTGAGGAATAGGAAGAGATCGTTTAAATGGGGGGCTATTATTACACAATAGTTGGGATAGATTAGCGGATAGGTGAAATGTCGGTGTATCGTATTTAAGATGATGTAAATTTCATTTAATTCGATTTGATTGATTTCCGCAGTCACTCTTTACGGAATCGAAATTAAAAAGATTCGTTATTAATTTTTTTATTTTTCGTTTAACTTTGTAGCGGCGTCCAGTCCAGTATGTTTAGGATCAGCTATCGTACGACGATGTTGTTCCGCTGACGCGATAATTCGCGCGACTGCCTGGTCTAAGAGTGAAAGTATTCGCAGCACACCGATTCTCATGGGTAATTCCTTTAACGTGTATATATATATATATAGTATGTATATGTTAAGTCTTCGCTAATATCCATATATACACACACACACATGTATACGATATGCGGTAGGTACGTCCGGATTCGTAATCCGACCGTTGTGGTAAATTTGATGACTATAGAATATATTATTATTATCATTACCATTATCATCGATGATTATTATTATTGTTAATATATTCGCGTCAAAGGGGGAACACCCTCTTAGTCAACCACCCTACCTGTATAACGCGTACGTTTTAGATTCATTTTATTTCGTTAGTCGCCGTTATCGTCGCGCCATCGGGAAAAAAATCATATTCGTCCGTTACTATTGTTATCGTATAATTATCCTGTTATCGTTAATTTGAATTTTTTTTTTTCGTTTCGATCAATTCTCTCGCAGGCTGATTTGTTATAATTTTGTTTCCTTACGAAGAAGATATTTTGCGCGATCGAATAGGAAGAACAGACGACTTAAGATTCTTTCTCGGAAATAATCGATAATTTTAATCGCATTTTTTCTTATAGTAAGTAATGTACTTTTCTCATTTTTTTTTTTTTTTGAAAACGTATATTTGTTTAAATTTATAAATAGAGTACATGCACATTTATATAGTACACAAACACACCTTATAATTAACATTTCTCAATTGTTCCGTCCAGCTTTACTTATATATAATTTACATCCTCTTAATATAATTATGTAATAATTTTTATAACTTAGAGATATTGAATTACACTTAACACTTGTTCCCACTTACACATCATTTGCTCGCATTCATTTCCACATTTTCACTCGCACTTATTTAATTTTCTTATTATGTAATTATTCCAATTCCTTATATATATATATATATATATATACATATGTGCATATACACATATATACATACTTTTTTTTGCATTTCGTAGCGTCGCTATGCTCAACCCCTCTGAGTTTTGTTTTTTTACAATGACCTTTTTCCAGTTTTTCTTTATTTTGAGTTATTATTTAATATTTTATTTACCACCGTTTCATCCATCAACCAACTTTTAATTTTCCGGTGTTTTTTTTTGCTTTCATGTTTATCTCTTTTAATATGACTCTTTTTTATTTATTAACTTTTTCAATCGTACATTATGAAATTTCGAACTAAAATTATAAATTTTGTAGGCGGGTGTTTATTATATATAAGTACTAATTCGTAGGTGAATCGTAGACCAATTTTCCATATATATTTATATGTTAAAATTCAGACATTCCAAGCGGAAAAATAAACAATTTTGTTAACATTAAGTTTTCGTATAGCGTGTAGTGGTGACTGAAAGAGTTTTTCTTCTTCGTGATTTGATTTTATTGCTTAATTTTCGTTCTATTATATACTTCTATTATATACCGGTTGATACTTGCACGACACGTAAGTGCCTTTAAGTTCTTTATATAATACATATTTCAACGGGCACATGGTTAAAAATTTGAGTACATCGTAGAAAGGATAATATCTTTAATTGAAAATATTAATTTACGTTATATTAGAATGACGTATTACTGGTTTAACTACCATCACTACATTATTATTACTACTACTACTACTACCTGTCGCTGGTTGTTGATTCACGTTATCAAACTTTACTTCAGACGTTAACCCGAAAAGCTTGTAAACTATATTTTTGATCGAATACAGAAAAACCAGTCCGGAGTCGACAGTAGTAAAACAAAGTATGTAATCTATTCAAATCAAGATTCAGTCAATTTGAATAATTTTTAATTATATTTAGGAAATAATACTTAGACATGATTAGAGTAGAGTTCGATCGTAAATTAATTTGATACAAACGCGCACTTTATTTATAGGAAAAAAAGTAGAAATTCGAATTATCTGTTCTACTATTTAAGGTAGTTCTACTCTTCAGTTCAAATAAGACATCTACACTTTGCACTCTATCAATTCGTATTGTCATACGAGACACTCCGTTGGGGTGGTGTGGCTAAGTACTACATTGAATTCGTAAAAATTCTTCATTGAGAATGTTTGTTCAAAATCAAATATCATGTTTTTCACTTGTATAGGTTACCATATTACTTACGTGTTGAACAACGCTAGTAAACTTAAACTTTCATTCGTTAATAATAGGGAAAGATCAGTACGCCTAGAGCGAAATCGAGAATACGATCGAATCCCTACCTATAGGAATTTAAAAATCGATTCGACGAATCGTTAGTAACATTTATTCAGCTTTCGAGATATGAAATGTACATCAAGTGGGGAAAATTTCAGAGTATTTTAAGTGTGAATAATTTTAAATTAAGAATGATCGATAAAATAAAATATCTGGTATTAATAGTAGTGCTTAAATTTTAAATCGCGCGGTGGTATATTAAACAAAAGTCATTAAATGGCGAGCCTACCTATTGGCCAACCGATCTAAATAAGAATACCGGATGTTTTTGGACTTGTTTATATTAAAAGGAATTCCTCCAAATTACACAGAAATTATAAGTTGTAAATGATTTAACTTCTGACCATATTTCTGTTTTACTAACATTTAGTGATGCAGTTATACGGAAACAGAAGCGAAAGACAAAAATAAATTTACAAATTGGTTAACGTGTAGAAACTAGTTAGACCAACGAATAAACTTAAAAATAAGATTAAAAACTATACAGGAACTGGAGGTGTGCAGTCAACACTTCATTCAAAATTTGCAACTCCAACTCTGAATAATAATGCTGTAACACAAGAAACTTGTTATTCGCTTGAAATAAGAAAATTGGTCAAAGGCGTACAGCACGACGTATAAGATTAGGAGAATTGAAGATAAAACAATATTTAACCGAATTATTAGTAATAAACTAAATTAATATATGAAGCGAACCCGGAGAGGTTTCTTGATTATACGTCTAATTTAAGCTCTCGTGCAGAAAAAAATTATTCCCTATGGAAAACAACGCGATACTTCAAATGACCCATTTCTAGAATACCACCTTTAAAGGATAAATTCGGCAGCTGGCTTCGTCGTGATGAAGAAAAGGCAGAATTATTCGCTCGTCATCTTTCACGCACATTCCAACCAAACAATATTCCATCAAAAGTAGTATTGGATTAATTGCCTCGACAAATAATTAAATTTATCACTCCGCTTGCGGTAGCAGGAGAGATTGATAACAACATCAATCTCAAAAAGTCACCAGGAATTGATGACATTTCACTAAGGCTTTTAAAGCAACTGTCAAAGAAGAGTACCATACCTCTTGCATATATATATATTTAATGCTTGTATCTGACTGGAACATGTGCCAAAGTGTTTTAAAGTAGTCGAAATTATTATCATTAAAAAGCCGGGCAAACCAGCGGAAGAACTTGACCTGAAATTGCCTATTAAGTATGATTTAAGTAGTAAATAGTATTGTATAGGCAACATTGGCTTGATTTTGTAAACCGTCGTGCCAAATTTTTTCGAATGACTCAGTAATATCAATGAATACTGCTTCATCGTATTTTTTACCCTCGAGGCTGTCTTCAATAATTTTTAATACTCTATGTATTTACTGCTTAGTAGAGTACCTATTTCTGAAACTTGATGCTGAGGGATAGCATTTAGTCGTACGATAATTAACTTTTCAAATAATTCGGCTATCACAGGTACTAGCGAGATCGATCTGTATGATTCTAGGTTTGTGCCATCTTTGCCCGATTTTAGTATCATTAAAATTTGCAATAGTTTCCACTGGTTAGAAAAGTAAGATGTTCACAGCATTAAATATATATGTAATCATCATAATTCCTCTCCTAGGTAGTTCTTTTAACATTTTTGCTGTTATCATATCAAACCCGGGAGATTTTCTAATATTTAGAAGTTTTATATGTTTTTTAACTTCCGCTGGAGAGAACATTTTCATACCATCTGGATGCGAGTTGTGCTTAGTGCTATGTTCTAAATCATTAGATACTGTCGTTATATTTGGTTTGAACGTGTCGCTTAGATATCTTGCAAATACATGAGCTTTTTGCTTAACACTTCTTGCCCATGTCCCATCGTCTAGTCTTCATGGAGGATTAGATATTACTGGTCTCTTTATTCGTTTAGAGGCTTTCCACAGATTGTATTCTTTTTCTTGTGTGGGATACAAGTTAGCTACATATGTATTCTTTATATTATTCAATAATGTTTTTTATTTTTTTTTTTTGTTGCCATATTTATCTGGCTTTTAATCGAGGATAGTCTACATTTTTGCCATGATCTGCGTAAACGTCTTTTTTCAAGTATTACTTCCGTTATACGTTTTGGACATTCATTTTGGAGTACATATATTTTTTTTCTGTTGTGGTCGAGTTCCATACTGCCACCTGCATCTGCTCAGTAAAAGTACGAACACTTTTTTCAATTTTTTGTTCTGTTTTTAATGGAATTGATAAATTTATGTTTTCCTTGAGAAGTGTTCTATACCAGTCCCAATATGTACTTCTATTGTGCAATATTTTCTGTTATTGTTTCATTGTTATTTTCGTAGACATTGTAGATATTATTAGAGTAAGATCGCTAAAAATGTTATCAAAACTTGGTCGAACTCTGATATAATTGGTTGATGTGCCTTTAACAATGAACAGGTCTAGTAATTCTAGTGTACGGTTGACATCATCGTTAAGTGAAATAAATGATATTTTAGAATATATATATATATATATATATAAATTATGAGATATTCCAAAATATCTTATATGTTTTTGTTATCTTTTAATATTTAGTAAATTTACATTATAACCAATTGAGAAAAATTTCAGTTAAAAATAAAACGAATAAATTAAACATTGTAGCGAATAGCAGTAACTTTCAAGAAAATAATAACAGCCAACTTAACAATAACAGAAAATTCTCGATAACAGGGCCGTAATTTGCAACAGACCGTACACTGTTGTTGCTGTTTATACAACTGCTATTGCTATTACGCTATTACCTATTACTACTCTACGCTGTTATTCGTTCTAAAATCGTAGTTGCCCAGTACTGTTGCCCGATCGACATACAATACGATGAGCGCATGCGCATTCGAAAAATGATAGCAGACTACTTTTTCTTACCTGTTATTTTTTCAAATTGCTATTCTTGAACAATTGCTATTAAATAACAGATTGCTATATCGCAACACATCACTATTATTTATGAACTAATCTGATAGTGAATGTGATGAACAACAATCAGTAATATAAATTTTATATAGAAACATAACACAAAAACACAGAAAGTAAAAATAAATCAAAAGTTCCGTTTAATATAAAAATTGATGAATTTCATGATACACTTCTTAGAACTAATTATTCATCGAGGTTTATGGCTGAATTTAAAAATCATTTATCGCTTCATTTTATTATTTCCATTTTTTAAGTAGTTTTCGTTTTTAAATTATTTTTCTGTGTGTAAAATTTTATAATTCTCGTTAATATTATCGATGTCGTGTTTTAATTCCTTATGTTTTCCAAATAAAAATCTTTCATCGTTATTTTTATATGAATTTAAATGTTCTTTAAATCTTATTATTATGAATTGCCTGTCTGTCTCTCCCTTACATTCTTTTTCACATTGAATACAATTTAATTTATATACTCCCAACTTTTTAAATATATTTTTATATTTTAATTTGTACTAATTTCTTTTTTTTTTTTTGCGAGTAGAGCTATTGCCTATAAGGCTATTACTCGAATTATCAGTTACTTAGAGATAATTACAGAGTTTAGCATTTATTATAAAGTAGGCGAGATGGTGCAGATTGTTTACATCCGCGATACTTTTCTTCAACTGATTACGACGATATTGAGTATATTTATGGCAGATTACAACAATATGATAGACCGTTAGTGGTAAACGGCAAACTTCATATGTTGCCGCTGGTTGGACACTCAGTAGATACGAGTGCGTACTGAGCGTGTGACCAATATATATTCTGTTGACAGCTGTTTCCAACTTCGATGAACAGATTTTACCAATTTTTGAAGGCCAAATTGCTAAATCCTTTTTTATATTTCCACGTATACTTGGCAGCATATGGACGGAGACTGATTCCACGCGTCTAGAATTTTCTGGCTATAATATTTTGCGTTGTCTTCTCCTAGTCGGAAAATAAATTTGGGTAGACCCTTGTGCCGCACGGTGTACGTCATCGTGGCCTGTTATCCCTCGATGACTTTGAATCCAGACGAAATTGATGCCGGTCTTACGTTCACTTAATTTTATAATACTGTGAAATATTTGGTCCACCATTGCCACAGTAATATTTCTCGCTTCAATGCAATGTAATGCAAAAGCTAAGTCAGTCAGTATCACATACTGACCAGCAGAGAAATCTGCGATTCGTAACAAACACTGGAGCAAGACTATCATCTCATCCGCTAGGACTGATGATATGATCGGTAGACTGAAAGAATGGATCTTGCTTCCGATTGAGAAGGTACCTTCAACATATTGTGATGTTTTAGATACGTCGGTGATGCAAACGACTGCGTTGGACTGCTGTTGCGAGATAATAAAAAGCTTCGTATGGATTCCCACATTCGGTTTCATTTTAACGTCTGTTCAAAACAGGTCCCATTGTTATTAATTTCAACAATCTGTTATTATTTCTTATTGCTAAATCTATGTTATATTTGTTCAATATTTTTATCATTTTACATGATGACTTCGTACTTTTTGAACCTAAAGAATTCTTTTTACCTTTTTTTTTTCTGTGTTTTTATTGTAAGATTTTTCCATATTTCATCAACTAGTAAGGTTATATTTATTACTGATTGCTATTTGTTTTATTATGTTTTTTCTTGTTTTACTTTATCATTTAAAATTATTTTTGGATTATAACTGTTCATGTAAGTTTTCTATATATATATATAATCAATTTTTAGGTTAATAATGTTAATTTTTAAATCCAGATAATTATAGTTATTTTAGATACAAAACTGTTCAGATTATTATTATTATTATCACATAGACGTATTCCAGACAACGAATTTGTTGGCTCATTGGTTAAAGAGGCGTCGTCTAGTGGTATAGAGGTCTGCTTGGTCTGCATAGGGATCAATGGAAGCTAATGTACACTGAGAGCATTAGTTAATCACCTCTCACTTATTACTATCAGCTCCAGCCGTCTCTCCCCATACCGTGGTTCTATTTCTTTGAGAAGATTGGTCACAAGGGAATTGTACTCATCAATAGATTGTGATTGGACATAATTTGTTGCCTGACCATCTTTTCGGTATGCAGCTTAGAGAAAGTCCCCCCTCTATTCTGAACAGGAAGTCTGCAATCCCGATAATGGTTTTTTTTTTTACTCTGCTGTGGCGCTGGTGTGTTCGGATTACCTTGTCTTGTTACGATTTCGGGCATTACACCTCCGTATAATGTATCGTCCCTTCACCATCTACATAACCTACAATTATTCCCCCATATAGCGACGTGTCTACAGAAGTCAGCATCTTTGATTAAGATATAGATAGTCCCCTCCAAAGTATCACGTTGGGTAAGATTTAAAGGCACCCCCCATTAAAAAAACCTATCACTATCGTTATTATTCCATATTACTAAGGTATCATCAGCATATATTTTATATAATTTAACATTATTTTAAAAAATACTATTATTTTTAATATTATTCTCTAATTTATTCGTATAAATATCAGCTAGAATGCATGATAATGGATATTGCAACATTTTTTTTCTCTTTAATTTATTTACAATCTGCACAGAGTGCAATAAGTAAATGTGATAAAGGAACAGGAAAGAATCAGATACTGTTGATGGTCCATCGACCACAACTTATGGGAATGAAAGGAGGAGGAGGAGGAAGAAATTTTAAGACTGTCTCTTGGCCAGTTTTATTCAACCGACGCGATGAAGCGAGTGGCATATCACGGTTTGTCAGTTGTAGAGTAGCTGGATTAGCGGGATTCCTTAGTCTGCTGAAAAAGAGCTTGTTTAGCTACTTCTGAAACAGTTAGTACCCGCAAGTCGGAACGTATAGACTGATTTCACACGAATCAAAGAGCGTCTATAATTTGATGTAAGATTTTCGATTCCATTGACTATAAGCGCCGGATGTTAGCTGTAGCAGTGCCATATAGTTCAATGCCATATGTCCAAATCGGTTTTATTGCCGAGTTGCACAATAATAGTCAATCGATAACTTGTGACTGTTTTCTAAAAAGGCAATTGAGCAAACCATATCGCTTCCGCACATCCTTAATTTTATTACTAGTGTGTGTTGACTCCGGGTGAGTTTTTTATCAAGACACAAATCAAGATATTTAACATGGTTGTCCCATCTAGATGGACCGATGGCGTCAGCCCTTTACGCAGAGTAAAAGTAATGTGGCTGCTTTTAATTTGATTAATCTTGATTCTACATCTGGTTAACCAAGAGCTAAGTGGTCCTGAAGTTTTTTAGACACAATGGCCGCATCATAATCGGATGAGCGGTATGTCTGCAGTATAAACACTGTATAAGGAAGGACCCATAACACTTCTTTGTAGAACTCCTACTTGAATAGCATAGATTTGCGAACTAGTTTCGCCATATTTAACGCAGAAAAACCGGTCTTGTAGATATGATTTTATAGTTAAATAGTGTGATGGATGAATGATATCCCTCAATCATTCAGTTTGAAATGACAGACACGATCGAAGGCCAGCGAAACATCAGGAAAAACAGCTGAACAATATTGTTTCCGCTCTAGCGCTGGGGAGATATTGTCAACAACACGGTGAACATTCTTGTATAGTTGAATGATTATATAATCCAAATTGATGAGAAGGAATTATTTCTTTTGTTTTTTCTAAGGATGGATATATTCTACGCAGTAGATTTTTTTCAAAAATTTTACTAACGATGGAAAGTATGCTGATCAGCCTTTATCAAGTACATACGTGAGATGGTTTATTAGGTTTTAACACCATTTTTATTATTGAAAACTTCCATAATAAAGAATAGTAGTGTAAACGAACCATTGCGTTAAATATATAGGTGAGCGCTAAAACTACTTTGTTGGTAATAGTTGCAGGATTTCTGATGTGATAAGGTCAAATCCTGTTGCCTTTTTTTTAGGCAATTTCATTATTATTCTCTATGTTTCAACTGGTGAGATATTTTTAGGTGGTTTAGATACAGGGAGTGGACAATTCAACTATTGAAGGACCCCATTTATATGACTATATTCGACAATATCGCTGTGTACCTGAAGATAGCTGCAAGATGTTTTGCAAACGTTTCTGATTTTTTTTCTTCGGTAATATTCGGAGCTTCAACATTTGGACAATATAGGATTTTCCTACTTGCTTGCCACAATGAGCCATCTTGTGTAGATAATGAATTAGTGAACTCGGTGAAGGATGCATATCTGTTTTTGTGAATTTCAGAATTTAATATCCCGTTTAATCGATTCTATCTCGATTTATCTGAGATGGTTTTTGTGGGTTTCCATAAAGATCTTGCTCTTCTTTTCTGTGTTATTGACTCTCTGATAAAAAATTAGATATAGCGTTCCCTATTTCATGTGCGTAGAGGAATTCAAACAGCTTTCTCTATTTGCTATGTAAGTCTGTTTACTGCTTCATTATGGTCATTGTAAGTTTTAAGAGGAATTTTTAACTATATTTTTTTAATTTACCAGTTTTTGGAATTTATAACTATCAATAGGTGAAGTATGTCATTTTGTTAATAATATTTATTATTTTGAAACTGAAAATAATTTTGATTTAAAACTGTTTCTAATATTTTTATGTAATAATGATATTTTGCACATATTATTATTTAAAAATAAATTGAAAAATTAGTTAAATCGCTAACATTTATTTTCTCGTGAAAAACACAAACCTTTCCGGCATTTACACCATTATCAAGTGATAACAAAATTTTTTTTATAAAATCATAATTTTACAAGTATAAATTAAAAATAATTACTTAAAAATATCTGATGGTGACGGTGAACTATATTCCATATGATGTTATTCTTGTCTGTTCTGTTATTAATTTATTTTATGAAATTTTGAAATTGAATATATTAACATCAATATTCGTTTTTTTATTTATTTTTTTATTTTTTTACAATATTGTTTTCTGGATTCTGCAAAAGTTGTATACTGATGGAATTTTAAATTTTCATTTACTGTCGCCATGTATGATACCCAAAAGTAAAATATAAAAAATAAAAATATACAAACAACAATTTTTTAAAAAACACAATTTTACAAGTATAAATGAAAATTAAGTATTTAAAAAATCTGATTATTTAAATTATTATTCTTAACATACTCAATTACTTTGTGTGTAGGAATGTTGTTATACATATTACTTACAACTAATATTAAAATTATATATATATATATATAACACATATAACTTATGTTATAAACTTCGCCTGTCTACGAAGTTATGATTTTTATTTGTTTATTAGGCAAATATAGGTTTTTCTTTTTATTTAATTGCATTCTTTTTTTTCTCGTAGAAATAATTTTTTCGAAATTAACGTCGAATAAACTAATATTTCATTATGCGTTTAAATACTATTAAATTAGACTCGCATTAAATTAACCCTCTGTACATATTTACACCGGTTCAAAACAATGTCTATAAACATCAAGTTGGTTCACATCCTCGACACAAAATTTTATTGTGCACTTGCACAGTTCTCATGCGTAGGTGTGTGTATGTATGTATGTGAGTATATATGCGTATGTATACGTTACTGCTGACTAAAGTTTTTTATTATTATTTTGTAAACAAACTGCACTTAACCAAAGGATAAAGCCAAACAAACACGAAATAATTCGATTCTAAAACGTTCTAAATGTATACCGTTATAAAGAACGCACTTTTATTTTATCGATTTTTTAATTAACCTCGATTGAGGTCAGATGCGTGCTTTCAACATTAAAAAAGTTGCAATAATAAAATTAGATTTATCTTTCGTCGATAAAATAAGCAGTTTATTTTCAATAACGCGTCAATTTTTTTTATACAAAATTATAAATTTTTAGTTGACGAAGTAATTAATCACTCCAAAATGAAATACAGTTAACAACGCTATGTCGATGGTTGTAGAATCGTTACATATTGATTTATTATCAATTTTCGGCACGAAATTAGTAATTAACGGCTTCTAAATAAGGCATATTTCGATTTATAATTCCCTTTCATATATGTCATTAATTTTTAACGTGAAATTAGAGTTAGCACACGAATTATAATTAAAAATTCCTAAATAATAAAATACAGTTAAGCTAGTAAAGTTCCTGTTTTTCATTTCATAATAGTATATTCGTTTATAATTGTTCTTACGAAATATAATTTCCTCCGTCACAAACATTATTAAATTCTTTTAACAGGTCTGACGCTAATTTTGTAACATTTGAAATATAAAATACATTATCTCTATAGTTACATCCATTTATAATGTATGAAACAACTTGTGGCAGCTCGTACATAAAGGTTGCACCACGGTTGCACAACCACTAGAATTATCCAGAATAGCAATAAAAATTGATAACATAATGAAATAGTTAAAACTATTAATTATTTTATGGAGAGTAAATAAAATAAGTGAATTTTAATTATATTCTTTGTAGAATACATTATAAAAAGTAAGAAATCTTTTAAAAAGTGCTTTGAAATACCTAGTTACAACGGTTGGTAGTCGCACGCTTTATGCAACCTGAAGAACGTACTGAAAAATCATATTATACAGTATTACATGGTGATTTTGCATCTAATGCTACTATGGGTGTAGAGTTTACATAGGGCTGTATTAGCGACTGTTGGTTGCAATTGTTCTGCAATCCTTAAAGTACGCACACTTGATGCGGCAGAACAGGTTTTTCCCATTGAGTTGTTCATAACACGTGGGTGTGGTTGCGTGCGCATACTACCGGCCAACAAACGAATAAATCTACAGCTTATACTTCATCTCTTTTCGAGATTAGTTTTTATTTAAATTTCTATCGGCGTTTCTTTCTTTTACCGTGTACATTTCCGTGTGTAATTGTTTCATTGTCTCCCTCCAGCTTATGTTGTTCATACTATTACTAGCTGATGTTGATACACATCGAATTTTTTCCTTATCGAGGCTTTATTATTTATATAGCAATTGATCATTTCATTTTCAGAGGATTGGTTTCGTTTAAACTGTGAAAAAATAAGAATACTTAACCACTACAAGTAGTTTATCGAATTGTTTTGTTTTGGTATTTTAAAAAGTTTTATTGGTTTAGTGTAATATAATATTTTATCTTATTAATAATCTAACTTCGTAATTTTTTAATTTTTCTAATTATGGTTTTAAAAGATTCTTGTATTTGTATTACACTTTGTCGACTTTGATATTAGTAATGTTACTTTATGATGGTGTGTGAAACAAAAACGTTTTTGTGTGTATGTTGGGGAAGGGCTATAATTGTAACCGTTAGATTTTTTAACCACGAACCGCCCAGTGGGAACATCACCTAAAATATTATTTCCACTATATACTTTCTGTTTAAAATCCTTTATTTGCATTCTCTAATATCTATTAATTTTAAACGGTAATATCTAAATGAAATTAATGCTAACTTCTTAAATATAATAATGGATAATTTTTCCTATTTCTTCCCTGTTCGATGACTGAATTATTAAATTCGTTATTATATTTTATTAATTCTTTTATATTATAATCTAAAATTATCCCTCCGAATTACAACCTTGTTGGATATGGCAAACTGTATCCGCAAAATTATACACAATTTTAAAAATTAGAAACGAAACGATTATTACCGAATTTGTCAGTCAAAAATACGTTAATCCTTTATATGTATTGCAAATGATTTGATTTTGAACTTGTTTTAGTTTTCGGTGTATAAATTTTTATTTATATATTATTAAATTCGCGGATCGTGTTAATATTATTTTTGATAAAAAATATATCGATATATTTACGTATTTCTAAATCTATAGGGCAAGTTTCTGCTATTACTATCGATACGCAGTAGTTAATCGTCTGAATTGCTATAATCGTCTGAATTGCTATAATCTTCTGAAAAGATCTTATTGATGTTATATAGATCTTTCGATATTTTTTTTCTACATTTCGTAGTAAATGTTATAGATTGAATTCGAAAAGTTTGACGAGTACTTTCGTTTTTTTAACGTATATGCAGAGGGCGTGTTGTATTTCGAGTCGATCGAATATTATTTAGAAACTTGAAGATGGATTAATAATAAAAGGATCAGATTTATTGCAACAATTAATTTATTACAATAAAAACACAAATATCACGCAAACTAATAATAAATATTACAAATTTTATGGGTCTGTCGGAAACTTTGTATATGTATAATTTTTTCATTTGACCTGTACACCTCTCCAATAATTTCAGAAACCTAAGGTATATTTTTAAAATTCTGAATTTTACTACCAATACCAAAATAGTAAGCGATGAAATTTTTATAAGTAAGAGGGTATCGTAAAGTTTGTGTAAATTGTGAAAATAGTTAAGAATAAAATTAATTAAAACAACTTACACGAGGTTAATATGAACAATAAGAACGAAGTATAAAATTTAACTATAGAGAAAGTAGTATCAGAAATACCGTCACAAAATGATCCACGTGGAATATTTGGCAAGGAAGGAATATTTCAAGAATTTAGAAAGCAGATACTAATGCCCTCTCGAGAGATAAAGTTAGAAGAAGAAGAATCAGGCAGTAAAAAGATTTTGGAAAAAGAAATCGGAATCGCACATAGGTTATGAGAAATATTCTAAAAATGAAAAAGATTCATGTAACAGACGTAATAGTCATTATGATAAAATTTTAATAAATAAATAAATAAATATATTTATATATTGTGCGCGTGAACAACAGACAGATACATATATAAACACATACACGTGTATATTTATATCGGTATATTTATTTTATTTATCATCTATCTATCTATATATTTATACATCTGTATAGAGTACTCCAACACATACGACCGAGTTATCTGTAATATTTTTGACGTCTTATTATCGGTTATGATAGTTAAACAAGTGCTCTGGAACATGTTTATTCGAAACAAACTGCTTTTATAGACGATCTGCTTAGATGTGAGAGGTTATTTCATTATATATATATATATATATATATATATATATATATATATATATATATATACAGTGACGTAGCCAGGGGTGTTTTGGGGGTCTAAGCCCCCTTGGAATCAATGTGATAATAAGAAAATATATATTCGTTGTTAAATGCAGTTTTGCATTTGTTAAACCTATTTTGTTTTTTTTTATTTTCATTTATTTTATTTAAATTACGTTGTTTTTGAAATAAATATGTAAATAGTTTTGATAATATACGAGATACTAGAAGAATTTTGTAGAAAAACGCGAAGAATAGATTTTAAACTTTAAATTTAGTTAAGTATTACTATTTCCTTCAAAAAATATAAAATCATGTTTTATCGTTTATTTTTTCGCGGAATTTATTGTATAATTTATAACCATGTCCCTCTGTCATCAATAACATACTATTAGCATGTTCCAGTGACGTTAAGTATTTCTGCCGTCTATTGCTTCTAATAGAATTACATATTCGACGTCTAATAAGTATAAAAATAACTCTGGTGAGTTGGATTGCTTAGGACTTGGGGTTTAACCTACTTGAGTTTTGGTTATTTACTTAAAGTTCAATTTAACTTGTGTATACTGTTATAATGTAATTTTCTTTGAACCCCCCTCTTCAACAAAGTCTTGCTACGCCACTATATATATATATATATATATATATATATATATATATATATATATATATATATATATATATATATATATAAATAATGGCCAGACTGGCGGGTTACAAGTAAACGGTAATTTTAATCTAAATATACGGACAGATTTATTATTAATCGATAGTGGAAAATGTTTTTTCGAAAATACTGGGCATAACGGAATCTTTTATAAACTCTTTGATTTTAAATTTCCGTTATACTTCATTAAGTTAATAAAGACCTACCGAAATATTCTATGTTACACATCTCTTACATAAGTCCCACCATAAAAACTTATCGCTCGGGTGTAGCGCAGAGTAGTGTATTAGAACCTAAACCTCATATTGATTTTATTAAATGATTTACAGCTAAGTTCCACGTGATGAAAAAGTACCGTTGTGTACTGATTATTTAGCGTTATGTTGTTGGTTTTATAGACCGAAAGCTAATCGTAATAGATTACACAAAGTTGCTAGTTCTATATATATATTTAAGTTTTATAAACGCCGATGACTGAAAATTAAAGGAATAAAACATTTTTTTTATAAGGCGTAGCTAGTAAGCGGAAATTATCATTAATGGTAAACGTATTCACTTTTAAATGTGTACGATAGTTGAATATCATATTGCCAGATAGTCGGTAGTTTCAACTTTCCATTATATGTATAAATTTACAATTTTCTTGATATATATATATGTGTGTGTAAATGTAGATATGTGTATGTGTATATGCACTATTATTGTATATTACTTTGAGGTAATGTTTGAGTGTGTGTGAGTAACTTTTCTGCGCATAAATCATAAACTTTGATTCAGTTTGATTTAAAATTTAATTGTTCGGTGGGCACTGCACTTTATATCTGCACTATATATATTTCAGTTACTTTTCAGTAGATGTGTATTTGTACATATGTATTGCATGTCGTTAGAAACGTTATTTTTCGTTGTTGGTATTAGTAATTTATTTTTCCATTTTTAATGTTATTTATATTAATTCGCGTGTGGGCGAGAGTGACCTTATCGATATCATTTCGATTGTTATCTCAATTTTTACTTATTTGTATACAAGTTAGTTTTGGCGGACGGTTCGTACAATGACGCATTAATGTCGTTACAATACGAACATTGAATATTGTATAATTGAAAGAAATAAGAATACCAGAGAGAAAGAAAATTAAATTATTGAAAATCAACTCTTCTGTAAGTGCATACGCAGTAACTTACGATTTACTGTTGTGCATAATGTTTTGTAAATAAATATATATTTAATGAGTGTATATATACACGTGCGCAGGTATTTATTTACACGTGGATGAATGGACGCACACAGTCGGGTGAGCATTATGTGTGGTTTATAAGAGCGTGCGGGGGTGGGAGTGAATCTATATGTTCATCTGTCGATATATGTAATGTATATATGTGTACGTGCTTGCATTCGTAAATGTTTATATATATATATATATATATATATATATATATATATAAACTGAAAACGAATAGAAAAATCAACAGAGTATTTTATTAGAGTTATACAACAGGCTGCAAAAAAAAAAGCAACTATCAACCTATTACTTATTGTCGGAATGAAGTTAAAAAAGAAGTCCAATTAAAAAGTAAATTGAGAAAACGATGACAGACATCAAGAAATCCCATTTATAAAACAGCACTAAACAAACAGACGAAGTTTTAAAAAAAAATTATTGTAAGATTTGAAAAACAAATCATTGAAAGAAAGTTTGAAAAATCTGTCGTCCTTATCGCACCATGACTACTCGTTGTGGAAAGCAACAAAAAGTTTTAAAAGAGCTGTACAAGCGGTAGATCCGATAAGAAAATTGAACCGAACTTGGGCAAGGACGAACTTTAAAAAAGCAGAAACATTGGGGAAACATTTCGCAAATTTACTCCAAACGCATCCTGGAAATACAACGTTAAAATCAGATACTACTTACTGTTATGATGTTTACAAACCAATAATAATGCGGTGAAAACCCTACATCCAAATAAATCACGGGGATATGATTAAATTACCACAAGGATTTTAAAAGAATTTCCGCGAAAAGGATTTATACTACTGACGTATACTCTTTCAATACAATGATTCACAACTAAAATTGTCACAGATTATCGTTATAAACAAAACTACAGAAGTCACCAAGAGAACCGAGTTCGTATCGGCCCATACTGTCTGTATTATCTAAGCTTTATTAGAAACTGCTGCTAAAAAGACTAATGCCAATCGTCGATGATAGAGGTTTAATACCGAAACATCAATTTGGATTTAGATCCAAGCACGGTACAATAGAACAGGTACATCGTATAGTTAACACTATCGAGATGTCCCTCGAGGAAAAAAATATTGCGATGTCCTGTTTTTGGACATAAGCCAGGCTTTCGATAAAGTCATGATGGCCTATTACACAAAATTAAGCGATGTTTTCCATATGAACTATACCAGTTGCTTCGGTCTTGCCTAAGTGAAAGGTATTTTTATGTGAAATATGAAGACGATTCTTAAGATATATATCCGGTGAAAGCAGGTGTGCCACAGGATAGTGTACTGAGACCACTACTCTGCCTCATTTACACATCAGATATTCCTACACCCTCTGATGAGGTAGCGACTTTTCCTGATGACACTGCGATTTTGTGTTCTAACGTATGTCCCGTCAGAGCGCGCAATACTCTCCAGCAGCAGTCAACGAAGTTTCGTCGTGGCTTAACCTATGGAGAATCAAGGACAATGAAAGTAAATCAACGCGAGTAATCTTTACTAACAGAAGAATTGATCCAACAGAAGATATAGAGTCCTAAACGGTGCTGAAATTTTACAAAAATCAAATGTAAAATATCTCGATCTTGATCAGCGTCTAACGTGGAGGAAACACATAATAGCAAAGTGCACTGAGCTAAATCTAAAACTGAGACAGATGTACTGGTTATTAAACAAGAAATCGGAACCGCTGAAAATAAATTATTGATTTACAAACAAATTTTGAAACCAGTTGGGTGTTATGGCTGCCCATTATTGGACTGTTCTAAAAACAGCCACATATCGATTATTCAGCGGTTTCGGAATAAAATCATCCGGATGGTTGTCAATGCACCGTGGTACATTACCAACTTAACGCTCCATAAAGACCTTGGAATGTGTCCTGGAAGTAATATCCAGCGACGCAAAAAGTTATACAAGAACAACATAGCGATCGCGTTGCTGGATAATTCGCTAGAGATTCGTTAGCTTGACGGAATCAAGCCGATGGACCTAGAGCCTAAGGGATAAATTTTAATGACTGTTTTTAGCATATATATATATATATATATATATATATATATAGAGAGAGAGAGAGAGAGAGAGAGAGAGAGAGTGAAGGAGTGAGAGAGGGTGGAAGAGAGGAAGTTAAGTATAGTAAGGTAGTAAGAAATATATTCGATTTTTGATTTTATTATTGTTGTTATTAGTAGTAATTATGAGTATTATTACCATCATTGTTATCATCATCATCACCAGTATCGTCGTAATGAACTTTATCATTATCATTTAACGCTATTATCATTATTTTAAACGCCGGTCCATTTATTTAAAATTACAGTTAAGGTACCTAATAAATAATGCGAAATTTTAACTTTTTGCGAACGTAATCAATTATATTATATTATTTCTCCGTAGAATAAAATATTGTCATTTAACGAAGAAACTATTTACGTAATAGTTCAATAGATATAAAGTGACTCCTGTAGTCCCTATTAGGGAAACACATTCGTAACCGCACACTATGAATACGATTATTGTAACTTATTAGATATTCGTCCACTAGTACATCTTGTCTTATAATAATACAAGCTAATGGGTTCTCGAGTTATCTTTATTTTTCCCATAAATTACAGCTAACGAAACGAATGCAGACTGAAGTTATACAGGCCCTCTTAAGTGTTACCTTATCGAAATTATAAGTTTTCGATTGCCATCTGAATCGATAAGTATGCAAGTTCATTTGGTGGACCGTATAACGGCACTTAATTTCGTTAAAATACGAAAATCGAATATAGGATAACTGAAAGAAATAAAGATATCAGAAAGAAAATTAAATGATCGAACATCATAATAATAATAATAAATAAAATTATATAAACATATACAATTATATATACACGCGACAACATGTGTCTATATATAGCATAATACGTACATACGCATGTACGTAAATTATTATGTGTACACGCATACACACGAAAATAATATATATATATATATACACGTATGAACCGTGTAGGATTTAGGCTTGATGCTGCCCTAGGTCCTGTTTGACGGGCTGCCCTTAATGTTAACATAAATTTTATTAATTTTGATCCGATATGTTTATTTTAAATTTAAAATAACTTTATTTTGTTAGAATATAATTTTTAATTATAAATTATAATTAATAAATATTTGTTTTTTAATATTAATCAATTTAAAAATTTCTTTTTTTTGGCTTTGGTCCGCGCACAAATATCGATCATATCATAGTATAATCGATATCTTGGACTAGTTGAGCTTCAATGAGCAGTAATGCAAGAGCATTAAGTCTATCTTGGTCCATATTGCACGTAAATAGTTTTTTACTTTTTTCAAAGTAGGAAAAGATCTTTCTCCTGAACAATATGCAACCGAAATACTAAAAAAAAAAAAAAAATAGATAAAGCAATGCCCATATTTAGGTAAACATCTCGAAGACTCCGTGAATGTAATACATCGTATATATTTTGTACAGAACGTACATCTTCCGTATTTGCTGAAGAATCATCTGTGATTTAACAATGTAAATGAATACAGTTCCCTATTGTCTCTTCTAAATCGTCGGGGTACTTATTGACTAGTTTATTGGCAAGATTTTTCAATTCGTTTGTATCTATTTCAGATAAATGATCGAAGAAATTGAACTTTTCGTAAAGCTTTTCATATGCACTTTTATGCCGGGCCAATTGCGCAATCAGAGTATCTAAAATAGGGTGATAAATATTTTTGCGAAAATTTGCTTGTCCAGAAAAATGTGTTTTTTCCTTTACCCGTAACTCGTCTGGCTGAATTTTTGTAGTTTTTTTGCGGCGCGTATCATAACGATAACAATCTTGGACTGCAGATAGTGCTTTGGCTTTTTCTTCATACTCAGAAAATTATCCGTCCCTCATGTTCCGAAGAAACCGATTTTAAATGGAAACTTAAATTTCATTTTTTTTTTTTTACAATTAGTTTGAGGATTCGAAAAATTGAGTATAGAAAAAAATGGGATTTATTTTTCGTGAAAAATTATTCTTATCAATAAAATACGCAAATCTAAAGTATTTTTAATGAACACTGAAAACAAATTGCGAAAATATTTAGATTTAGTCATTTTCAAACGCTTTATACACATATGATTAATTTCACTAATCGAAGAAAAATTAAAGTACATCAAAATTAACGTCTTATAACAAAAAAAAATTGAATTATTATACATTCTATAGAAAATTTTTTATAAAAATTAATCTGAACTTATTTTTAAAGGAAGACTGTCTTTACTTTATTTCGTCGTCTAAAATTTTGTCATTTCAAAAATTTTACCGTCTCTCAAATCATGCCGCGCTAGGCCTGGATCTCACGGGCCTAGGCGTAAATCCATCACTGCGCAAGAAACAATAATAATGATGATTAATATGACATAATACATGAAAAAAGGGGAGTAAAAAAAATCAAATATCCGACGCAAGTAAGAAATAGCAAAGGGATACATATACAAAGAATTGCTTAATAAAAAAAAACTTATTTAAAATTATTTAATTATTAACCCGAGCCCAGTTAACCGCCAATCAATACCACACATCTCGCTCGCAACACCAACAACCGACTAATAGCGAAACTACGTTGATGCATTTGTCTGAAGAAGAACGAGTCTTAATGAATTATACAGACGAAAAATAAACATCAAGGTTGAATGGATCGATTGATTCTGTTATTCATCTTTAGTACCACGTAACCAATTTGGGAAGTCAGATATTCGTCACTAATCCCACAATTACACACGTCATATAAAAATTTTAACTTTTCGTGATAAGTGTAACGTCTCGCGACAGATCGTAATTTATAAACACCGAATAACATTCGATTATACGAAAATATTCAAAAAAAAAATTAGATCGAATTTCGCTACATTTTCATTAATCGTTAAACGTATGCAAACAGCTGAGTGACTGGTACTCTAACAAAAAACGAACAAATGATTTATCGAGAATAATTTTTTTATTTCTCATGACGAACCGACAAAAACTCTGTAAGCATGTCGAATAACATGGTATATGTATTGCGAGAAACTCCAGATGTCATGAAGGTATACTCCAACATCGCGAAACTCGTGCAACTCTCTTTACAATGTTATTATCACGATTAAAGTTAAATATATGTAAATATATATATATATATATATAGATATAGATAATAAAACAAATGAAAAGATAAAGATATTTGGGAAGCGTAATAATAAACGATGGAAGGAGTATACAGAATATAAAAAAATAATAATAGGATTAGAGAAATTGATATTTATGAAAAAGAAAAAATTATTAACATCAAAACGCGTGAATAGGGAAATTAAGAAGAAATTGTTCGAAACATTTATACGTATCATTTTATGTTACGGTTCGGGAAGCTTGGACGATAGATAAAAAGACGCAAAGCCAATTTTGGAGGTGTTCCAAACCCCGATATTGAAGATGAATGGAACGAGTAGCATGGACAGAGAAAATTACGAACGAAACATTATTTAGATTAATCCGCGCCAAAATAGAAGATTACAGCGTTATCCAGCTGACATTTAAAATTAGCTGTCCACAAATCTTAAATAGATTGAAGAATTTAATGACGATATTATTTATGTCTCCACCCAAAGATAATTAGACACATTTATTATAATAAATGAAATGCACGCCTACTGTAGCGTGGTTATCTAAAAAAAAAAAAAACCACTTATCGTCTGCATACGGTATATTATTAATCATACAGCCGTTTACTTCGATTTTACCGTCATTTTCATCAAAAGTTGAATATATTGGAGAGTAGTGATTTTATTAATTAATTATAAACAAACAAAATATAACACAATCACTAAAAGTTTGTTATATTTTGTTTGTTTATAATTAATTTTCATCAAAGGCTTCCTTAATGATTATCTTCGTTTATAAATTAAATTGCAAGAGCATGCGCCCTTGGTGAACCTCCTCTTTTAATAGCAGTACTTTCAGATTCAGTTCTTCGACTCCAACTTCTGCTATTTTTCCACCAATAAAGTTGACTTATGATGCGTAAGTCATTTCTGTCGATAGGAATCATTATTAATATTTCAATTAGTTTTTTACGGTTCACACCACAATCGAAAGCTTTACAGTAATCAATAGTACATGCATATACGTCTTTGTTCGTGTGTCAGGACAGCGTTGTATGAGTATACGAACCGCAAATAAGGCTTCGCCAGTACTCATTCCATTTTTGAATCCGAATGTTGCACATTTGTTCTTAGCACCGTTCAGTGGCGTAGCCAGAGCGTGGTTTTGGGGTCTGAAGCGCCGTCCCCTGGAGCCAATCTGATAATAAGAAAATATATACTCGTTGTTAAATGCGGTTTTGCATTTGTTAAACCTACTTTATTTTTCATTTTATTTCAATTTCGTTGTTTTTGAAGTAAATAAATAGTTTTGTAATATAGGAGGTACTAGAAGAATGTTGTAGAAAAACGCGAAGAATAGATTTTAAACTTTAAATTTAGTTATCACTATGTATTGTTCCTTCAAAAAATATAAAATCACGTTTTTTATTTTTTCGCGGAATTTATTTTATTTTGTAACCATGTCTGTCCTCAATAACATACTATTAGTGTGTTCCAGCGACGTTAAACATTTCTATCGTCTATTGTTTCTAACAGAGTTACATATTCGACGTGTAGTAAGTATAAAAATAACTCTGGTGAGTTGGATTGCTTATTGGGGTTTAACCTACTTGAGTTTTGGTTATTTACTTAAAGTTCAATTTAACTCGGGTTTATTGTTATAATTTAGTTTTGTTTGAACCCCTCTCTTCAACCAAGTCTGGCTACGCCACTGGCACCGTTTATGTGTATTCTTGTATGTATGATTCTCAGGAATATTTTTAAGGCGTGCCACATTAGACTGATCAAGCGCTAAACATCGCATTAGTTTGAATTCAACAGAAAGTCCACGATGTTTTTAGGTGAAATATATATCTAGTATACTGTGTTTACATTCAATCGCAACTTTATTATTGTTAACCTCCACCCCCGAACAGAAATGTGATCTAAGCGCGATTCATATTGACTACCGATCTATATAAAAGCCGGTGTATTTACCTGGCTATAAAATTCGTTTGAATACACGTAGTTCAGATAATCACTACTTCAAACCTGATCTCATAGGTCAATATTGTGATAATTGCTAATCTACCAGATACATTAATGACTTTAATTAAATCTATTAAAAATTCGGAGTAATATTTGAACTACAAAACCGATAGATAACGGTTAAGGATACAACTATGTGTTATTTTATGACTTATGTTGGGAGAAGTTACCCTTAACTGAGTACTAGTACACTGAATATCTTTCTTAACATAAGCAACTACACTTCCAGATCTCATGTTCTGCCTACATTGTGCTACCATTGTGAATCCCGGAATTGTAATAGCGATCGACTTCTTCTTCCTATAACCAAGATTCGATAATAATTACATCGTACTCAATGTTGTGTACAGTTAAAAAAATTAAAAATTCATCGTAATGCTTAAAATTTATCGTAATGCTTACGCGGACTGGTGATATTCAAAATTAAAATCTTAATTTTATCGAATTCCATTCTTATCTAAATTCACAATCCACGACGACGGTATCAAGGTATCATACATGTTAAAATAATTGTGTAAATAATCGGTGCAAATGAATAAATATAACAACAACAACGTATATTTCAACATAATTTACAGTGAGTAGTCACAAACCAAAAATTTTAAATAATAATTACGTAACGCCCAGGATGGCTCGCCGTACATCAGAAATAATACAAAGACCCGTAATAAATAAAACAAGTAATTATACTTATAATGACAGCAAAAAATAATTGAAAAAAAATACGAAGTTAATTAATTCCTTCGTCGGAACTTTTTATTCCGAATAAACCACTTAATAATTATCCGCATATACCAACTTGTATCGTGGTTCTCATAAAATTTAAAAATTATATTAGAAGATTGTACATTAAGCATCGTTTCTCTAATCGTTCTCAAAATTTGAAAAAACATGTTTAATTTTCTTAATAAATTGGTTAGTTTTCTTTTGCGTAAATTTAAAAATTACAATTTCAATTCAACTTTCTCTAAGCTTCAGCCTAATGATAGTCGGCTATGGAAAGTTTGCAGACAATACACGAGACAGCATACAGCTCTTCCACCACTCTACGATTCACACTTAAATAACTATGTTTACAAAAATGAAGCGAAAGCTGAGTTTTTAGCATCAGAGTATTCCAAAGTTCATAATCGTAATTCTAATTTTGCATCTGGCTATCGAGTGAGAAAAATTCATTCAGCTGTTAAAAAATTCCTCAATGCCAATCTACTGCCCAATATTTTCCCTCTTGTCACCCCAAGTGAAGTCCTTAACAATATTAAAGCTATAAAAGTAAAAGGTTCGTCAGGGGATGACAATATTTCTACTCCCATTATTAAGAAATTGCCGCTAAAAGCTATTATTGAACTTACAAATTTAATTAATGCTATCTTTAGATTCGGTTATTATCCAAACAGTTGGAAGATAGCCAAAATTATTGCTCTTCCCAAACCTGGAAAGGATGCCTCATGTGCAAGTAACATACGTCCTATTAGTTTATTGAGCAATCTAAGCAAAATAGCGGAAAAAATTATACTATCCCGTTTAAGACTTCATGCAGATAACCAAAAAATCATTCTTAATACACAGTTTGGCTTTCGTCCAGGTTATTCCACCACCCAGCAAGTAGCACGAATCACGGAGTTTATCACACATAATTTTAATCGTAATAAACATACTGGTATGGTTCTCCTGGATGTTGCGAAGGCTTTCGATACTACTTGGCATAAAGGTATTATTTACAAAATGATAAAATATCAGTTTCCTCGTTATGTAATCAACGTTATTAGCAGCTATTTAGCAAATAGACTATTTTACGTTACCATCAATGATTCAAGGTCTACTATGAAAACGTGCTCAGCCGGGGTCCCCTAAGGTAGTATTATGGGTCCCTTTATGTTTACTTTGTTTTTATCTGATTTCCCAAACCTACCTGATATTCAGACTGCTCTTTATGCAGACGATACAGCTCTTTTCTGTACTTCTTATATACCTAAAGCAATTACTAATAAATTACAGTCAGGAATAAATTGTGTCTTTCGTTATTATAAAAAATGGCAAATTGATATTAATTGTGATAAAACGGAGGCTATATTTTTCACCCGCAGGCGTCCCACGTTACCTGCTGAAGTTAAGGTCAACTCTACCACTGTGAGTTGGTCAAAACATGTTCGATACCTCGGGGTAGTCTTGGATAACAGACTAAATTTTTCTGAACATGTCAGTCATACTACCGTGAAAGCTAGCAGGAGTATATCTGCCATATATCCATTAATCAACAGAAAATCATTTCTTAATGTAAATAATAAATTAATTCTGTATAAAACACTTATACGTCCCATAATGACGTACTGTTGGTCAGCTTGGAGTTTTATTTCAAATACAAACTTTAACAAGTTACAATTATTTAAAAATAGGTGTCTTAGATGTGTGCTAAATGTCCCTAGATACCACAAAATCGTTGACATGCACGCTACTTTAAACATGCCTTATATTAAGGACCATATCTTAAATTTAACGCGTAAGTTCTGCGATGATTGCTTAGTCCACGATAATAGTTTAATTTCTACCATTGGTAATTACGATTCCAGGCAACTCTAATTTATGTATAGTAAATATAAACATAGGAGGCTCAAACATAACCTGTTGTAACGTTTTGCGGCGCCTATTTTAGAAATTAATATTCCTTCTTTATTTATTTTTTAATGTCTAACGTGTTTTTTCTTTTGTTTTGTGATTACTATCTTAATTTTTTGTTTTTTGCTGAATAAATATAAATGTTCATAATACATACGCAAGCACGGAAACAAGCTGATATACATACACGTCCACATCCATTATCGAAACAAACAGATGTACATACCACAAATATTATATATATACACACACACACACACACATATATATATATATATATATATATATAATATATATATATATAATATATATATATATATAATATAGTCACAACGTAAACTCATCAACCGTTACAAGATTCGCAATTTGTTCAACGTTTTTAATTAAAATAATTTAAGAACTATCATTTATACGGACGAAAATTTTCTAATATTTGGACCACACGTGCCTGAACCCGTAAGTTTTCAACTTGTTCGCCGCTAAGAGTAGCTTAAAATTTCCTCCGGTTAAATACTCATTAATGTAAATAAATGGATGTGACGACGATTCGGACAGATCTAAATGACTCTAACTTTGAGTTTCCTCGTGTTTTGAACAAACTGGTCACGAATCGCATGTCTACAAAATCTAACTACAATGTTCTTCGGGTTAGCTCTAGCTTATCGTTTTTGTTTTTTTTTTTAAACGATGGCGACAATCTATATTGTTAACACTGATATCGATCCCTGCGATGTGACCAAATTTTGTTTAACGAAATAAGGTATATGCTCAGTGCTGGATGTTGGTACTTTAGATATTATTAAATTATTTCCGCGACTGTAATTCAGAAACCCTATTCCTGTAATATAACATTATTTCCTTTTAACGATTTATTTTCATGGGTTAATCCGCTAATGATCGTCAATCCATTCTCAAACTGTTTCGTGCTATCGTTTATTCAGTAGACTTTCTTACTATTAAACAACTCGGAACGAACATCGGTTAACATACGAAATAATATCGTTATCTTTATTTAACGGTTTTTGCGCGTTCGATTCGTTTACACGACAGCTGATACTTCGCCATCCTTGTTTAGATGACTTTGACATTCATGCCCATGTGGATTAGTCCCGAGCAACAAAAGTGTAGATTACTCACACAGTTACCGCGTATAACAAATTCCCTGTTATCGGGCAGCATAACATGGCGCTTATCGCAAGACGGCGTACTAATACAATAACTTTACGGACAACGATATAAACAGAAACAATCTCACCTGAATATTATTGTAAATCGTAACCGGATGAAACCGATAACACCGATGTAATCCACGCAAAAAATTACAATATATATATCCTATATATATATATATATATATTCAGAACTTAAAAGTGCACATTATAAACTAAAATTTAAGTGGGAGAAAAAAATTTCTATCGCTACATTCAATCGGTCAATCAACAATAATAATAATAACAATAACAGTAGTAATAGTAAGCGGACGATATATATTTTTGATTATCTATAAAATCTTATAATATTCTTATATGAACGATGACGAAATAAAAGAATAAGACGCACTTAATGACGTAGCAACTTATCGAATAATCGACGTTAGGTGGTTATGGCGATTTTATTTACGAAAAATTGCCCCCAATTAAAATCAAATAATAATTAATAATAATAATAATAATAGTTATTATTATTATTATTATTATTATTATTATTATTATTATTATTATTATTATTAATGTAGTCGTTAGATAGTAATTGATTGGGTGTTGTTTTTTTTTATTACATAAAATAACCAGAAAACGTCGTTTATTACGGAGTAATAAAATATAATTTTTCGTTAAGTGGTTATAAACGATGGTCGGATTTTTTAAAAACGTCTACAAGATTAACGTCATTCTTTCGGATAACGTGATTCGTTCCGTTTTTAAATACGAGAATTTAAAGTTAAGTAGATTATAACGTGACCCAGCAAATTTTTTCCTTTTTAACTCTCTCTCACCAATGGATATCTCCGGATATAGGCGTCACGATTGGGACAGAAACAAATTATTTCACATGGAGATTATATATAAATTTTTCGTTAACTGAAATATGTTTTGACGCGTCAGAATGTCTTACAATGAATTTGGTAAACAGTGTTAATACGATCGAAAAGATAGAAAGAAAGATCACCGGGAAAGTACTCGGACCAAGATATGAAAATGATAGTTGGAAATTAAGAACTAATAAAGAAGTATCCGAAGCAGTCGAAAAAATAACATATGCGTAAAAGAAGGGTCGGATTTCATCTTAAAAGGATGCAGTCCGAAAGATTATCGAAAAAATATTCGATTTTTTTTTTTAAATCCGAACAGAAGAATCAGCTGGTTTGTATAAAAAGGACTTAGACGAAATGAAGATAGAAATCCAGAGTAGGGAACTATTTAGAAAGGAAATTGAAAATTTCGAAAGTTTTAAAGAAAAACTGAAGAAAAAAAAATGAAAAAAAGAAGAACATTGGCAGCGGATGAAGAAATAGCGGCTGGAGAGAAAGAATCGTGCATAAATTATTTCACGTGGTCCTTAGATGGGCTAATTCGAATATATATATATATATATATATATATATATAATATGTATGTATGCATATCTCATTAAACGAGCAATTCTCGTATATACATCTGCTATTTTGGAAACGCTCTAACGAATTGAATAAAATTTTGTACTGGCCTGTAATCTACTTTAAAATGACAAATTACGACTGTTTGGATAAGTATCGAGAAAAAAGTGGTAATTTCAAAAATTTTATGCGCTCTATTCGGGGTTCAAGTCTAAAATTTTAAAATTTCTAATTTCCACACAGGCTATTAGAAAATTCCACGAATTTGACCGAATTAAGACGAAATCTAGCAACGCTTTTTCTTTTTACTATCATCGACGGTAGGATTTTAGTCGAATGAAGTACAAGTGAAAAATTTTTAATTTGCGTTTGATGTTCCAGATTATTAGATAATATAGTTGAACGACGATGAACTTTCTATACATTTTCGTTTTAATTTCGGATTAGATACAAAATGCGAACTAGGTTTAAATTGATTAAATAAAGATTTTTTATTTGTTCTGTTGTTAGAAATTCACGAACTTAGTTTTTGGATAAAGCGCCATCTGTCGGGCGGATAACGCTAATTTATTTTGAATATGTCGATGTAACTAATAAAGTCTCCGTAAAGTTTGAACCGTAATTGCAGTTCTCGTGCGCATATAACATATATATATATATATATATATATATATATATATATATATATATATATAAATTTTAACCTTCCTTAATATGCAGTCTGTCATTGGTAAAGTCGTTTAAAAGCTTACATTACTCGCTTAAGATAGATATGTTATTAAAAAATAAATGGGTCGAGTGCACTTTTATTATAATTCACAAGCTAGAATGTATGTGTTTATGCGCGCGCACACACACACACACACAGCATATATATATACGTAAGCATTTTTCACGTGGTGTGTGCATATATCGTTTGGTAGTGTGTGAAATAATTAAAAGGAATGAAACAGTAATTTACTTGTATACATTAACGATTTCTATTGCAATAAAGTAAAAAATCAATTAAATTTTTAAAACATTGTTCGCCTATGTAGTAGACTTAATTTATTGATAAAACTTTTGAATTTGTCGATACATTAAAACTTAATAATCGTTCATGATTTTATTTTGCTGTTATATTATTGTTATTAATCGAGCAATTCTTTTATATATATTCGGCAATATCGGAATCGGATCTAACAATTTGGACGAAATATTGTACATACCTGTAATTTATTAAGTAGTTACAGATAGTCTGCTTGTACGAGAATTAAGAACTTTGACATTTTTGGCTCAAAATTGTCGAAATTTCGATTTTCTTCCCGATTGTCTTTTTCTCGATATCTAGCTAAGTTAAAATTTTCAGTTCGATCGCGTTTTTTTTTTTTTACCGCATATGCTTTAGTGATAATTAACATGTATATTTCGGTACCGTTTACGTTTTTCTATCTTACGAAAATATGTTTTAATCTACGAAAGAATAATTAAAGGGGGGGGGGAATTATTAAAAAAAAATCATTAAGGGTGATCTTCTCTTTGTAATATTGGTCAAAACCGAAATTTTTGGTTATAACTCTGGAAATTCAATTGTAAGAAATTAGCGTAACAATCACCCACGATCGTCAACAGAGACCCTAATTCGTGTTGTAAAATTGTACGGTCGTATTATACCTGAACACGATGATATTCGAAGAACCGTAATTCTGGATAGAACGGATAGTCAACCGTGTCTTCGGCATACATCATTGATGATTTGAAATTCACCCATGTTACACGATGTACATAATTTCTCTCTTTATGTCTCGCGTACATACTGACGGTCTTCAAACTTTTCCACATTTCTTTATTATAATACGTACGCATAAACGAACAACTTACATTTATTTATTTATCGTAATGGAGCCTAAACAGCTAAGAAGCCAACCGTAGGCTTATAATTATTAAATAGTACAATGAATTATTTAAAAATTACGAGAGAGAGAGAAAAAAAAGGGAAAAAAATGCCGACGCACTACACGTATTCGCAAGTAATCACACGCGTTAAAACGCATTTTTGATGCCCTATTTACAGAATCCTATTCCAAATAGTACGTACGTATTTTCACCGATAGATTAACAAAATATAAACATTTTATTCGCCATACCGGTGCACATTAACAAAAGAACATACACGATGTAATAGAAATCTCGGAACGATCAAAACTAAAGTGTATCGTCAGGTACACATTGAAACGAATATTAAATTAAAAATCGAATCGAATTTTTAAACAAACGCGAAACTCACGTCCTTATCGTAAAATGTATTCGAGATGCTGAAAAGAAATATCTGCTATCGAAATATACGATCCGTAGAGGGAAAAATGTTTAAAATTGAATTATATAAACAAAAAGCTGACCGGCACATCTTCTTCTTGTACTATATGTCCTCGGAGAACGTTGTCGATCATCTGCTTGGATCTTTATCCATTAACGTTTCGAAATATTTCAGCTGCATTTAATTTTAATCACTTTCTTCGATTTTCTAACCTCATTATTCTAAACCATGCCTAAGATACTTTTATTCCGCATTATGCGCGCAATATGTTGCTTTATTTTCATTGAATTGACAATTTCTGTTTTTTGTTCGATCGTTCTAGAACTTCGGAATTATTTATTTTAGTCGTTCGAGCAATTTTTAATATCCTACGGCATGCCCACATTTCAAAGGCTTGTAACTTTTTGCATAATGTCACTGATATAGTCCAGGATTCGACGCCGTCAGAAGGCTAAAAACATAAAATCGCATGATCTATCTAAAAATTCCGGTTTGTCAGAACTTTATTCTTTTTTTGAAAATGTTTTCAATTCTAGTTCTTATCTCGATGGATATTTCCCGTCTATTATTGTGATACGACATTCCGGATATTTAATCGATCTGGTGATCGTTACATTTTCGAGAAAAAGTGCGCGGTTAAACGTGTTCTCTGCACTACTAATCATCGTCATCGTCGTCGTATATTGCCGAACATCGTGACTATTGTACGTTTATTTTTACGTACAAAATGAGCTAGCATTCAAGGCACTATTTATATGCGACGCAGATGCGCGTGCGTATGATGTTATACGGTGTGGGATGACACCGCCTTCTTCGTGATAATTAAGAATTAAATAATGACGAGAACTTTCTATGTCACGCGCTGGTTTCGAACCTCCGACGGTCGTGTTGACAGTCGAGCACTCTAGCAATTATACGACACCGCAACGTGCACTACTAATAGTCATCTATTTTGTTTTTACCTTAATAGTCATCTATTTTGTTTTTACCTTAAGTCAATATTTTTACTGCTATACATTAGTTCTTCTAGTAGCGAATGTTAACCACTCCGTTAACTACTACGGTTTTCCCAGTAATATCTCAAAATCAGTTTTTCGTGTTGCACCGTGTCGAATGTTTTCTTCGAATCCCCGAAAAACGCGTATATCTGAATGAGCATTTTACCAAAGTCATTTTTAGAAATCAAATTGTTTTTTTTTCGATATACTGTTCACATTTACATTGTTTGATGCACGATTTTTAGAAATAATTCTAAAAACATGGCTCATTAAACTAATGTTTCGAAATTCTGAACAATGTTTCGCATTTAACGCTTCAACATGTAAATAATACGCGCATAATAAATATTAACACGTCTACCACACATACGAAAATACGCATTTGCATAGAAAATCGGCGCAAAATTGCTGTTAATATTTTATTCTTTATCTATTTATTTCGATCGCTTATAATAATTCCAATACACGGTACAATTCCGTCTACTTGGAAGTCGGCAGGGATAGTTGCCTATCCTCGTTAAAAACTCGGTACATATCCTGAATAATACGATATGCCCCCTTGACTTCTTGACTTCTTTACTTTTTCAAGCAAACTGAAGTAGTATCCATTTATATAAATTCGACGGATAGCTGATACAGACATCTTTTTTTTTGTTTATCGTGAAATAAAAACTCGTCCGTAGCAGGATTGGAATTCAGGTCGAAACGCTAAATCATTACACGAAGGGTTCGATACAAAATTTATTACTGACTCTTCCATAGCGATTATTCTAATATCGAGTTAATTTAATTGCACTAAATACGCCGAGTAACTAAATGCGACGAAATTGACTTATTTAAAACAATTACATCTCCGACGCACACGTGTTCTAAAATCGTGAAATTGCACGCGATAATTAATTAAGCTGTACAAAACGCGAGTAAAATAAAATCGATAAATTTTCAGACATCGACCGTTACTAGAAAAGTTCTCGCGGTTGTAACGTTTTACTTTACTTTCAGCTCATCTCGAAGTTATCCGACTTGAAGTCTAAAATTACCGTACTAGTGCAAAGCCGTCAATGCGCGCCGATGCCGCTGTTTATATCGCTTTCGATCGGTTTCGAACTCCGTATTGAAGTAAATAAGGTGAAATAGGACGAACGATTTAGTATTAAAATAGACTATTTGTTAGTAAAGATTACGAATTAAATATCAACAGTTTCAAAAGTAGTTGTGTTCTCCAGAAAACCGATACAATGTAAGATAAAAATAGATAGGACAGAACAAAACTATTAAATATCTAGGGTACCCTGCTTGATGATAGTTGCAACTCTAAAAAATAAAGCAATCAAGAGCAATGCTCGTTAAAATGAAAAACCTGCTTACCAGAAGGGAATTAAGTCTCGAATTGCGTATTAAAATGCTAAAATACTACGTCTTCTCGATCCTCTACGGAAGTGAGAGTTGGGCGCTCGATGCTACCTTGGAAAAAAAAGATAAAGGCCTTTGAATTATATTTGTATAGACGTATGCTAAAAATTTCGCGGATACTAAAAATTATTAAAGAAAACGTTCTTAATAGAATGAAATTAAAGCGCCCGGAATTATTAAATTTCATTAAAGAAAGGAAAATACGATATTTTGTCCACATAATGAGAGGGCATAAATACGAAATTCTACGTATCATTATGGAAGGAAAGCTCTTAGGAAAAAGATTACGTCGTCAAAAATCGTGGTCAACGGATTTTCATCGTTGGTTCCACCATCCGCCTGTTGAAATGTTCAGGTGTGCCATGCCGAACCTTGCGGTACTCCTAATATTTGATTTCTTCTAGCTGACAGTGAGCACCCTACTAGAATTTTGATATTTGGTTGATTAACAATATGTTTCCCGATGTTAATAATATTTCTTAAACATTTTTTTTTTTAATTAGTTAAACTTTTAAAATAAAACCCTAAAAACTTTCATTAGTCTAGAGTTTTATCCGTGTCTTTTTAAATTTTATTATTTATTTACTTTTTTTTTAATTTTAAGTTTAACTGTTTTTTTTTTGTTTTTAATTTCAAATTGTTTAAATTTATCTTTCTTTTTATATATATATATGTGTGCGTACATGTATCATTCCCTTAGTTACTTTCTAGCATTAGTTCTTTTTCCACGATAGTGGGGAAATTTACTCTTCGAACTTGTTTCGAGGATGATACTACTACTATAACTATTTATATTGATACGACAAGAAAACCCGAATTCATGATAATATTATTAATTTTGTAAAAATCTCCCAAACGGAAATTACGCGCTGAAAATGCCTCTAATTGTTGGTCACCACGCCGGATATTAGCGGTAGTCGATCGTCCGATCGATTTAAATCGTCTGGGCCATTTTCTTAAAAATACACTAATAAGATATTCCCCAGAAATAAGCGGTTGGAAAAAAATGTGTGTATACGGTAACGGACGTATTTTAGACGTTCTGAATAATTAATTAACGTATACTTCCGATCGGGTGTGTTCCAAGTAAACACGCGTTGATGGCCACTATTCTCGGATGAGTCGTAGGTAAATAATTAAATAATAATAAAAATAGTAGTAAACATTTTAAGGTTTAAAAAAAAAAAAAAGATAGTTTGGATGTAGTTAAACAACCTTGATCAATGCAATAACCAGTTTTTGTTCCTCGAACGCGAGAAGGAAACACAGTCATTATTATTTGTTTTATTCATTCGCGATTATTTGATTAGTAGAAATGTCAATAATGTCTTACAGGGTACAGAACAGAACCTACACAGAGGAATCATCGCATCCGTTACTCCTAAATTCTTCCTAAATTTGTTATACGACCTTAAGTTCGGAGCGTTGGTTTTTTTCCTTTTTTTTAATATATATATTATTTCATTTAAAGCCGTCTACACACCGGTGATGATTTCTTATATTTACACAAGTTCAAACGTTTTCAACGAATAAGTAAACAAAAGAACTTTTTATCACTAAAAGCACATTTGGCTAAGTAAAATAATAAAAAAATTATAATCGAATTACTAAAATAGACCTGAAAACTGACCTTCACCACGAAAAAAAATTAGTCACTGATTGAAAAAAAAAAAGTGCAAATTATATTAAGTGAAAAATAAATTAAAGCGGCGACAAACATAAGTTCCGATATCCAATGCCGAATAGTGGTATACTAAACCGTTACTTTTAAGGAATACCGTTACAACGTTCTGGTGACGAGTTGTGGTAATAGGTGGTAGGAGCATATTATTTTTGTCGACGACTACACCGACTGTTACCGCATTACTGGGATGACTGTCACAGTTAATCCGAGTAACTTATTATAGTACCATACAATAATGCCGCTTTCTCTGTTACCGATATTAATAGCAAATTAAATTATAGAGTAGCGGGACTAGCGGGATTTCTTAATAAATATCTCGAAAGTAAAAAACCTTTCATGCCTAATTTATATTTTTGGATGTATTATTTTTTAGTTCGAATATCTTACAAACTCTGTTCCCAATGTGTCAAATAATTTTTTTTTAATATAAATTATTTCTTCGTAATTTACTAAACACATACATCAATTGTTTCGGAAACACCATAAATACTTTTTTACGTACTAAGTCGATTTAAAAAAAAAAAATTAAAATAAAAAATATTCTCGTTGAAACACTTCTGAGAATTTAGAGCCCTAAACAATTTTATCGTTGTGTAGTGTACATGTGTAGGTATAAAAGGGTTAAGTCGCTTTCGCACTAATTGAATCCAGTAAAATTCCGAAGGATTTAACTGCTGGTAATGACTCAACATTAAGCGGTAAGTAACGACGTATTTTTTTACGATTGTTTGCCGCGATTAATTAGCTACTCCGTAATGCCGGTTTTCCTACACTCGCCATATCTTGTTCTATTAATTGTAGCCCATGCAGATAAACGTCTTATTGGCGTTACCTAATAACGATTATAGAAAATAACGGAAACTGTTAGAACTGTTCTCTACTCGAACAAGTAACGATAACTTTTAGCAGAACAAAATGTTGAAATGTCGTTTGAAGTCGTAAAGAATTATCGCGACGAATTGCACTGAATAATGAAACGAAATGTGACAAATTACGAACGTGTTTTATTACCTGTAAGGAGAAAAACAATTAGCGTAAATCATTATTTAGTCGATGGCGCGTGTGTTAAATAACAAGTCTGAATATGTATCTATATATATATATATGTGTGTGTGTAGGGTGTAATACGTGTTAAAAATTTTTGTATGTAAATTTTAATAGGACGGACCTTCGAATAAGTCGTCACATACAATTAATGCGTATCTATGTACAGTAAACTCTCGATTATCCGCTGGTGGATTATTCAATTTGCGGATTATCCGTGTTCTTTCTTGAATGATTTTTTTTTTATTATTTAGCTAATTTAACGAAATCCGTTATAGGAGGAAGTGACGTCAACAAAAGGATGTTGAGTGGATTAATTGCGATGCTGATAATCCAAGCTTTGAACATCTTACTGATGAACAAATTATTGATAGAGAATCAGGTATGGTTTCAGAGGAAAGTGAGGAAGGAGGATAAGACGAAGAAGCAAGTAAGTCATGACGTAGCTCTAACACACATCGAAGGACTTATTTAATATGTAAATGAACAAAAACGGTACGAAGAAAAACAACCTCAATTAAAGAAGATGTATTTAATTTCGAAAAAACAAAAACTGCTGACAGATATTTTGTGAAACTTACAGTTAACTTTAAAACCTTCTTCACTTTATAAATAACATTATATATATATATGTATGCATGTGCGTATGTACATATTATAAATCAACTTTTTTCATTGATTCCAATTGTTTTGTTGACCGTTTTAAAATGTTGCGGATTAACTGTGGAATTGGCTTATCCGCAGTTACCACGGCACCCAATTCTGCGGATAATCAGGAGTCTACTATATTCTAATATATAAAATTCTCGTGTCACAGTTTTCGTTGCCATACTCCTCCGAAACGGCTTGACAGATTTTGATGAAATTTTTTGTGCTTATCCGGTATCTATGAGAATCGGCCAACATCTATTTTTCATCCCCCTAAATGTTAAGGGTAATCCACCCCTAAATTTTTTTTATTTTTTTTTCAATTTTAGATACATTTTTTTTAAAATTTTTTATGATACAGCATTAGTAAATACATATAACCCTGAATTTTCAACCCTTTACAATCAACCCCTATTTTACCATCGCGATTTTTATCTATAATATAAAAATCAATCACTAAACGTTGTAAGCGCATAACTCAACAACGCCCGGACCAATTTGGCCAATTTTTTTTAAAATGTTCGTTGAAGTTCAAGGATGGTTTTCACGGCGAGAAAAATTCGGAAAAAAATTCAGGGAGGTTAGGGGTTGAAGGGGGTAAATTATTTAAATTTCGATTTTGGAAAAATTTCGATAGAATCAATTTGGTAGATATTAAAATGACCGATACGAAACAGAAAACCGTTTTTCGTTACGATCGATAGGTGTCGAGCTACGAATTTTTGAAAATCGATGACCTGCCACCTTTGGCAAGGCATAGCGAGTGACGTAAACATTTTTAAACGATTCCGACTTTACAAATAGTCGTTACTATATAAGATCTGTCGGATGAAATGAAAAAACCGCGAAAAAATTTCAAACCCGATCCGAAAATTTCAAAAGGGTCTTGCGATTTTTCCAAAATTTCGATTTTTTCGCAATAATTCGCGAATGATTCGAAATTTTGGAAATAGTGTTTTAATAAAAGTTATTCGTCATTAAAAGACACGTCTAACGATGGTATTGTCGTATTTTTATATCGAATAATCGCCGTGAAAATCGGGCTTAAAGGGTTTTGGGGTTTTGGGCCCTTTTTGAAGCCTCTATGGTAGCTAAAGGGTTTGGGTTGGTCTTAAAACAAAGTAGACGTGGAGATCTATAATCTATGTTATTAGATCAATGTCTTAAAAATTAACCGGTATCGAGAAATCGCGAATTGAAAATTTCATTTTCGATTTTTAAAAATTCTGCCGGCCGGTATACTACAATGCATTTAGCACGGGCCAATGTTAAGTATATATTCTTAACGAAAAACACGCCTGTACCAATTTGGCCTCAATGGCAAAGGTTTAGCAGCAATGTAAATTGATTGTTTGGGATGAATGCACGATGGCACATAAAAAATCTTTGGAGGCTTTAGACAGAACCTGAAAAGATCTACGGAACAATCATAACCGATTTGGTGGTGTCATGATTTTATTAGCAGGTGATTTTCGTCAAACATTGCCAGTGATTCCACGATCAACGCCAGCTGATGAACTCAATTCATGTCTAAAGTCCTCCAATTTGTGGAAACATGTCAAAGTACTTCATTTAAGCAAGAATATGCGTGTCGAATTGCAAAATGACCAATCTGGAAACATATTCTCTAAACAACTCATTGACATTGGTAATGGCAAATTTCCTAGAGACATGTTGACTGGCTGCATTAACTTTCCTGAAAGTTTTTGTCAATTAACTCGATCAAAAGATGAACTTATTCAGAAGGTGTTTCCAGATGTTGCTGAAAATTACAGAAACCATGATTGGTTGAGCGAACGAGCTATATTGGCTGCAAAAAACATAGATGTAAATGAATTAAATTTCAAAATTCAAGAACAAATTACAGGCGAATCGAGGATATATAAATCAGTTGATTCAGCTACTAACCAAGATGATATAATCAACTATCCACCGGAATTTTTAAACTCGCTGGATTTGCCAGGATTGCCACCTCACAATCTTCAATTGAAGGTTGGATCGGTAGTTATAATGTTGCGAAATATCAACCAACCGCGTCTTTGCAACGGCACACGTTTAGCGATAAAAAAATTACTAAACAACGTGATAGAAGCAACTATACTAAAGGGAAAGTATAAAGGAGATGTTCTCATACCGCGCATCCCAATGATTCCGACTGATGTGCCCTTTGAGTTTAAACGACTACAGTTTCCAATGCGGCTTGCTTTTGCTATGACCATAAACAAGTCACAGGGGCAATCATTAAGTGTTTGTGGTATTAATTTGGAAAACCCATGTTTCTCACATGGTCAATTGTATGTTGCCTGTTCCCGTGTTGGAAAACCATCAGATCTGTTTGTCTATGCGCCAGGTAATCAAACGAAAAACATCATATATCACAAACCACTACAATGAAAATAAAACTGATTTTTGTTAATAATTATGATTCACATGATTAACAATAAAGCGATCTATCGGATGAAACGAAAAAACCGCGTTTCAGCTAATAAATTTATACATTTATTGATTGTGGGGCGATATGAAGTTCGCCGGGTCAGCTAGTATATATATATATATATATATATATATATATATATATATATATATATATATATATATATATATAGGGTGGTCCAAAGAAGACGGGCGGTTTTGTTATTTGAATAACTCACAAAACTATTCGACCAAAATTTTTGAACGAAATTTTATTTAAAAACAGGAAAACAAGGTATTATTACAAAATTATTAAACACTTTTTCGAGCATAGATCGCTTCCGAGTTTTCAGGTTTTCTAGATTTCGTGGACGTATTTCGTAAACGCGGCTCTTAAAGTATCCCACAAAAAAATAATCTGGAGCGGTGAAATCTGGCGAGCGCGGCGGCCAAGGGAAATGTTGTCGCTATTTTGTGAGTCTTTCCGAAAATCATACGTAATCGTTCACTGAATGCTACTGCTACTCTAGCTTCTACAACTATTATTCGATGACAATAATAATATTTTTGCGTAAAGTTATAAATATAAAAAAAAAAAATACAACACAGGTTACAAACATTGTGTACCAGGAACAGCTTACCGCAATATCAGAAGAATATAAAGAGTAAAAGTACACAAAATGTTAAACACTGCAGGAAAAACGCGAATAAAAACCTGCGACTACAATAAACAAGTTTTTAATTACTAACATTATTTGTTAATATTAAAACTGAAGTTTAAACTGCTAAAATATATTGTTTCAGTGTTGAGTTCTTCAATTAATACTTTATTTAAAAATATGAAAGTGGGTAACATAGTGTACTTACTTAGTAAAAAAGTTTAATACCAATGGATAAATTAATTGTAAATTATTTACATAATGTTATTTTTAAGTCGTACGTGTTTATATTTGGAATACATGAAACAAGTTGTCTGGAATCGTAACTAGCAATCGAGGAGACGAGCTCGTTATTTTGGTATGAAAATTTCTTGAAAAAGTTAGTCGATATAACAAAATCCTTGATGTAGTGCAGGTCAGCAACTTCGTGCATGCTGTCAATTCTGACATAGCGAGGTGCATTGAGAATATATCTGAGACATCTATTTCGAATGACTTGTAATTTATTAAAGGGGGCTCTTAATATCAAGCTCCAGGCTTAGATATAACAAAGTACTGGACAGATTAATGCTTTATTGAGAATTATCTTGTTGTTAATGTTGAGAAATGACTTTAGGGGACAATCCACGATTTCCAAAATCAGTACTTAATGTTGTTCTTAATACGAATGTATTCCTCGGTACAAAAAATTAAAATATTTAAGGGTTACCTTGAACTCTCGATTTACCTGTGTCACATAAGCCGGGTTGTAGATAATGCGTACAAAAGAATCCGGGTGCTTTTCATCAGTATAGCTACATCTTAATGCAATCAACGAAAAATCAGTTTACACTACTATAATTCGGCCAACGTTTATACATGTCTCCAGTTTTGGGTTTCAATCTTCGACTGTACTTACAGAAGGTTATGCAAAAAGCTAAAAATCAGCATACGCGTAGACGGTTAAACTTTCGACATCTTCATTCATTCGTTAAATAATAAAGTTTCGACAACATTTTATCGCAATTGTTAAATAGAATTAAAAAAAACACACATAAAAAAAAATTTGAATATACAAAAAAGTAATTTTACCTGTCCAGTCTGGTCTTATACTAGCAGAAGTAATATAAACCAGGTGCGCAAAACCATTTGAATAAACCGCGATTTACTTCGATCAAATCTTTACGCGATATATTAAAATTCCCTTATTTACAAGAAATCATTAAAGTAATACCCGAAAATTTGTTTGATGTTTGTCGATATTCGGATATTCCAATAGTAAATTCTATAGGTGATTACGATTACCAATCTGTATATGTAAGCACAGGCGTATAAAACATGTCCTTTTCCAGTAAGTCAGCTATGAACCATAAATGTCAACAAATAAATTAATATACTTATAAGTTTATTTTAATAAAAAAAAAAAAGTGCGTATAAACTCTGTTATTTTTAAGTGTTCGGTGTTTTTTTGGTTTCTAAATTTTTTCTGCAATTTTACATATAAATTCTTTCTTTATAAATATTATTTAATTTAGATTATACTTTTACCAATGTGTTGTTCTCTGGATAGAATCGTTATAATATTCGGTACGGAAATATTTGTATTTTTTCTATAACGTAGAATTAATTGCATAATCGAATTTTCAACTTTCGTAATTGTAAATTTCGCGCAATAATGATTTAATAACTAATGTAGAAATGAATATCGTTATATATACGTATATTATTTGGCCCAGATTAACCTACGCGTGTCTTGTGTTTGGCTATTACTTTCAAACAGTACATTCAAAAAATTACAACTGATTCAAAGTCACTGTTGTTGCAGAATTATAAAAAAGCTCACTATATTCTAAACAGTTCAAATAATAAAAAAAAAAAAAAAAAGAATTGCCTAAATAGATGTTAAGTGATGAGCAAATATAATTTTAATAATCGTCTAGAGTTTTTACCTAGTTTTTTTTTTTTTGAGTCTGTTAGTAATATTGCGATATAATTATCTATATGATTTAGTTTTTAAATCGAAATATCGAAATACTTTTCCTTTCAAAAATGACTGCCGTTAAATGGAGTTATTTACACACACACATATACATTAGATATATATATTCTGCCAGTATATGCAACGTTACATTACTGTTGTCATTGTTATTCGTAAATGCCTGCGGTCGATTTTATCACAGTCATGTTGCCGTCATTCGTTAGCAGATAGGGACAGATGTCAAAGGGAAAGCATACGCGCTTATTTTCGCCTATGTGCTATTACGAGTACTCTCGTTAGGTATATATTATATCACCGAATACGATGTTTACTTTGGCAATATGTAATATTCTAACAATATAGTCATGATCAGAAGCCTACGACATCTATCGCATACGTCTTTTTTCTTATACGTATCCTCTCGTATAAGACACGACTCGTAAATGTCGGTCTATACCCGTAATATAATAATAGTAATAATAATAATAATAACAACATAATGGATTACCTTAAGCTATTTATGTTTCGCGCGGTACCGACGAAATTGGTGTTAATGCACATAATACACAACGCCTTGCGTTCTACTTTGAAATACGTTACTAACGATAAATACACATACCGGAATAAATGACAATACTATCGTCATCAACATCATCGATGCCTCAATTCGATCGGTGAGCTACGTCGTGGCTGTCCGGTCGTGTTTTTTTTTGTTGTTTTTTTTTTCAATATATTTCCAAAAACTTATCGTGTATAGGCACATTCTTATTTATTAGGAAATAATTACAGCTTTGAAGTGCCAAAAACTAATAATTCTCGAGGTCTGACGTATTTTCCAGCGTCTTACGTTTGCAATTACTACGTTCTGGCTGGTTTTTTTTTTTTCGTGAAACCTATCCGCGAGCTATATATAGACCTACAAACATGGTTACGGTGTGAATATTTCGTTTATATATTTTTTTAATACTTTAACGAGATCTAGGCTGATGATTTATTTCCTATCCACCCATCCATCCATCCATCCATTTTGTATTCAGTCAATTCTCATACCTGCGAGTGCCTTTCGTACCGCTTCTGAGCAGTAGTGACTGCAGTTGCTACAGTACTATATACTCCGGCACAACGGAGATTAGAATAAAATTTAATTAGCGAAACTGGCCTAATTCGGATGAGCGCTAACGAAATAATAAAAAATGTTTAATCCGAATTAAAAAAATTTAATATTCAAACATTTCGGATCGTCATGTACCCTAGTCAAATTACTTTTACAGCGGGTAAAGTTTTTATATTACGATTATTTTTCGTATAGGTTTTTTTAATCCATTTTATCATTGAGAAGCAATTTTTAAGTGAAACTTTTATATGGGGAGTTAAACCTGTAAAACGAGCGAGCGAGCGGTTTAAAGGCTTATACACATAGACACATAGACAAGCTAATTCTCACAGTGTAGTCGTGCTCCACCACTCTTTTCCGCATGCTGTACTCATATATATACATATATATATATATATATATATATATATATATATATATATATATATATATATATATTCAGTTTACATACATACGTACAAACACATACAGAAATTATAAAATAATATGTTTCGCACGTGAGCACCTATAGAAGTATAGCGTACTTTCTCTTGCCGACCCGTACTCGGTTTTCCATTCACTTCCTCCAGTACATAACGTACATGTACGAGTTATCCTTCCCTTGTACATGCGCGCACGGTTATCCGTTATTTCGTTCAAATCTTCACTGCACGAAGGATGTATGTACGACGTAGATTTGAATAATAATAATAAAAAAACATATATGCATTGATTTATAAATTATCAAAAACCGAATTTTATTAATAAAATAATAATAAAACAAAAATTTCGATTATTGATTTTATTTTTTATACCTTACCGCTGTATTAAAAAAAAAAAAAAAAAACACAACTCTGTAGTGAATTTTTGGAAAACGTCTTTAAGTTTCACTACTTCCTTTTTTCGCCATAGGTCTCATTCGTTAGTGAGTCGAGTTGTCAGTTATTTGTTTGTCTTAGTCGATAAGTTATCGATTTATCTGCAGTTTGTACTTTTTTCGGGATAGATTTAAAAACCACTTCAGTGTTGTCGGCTGAAATCACCTACTTAAAGAATTTCAAAATTTATAAATCTAAACCTTTATTCGTTGAGTTAAACATTTATAACTTGTGCAGAATGGAGGCCATCGTTTGATAAAGTTCATGGTATTCTTATGATTTTATTAGTTTCGTACGGAGTACGTATACACCCGTCTTGTACGAATGTAACATGATCGAACGTTAAAGAGATAATAAACGCGGAAAATTATACGGATGGAAGGAATTTTTTAACCGATCGTATAAGAACAAATTAACTATGTTCGAGTTTATTATCATTACTCGCTCATTTATGCGCATAACCTGTTTCCTTACTGCACTCGCACATTTATGCGCATATCCGGTTTCCTCTCGCACATTTGTATTCTAATGCGAATTTAAATCAGGCTCGTTATATTTATTATATGAATACAGATAAAATTTGATTTGATTTGATTATATGGGCTTCCCCGAGGTATAGTTAATTTTTTGTAATATAAAAGATTAAATAAAAGTTACATTCACCGATGAACTTATAAATGTGCACATTGCGAATAACAAGTAAGAAAGACACGTTTATGGGAAAAGGAATAGATAGGGATTTAATTTTGATTGTATAATGTGTTACGAGAAGAGATATAATGGAAACACCAAAAGAATATGTAATCCGCGCCCGTAATCGATATTTACAGGGTGTGAGCAGCAGGGAGAGATAGCAAGGTTCATTTGGAATGGTGAAGAAGGGAGACGATTTTTTATCGTTAACTGACATATGTATATTGTAAAATCAGACTAAACGTGGAAGATCAGTCAGAAGCAATTTATAATGCGAGACGTCGAATTAATTTTGTAGACCGATTTGTAAGCAATTCTTTTTGTACAACATTTCGTTTGGTTTTAACTAAAGAATCAAAACAGCATTAGAGCAAAGATATCTACTTCTTAATTTTTCAAACTAGATGAATAATGAATAGATTACTGCGCAATCGCGTTTGACCGGATAGCGTATTTTTTATTTTATCATAATTCAAAATCAACAATACCTAGAACGAACCCTAAATCGAATGAATCGAATTTTAATAACAAGATATCGGTAAAAAAAGAAATAAATAAAATCTAAAAAAAAAAGTTTTAATGAAAAGATATTTGTATAATAACAAATATTAAGAAGAAATTGATCAAAACATTCGTACGAAGCGTTTTACTTTATGGTTTGCAAGTTTGAGCGATAGATAAAAAGACGCAAAACCAGTTGGAGCAACTCGGTGTTGAAGCAGAATAAAAAGAGGAGAGTGAACAGAGAAAATTATTGATAAAGAAGCATTTAGATTGAAATTTATTACTAGTGTCCGACCGAAACAAGATTTGCGACTGAAACTGAAACTTTTTTGAAAATATATTAAACTTACTATTGTATATCGAAATCTAATGTATTTTATGCACGTATACAATTAGCTCGTGTAAAAAATAAAAAAAAAATATGTATATATATATAACTGCAGTATCCAACAAAGCTGGTTATTATTTATGTTATGTTAATAATTCGACATTAAATAATAAATTGAAATTAGTTTTAATATTCGTACTTATAAAGTCTTATATTATACGATAAAGTACTTTTTCTAGCGGGTTACTCTGACTATCGGCGTATATTTAACCAGCGGCATTAAACAGCCGCTGCAACTGGTAGATGACAGAAAGACACTTTAAGACAGCTTTTCTCAAGGTACGATATGGACTACTGTTGTTCCAATAACAATATATGTCAGTATTACGTTGCAATAATAGCTACGCCGGATAATATTGAATTATTCTTTTTAAAATAGTTTTTTGACCTTCAGATCTGATTGTCTCCATCTGTTTAAGGATATATTATCGTGTATTATTCCGAAGACTCTCTATTTCTTGCTGTAGGTTGGAGACTGGCAAGATCAGTTCTGTAGAAACTGAGGGAATATTATCTCCGCCACCGGACAGTACAGGATGATCCACGTTATCCCTAGTTAAAAAAATAAGATATTGTTTATGTCATTGCAGCGTGCACTTCATTTGAATTGTCATATATCGATTTAAATCTCGATTACAGAATTTTCGTAGCCATCAACGAAGAGTGCCTTTTTATAAAAGAGAATTTTGATATTTAAAGACTCGTACAATGAGTTTTTTATATTTTCCTCCTTTTCGGATCGAACTTGCAGTTTGCAGTTTAACAATGATATCAAATGTATTACTATTAATATGCATGCGTCATCAAATAATAAATCAAGTGTGGCCTCGTAGAAGAATTTCAAACAGGCTGTGTCGATAAAACATTCTATCCATTACATAAAAAAGTATCGAAATTTCACTATATTTAACACTATAAAAATTGATTGTATTTTTTGCTATAAAATCCTTTGTAAGTTTAAGCGTATGTGCTGTTCCACCTCACTTCGACATCTTGTACCAAAGCATGTTCTGTCAGTCCGCATATGACGTTCTGTCAATTTTCTAGTTGCTTGTTCCATATGGTGAATATAGCCTACAATTTTTTTGCATTTCATAAACAAGTCTTTGTTTTCCTCGTCTGAAAATAGTGCGTGTTTTATTACCAACTGCAACGTATATGCCACCCGACCTGTAGATTTATAATGACCACGCACGTCGCAAACCATATTTGCTGTATTGTCACATAGAACTAGAGAAATCTTACCGTTTAAACGCCATTCGCTCACTACTCTTTAAACTTTTACTCGATGTATTAACTGGCGTGAAAACATACACCCAATGTAACTTTTAAGCGTTGATGATTTACAATAAAATGATCAGTAAAGCCGAGAAGTGAAGATTACATGAATTAGTCCAGATATCGCTCGCTTTTTGCCATTAAAGTCTTTATTTTAGACTTAATTTTCCTGATATGCGGCATCAGAGTGATGTTTTAAAATATTTTTCAGATTTTAGCCGATATTTGTGGAGTGCGTAACGATCGGTAAAATTGAGTTCGCCGGAATGCTTCTCCTTCCATCAAAGCGTAAGGCAGCCTGTCTACAATTATTAGATATTGCTTTGTCAATCCTTCTTGCAACTTAATGATCATTAGACCACTTGTTAATGTGTTCTTTCCATTTTAGCTCTTTATCCAATTGTAAATCTGAATATTTTACAACCGAGTTTGTTTTTATAGGTTCATTCTTAATTGCGGTTTAGGCTTTCGTTCGGATTACATGTTAAATATTTACCGATAACGTTATTAGAGTATAGAAGTTAGTTTGATTTTCTCTTTCGATAGAAAACGATTCGAGCAATTTTAAATTATAAAAATCGTATAGAATTTTTGTTATTAATCATATTTTATTTATTTATTTGCTTTTTTTTTTAAATTTCTTACTTGTTAATAAATTAAATAATTTTTGATTCGACAGCGTTACGTCGGTAATTCTCCAGTTATAGAATTTCAAGGAGTTCGTTGATCCGACCGTAAATTATAATAATTTCTTATTCGAAGCCGGTCTGTCCGTCTCGTCTGAATGTGAGTTATTTTTTTATTTTTATTTTACTTTAGCAACGCGCATTTCTTAATATATATTATACGATTTTTCAGATTCGTGCCATACATAATTCTACGCGTAGACGATTAATGGCAGAACAAATCACATTCTCCGGCTGCCTGTACTATTTCTGCGATTATTTCCAAGCCTGTCCACTGCGGTATATTTTTCATCCATGATGTTCTGTTTCTACCTCGTTCTCATTTTCCTTCGACCTTTCCTTATATTATAAGCTGCAGATAATTCCGAAATAGCTTATTTTTTCGCTGGTTAATTGTCTTTAAGATTGTTCTTTCACTTGAGCTTTTACTTCTTCATTTTTCATTTTTTCGGCCCACGATATTTTCGGCATTCTACGAACAGCCACATTTTACATACCTTTAGGCATGTTATTGATTTTACTGTGTATGTAGTTGCTTTACCCCATATAGAAGAATAGAATGACAATAAAAAAGGACCAATAAACGGCGAGAAAACAAGAGGAAGACCACGTCGAAAATTCATCACTCGGATAATAGAGGGTAGAAGTGTAGAGACGTACCAAGTATTAAACGAGAATGTGCTGAGTATTAATGCGTTATGCTTTTCTGGTTGATCAATAATCGAAAAATTGAAGAATTTAGAAGAATAAATAATCATATTCAAGAAAATGTCTAAAAGAGATAAATATGAAGGCTAATATTTTGTGTAATATGACGTTTTGGAGAACTCTAGATAATTTTTTCAATTCGTTATATAATAAACATTTTCAGAATTAAAACAATCTACGTCGATTAAATGTCTCTAATTATAAAAAAAACATCCGCGAACGACTTAAAAAATATATATACTCCTAACACGATTTACACGGCGCTATCTTTCGACTTTTACACAAAGTTTTAATTTATTTTTTTCGCCAGAGTTCGCAATATAATTTCGTTCTCTATTTTATTTTGGTTAGTTACAATTCGTTTCATTCATCTATAATCCTTTCAATCGCGTATTATCATTTTTTTTCTTTTAAGAAAATTTTACACATTCTGATGAAGTAGTTAAAGAAAATAACTGGAGAATGTGGAAATATAATATTTCGCTTATAATACTGACTTTTACTGGACAATTTTTAATGTGTTATATATATAGATATTTTTAGAATTGCAACACTCTCTATCAACCAAATGTGTCCTTTATTATAACAATCGGCGTTCATTTTAGCATTACAAATTTATGTACCGTATAATGGACACTGCGACTGAAAGGGTGTACCTTTGAATTCAGGTTATTATGATGGAGAGGAGTATCATCGAAACGGGTACGGAAATAACGAATGACCACAAATTATTTAACGACGGGGCGGTAACCGATACGAAAAAACGTACCGACGACGTTATCGAGGAACAATTTAAAACCCCGGAAAGACGAGACATTCAACCGATCATTTGGAGTAACGTCATATTGATAACCGGTTGGCATTTAATCGGACTTTACGCTTGCGTTACATATTTATTCCAAGTGAGATTACCGACGGTTATATGGGGTAAGTATTTTTGATCGAAGCGAATTTCAAATTCGGTTATTTATTTTTTTTTGTGTTTTTATAAAAATTAAAAATAGAAAAAATCGAATAAAATATATATATTAATTATATATATATATGTATTATATTTTTTAGACCCTTTAAGAGGTAATGTTTCTTCACTAATTTCTTGGAAGTTCCTCGGATCCAAATAAGTGAAGCTTCGGTACATTTCCTCGTGAAAACGTTCGTTTACTTTTGCCACCGCAGTATCCGATACTGAGTTGTGAGTCTCCATTTCATATTTCCGGTTTTCATCTCGTACTAAATTTTCATAAGTAACTTCATCCTTGTGTGTTGAAGGCGATTTGTCGGGTCTTAATTTTCTTTTTGGAATTCTTTTTACTGGAAATTCTGTCTCCACAGAAATGTCCGCATCGAAGTTTTTTTCCTCATTTCCGTTACACATGCTTTCAGCAAAGTTTTTAGAAATGTTCTGAACTTTTTTGGAATCTCGACTGAACGCAGAAATTTTCTCTTTAAAATTCCGAACAAAATCATTGCATTTTATGAAATCGAGTCCTGAACTCTGGAGGTACGTAGATAATGAAGTTGAAAATTCAAAAATTCGAAGATAAATATGAGCGGTCACGATTGTTTCAAATTTTAGGTTTCCAAATTCATCTACAACTTTTCCTAATATTGTATGTTTACGGTTCCACCTAGTACCATTTATTCTGGACAATGTTTTCTGAGTTTCAGTAACATTTCTCAAAATATCCATTCTTCGGTACGACTCTCGAAAAAATACCGCAATATCATTCAGAAATCTAAATAAAGAAATAGCAGCTAAAGACACTTTTGTGATATCTGAAATGAATAGATTTAATACATATGTATAACACCAAACATGTATCGACGTTTCATTTTTCAACCAAACAGTAAAACCATTGTAATGACCTTGCATGTTTGCAGCTCCATCTGTCGAATTACCAACACATTTTTTTACAATTTGCAAGGATCACGTTTATGAATAACTCGGGAATACTTTGACTAGTTGATGAAGTGCACTGAACGACATCTAAAAGTCTTTCGTAAACAATTGTGTTTTTTACATATCGAACTATAATGGCACACTGATTCTTGACAGACATGTCCTGAGTATTATCCAACTGTATCGAGTACATACCAGCTTCGTTGACTTCGGCACTAATTACCTTCTGCATAACAGTTCTAATTGCTTCAATTACATAATTCAAGGTAGTTTTTGAAATGAAAGTTAGAAAATTAGGGCTTTTTTGTTACCATCGTTGTGGGCTTTCTTGCTTTCAGCAATAACATTAGTCAGATGTAAATTTAACATAGAATCATATTTTCTTAATAGTAGAAATAATTCCAAAGCAACTCCATGTTCCAACTCTGAGTGATTAAGCAGGTATGCTGCTTCGTTTTTTTTTCTACACAAATTATGCGTTTATTTAGATTTAGTTCAACAATTTAATTAAACTTTAACTCGATTTTGTCTCTGTTAAAAATAAGGGTGATATGGTTACATGCGGAACAATACTTTAGTTAAACGATAAGTCCACATTTAGTTCGCAAATATTGAACTAAAATTTTAGTACTATAAAATAAATAAGCAACAGAGAAATAAATAATACGAATAAACAGGATTATCTATTACGTGTAAGAGAGGTATCACCTTCTTGCGGTTAGATTGGTTTTCGGCGATATGTATAAAACGGGTGTACAAATTTATCGCCGTTTCTGAGAATAATGATGTAGGTGTCAAATTAAAAAAAAAATAAATGCTTAAAGCGCATGCTTTTTCCTCGTCATCCAAAGAATTTATTAGCTCTAATTAGTTCACACATGTATTAATTTTAACTGACTTATTATTGGTACGTAGGTACTTCTTCATAGGATACTTACGTACACGTTGTTACGTTTTTATAATTAAGGACAGAGGTGTATAAACGAACACATTGTTACTAAAGAAGTTATTAAATTAATTTTTTAAAAATCCTGTGTATTTATAGGTTTTTAAGACTATATATATATAATGTTGATTTATTGGAGAGTAGTGATTTTATGAATTAACAAAACAAAATAAAATCAAAGTTAATCACTATATATATGAAAAACAATAAAAAGTAGTGAAAATCACTAAAAGATTATTTTCTTTATGAACAAACACAAAATATATTTCACGTTATAAATAACAAAACAAAATTATAAATTATTAATTTAAATTGAAATTATATATAAAAAATCCGGAAACATTTTCTTTAAAGACATTGCCCAACTATAAACGCATTTAATAAGTTAGCAACGTATGTCCATAAAAAACGTAGCTATATATTAAGTAAACGAAATTTATTTTTTCAATTTTTCATACTATTGACTTAGTTTAACCCTTTCAATCACACATTATTCATTTATACCTGTGATTATAATAAATTTCGACATAAAGTAAAATTATAAAGTAAAATTATAAAGTAATATCCGAATAATTGTTAACGCTTCGTATAAATATATTTAGAATTAAAACATTTATCTCTACTGAAGTGAATATTTCTTATTCTATTGTACCCAATTTTTTTAGCATTCAAGTTTCACGTACCGTACAAATGACGCCGCGGCTGAAACGGTTAATTTAGGTCTATATTTTGAAAGAATTTTTTTCTATTATTTCATTGCTATACTTTAAAATTTTATTTATATATAATAAATTAAATTAGTCGATCTATATATTTTTTATCGTATCCATTGTTCGCGCACAAGTATATAACTTTCGATTTGTGGATTTTTAATTTGTAATTTTGTTAGGAAGTTTAAAAGTAAGATAAATTCTCTTTAATGTATTCGTTTTTAAGTATTATGAATTTCGTTATGTTTACCACCTTCAATTTATTATTTGAATTTACGTTAACAAATTGTAAATAAATATTTGTTCATTACGTTATTACACTATCCTGTTTAGGATTTATAACAGGTGGTATCGGTGGTTTTGGTGTGACAGCCGGTGTACATAGACTTTGGTCTCACAGATCGTATAAAGCGAAATTACCATTGCAAATTATATTGTTAATATGTTATTCGGTCTCCGGTCAGGTATAATTTTATTCGTAATATTTAATTAATTACACGAATATCATCCACTTTAGGTTAATTTGAATAAAAATACGATAACTAATTTTAGTTTACAAATTTAGGCTTTCACGGTTGATTACATTTTCAAAATTGTTATCGCTGCAATACAGTTTTTCATTTTATAAATGAAAACCCCAAATAATTTCGAAATCTTCGCATACATTGTTTACACCGATAAACATTTTTAATCTAAAAACATCAATTTTTATTCAGTAATTTTTACGCATTCTCAGGAGACTAAATAGAAAAATTTAAAATTAGTCCATTACACACTCTTAAACCATATTGTATCATTTAATATTTTTTTATAACGAAGGAAAAATTAGCCTAATAAATCAGATTATTTTAATGGTATCGATTTCATATAAATAACGACTTAACTGTTTGATAGTATACGAATTTACTTTCTATAATAGCAGTAAAATTATTTAAGCGGAAACAAATAAATATTAATTTAATTACAAAAATTAGTTAAAATCACTAAACGTTAATTTTCTTGAAAAATCAGAAAGCTTTTTGGCAATTACGCCATTATCAAGTGATATTTAAATTAAAATTAAAATAAAAACAAAAATATAAATTTAAGATCACAAGTTTACAAGTATGAAATGAAGAATAGATACTTAAAACAATCCGACAGTGACTGTGGTAAACAGCACAATCAACTATCAGTAATATAAAATATATTTACAAAGCAGTAGCCAGAAAATAATGATTTTTTTAAAAATTTAGTTGAACAGTGAAAAATATTTTATAATAATCAAAAATCAATAGCCAGAAAATAATACAAATTTTTTACAATATATTAATTATAAACCAAACAAAATATAATACATCAATTGAAAATTAGTTAAATCACTAATATTTATTTTCTTAAAGAAAACACAAAGCTTTTCGGCATTTACGCCATTATCAAGTGAAACATTTTAAAACATAATTTTAAAAAATATAATTATATATAATTACTTAATATCAGATTTTTAATATTTATTTTCATTTTACTTGTAAAATTGTGTTTTTTTAAAAATTTTTACGTTCGTATATTTTTATATTTTATATTTTACTTTTGGACATCATACATCGCAACAGTTAATGAAAAATTTGAAATTCCACCAGTACGCAACTTTTACAGAATCCGGAAAATAGTATTGAAGAAAAAATTAATATAAAAAAACAAAATTAATAAACAAATGTATTGATATTAAATTTCAACAAATCAAAAAATAGACAGAATAGAAAATCAAAAAATAGACAGAATAGAAGCAGACAGCATTTTTGGAGCATATTTTCACAATCACCATCGCATATTTTTAAGTAATTATATTTAATTTATATTTTTTAAAACTATGATGTTTTAAAATGTTTCACTTGATAATGGCGTAAATACCAAATAGCTTTGTGTTTTCTTTAAGAAAATAAATATTAGTGATTTAACTAATTTTCAATTGATTTTTTATAACAAAATCACTACATTCCACATTATAAAAAATTAAAATATAACACAATCACTAAAAGATTTTAATCGCGAAGCTTTTCGACAGTTACGTCATTTTCAAGCACGCACAAAAATTATTACATCTTTTTTTATATATCTTTTTTTTTACTTATTTAATAAATTATTTTTATCACTTTCTTTTATTATTTCAATTTTTTCAAGTAGTTTTTTTTTAAATGTTATTCTGTATGCAAAATTTTATACTTTTGATTAATATTATTTATTTTGTGTTCTAATTCTATACAATTGAATTTAAATGTTCTTTAAATCTTGTTATGAATTGTCTGCCTGTTTCTCCTATGTATTCTTTTTCACATAATTTATAGACTCCTGAATTTTTTAATATATTTCTATCTTCTATTTTGTTATTACTAATTGATTTTAATAATGTATTATTATTTCTTATTGCTAAAACAATGTTATATTTGTTAAATATTTTTATTATTCTATATGTATGACTTCCTACATAATTTATTGAACCTAAATAATTATTTTTATCTTTTTCTGTATTTATATTGACTTTGCCTTTGTTCTATATTTAATCAACTATAATAGGGTTATATTTGTTACTTATTGCTATTTTAATTTTTTATATAATGTGGAATGTAGTGATTTTTTTATGAAAAATCAATTGAAAATTAGTTAAATCACTAATATTTATTTTGTTATGGAAAAACAAAGCTTTTCGGCATTTACGCCATTATCAAGTGAACAAAAATTTTTTAATTTTAAAAGTATAAATTAAAAATAGTTACAAATATTTGATGGTGATGGTGAAAATATATTCCATAAAATGTTGTTCTGCTTCTGTTCGTTTTTTTTTTGAATTGTTGAAATTTATCTTCAATATATTTGTTTAATGATTTTGTTTTTTATATTTATTTTTTCTTCAATATTATTTTCTGAATTCTGAAAAAGTTGTATACTGGTGGAACTTATATTTTTACCATCACCATCAAATATTTTTAAGTAGCTATTTTTAATTTATACTTTTAAAATTATGATTTTTTTTAAATTTTTGTTCACTTGATAATGGTGTAAATGCTGAAAAGCTTTATGTTTTTCCATAAGAAAATAAATATTAGTGATTTAACTAATTTTTAATTGATTTTTTATTGCTATTTGTTTTATAATGTTTTTTCTTTATACAATTTATCACTGTCTGTTAAAATTGATTTTGCTCAATTGATAAGACTTCTTAAACTTGTAATTTATGTATTTTTGGGTGAAATGAATCTTTTAGTATTAATATATCTGCTTGTGTAGACTTTCTGTATCAATTTTTTGGTTAAGAATGTTAATTTTTAAATCTAGAAAATTTATTATTTTACCTCCTATTTATAATGTAAATTGAATGTTTTTATTATAATTATTTAGATTAGATACAAAATTATTCAAAATATTAACATTATCATTATTATTATTCCATATTATTAAGATATCGTCAACATATCTTTTCCATAATTTAACATTATTTTTAAATATATCCTTATTTTTAATGTTATTCTCTAATATAAATATCAGCTATGGAATTCCCATAATTAAACCACTATTTTGTTTATAATATTTATTTTGAAACTGAAAATAATTTTGATTTAAGTCTCTAATATTCTTATATCATCGTCTTTATGAATATTATTATTTTTAATATTTTCTATTACTTTGTCAGTAGGAATATTGTTGTACATGTTAACTACATCTAACGATATTAGTATATCACTTTTGTAATTAAATTAATAAAAAATCACTACATTCCATAATCTATAAATTAATAAATATTATTTCAGTTTTTGAAGATTTAATTAGGTCTTCATGTTCTTACTCTTAATACACAGTTATACACCGTTAAAATTAATTTAGATGTAATCGAATGCGCTTCTGTAAAATTAGAAAATTAGCGTATCGATATTTCAAAATATTTTCAATAAATTTTGTATATATATATATATATAAAATTTTAAATCATTTATAATTAGTAATACTCACCGGTCTTCAAAATTCAGTAGAGATGTGAAAAATAATGACAATTAGCGATTTATTTATTTGCCGAAATGTTCAAAGTATATTTTGAAACATTATTTAATTTATTTTTAAAAAGTAAATTCGATACTACTGGTTTTTAATTATATCTCATGATTTTGTAACTGCATTATCTTAAATTAAAAATAAAATTTGGATTTTTCTATTAAGGTTATTTATTACGTTAAATTATCGCAGTAAAATAATAAACCCAGTATTTTGATAACCGACAATTAACGGAATTGAAGTTATTTTTTTTTATTTCTGACTGGATATGATACATAGTAAACCCCCCAAATTTTTTATTTTTTTTTTTAAAACTTCAATAAACCAAGGTGTTAATTAAAAGTCAAAATTTTTACATTACATCGGATATATTACACCGATCGCAATCACAATGCTTATGTATTGAATTATTTTCGCAGAATTCCGTATTGGACTGGGTCCGTGATCATAGGGTTCATCATAAATTTAGTGAAACCGATGCGGATCCTCACAACTCTAAAAGGGGATTCTTCTTTTCTCACGTCGGCTGGTTAATGCAAAAAAAACATCCGGAAGTTTTACGTAAAGGAAAAATTGTAGATATGTCCGATATAACTGGAGATCCGCTATTAATGTTTCATACTAAGTACCTATATTTTTTAACTTTAATCACCTACGTATTATCGCACTTATACACAAATGTACACACACACACACACACATATATATATATATATCACCGTCATAGTATTGTTATTGTACGTTTTATATTTAAGTATAAAATGGACAGCATTCAAGTCACTAATTATATACAACGCAGATACGCACGTATATGATGTTATACAGAGTGGAATGCAACTCTCTTCTCCGTGATAATTAAGAATTACACAACGATGAAAAACTTTCTACGTCGCTAGTTGGTTTCAAATGCTCGACCATCGAGTTGACAGTCGAGCATTTTGGCAACTATGCCACCGCGACATATATAAACATCTCATAATTCCTCATTATTAATAATATAAAATTATAAATTTCTAACTTTAAAATAAAATTATGTATAAAAAATCCACTACTTTTTTTTAGATACGTGCACGCACGCCTATTTAAAAATGCATCTAATAAGGTAGCATAGTATATGTTCATAAAAATGTGTACCTTCATCGATTGACTAGTAATAATATGTGTTGTGTTTTTTTCTAATTTAGATACTTCATTTATTTCAAAATAATATTATGTTTTATCCTTCCCACCATTATACCGGTTTACTGTTGGAACGACTCGTGGGAACATGCCATCTTTTCTCAGTGTTTCATTCGCTATGTTCTAAATTTGAACTTCACTTGGTCGGTCAATAGCTTCGCTCATATCTGGGGATATAAACCTTATGATAAGTAAGTATTAAAAAAAACAATATATTTGTTTTTAACATTATATTAATAATTTTGCTATACATTTTTCAGATTAAAAATTATTCGCCCTTTTCATGCAGTATCAAAATTATTTATAACGTATACTTTTGGATACATTATTTTCAAACGTGAATATGCCCAATATTATCAATTGTATATTTTCTAAAAAAGTGAAAGCTTACCGCGAATATTTCTAAAACTGTATCCATAATTTTCTCGAGAAGAAACTCGTGGAATTATATTGAATAATTCAGTTATAAACTGGAAAAATGAAGTTAAATATTTGGGTGTTATCTTAGACAAAAGAATGAATTTTGAACGTCATATATCTCGTAATATGAACAAAGCAAGATCAAAAATGTTTTCCCTATTTATCCTATTTAATGAAAAATAAACTAATCTTGTATAAGTAAATCCTTTATTCGCTCAATACTTATACATGCGTGTCCTGTTTAAAATCATATATCTAAAAGTTCGTACAAAAAACTTCAAATAGTCCGAAATAACCGTTCTCTAATTATATTAAATGCACGTATATGTACTAAAGTTCAAAAATCGCAATATATATTACATTTATCCAATATACAAGATACTGCGCACATATATTTCAAACATTTCTACAGCAAATGTACCAGTAATATAGTTATATAGTAAGCTATAACTATGAAACATTATCATTAACAGTGGCGTAGTCAGGACGTGGTTTTGGGGATCTGACCACCCCTTTGGAATCAATCTGATAATAAGGAAATATATACTCGTTTTTAAATGCGGCTTTGCATTTGTTAAACCTTTTTTTTTCATTTATTTTATTTCAATTTCGCTGTTTTTGAAGTAAATAAATAGTTTTGTAATATAGGAGGTACTAGAAGAATTTTGTAGAAAAACGCGAAGAATAGATTTTAAATTTTAAATTTAGTTAAGTATCACTATGTATTTTATTCCTTCAAAAAATATAAAATCACGTTTTATCGTTTATTTTTTCGCGAAATTTATTTTATTTTGTAACCATCTCTGTCCTCAATAACATAATATTAGTGTGTTCCAGTGACGTTAAACATTTCTGTCGTCTATTGCTTCTAATAGAATTACATATTCGACTTCTAATAAGTATAAAAATAACTCTGGTGAGTTGGATTGCTTATTGGGGTTTAACCTACTTGAGTTTTGGTTATTTACTTAAAGTTCAATTTAACTTGGGTTTACTGTTTGAACACCCCCCCCTTCAACCAAGTCAGGCTACGCCACTGATCATTAAGATATTTAAAAAAAAATAGAAAGCTGAAACATAATCTGCTTTATCGACATGTTTACTATACATACAATTTTATTTGTAATAATTTATTTCTCCACTACTTATCTATATATCTATGCGTACATATATAAGCGCATATATAACGGCTCGTATTCGTTAGCAGATACAAATATACGTTCTTGTTCTTTTTGTTATTGTTGTACGATAATTTCATACTATACTGCTGAAATTAAAATCGCGAGTGTAGTTACTGAGTTATATGTTATTTTCTGTGAACGGTGACATCAATTCTTATGTGTTTTTGTTATTTCTTATTTATGCCGTGTGAAATCTCGAATTTTAATCATCTATGCTCATTGTATACTTTTGAATACACTATAATTATTTTTTTACGCATTAAGTTGATTAAAAAAAAAAAAAAAAACTAAATCAAAAATATCTCAATTAGAACACTTTTGAAGGTCTAGAGCTCCCAACAAATTTTATCGTTATGGGAGTCTTTGTGTATACATGAAAGGGTTAAAAGGACCGTCAAATAGCCTCATGGCTGTAATCAACGAAACTATTCGATTGTGCTTTTAATCGTCATGCTATAAAAAAATATATGTTTATTTTAGTTTAATTCCAGCTGATTCCCACTAAAAGTTTTTAATGTACCGATCTAATGTAACATAAGCTTTACTTCCAAATACCCTTTTGATATGCAAGTTGACATATTTTTCCTGCCAATACAACATAATTCGTACTAGACACTATTCAAAAATGACTATACACATGCAGACACAGACGAAGCAAAATTAAGCAGCTTGTTCCTCTCTAAATCTTTAGTAACGGGTGTACATCTGTAATTGCGAAATTATATAGAATTTTAACTCATCTCGGGCTATTTCCTTTTATTAAATTTCATGAGCCAAATAGCAAAAACCTACTAATAATAATTTTATACATACTACGTAAGATAGCATGTGAGTTTCCTTTTATATGTATCCTAAGTCGCATAGAAATGCATTGTAGTGTCATGACAGTAATGACGTATCAACCAATGCCATATAATTCATCGTCAGCACTAATGCACGTGTTTATAACTGAGAGAATAGGTTACCGGTTGCATATTACGAACAATTTTTCTAAGAAATAAACAACAAAAAATGAGTTAAAATCATCACAAAGCTATTCAGCTGTTAAGCCATTATCGAATGAATATAAAAATAAAATACCAAAATATATACAATTTATAAAAAATATAAAATTTTTAAAATATTTCATATCCGATTATTTTGTTACAAGAATTTTTATTTATAATGATTGCTCTACTATTGATAGAAGAATTATCGTATCCAGAGTAGTAGATTGCATTACCATTACTGCTAATAAAATATTCTTTACCTCTCCAATGTGTTTCAGATATGCCAACAGCGTTAAATTCAGCTATTTCTTTTTCGATAACGGCTAGCTTTCCCCGCTTCATTTAATCAGCGTACATTCCGTGTTCTAATTTTATTGATGCCTTTCCGCGTGTTTATTCCCGTCGCATATTTTCCATGCGTTGTCTGGTTTTCTACAATCCCATAGCCAGTCGCATATTTAACACTGTCAAGCTCGGTACTCGAGTAGTGTAGAGTGCCAGTCGGATCGCATGGTATAACCATCTTCGTTAAAGAGTGATCCATGGTTTTTCGTAAGGCATACAAAACGTAGTGGGACCTAATTCCTTCTGCGTATAAAATTAGGCCGCCCTTATGATTGGGATACGCTTCTTTTGGTTTCTCCACTGAGACCTGTTTGATTTGAGTGGCTCTTCTGGTAACCGAATTACCGACAACATAGCCCTCAGCATCATTGAAAGCACGCAAACCACTCCACCACGACAATATGGTGCCCCCCTTCTTGGACACAAAACTACATACCGCGAGAATCCCCCTTTTCTTAACGATGTATACGCATACGCATGTATTTATTATACGCATACGCATGTATTTATGTTTTCTTCTTTGGTAAATTAAAAAAAAAAACTTGTGGTCCACTTTTAATTAGTTTTCATAGAGGTTTTTTTTCTGACGATTCATTATAGTTTACATATTGACATGCTCGATTGTAACTAAAAGGTAATTTAATGTTTATTCCATAACGATTTTTAGTAGTATATAATAATACATTTATTTTCGTGGAAAACCACGTTCGCATATTCGGATTCAACTTTTTGAGCAGACCTCCGAACCCTTCTTCATCGCAAATAGATAGAAGCAGCGAATTGATATAGTGTAAGAGTACACTAAGGAAAGATGATTCGTTCTTCATACGAAACTTTTTCATTTTATTTCTCTTTTCGGGATTTAGGCGAATTATGCCGGCTGAAAATATCGGCGTTTCAATCGTGGCCATGGGAGAAGGATGGCATAATTATCATCACGTATTCCCGTGGGATTACAAAGCGGCCGAATTGGGTGATTACAGATTCAATTTAACTACCTTGTGGTTAGATTTGTTCGCTAAAATTGGTTGGGCCTACGATATGAAGGCTCCGTCGAAGGAACTAGTACGTAAAGTCATGTTGAAATACGGCGACGGTTCGCATATTAACGAAGTACCGGAAGATTTTAATTCGAATCGGATATTCGATGAAAAAGTAGAATAATATGAACAACGACGTCCTTTCATTTAATTCATAATACTCAGTTCACGTGTACTTTTGATCATAATGATAAGTAACCATTATTTTGTATATTGTTTTCGTTTATGTATATATATATATATATATGATATATGTATTGTTAATAAATTATTTATTCGATAAAAAATAGTAAAGTACTTTGGAATTGAAAAAAATATACATTTCCATTCGACATTTCTGTTCAGTTCAATGATTCGCCTGCAAATGCGACTCTACAACTTTCTTCCAAGCATATCCAACCAGAGATATTATGACGCCGACGCTCTACTATTATTTAGTATCTGACGTCAACTATACATATTCATAAATTATTTTTCTACATATCCAATTATCCCAACAAGTTCCTTATTTGGTTTTGTCCTAGTCTATTTAACCATAGAAACGCCTCAACTGATGATACTTTAGTAAAGTAGGGCTGTGTTCTCGCGACAATATTTTTAACTTCTACATGGGTATTATACATCGCGAATTCAATCGAAAACTTGCAGAGTCGGGTGTGGAAATAGGTGTGGAAATAGCGTTCCGTATAATAGATTATCGCGGAGAGTATTCAAGAATAAAGATCTATTATGGCAGTATACAGAGCAGTGTTGGTTCCGGTCATGCTATACGGAAGCAAGACGTGGTCAATAATAATAAAAATAACGATTGGAAACCCTGTACTTGAGATTACTCAGAAATCTCTTGAGGATTACGTGGAAGGATGGTCTCTCAAACGAATACGTACTGAAAACAACATCGTCCGCTAAAGTAGGACAAATGATAGCGGAAAAGATTTTATACGATGTATTAAAAAATGGAAAGAGGCCGCTAGGCCATCCGCGTTTGCGCTACAAAGATGTTATTGCTGAAGATTTGAAAAGGGCAAGAATTAAAGCAACTTTGGACCGCTGGGAAAAGGTGGCATTGGGATCCTAAGCAAATGGGTATCAGTAATCCAACTAGTAATGGAAGAAAAAGATACATTAAAAGAAGAAAATTGCCCCAAACGGCTCTCAAATGTTCATTATGTAACTTTGTAACAAGTCACAAAATAGCACTAATATCGCATTATCGACACAAACATAAATAGAGACGACGGCAAAACTCGGAAACGAGTATGCTAGAAGACGACGATATTTATATATATATGCTGCGATACGGTATAAAAGCATTTTTATTCTATTTAACTGTTAAATTAAATTATGTATTGCCGCAGAGGAAGCACGAGGGAAATAATTTCTCTGATAATGAAATTAGTACGTTCAACATTTTTTTCCCGGTGTAAAATATATCCGTTTATGTTTATCTTTATCGCGTTTCGAAAACGAACTTCGAGCATTATCCTTGATGCTAACATAACTATGACATGAATACGGCGTTGTGGACCTAATCCCTTCGCCCGTATACACGGTGTAGGGTGGGGTACCAGTGATGCTTGCATTGTTATCGGAGGCAAATAATAAGTATTATCCATACCTGACCCGTGTATGTGGGCTAAGGAGATGGCATCAACTGCGCATATATAGAGTTGTCTAAAGTTGTATGGACGACATATACATAAACATTGACTCTTTTACATTGAGAAATGAGTTAATAAAAATACGATAGTATGTCATCAATTGTGGTCAAAAGACCGGTCTGACCAAAAAAAAAAAAAAAACACGTCGCAAAGTTAACCTCATTTTCAGTCAACGTGTTCCCTCTCTCATGTTACACGATATTTTAACGCTAACGAAATTGTATAGTTTCTGATAGACATGAAATGTGTCAGTTTTTATTAAAATATTTATATAAATATATCGAAAACTATCTAGAGTAGTCTAAAAAAGCGGTATTGTTTAATTAACACCACTATATCAAGGTATTGTATAATAAACACCTTTATAAATTTATAAATACGCGTCAAAATATTATAACGTACGACTGTTTTTATACGCGGGTGTATATATAAACGCACGCACACAATATGTGTATATATATAAGAATAAGCCTACGTATGTGTATAAGTCGACGCACTTAATACATGGGTGTTGGTAGTACGGTACATGCGAACTATATATATATATATATATATATATATATATATATATATATATCTTCTTCTTTCCTAGCGCCTTCCCGTTAAGCGGTCCGCTTGACATTCTTCTCCATTTCTTGCGATCCTTGACGTCCTCTACATTGGCACCAACTTCCACCATGTCGTTGTTGACAGAGTCTATCCATCGTCTTCTTGGTCGACCTCGTGGCCGCTTTCCTCCGAGGTCGTACTCCATTAACGTCTTTACTGGGCTTCTGTCATCTTTCCTCATGATATGAACATACCCTCGGAGGCGCGCTTCCCGCAATTTCGACTGTATAGGTGCAAGCCGATACGCTCCATTATATCATCATTATCTGGTGCAACACTCCGTAGACTGATTCGCACCTTTGCTTTTTTCCATTCATATCGGTTATTGGGCATTCTTTTCATTTCCGTGGAACTGGAGCAGTCGGAATTCCTCTTCAGGTTATCTATTCAGCTTAATCGCTGTCTATCTCTTATTCTTTTTCCTGGGGTATATCCTTCAATTGCATCTCGCAGCAATCTTCTATGTCGTAATACATGCTCCATCCGACATACTTTCCGTTTTCTAATCTGGTTCAATACTTGTCGATTTTCATCGGCGCGTTTCAAAACTTTGTTGTTTTCTCGGTTCAGCTTATTTTCTACATCGACGCCCAGTACCATATTTCAAATGCTTCTATCCTACCCTCTTCTCGTTTTGTATTGGCCGCACACATTTTTTTATAATATAATGCGTTTCAGCAGCCCGTCGTCATCGTTCTGTTGGTTATTATTTTTATCTTTTTCAGCACAGCCTGCTTCGCTATAGCAAATCGTCCTCGTATGTATCTTCAGTAATGGCGTTTCCCAAGTACCTGAATGATGAAACCTGCTCTAGGTTTGTCCCATCGATTACAATATTCATTTGTTTTGGTTTCATTCTTACTACCATTATTTAAGTCTTTTTAGTATTAGTCTGCATTCCATACTTTATATATATATATATATATATATATATATATATATATATATATATATATATATATATATATATATGTATACAAAACTGTCATGAAATCGCGCGATAAAATATATTGTCTGCGATGCGAATGCTGAAATGCGATTTCAATTTATTTCTTATAGAATATTCGTTCAATTATTATTTATTTGCTATCGTCATTAGTATTATTATTATTACTCTACGATGTATACATTTTGGACATACATATATACATGTATATATATGTGTGTGTGTGTATATATATATATATAATGTGTATACACGTGCGTGTTTATTTCTACTATTATGAGACTGCTTAAAGTTACAAATAACTTACACCGAAACATCGATCTGATGAAAATGAAATATCATGCACTCGTTAGGACAAAATGATTTCCACGAAACGCGTTGAAAAAAAAAATATTTGTCAAAATGATTAGTTCTTCTATAATACGTTCATTTCCTAGTCCGAATAATCCAGTTTCCACGGATTCTTTATTCGCGAAGATGACGTCGTTTTTTTGCAATAAAACTCGCGTTGAATAGACTCGTCGTTTCAACGCTGAAAATAGTTTCATTTACCAGTAAGTGATTTATATTTGACCTAACGAATTTCAATTTTAAAAAAATTTATTAATAAAGTACGACTAAATTTTAATGGACGAGTTATATTGGTTTATAATAATTTTGTCTCGATAATAATTGTACAGTTAGAACGACTGCGAAACTACGTTTGTATATTTAAATAATTCGGTTTTTTCTTCTTAATTATCAAGACATCGGTATTTACTACGTTTACGATTAATTTTGTTTTTTAAAATAGAATAAAATAAATTCCTCTTAGCAATTTGATCGATTTTTGAGGAAGATCTTACTCATTTTATGCTATCTTCTCGGACTTTAGTGTTTCTATTCCACATTATTATTATTTTTATTATTATTATTATTAAATAAAAAAGTATTAATTAATGCTCTTCTCGTGACACCTGTTTAAGGTTTATGTTTTTTTTTTTGTTTTGTAAAAATTACTATATACTTTAAAATATAATTAATATCCTGTAAACGGTCTATGCGTTGTTTGTACGTTCTCATTACTACGTTAATTATTCTGTTGGAATACCAGTTGTTTTAAGACAGGCACTCTTATTATTTCGCCAGCTTAATAACTGTCATTCAAATTTGACATTTCATCGGTAAAAAACACGACATCTGGTATCCGATACGTGTTGATCAAAATCAGCAGTATTCGAATCATTTTAGAGTAAGTAGAATGTCCGATTTGATTTTTTTATAGAAATATATATTGGCAGTTTAATAAGAATTTATTTTGACCGTTTAAACTGGGCTGAAGTTTGAATACATACTTGGAAAATTATACAATTAATTATATATTTATTTTTGCAGTGAACCGCATACCTCAACGTTGTCGGTATGGCAGATATATTTATTTATTTATAATACGAACACTGAGAAGTTTACAATTGAATACAGCTGAATTAAACCGCAAAAAATTTGGAAAAATATAATAAAAACGAAAAAACCATACTAAATTATTAAAGTAATATAATAAAAAACACTTATAAAACTACATACACATGTATACATAAACCCAGCCACTCACAATACACGCATTGGAATGTACACACACAAGCAAAAAAAGTACAGTTGTGCACACATACACACACTCACTACGCTGAAACATAATCCTAAACACACGAAAACAAATGCATGTGTAAATTAAATTTACATTCAAGAAAAACGTGTTTTTTTTATATACGTACGAAAAAATATAAAAATAATTTAAAATTATAAAATCGATAACCCGAACAAGCTACCCACGAAACAATGCCAACACTTTTTCTCGCGGAAATAACAAGTACATAAAAAGCTGAAAAATCACTAAGCCGAAGAATCACACATAAACATCTGCTTTGAAAATGCATTTCCGAACGTGGATTAGTTTTAGGTTATGTGTTATAATTGAAACGGGCATTGTGCAATAAGTATTTATAATGTGGCAACGTGTGTGCTTAAAAATTAAATTTGTATAGTGCGTTGAGTGTGCGCTGTAACAAAAGGATATATCTGGCTGGATAAATTTAAACTTGTAGGTATCATAAGAAACTGATCAGTACGATGTTTCCCAATATTGTTTATGAGCAGTTTTTATAATAGTGTAAGTCTAAGTAGATCAATACAAGGATATTGTAAAATAAAATGGATTAAATGATCAAAAGGAACTGTCGCTCATAATGCCTAGGTGGTCAGAAATCCATGCAAACTCAACTGCTATGTCAACATTATGTAACTGAATTAAGAGATTACATATTCTATATATAATTGGATATGTCAATAATAGGTCTATAAAAGATGTAACAAGGAGAACAACTAAATTTTTCTCGTAAACGTTAGTTAGGCAGGAAGTTTGTATATTCCGCTTATTATCAATTAATGTATCTTATTTTTATTACTTTTTTGTTATATATATATATCGTCATCATTATCGTTTCATTGTTCGCTGCCTAACATAACCCATTGTATGTTACTTTTTTTTACGTCCTAAAAAGGATTTTTTAATCCATCATGGATAATGTGAGACTCCTACTCACTAAAAACTACCACGGTGCTCATGCAATTGACTGTATCAGTCTGTACCTGCTTTCAGTATTACTTCAGTGGTACAGACCGATTCAACACAACACTAAATGTGTGCCATGTGGCTCCTGTCTTTAGCTACTGAATGCTTTAGAGGTGACTGCATTGCTACCGTCTTTGGCGCAGTCTCTCAGCTTCTTCTTATGTATGATAACTCGCACCATGGTTACTTACAATAGTGTTCCAGTTGTCTTGCGAGTGTCTTATGGTAACAATTGTTCTTAGTCAGAAACTCAACCCCTGTAGAGAAGCAGCTGTTCAGTCCATGCAGGGCAGCTGAACAGTATATGAGCAGCAGCATCTTCCGTGCCTAGATTACAATGCCTGCATCCATCATTGGCCAGTTTATCAATTATATGTAGGTAGCTACTGAAGCGGTCGTGGTTGCTGAGAACCTTAAAAAGTATATCATTCAAGGCACTGATTATGTGTGTTGCCATTTCTAATTCATTCGCTTCTAATATCAGTGTATCATCAACATTGTACAAATTGTATATTTTCCTTTCCTCGGTGGATATTCCGCCGGTCCAGTCTTCAGCTGCCTGTCGTATAATTCGCTGTATGTATTGAACAGTATAGACGATAGTATACATTCCAGTACGCCGCTTAAACAATTTTCGGAAATTTGAAAATTAATAACGAACTTATTAATTAACGTGAAAAACTTAAACAACTTATGTGGAATTTTATTTTCCATCGCCTTCCTTGGTTTTTCTTTACTTCCAACAAGCTAACACTGTGATTTACCGACCGACTAAATGTAGATATTTGAATTGACCAGATTTGAACTCAGGTCATGCGAGTAAAGATAAAGTTATGCAGCACAAACCCCCTTTATATACGTAATAAATATATGCGTGTATGCGTGTGTGTGTATAATGGCTCTCAATAAATATGCATACGGTTTAAATGTATTCTGACGATTGTTTTGAAATTTTATGTTATTTCTTTTTTCGTTCTTCGTGTTTTATTTAAATTTAGCCGACAAATTATTCATGCTAGCTGCACACGTTGAACGATTATCGATGAAAAATCAGAATGGTTCGCAGGAAGTTAAATTTTGTCACCAAAGTTCATCGTCGGTAAGTGAACCTTAACAGATTAGTAAGTAAATGATTAACGTTCGCTGTAAAAGGGCAAATGTAACATTCGTCCGTAATCGTGTTTTGTTGTTTATTGTAAACACGGCCGTTAAGAAATTTTTCAATTAGACGATTGTTTAAATTATGTAAATATATCTTTGAACGAGAGATTTTTTTTCTACATCCGCACGTGTCGGAGCAAAAATTTCGAAACTTATCGATTATCGCATACCGAACTTTTCGATAAACGTTTTTAAAATTAAAACATTGTTAACGTTCGCAGTGAAATGTATCATTTTCTAAAGCGAAATACGAATTCCGTTCAGCAGGTTAAATTAGATCTGTTACGCTCGTCGAACGAACAACGATCGGACGAAAATTATTCGGACTGGAAAATCGTCGAAGGTAAAAATTTGATCGGATCGAAAGAACAACTTGAAACTCGAATTAAACAACCGCAGCAGCATATTCTATGGGGTAATGTACTGGCCATCGCAATTTTGCACATTTTGGCCGTATACGGTTTTATCCTTAATATTACGCGAATGAAAATACTGACGATATTATGGGGTGAGTATCGTATAATTTATATATATATATATACATATATTTTACACTACAACTAGCCAACCTTGAGACAATCAAACAGTGGATATTTCATAGATAACGTGTGAAGGAAAAGAACTCGGTAGTTCCACCCTTTATTTTCCGCCAAACAGTTAAAAGATGAGTTATTTTAGCACGATCTGGGCTCCGCAACTCCTCTAGATTATCGAGCAAATTTATGGCCAAAGAATTTTTATGCTTTTTTAACTCTACTAGTTAACCAATAAAATGAACTGAAACTCGTTTCGTTGGGTTATTAACTATTTCCTCCATGTCAGGTGTGATGTTAGAATAGCAGTATTATCCGCATATACCGCAACTTCCGCTTCAACGATCAAATGGTATACAGCAAATACAAAGTACGAACGCTATCTTGTAGCACACTCGCACTTGCAGGCTAAACATCGGATAATGCATTTTGATATTTAACCTAAAAGTATCGGTTCTCAGTATACGATTTTAACAAAACCTATAAATTGGGCGGGGCAGCACAGATTTAATCTAAACATTTATAATACGTCGATGAATATAAAAATAAAAAAAATAAAAATGCGATATTTACAAAAGTTAATAACTACGTTTTAATATATAAATACACATATATGCATATATATATATATATATATATATATATATATATATATATTCTTTTTCTATCTCACTTTTTGTCGAACACGAGCGTCTTTTCTCACCATCTTGAATCTTATACGTGATAGTAATCCTATTTTATAACTGGATATATAGCTGTAACCCTTACGCTGATTTTCTGGTTGAGTAAACATTTCCAGATTTGCAACACCATCGGTAGTTTACTTTCTCGATTCAGTTCTATTCGCCATGTATTTATTCCACAACTTACTCCTTCTCATGTTAGTACCAGTCTTTCTGATACATTGGATAAAACATCGTTAAATCTTAAATTTAGCTTTCTATAGTATCTTTCATATATCGTGCAACTAGAAGTCACCTACGGCTTTATCGTGTAATTATTTTTTTAATACAATATTGCTCTCCCTTTCTTTTAACGGTTTATGTATTATTATAGTATATATATATGTGTGTGTGTGTGTGTATAATAATCATTTTGATGCATCTCCTTTCAGGAGGTTGCACATTAAAAACCATTAGCCATCTCCTTCCTGTGTCTAGCCGAATTTATTACTTCATAAGTTCTACCAATCCCAATGTTCGCTGTTATGTATTCCATCCTTTCCTTCATCTTGGTGCCTTTCCAAGCATCTTCCCTTGGATCGCTAACATAAAAATACCTTCTCGTGATTTATACCCGATTTTTCCCTTTATTTTCAATTTATTGACGTTGCATCGATGTAGCACGGTCTTATTCGAAACGAAATAGGTTCACGGTATCTTAAGCAACCGCCTATACTACAATATATATATGCTACGACCCTAACACAACAAAACGTGGTTTGCATTGCGTGTGTTGGTAAGTACATTCTAACGAGAAAACGAGTTCAATTTTAAACGATTTGGCAGAGATATCGCTGTTTACTACTTTTTAAAATATCAAATTATTGTAACTTCTGTCCTATTTATAAGATCAATGTGAAACAAAGCTTAGAACGAATCATATAATATAGACTATAAGCTGTGTGAATTTCATCATTATTATTTTAATCGTTTTTGAGTTAAATCGAAACAGACAGACGGACAAAAATGTTAAAAAATATATTTTCTGTTTATGTGCGATGAAAATAGCCCAATACAGTGATTATAATGAAAATAAGCGATGCATGCGAGCCTAGCTTACAATATTTAACGGATATTAGTAACACTGTGTTATTGCATTTAAAAGTGACGATGCCACTGTTACAGAAGATTTCTGCTGCTCTTCAATCTGGTAAAACTTTGTTAGGTTATTTGAGACAAAGAGGATTTAGTGACGGTGACTATTGCGATTCGTAAATATGTGTCCATGACGAGAAATGAACAATCACAAGACGCTTTACGCAATTTTTTAAGCTGCAAATGTTAAATGAAAATTCCTAGTTTGATGAGCTGGACAAATGTAAGTCATGTTTATATTTGTGCACTGATGTTAATTTTTTCTTTACGGATTATCCGTGTTTTTCTATTATTCGTGCTACCCATCTCGATGATTAACCCGGATAATCGGAAGTTCACTGTATATTCATGTTGACTTTCAGTTTGTCATGTGTAAAATTATTTCATTTGTGATCGTGTCTTTCCACGTTACTCTAAAAATATGTCAGATCAATTAGTCTGATATATTTTGAATTTTATAATTTGATCGCTTGTGGTTGGTATATCTCGTAATAATTTGAAAATCTTAAATTTCATATTAATTTATAAATATTTTTTTTACACGTTGCTCCATTTTTAGCCAATATATTTTTTTAAGATTTCTAAGCCGTTTACTAATCTTACTTCTGGATTTGTATTAACAGTTTAGTCCATAATCCCAGTATGTATCATAAAAATTGTTTAATGCTCTATGTAATTCTGCTGGAGTTTCATTCAGTATGACACAGTCATCTGCATATTTATTTTTACCGATTGTATAATCTTTCGTCAAAACTATAGTTTCCCTTGATACCGGCTTGTTAATTTTTGGTTCATATGTTAGAAAGAACATTCCCAAATGAAGGTTAAACAAAGATAGCGTAAGCACACATCACCTAGACGGTTCTGCTTGTTCGGTGTCACAAATAATCTATATATCTTCGTCTAGTTTTTTTTATAATTGAGACAAATTTTTTGTGGGCATGCTGCTATTCTAGATAGCGTCGTCATAGTGAACATTTATTAACCGCGTCAAAGCGCTTTTTAACATCTCTAGAACCTTACTTTTCTTCTTGGCCTTTTCTGTAACTTGTTTCATAGAATGCGCCATACCTACCAAAACCCGTCTTGTCCATCCGGAAGATAAATATTCATTACTATTTAAATGCGCGCACTTGTAAAAATGAAATCAGGTTAGCTGTGTATGGAAATGATATGACGCAATAATTGGAACAATGTTTTTTATTCTTTGTTTTTATAAATATAAATAACGTTCTTGAGTACAATTTGCTTTTTCAAATCTTAAACAGTTTTATCAAATATGCCACGATTCAGCAACTTTCTGTCTAATACTTGAACCATCTTAAGTGCTGTACAAAAAGTGTGACAATTATCTCTTGCATTTTTTATTTTATTTTATTGTCCCACCATTCATTTTTCAATCTACTTATTTCTATTTTTGTACCGAAACAAATATGATAAAAGACAAATTATTGAAAAATTCTACAAATATGGATAATATCAAGGCACTCGATACCATCATTTGGAATAAATTATCGTAAATGTTAATATGTAGATCGGGAAATAATATATTTGGCGTCAATAAGTACGATACTCTAACACGGCGACACATACTGAAATAATTGAAAGAGGTATTTCACGCGTTAAGAATACATCTTTCCATATTTTGCTGATGAATAAGTTCGAATCTTCACTGCGTTTTAGATGAACTTACCCTTATACAGAGCGTTTTCTGCAATAATGAACTAACTTGAAAAAATAAAATTATCACAAAAATAATCGTTTTTATTATATTTAATTTTTTTTTTTTTTTTGCGTTCCTATTGTATTTACTTCGGAACAGCTTTCGTATTATGGATGTGGGCTATGCTAGGAATAACGGCCGGAGTTCATAGATTATGGTCGCACAAATCGTACAAAGCAAAAGCACCGATGAGATTAATATTAATGATCGGATATGCGATTGCGGCCGAGGTAACTCATTTTTATTTTCTTCATTAATTCTTATTATTTTTTGATAGTCGATCAGTCTATAAACAACCTTCGAATGAATCTTCATCCGGTGATGGCCAGAATCGAATACTTTCAAGAATCGAACGCTTTCAGGAGTCGATTACTCTGCGGAATCGACTTAAGAATCGATTACTTTAACGAGTATTACATCTAACAGATTAACAAGTGCCGGTGCGAGTATACTAGTGAATGTGCTAAGTACTGAGTATATTAGTTTGTTTACGAAACAGCAATCTGAAAATATCTATAATACTATACGCGCGTGCAATCATTTTGAAATTAAGAAAAAACTGAATTTTATAAAAATTTTATTTTTTTTTTTATTTCGGCGTAGAGATGTTGATGATAACGTAAAAATTTCGCTATTAATAATCATTGTTCGCGTTAAGGAATAACACGAGATATCCCCGTAAAGTATTAAAAAAAAAAAATAGATTACGATACGATAAAAATATTTCATTGACCGATCCTACATTGTAAAATTTTTACACAAAATTATAAATTTAATACGGGTGTTTATTATATATAGCAAAAACTTCGTATTAAAATTTCATGTACCATATAGTGGACATCGTGACTGAGATGGTTAATAGATAGCTATTCCGCGGAGTGATGTTTAAACAGTAACACCGGTTACGAATATAAACTATCCCGAGAAAATAATTTTATTTAAATGGTCGACGTATCCTAGAACGTACTGATTAAATATAAGTAAAATTTATATAAATAAACGAACAATTTAAAATTTATATAATAACCAATTTGAATTTTAACGCGTATGCATATATATATATATATATATATGAACATTTAAAACACGTCTGGTGAGCACCGTAAAAAAAAAGTTTAAATCGTTTATGGTAATTTATTCTAGTAGTGTTCACTACTCATAATGAGTACTTAATGTACTTAGTCTCTGTATGAAGAATCGAATATTGTCGATTCTTTTAAGAATTAGTTACTACTCGGTTCTAGTAGTCTTGTACTCCCGTCGCTTTCTTATTAATCGCGGTGAATTTAAACATTTTTATTCTTAATCGGTTATTGCGAGAAAGTTCACTATAAATAAGTCGAATAATTTTTTCCGGTTTTAACTGTTTATTTTTTAATTTTTATAAAATTAAAAATTAAAGGTCGACTGAAATGACTTGACTCCCGATTATGGTGTTTTTAACAGTAAATTAATTTTCTTCGACCAAAAAAAAGGAGAGAAATTATTTTACGCTTTAACATCGTAAAATATAGAAAAAGAGAGAGTAAATCGTCCCCGTGAACTACAGCGAATAATAAATTTTCCAGATAAATTTATTGACTTATATTCTCGTTAATCGCAAATTTAGGCGAATAACGTAAAACAACGACGAATCGAAATATACTAATGAAATAAATTTTACTGATTGTTTTTGTAATTACTTAATAAATTTACTATAATATTCCGTCCTATCGTTTTATGATTATTATCGAAATTATTATTAATATTATATTACGCAGTATCCGCCGTGGGATTGGGTTCTATATCATAGGGTACATCATAAAGTCACCGATACGGATGCCGATCCTCACAATGCTAAACGCGGACTTTTCTATTCACACCTCGGATGGCTAATGATGTCGAAACATCCGGAAACTACTAAAGAAGAAAAACGCGTAGATATGAGTGACATCGTATCGGACGAAATTTTCATGTTTTTCACGAAGTGAGATCGATTTCGTTAATAGTAACGTAATTATTTCAGTCGCCAAAATTTAACACGAAATTACAAAAATTTTATCTAGAGCGTTTAATGCTGCTTTTTAGGCGACTCTAGACTATTTTCAATACGTTTATGTAAATATTATTAAAATCCGGCCAAAATATATAATTTTGTTAACGTTAAAAAAAAAAATAAAAAACAATAAATAAATAAGAGAAAACTAAACCAAAAAACGAAATACTATAAAGAATACCACGTTTAATCTACTGTGTAAAAATGTGAAAAAGAAGCTAAAAATAATACTAATTAGTTGTAACAAAGAAAAATATATATATATATATATATAATTATAATCAACTACCGATTTTCATATTTATTCTTATTTTCAGCAATTTTCAATCCACTATTGGATAGTATCTTTCCATTTTTCCCTGTCGGTCGTTTTACTTGTCCAATCTTCTCGAACTTTATTTATATCATTAACCCAACGTTTATCTGCCTATTCTACAGGTTCGGGCTGGTGTCCACATTGTCACTTTACAAGTTCCGGATATCTTGATGACCAACCCATTTCCATTTTGATTCTTCTACGCTTAGTATTATGTTATTTATTCTTGTTGTTTCTCTAATCAATTTATTTTCTTTCTCATCTTTCAGTCTTTTTCCTTTCAATTCTCCTTTCAGCTACTCTTAGCACTTCCTCCAGTGCTGCTGTTATATTCCACGTTTCACCGTCATAGGTCATTACCGGGAGAGTACTAATTAGACTTACTGGAATCTGTCTATTTTATAATATATTTCTTAATTTCCCACATGCCAGGCCGATCATTTTGATTCTTCTCGTTATTTTACCTCCTCCATTCTATTGTCACTGTTTATAATCTGTTTTAAGTAATTGAACGATGTTACTTCCTGCATTTTCATTCGATCTCTCCTTAGATTACTGATGCGTGTAAATTTAAACTTTTTTCGGCTATGTTGATTTTAAGTCCTATTGCAAGTTCTCGTGCCGTTTCATTTAATTCTTCTAAATCTTCACTAAGGAGTACTATATCGTCTGTATATCTAAGATGGTTGAGATATGTTTGTCGAACCTTTTTAAACCTTTACTCTATACCAATTCGAATACTGCTTGCACGATCGTAACGAACGGTTTAGGTGACATCGAATCTCCCCTGTATAGGTTAACTTCTTTTTACGCTATTTTTGAAACTATTTCGATCCGTGAAACTTCGAGTAATCATCTATAATTCCAATTATACGATTACTTTTACAATTTATCTAGCGTGAACGATTTTAATCGCCATAGATTTTAATTAAAGTAGACAAAATTTTTCGCATTTCTCCGTTCAAATAACTGCGTCCCTGCCAGTTTAATTTGTGACGATATTCGTCAATAAACAACGTCTATACGTTTATAAAAATTAATATTTAATCGAATTGAAAATAATTTCCTATAAAATACTCGATATAAAAGCGTTATCCGAAGACGTCAAATTAAACTTATAGTTCGGATACATTATTCAGAGAAAGCGCTAGTAGTTATATTAAAAGTATTTTTCTTTTCAATTAAAATATTACTCCGACGTAATTATCTATTTCGATACAAATAATTTATTTTCATCGAATATTTATCTAACGCGGTGAACTGCGTAAAAATTAAATATACCCCCCCCCCGAGGAAAATTAATAAATTTATGAAAATCGAAAAGTAGTAAATTTTTTACGAATTAACTTTTAACTATAAATAACGTGTTACATAATTATAGTTTACGCGCACGGCATTTCTGCTCCGTTTTTGTGCGTTATCGAATGTATTAAAATTAAGTGGATTTCGTTTTCTATCTGGTGTAACTTATCTATAACTTATTTCCTTCCTATCAACATTTATCAATAAAAAATTGGCTCATTTATTGGAATATATATATATATTAAACTACCGAAGTATTTTTCCCGATGAAAAACTAAATTGATAATTTGTCCTTTAATCCGAACAGATTTTTACCCATAAAATTGTATCGGACGAGAGTTCAAAGTGAGATGGGTCGATAATTTTCTGCTTTCGAACGATCCTTTTCCGGCTTTAAAGTATTTTGATCTCCTTGAATAGCTGAGGGAGTTTTGTCGTATCCAGAATATTATTGGAGAGCTTTAGTATCAAATTTGTTGTATTTTTACCATAGTTTTTTTATAAATTCTGCATATATTTCGTCCTTCCCTGCAGCTTTCCCTAATTTAAGGTTTTTAATCGCTGCTTCTAGTTATTCTTTGTTTGTCGGAGCTGAGACTTCCTTGCTTGATTTCCGGAAGTCCAGTTTTTCCATAAGCCATCGGACTGTTCTACTATCATTTAATGAGTCCACAAGTTTGTTTGATGTTTAGATATCTTCTGTTTTTTTGTATTCTTTGTATAGGTTTTCGCAGGTGTCGTTTCACCCTAGAACGTATACTCTCCAACTATGTGTTTTTGACGATGGTTATGATAAATTTTACGAAACGGTTGTAGTCGTACTGTAAGAGGAATCCATCTAATGCTATTGTCCAGAGTTTTTGTAAACCCAATCTGATCTTTTAAAATTTCAACACGGTTTTTGTGTCGACGACTAGTGGCAAAACCTACTTCAATCATTGCCGGTCTATGTTGGCTTCTTGGAAACTTCGTCAGGATTTTAGGCGAAATTTGTAGCGCTGGTCTGCCGCTTTGGTCGGACGTAATAAAGCACAGATCCGGATTGGTGTCCTGGTTCCAGCGTGCAGAGTGAACCCGCGTTTTTTGGAATCGTGAATCAAAAATAAGTTTTCCATCTTCGACCATTCTAACACTTTGTCGCCATTTTCATTGATTGATATATATCCCTATTTAGTGTGGTGGTTTGTTAAAATCTGCAGCTACTATGCTCGGTCTCTTTGTAATTTCGATTACCGATTGACTCCATCTTGCGTTTGGAGGTTGATAAACATTTATAATGGATAGATCCGTGATTTTTATTTCAGCTGTTGATAAATACCATTAGCGAAGCCTTTTGCGTTGATAAATTCCTATTGAATGCCCTGTTTAATCCATATTGTTTATTACATACTGCCACTGGAAATCATTTATTTTCGGGTTCCACCGTCTGCAGCATAATTTTCTTGCAGTAATATGTGCATTCTCATCTTTGGCAAGTTTTTCTAATATTTCCTTCTTTGCCTGAGTTATGCTTTCTACATTGATTTATATTATTCGGAGGAGGTTGTTGTCCGCCAAGAAGCCCTGAATAGTCTGTGATAACTGTTGCCTGACACCAATTTGTTTCATCACGACAGCCCACATTTGAAAATGTCTATACGGGTCATTGAAAAAAACAACTTAAATCGCATAGTTGACTTTTAAATTAATTACAAGAATTTAATCGATTACGCAAGTGTGGTATTTGCGAAATTCTTTAGTAATGATTTTGTATTGTTCGGTAATTTTTTTTATATACGTGCTCTCAGATACATAAAACGGCGCAAGATAATAATCAGTCTTGGTCGGATTACGGTAGTATAGATCAATTTTTTATTTAACTAAAAACGGTAACATCGGGATGCAGAATGTTAAACACCCACTTTAGTCGACGAATATTTAGAACGCGTTTTATCTCCGAAATTAACGTTTTAACAGCAACTTCTAATTAATACCAAAAAAAAAAAATTGAAAATAAATAAAATTAGTTATTAATTCGGAAATTTATACGTTTTTCCTCTTTTTTCGGCAGATATTATTCCTATCTGGGCACTATGATCGGATTCGTTATACCGACGATGATTCCTATCTTGTGCTGGAATGAATTATTTTTCTGCAGTTTAAGCGCGCAACTTTTCAGATTTATTTGCGATACCAATTTCGCCGCTAGCATAAACAGCGTCAGTCATAAGTACGGTTATAGACCATATAAAAGGTACGTAGTAATTTATTTTAAATGTCAACGACTGACTACTAAACCGAGAAAAACAATAATCGCAGTTATTTATTAACAACGGAAAAGTAGTTAAAATCACTAAATTTATATATATATATATATATATATATATATATATATATATATATATCTCATCATCATCATCATCAGTCCTAAGACTGGTTTGCTAATTTCTTCCACAACTGACGGTTTTCTGTTTTCCTCTTCATATCCGTATAATCCTGTGCTACCAGTGTCTTCTATTAGTTGCTGTCTATATTGATTTTTTGGTCTTCCCTTTGCGCGTTTCCCATTCGTCCTTCTATAATTATCTTTAATAGGCTTTCGTGTCTTAAAATGTGACCGATCATATTAGTTCTTTATTTTTTTCCATAATGTTCTTCCTTCGCCAATTTTTTCTAACACCTCTTCATTTGTTAATTTGTCGGTCCATCTTATTTTAGCATTCTCCTATAGCACCATATTTCGAAGGCTTCGATGTTTTTTTCCTCTGCTTTACCAATCACCCACGTTTCACATCTGTACAACGCTGCATTCCAAACAAATAGTGTTAAAAAATTTTTTTCTCAAATTTGTACTTATAGCCTTGTTGGTTAAAATATTTTTCCGATCGTAAAAAACTTGCTTCGCTTGATTGATTCGTTTTTTAATGTCCTCGCTACACCTGCCATCTCTGGTGATTTTACTACCCAAGTAATGGAATTCATTCGCTTCTTGTATTTTAACACCGTCAATATCTGCACTTATTTTCTTTCGACTGTTATTTTTTTCGCATATCATAATTTTTGTTTTATTTTTATTTATTTGCATTCCATATTTCTTAAATACATCTTCCATTACTTTTAATGTTTCCTTCAATTTATTTTGATTTTCCGTTAGAACAGCTATATCATCGACAAATTGTAATGTGCATATCACCTTGTATTTTTACACAATTTTTCTTTGTTTTTTCTTTAATTTATTTCATTATTTCTTCTATATACAGGTTGAATAATATCGGCGATATAGCCCTGTCTAACTCCTTTCAATATTTTAACTTCTTTGTTCACATTGCCAATCTGTATCATTGCTTTCTGATTTTCGTATAATTTATATATTAATTTAATATCCTTGTTTATTTCCGTTTTCTGTAATATTGTAAACAATGTGTTCCAATTGACATTATCAAAGGCTTTTTGTATATCTATGAATGCGATATAAAGTGAATTTCCGATTCTAAATCTTTGTTCGATTAACAGTCTTAGTCCCACAATTGCTTCGCGAGTACCTACACGTCTCCTAAATCCGAACAGAGCATCTCCTAATACAATTTCTACTTTATTTACTATTCTTGTATACAATATTCTTACCAATATCTTTGATGCATGACTTATTAAGTTTAATGTTCTAAAATCTTCACATTTATCTGAGTTCGTTCTTTTTGGTATTGCAATTATTTTTCCTGTCATAAAATCCATCGGTATTGTCTCATTCTTATATATATTTCTTATCAGCTCGTATAGAAAATTATTTGCCTGTATTCCTCCTACTTTTATTAGCTCAATCGGAAAATTATCAATACCTGTCGACTTATTATTCCTTATTTCTTTTAGAACTTTATCGTATTCGCTTTTTAGTATTTCATTTTCTTCATCTTGACTCACATTGTTATATTTTAGCTGCACAATTTCTTCATTTGAATTATATAACTCCTTCAAATATTCTTTCCACCTTCGAGCTTTTTCATGATCCTCTATTAATAACTGACCGTTTATATCTCTATTATTTGTTAATTTATATCTGGATTTATACATATTTTGTTTTAATAATTTATAACCCAAATCAATTCTTCCTTCATTGAATTTTATTTTCTATTTAACCAATCTTCTTTCGCTAGCTTACACAATCGGTATATTTCATTTCTTATCGCATTATACTTTATTTTATCCCCTTGCGATTTACTATTTTTGTATTTCGGTCTTTCGTCAATTTTTTGTATTATTTCTTCAGAAATTCAGGGCTTCCTTGCGGTTTTTCTATCTTTTCCAAGCTTATTTTCCGCGGTTTTCAATATTTCCATTTTAAAAGCGACTCGCCAAGGATGAGACAGTTAACAGGTTTATGTAGAGTTATAATTAGACAGTTCACCAAGCTGTCTGTCTACACCTTCGTGCCTCATTATCCTGTCACTACTGGAATCACCTGCAAGAGGCTTTCCACCAGTAGCCGCTCTTGGTTCGCGACTGCTTATTGGTTATTTGTAGCTAAAGAGTATATCTATTGGCCATTCTATTATCCACCGCCTGTGGACGCGCCCGATTCCGGTTAGAGCTCCGGATCCCAGAAGGTACAAAGTACCCCTAGGCGCGGTATATATATATATATATATATATATATATATATATATATATATATATATACACTAGCTTTTCGGCTATTAAGTCATTATCAAGTGGAGAATAGAAAAATAAAATATAATAATATAATATAAAATTTATAAAAAACATAAAAGAGTAAAAAAATAAAATATAATTTTACATTATTTATATTACGATTATTTAGTATATTTGTTTATGTATATTATTGATTGGTTGATTGCGTTGTTCACCACAATCGATAACAGATTATTTTGTGATCAAGTTTGTTTTCTCACTTTGCTATTTTTTGCAATCTATTATAGATCTAAATTAAGAATTTTCTTACATTTTATTTTAGTTTTAATTTTTCCTTTTTTGAATTGTATATATTTTTATATTTTACCTTTTTTTTTTTTTACGTCCACTCGTTTGCGGTCTTTTCGTATCTAAAAATTTCGTGATTTTAACTACTTTTTTTTTGTTGTTTATTTATTTTTATATATTTTTTTAATAACCGTATATTAGACGCAGTTCAAAATATCTATTTATGCCGTATACGTGTTTATTTCGTCTAATTCTATAAGTAAAAAGGGAAAAAACTAAGATTAAAACTTTTTAATAATCAAAATGTTAAATGTAGTAAGTCGCAGCACAGTCCTTCGTACAGAACGTAAACTTTTAATGCTCAAAAAACCAAATTGGCATTTGTCTTTTATTTTTATGGGCTTCCACAAGGTTTTTAAAAATTGTAATATAAAGCATGAGATGATAATAATATAGTAGTTATATCGCTAAATTACATTCACAAGTGAACTTGTATATAGATTAAATATAAATATGCGCGGTACGGGTAGCAAGTAAAAAGAAGAAAATTGAAAAATTGTTTACCGCGAATGGAAAGTAAGATACACTTGGTTGACATAGAGTATTTAATTCTAAAAATATTTTTGTAACAAATTATCTAATCAACTAAAAATATTATATTTTCACATTCTCAATTCATTTTCTTTAACCACTTCATCAAAATGTACGATTTAAAAAATATATATAACTATGAAAGGAAATAAAAAAAGAAAAGAAATAAAGAAAAACGTATATTTCTCATAAATTACAAAAAAAAAAAAAAAAAATAAAAAAAATGGGACAACAATTTTAACTGATAATTATGCGACGCTCACAATTGCTCACCGTATAACAGAATTAATGTAAAGACGCACTGACAGACAATTTATACTTATAATGTAACGACAGTAAATAAAAAGATATAATAATCATAAACGAAAAACGTTACACAATAAGTAAATATAGAAGATATAATAAAACAAGTCCCGTGTATACGAAAGGTTATTTTACGTTTTCAATTCTCTTATGTTTATATTTAGTACACGTAAATTGAAGTTGCCTAGAATCGTAATTCCCGACGATAGAAATTAAATAATTATCACGCACTAATAAGCATTCAAATTTCGTATCTTCTTCTTTTTCTCCTCAACCCCCTTTAGGTTACATCGAATGAATCCTGTTGCCGGACATATTCTTTATTTCTTGATATCTTCTCCCTTTTCTGACATCATCCATATACTTTTTTCCTGATCTTCCTTCCATCATTTCTTCAATTATATTTGTGATCCATCTTGAATGTCTTATCCAATCATTCTATTTCTTCTAGTTTCCGTAATAATATTTCTATTTTCTTTCCGCACTTGTTCATTTGTGATTTTCTTCGTCCATTTTATTCTTAATGTTCTTCTCCAACACCATATCTCGAACGCTTCCATTTTTTTAATAATATATACTTTAGACATGGTCCAAGTTTCCGCTCCATATAGAGCAACGCTCCAGACAATTAATAAAATGTTTTCTAGTTTCTAGCGAGATGTTTCTGGATGTCAGTAGTAGGCTTTTCTTACTTATGAAAGCATTCATTGCTTGGGTTATTATCGCTCATATGTCTATTTCATTCCATCTGCTGTTATGATACTCACCAACTATGTAAATTTACTTGAGTTATTCTTATTCCATCTAGTTCTATATTTATTATTTGATTCTGATCTCGGGAACAGCTCGTTACTGTTGTCTTAATTTTGTTTATTTTCATTTTACACCGTTCGGTTAAGATCGTCCATTGTTTTCAGCTTTTTTTGTAGATCTTTTTCATTTTGTGCTAGCAAAACTATGTCATCGGCAAATCTGATTGTCGAGTATATTTTTCCATTTATATTCACTCCAATTTCCGTATTCTTAAATTCTGCCATAACTTCTTCCATACATATATTAAACATTGCCGGCGACAGACAGCATCCCTGTCTTACCCCTTTTTTTATATCTTTATTATCTCCTTTCCAGAGGAAAATTTGTAGAATAAAATCGAAATAAACAATAAGAGATCCAATAGAATAATAAGAAAATATCTTTCAGCGTCAAATGTAAATATTTTTATGAAGTTACGTTTAATCTGTATAAAGGATATTGCGACTGATTGGAGGTTAGTACAAAATAGTTACAATTATTATTCGCTATTTAGAAGAAAGACGTCTGTAAGCGTTTTTTCTTATTATATTTCAATAGAATATCCTGTTAATAGAAAATGATGTTGGGTCCTTCGTTGCATTTTAATTTGACATTTTCCAATTATTCCGACGGATAAGAAAAACTCTTCCACAGATCTCGCTAATTAAAATAATAACGAAGTAAAAAAAAAAAATTGTCTATTCATTAACGCGCGTTATATGCCTGTAATTTATTAAGTAATGGTATATGGAAATTAGGAATTTCGAAATTTCGAGCTCCGACACCGAGTAAAATCATCAATAAAATTTTAGAAATTTCTATTTTTTCTTTTCTATCTTCCTTTTCTCGATATCTAAATGTACGTTAAAAATTTCAGCTCGATTGCATTGACCGTTTAAAAATTTTTCCTTTTTATCGTATACGCCTTAGTAAATGTAATTTTATAAAATTTCATATCTCGGCTACCGTTTTGATTTAAGGTATCCGGATTTTTCGGAGATATTTTCGAAAAAATCAAAATTCGCCATAATTCATTTCCAACGAGACATTAAAATATGTGGTTCCTTCTGATATTTGTCAAAATTAAAATTTTCTGTTAGAACTGCTTAAGTTACCTGGCGGTTTTCAATAATATGCGATTCTTATCTGAATATATTTTCGGAAAAGCTCGATTTTCCGAAAAAGTACAAAATCTCGATCGCGTAGTTACTATTTATTAGGCGATATAGTTTTCTATTCGGTGCACTTATTTATAACTTATTTCCTTTCTATCGGCATTTATCAATGAAATTCTTCGATACAATTTTTTCAAATTTTTAATTCGTCATCAACCGCGAAAACGATCATAACGCGCACTCTTATCTGAAGATCGAACGCATTTTCTTTCGATCGCCGAATTTCTTTATTCGTGAATTTTCAAATCCAGTCTTTGTTTTTCTTTTTTTTTTTAAATCACTACATTCCTAATTTTTCGAGTTAAGCGCCTTAAAAATTAAATTTTTAAGTTCGCGACATTTTTATTCGTTATTTCTTTGATAGTTATTGAAAAAGAAAAAAAAAAAAGAAAAGAAAAATGTAACCCGTTGTAGAGTTTGTAAAATTTTAGAAATATCTTACCGACGGAAGGAATGATCACATCGATACTAACGTTGGGAGAAGGATGGCATAATTATCATCATACCTTTCCGTGGGATTATAAAGCCAGCGAATTCGGTCCGTTCAATTATCACCTATCTACCACCGGGTTCATTAATTTGTGCGCCAAAATAGGCTGGGCGTACGATTTAAAACAAGCGTCGCCATCTCTTGTACGATCTATTGCCGAAAAACACGGTGACGATAAATTAACGACCTGGAAAGTATCCGATATGACGAACGAAAACTATAGTAAACGTTAGATATTTATTTTATAAAAGTACTTAGTTAATACATGCGTGTGTATATCGTCGAACAACTTATATCTCGATTCGTGTAAAACTTTCTGTACGCGTAAAATATGTTTCTGTTTAATCTAGACACAAAGCCCCGTAATTATAGTTCAGTCGCATCGATTCGCGAATATTCCTCTATAAATTACATGTAGGTTTGTTAATAATTTGTAAAATATGGAAATTTTATATTAAAATAACGATTATTTTAAGCTGATGTTGTAATAGAAAAATTAAAAAATTATCGAAATATAATGCGTATTTACTTGGGCGTCCACGAAACTCGGACGTACATATCGACAAACAACTCGAATAATAAATGTTATATATACCATTATTATATAATAAAAAAATGCGACATATCTCATAGAAGACTTAAGAAAGAGTAAAATCTTGAACATGAAGACATCGGATTCAAATAGCGACACGTATATGAACAGAATGGACCGGTGTAAAATAGGCGAATAAAGAGTAATTATTGGAAACTTTATAAATAATTAATTATAACGAAATATTCTTAATTATATTTTGTCTATATCATCTTATCTAAAGATTGGCAACGGACAAAATAGAATCGGAGTGAATTTAACATCAACTTCTACGTAGGTTTCTTCGAAATAGTTTACTATCATCAACGTTTCAACATTCAAACGTAGCCACACGTGATATAAGATTATTATTGTTATGTAACATCGAAATTATAATAGAACAATAATAATAAATGGGATGATATCTTTAAAAATTTAAATATCTACCTCGTGTTAAGAAATCATAAATAAACGTAAATTTATTTTCGATAGTGATACGCGCTAGGTTTTTTTTGTGTGTGTTTTTTTTTTGTGATATAAGTTTTAATTATTACGGCCCGAGAGGCCACAACTAATTTATCGAATATTTATTTACATACTAAACCTTGCAAGATGAACCGAATGGTGTCTGCTAATCTAATATGTCATCTATAAGACATGTTTGCTTAGTATTCTTCTTGTTTGGCTGTTATCAAGAATGCATATTGCTTCGACGTTCATATGTATGTATTAATGATTTCATCCGCTTATTCTACTTCACAATAAGAGTGAATATCTTTTTTTGTCGCGTACCAGCGAGCGTTGGTAACTTCTCCGGGATCTTTATTTTGAAATATTTGTATTACGTTACGATTAGAAACACTAGTCGTGCACCATATTACAGCGTCATACATCCAAATTGGTTTTATTATTGAATTATATTGTAATAGTTTGTTACCCGATGTTAGCTTACTGGAGCTCCTCATCATCCAGTACATTTTTTTATATACAAGTTCCATTTTCTTTCGTTTGATTTTTATATGATTTTTCCACGCTAAAGTTTTGTCAAAATTTAGTTCTAGATATTTTTAACTACATCTTTTTTAGGTATGACCTTGTTAGTGAGCATCTCCGGACGGCAGTGTTTTAGAGTAAAGTTGATATTGCTAGATTTATTTACATTTACTTTTATCAATCAAATTGGTCATCCGATTTTCTATATCGTTCGGGATGTTCGTGTAATTTATCTACGGATTTTCGCTAAAATTGCAGTTTCATCAGCGAACGTACAAAGCCTTGTATCTTCCCTGACAGGTAAATCCGCGGTAAATATTGAATAAAGGATTCCAATATGAGGGCCTTGAGGGACTCCTGCATCGATTGTAAAAATATCAAACAATTACTTGTTTGACCAATATCGTTTGGTTTTTTTTTTTAAATAACTTTTTATTAGCACGTCACATGGTAGCCATTTTATAATTGTAAATAATATTCCTTCGTGCCACACACACACACACTCTGTCAGGCCTGCTGAATATCCAGAAATATTGCAAAATTCTTTGCCTTCCAAAACATTTATAATTGTATCAGCTACCACTGTTCCACTGTTAAGTGCTTTTCTGATTTTCTTGAATTATCGGTTTGAGCCTTACAAGTAAAATTTTTCACCGATTTTTGACAATACCGGAAGCAAGCTGAGATTGGTCTATATAACGTTACCAAATTTGCTGGTTTGCCTGATTTATGAATCTTAATAATCTGATGAGCTGCCTTCCACTTGGTAGGAAACTTTGATAACCTTAATGTCGCTTTATACAACGTAGTTATAAATGAGATAACCTTTTTTTTTTTTTTTTTTTTTCTTTTTTTTGGCACGTGCTGTAGTATCTCTGAATTAATTAGGTCACATCCGGTACCTCTTTTTCAAGTGAATTTCCTTAATTGCACTTCCCGTACAATTATGGTCTTTATAGGAAGTATCGTTTGAAACGGTTCTTCGAGTGAATAATTAATCAGTTGTTTAATATTAGGCAGTAATCATTATGCGTAAAACTTTCTTAAGGTACTTAGCGGATAATTCTGCTTTTTCTTTATTATTTTTTGCTCAATGTACTTTCTCGTTTTGTATTGGTTGGTTTACCGTTGGTGTGCATATAAGATATTTAGTCGCTTTCCACGGTGCAAAATCATCCTGTTTATTAGTGGAAAGACTTTCCAAATATTGTTGTGGTACTTTATTTTTGTTTTCATATAATTTTTCTTTTAGGTTTTTTCGATGTATTATTTAATGCGGTATTATTCGGAGGATTTCATCCACTCTCTTCTATTTTAAAAGAACGTATTTTTAATAAATAGCTAATCTAAAAATAAGAAAGTAAACCCTATCACCCCGTAATAATATAAAAAATAATATACAAATATCTCAACATTAGTTTTGTTAAAGTTGATAAAACGTATTTAATGTTCAATTTAATATATATATTCAAAATATGTAAATGTGATAATATGGGGAAGTTCGCCATATTTTTTCAAAATCTTCTCCTCAAAATCATAAATGATCCTTTCGTTTTAAATAAATCCGCGGAGCCACGGAGATAGACACGGATTAATAATACATTTATTCACACATCGAATGCGCAGTAAAATAAATTATTGATTTTAAAATTAATTTTTCGACTCGTATACCAGTTTTAATATTTACAAAACAGTCGATTTACTTGAAGTAGGCAAATAATGTAGGATCCGAAATTATAGTCGGCTTAGCTTATCGGTTATATAAACGGATTAACGAAGATGAAATATCGACTATCTAAAAGGTGATTGGACGTAGACGTGAGTTTTAAAGAAGATGTGACTTCGTAATTAGTATAGGAAGAAATTAAAATATGCGCAAAGGGTTATGTAGCTATAGAGTAACTTTGTACGCATATTGTAGATGAAATCGGACGAAATTTTCACCTCATGATTTAAACAGATCCACACAAAAAAATTTACCGCGTCTTTTCTATCGATATCTATAATCAAACAATAATCTCGATAATGGCTTTTGTGAACAAACATTTAGAACGCAACAAATAATCGAATACGATTTTTCGATCACACGTGCGTATCTGAATGGAGGGGTTGTGGAAATGAAAAATTTGTAGTCGTTAAATATACAACGCCGTTTTTATGCGCCTGAAAGAATGCATTACGAATTGCTTGCGTGTATTTATGCGTCTCAATATTAAGTATACCTTTGGAAGAATTTCTACCGATAAATCTGGGTTTCATACAAATACTCCTGTCTAAAAATAAACGGATATTAATTTTTCTGCGATGAAATAATCGTATTTGAAAGATAAGTCGGAACATGTAGAATAACTATATAAAGTAGAATAAAATAAAAAACAATTTATAATGAATTCGAAGTGATGCGACAAATGAGAGCAATAAGTTTGATATAACGTCTGCTGCTACTACTACTAATGAGGTACAATATGGTAAATAAAAATAGTTACAGTCAAAGTGTAATTGAGAATGTGTGAGTAGTATAAATGTAACTTTGTGTATATGTGGTATGTAAATTTTACAAATTAAAAATAACGATTTTTGTACGTAATAATGGTTTAGATGTACATATAGCGAATCAATCCGACGCCTTAAACGCAATAAGCCTGAAGACTTATTTTCTAAATAGTATTTTTTAAGGAAGGTTTTTTTAGCTGATGGGTTAAATTCCTAAATACGTTATTTCTTTTGTCGCTTAACAAGACAAGTTCTGTGTTAGACGATAAACTTATTAATATAGTTATTTATTTAACGTAAGTTAAGATTATAACAATAATAAATAGTAAAAAAATATATATATAGTAAAATGATGTAGATCCGTCGACAAGCGTATGACGGAACATATATTTTATCTAAGTACAGAATGGGGTGGGAGTTGCCATGAATCCGTTTATTTTTATTTTTTTTTGTAATTCGAATACACGAGCAAATTTGATACTATACATTTTCATCGAGTCGTTAACCCTTTCAGTCGCACATGAAATTTTGACAGACTATTATAAATCTTATACAGGCTGTTTATTATATAAAGCTGCTTTTTAGATGACTCTAGATGATTTTCAATTTTTTTACATTTAGAATTGAGACATTTTATGGTCAACCACAAAATATATAATTTTGTTAGTATTAAAATTTCACCTACAATATAGTAGTGGGCGACTGAAAGGGTTTTAATAAAAGACGTACAAAATATCCCAGTCATAACGTTCCCTATACGGTGCGTAAACGTTTAATGTCGAAAAAATTATCCCCCGTATATCAAAAATTATTTAGAGTTTAAAAAAAAATTACGCAAAATAATTATATTTTCGTCTTTTATAGAGAAATATATAATCTAAAAAATTGATATGACTGAAAGAGTTAATTAAACCTGAATAAATACGAACCAGAAAAAATAAACTTATGAATAAACTAGCCCAAACAAATCGTATGAGATCGTTGAAAAATAATTTTATTCATTTAAAGCGTCTCGCATAATTTAACGAAGTATTACAAAACGCGTGTATTAACGCGACATGTACGGAGTTTAATTAAACAGCTCTATTTAAGCGGGAAACGTTTGAAATCTATTTTTACAGTAAAGCTTTATATAAAACCCCGCACGCAAAAAACACAGACGATATAAATTCTTACTTCTATGTGATCAGATTCGCTTTCTTTTATCTAGATAATTGAAGAATATCCATTAAGCAAAACGTCATCTTGTAATGGTGGAATACATCTCAACTTTTATAGAAAATTTCATATACAGTTATAATTCCGAAAAAGCGTAAGTAGATTATAGATTTATATTAGGTGTATGCGTATATATTTTAGAGCTAAATTATTTTTAGCATTACGAATTTAAATGAATTTAAATTATTAGCGATATGTTTTAAAAACGATAATGAAATATACATACTTTTTAATAAAGTTATTGCTGGGAAAATCGAAATAGTTCCGATAAATGTATCTAATTCTTCGAATCGTGTTCTTTAAAGAAGTTAACGTCTGGTCTAAGATTCTATAAACAAATTCTGCTTTATATTTGATTTCGAGATCTTATTAAAATTTCGTCTTTACTACCGTATCGAAATTATGTTGATTTTATTCTCGAGCTATTCATCTTTATCGGTGGGAAATCTGATCCCACATTGAGTTCGCGAACCACAGCTTTCTACTAATGCCCTTTAAAAGTATCAGTCCGTACGATATTCTGTGAACTTAACAAATTTATACAAACTTAAGTATTTATTGTGAGTCTTTGTAGAGTTAAAAGCATTCGTTAATTTCGTTTAAAATATTGAACTAAATTACAACCGTGCAAATAAAATTATGTATTTCTTTTGACTGTAGTCTTTTATTCCTTATTTCGATATACGTTTCTATTTTATTTATAATTTCGTTTTTTTATCTCTTTTCTTATTTATATTATACCCGTGTCGAAACATTATACGATGTCAGTGATTATTCGCACCTGTAAATGTAACCAAACCGGTGGCTCCGTAACAGCATAATGAATATTACGGATTACATTGAACAGATAAGTAATAACGAGATTTGAGGTATTAATGATAACAATTTAAATTTAATCGATAATAATGATGAGCACGTGTATTTAAATTACATGACTAGTGTTAACGACGTAACCTGTGCTAATTATAAATACCATTAATAATAATAATAATAATAATAATTCTCCCTCTTTCCAAACGCAACACAACTTTTCGTCTTTGGTAGTAATTATTGTGCAAACATGAAACGGAAAACAAATTGTAGTTTGCAAAAAAAAATTTATCAGAACACAAAAGATTATTACCTTTCAGCGTAATAAAATAAAGACCGTTTTTGACATAATGCGAATAATTTCTTCTTAGAGCCTATATATATCAAACTCATTATTGGACCGTTTCGGCGTCATTAGAAACGTGTCTGTTGATCTTTCGGATGATGAACTTCTGTACCAACTCGAAATCAATATTTCATTTGTCAGTAAAAGAAGAATTAAAGAAAAACAATAAGAAAGATTTATTCCTATACTCTGCGATAGAAGTGAAGTTTTAAGTAAACACGCTTCCTAAATACGAGTACCCGCATAAATTGAGATTTTCGGCGTAACCCTGTATACACCATAGAAAACAGTGATTTAACTATTTCTAATTTCGCTAGTCCGTTCTAAATTTAAATATCAAGTATGCCACAAAGAACATGCAACCTAATCATGAATTGCTTCTTCTAGTTAATGAAATTCCTCACTCCTTTCTTCCTACTAATTCTATTTTACATAGCAGTAAGAATCCATATATATATATATATATATATATATATATATATATATATATATATATATATTCTCATTTTATTGTTCTACCAACTATTTCTTAAAGAAGGATAACTTTATCGATTTTATTAATAATTTATCTGCAAGTTCTTTTGTAATATGTAGTTAGAATTTCAATGTCAACATTTCAGCTGAAGTAGTATTGCAAACAATCTTAACAACAAATATGGGACATTATGAATGCTGCAAATGTTGATCGACCATTCCTTCTAATCATAGATAATTTAATGTTCGCGATTCGAGTAAATTAATATTTCTTGCAACTCACGACGTTAAATCTATCCCTTTGAATGGTGATCATCTTCCTATATGATTCCATATCATTCTTGCCCACCCTCGCCTAACAAAAATCTATACTCCTATCCCTGGCTGCTCTCCGTGTATAATATTAGCAATTTTTCTTATTTGCAGATTCTTCGTGCATTTCTTCATTCCGTCTCAAATTTCGACATCGCTATGTGTAATTTTTATGCTTTTCAACAAAAACCATGAACTTAAAATTTCACCTTCTCCCTGGTGAAATATTTTTTTAAGCAATATTCAAAATCACTTAGGCAATTACTTTAACAATTTTGATACAGTTGCTCTATCGGAGATTATCTTCTGTTTGAAAAACATCAAGTCCCTACTCATTATTTTTTTTTTTATTTCAGACTCGATCGTCATCCTGTATTTGGAACAAAACCGAAGTATTTGTTGGTAAATTTCTGTTCAAAATTCTGTAACTCTCACTTGTGCCCCTAATTAGGCGAAATTTTCCAATCTACCATTCGAGTTTTCAATTCCTAGTCTACTGCTATAAGTTTATACAAAATTTGACGCATTTCCTTCTACAACAAATCTTCGTTGTGACGACCAATGGAATTTAAATTTATTCCGTTATCATCATACTCCTAAACTGTTTTAACTCTCTTTAATACTAGTTCTTATTTGGAAAACTGGTCACAGTTTCTCGTGGTTCCAGTTAACGAATCAAATTCGTCACAAGGTAACGCATCATATCGTCCTCTATCTATAGTTTCCCGTATTCGGAAGACATATGAAAGAATATTTAAAAATAATTTGTTTGATGCCTATAAAATAATAAATTTTGCGCACTGAGTATATATAATATTAGCTCATTAAATTACGTTTCTAACATGATATATAAGTATTCGGAAGGAAGATAAAACTCCTGGGCTCGGAACGATTCAGACAAAGCATATGTTTTTGCCAAACATTTCGAACATGTTTTTGAGGACAATAGCATTCAATCCTCAATAGCACCTTCCTGTCCTATTACATCTAATGGCAGAATTAAACCAACTTCTCCCCTCAAAGTGGCCAATGTTATTGATAGCCTAAACTTTAACAAATCACCGGGTCATGATAGGCTTTCTTTTCAAAACAAGTTTATGCGTATGATTTCAAGAGAAACTTGGTTTGTCTCGAACGTACAACTTCGCACCGATCTCAAAATCGATTCAGTTCTTGTTATCATTCACCAGAAGTCAAAGAGCTACATCAATCGTCTTCACCTCCATCCGAACGTTGAAGCAGTTTTGTCAATTGGTGTAATCATATTAAGGATATATATTTCAAATCTTCAAAACGAATTAATGTTCCAAATCACTTCCTCACACAATTTTTATTAAATTTTGCAAAATTGTATTGCATAAATATTACAAACACATTGGTAGGAACAGTGAATACTATATAAATTAATAAATAAACAAAGATGCTTACTATTATTACGATTTATTTGTAGTAGTTTTATTATTATCGTATATTTTAGTCATTCCTTCTTCCAGTATTTCAGAAAAATTAATGTTTCTTCATTATTTGCAGTTATAATTATTGATACTTTAAATTATAATTATACTAAGTTAAAATATTCTTGAGAACTACTAATAAAGTACGAACTCAGAAATAAACTCAACGCCAATTCCCTAACTTTGCTAATCCGTCATGTTGCGATAAGTATTAAAAGATGGCGCTGTAAACGCAATAATGTAAAATAGTGGTACACGCCAGTCGAATTTTTTTTTCCCGTGCGAATGTAGGGTCAGTCTTATAACAATTACCTTTAATGTTGAGTGATCAATCGTTCGATTTGCCATCCCTTGAATGTGTCTCCGTGAACGCCTTGCACGCCCGCTTATGACGAACCTGTAAGAAAATAATAATAAAATTAGGTAGGATGGAAACTCCTATCAGTTTATAGACGATACCATTGCGCTATGTGACATCAAAAAAAGGTTTTCAATATCAAGAGAGACGAGAAAGTAGTATTTGTTTTTATTAAAATTGTCGATTATTATAATAATCACACACTCCAGCAAGCTGCTAATAGTAAAATGTTTTGATCAAAGACCAAATTGAGTAGGAAAAATAATTTTGATTATGGTGATTATGTAGGTGGAATTATATTATTTTTCATAAATTTCATTTAAATTTATAGGTTATACATTTTTATTACCGAAACAATCGTTTCAAGATTTAAGATTCATATAGACATTTTCAATGGAATAGAGGGTAATGTCCAATAGGTAGGAACATATTTTTTATCAACTATCGCTTTCAAAAACAACTTGTTTAATATGACTTGTACATAATTATGTGATCAGGGCCGATACACAGTTTAGACTAGAATGACTTTATCGCAGATAATGCTTCTTATAATGATGCAAAATAAGTATGAATTGAAAAAGGTGCACGATTACTACGCGTATACAGTTAAACCGTTTTATTTACGAACCATGTACGATTAGAAGTAGATGATGGATTATTTTACTCATGAACAGCGCCAAAATAATTAACTAATACTTTTCAGTTTTATGAGAATCGTGATAAACTCAAGAACTAAGGTGCAACTGCATTAGATCACTAAGAAATACATACTCGACTGGACATGATAAAATTAGCGTAAAAATTATTAAAAATTTATCTCGTAAAGGTATAGTTGCTCTCACAGTGTTATTTAATTCCTGCAATCATCTGTGCTACTACCCTGTGTCGTGGAGACTGTCCTTAATTGCATCTCTTCCTAAACCTGGCAAGGATGCTTCCGTGATGAAAAATATACGACCTGTTAGTTTGCTCAGTAACATTAGCAAAATGTTTGAGAAAATATTACTCATTAGATTTAAAAAACATAGTGATTTAAATGGTATTCTTAATAAGTCCCAATTTGGTTTTCGACCGAATTTAAACACTACCACGCAGCTAGTAAACATTTTTGTGATCTAATTACTGATAATTTTAATAAAAATAAGCATACTGGGCTACCACTGGTAGACATTGAAAAAGCTTTCGACACTATTTGGCACGATGGAATTCTGTATAAATTAATAAAATACGGCTTTCCACATCAACTAGTTTACATGACTAAAGCATATCTACATAATAGGAAATTTTATGTGAAACTTAAAACTCAAAAATCTAAAGTCAGATATGCATCGGCAGGAATACTTCAGGGCAGCATCCTTGGTGTATTCTTGTTTATCATCTACATAATGATATTTACACAATTAAAGAAGTCGATGTCAATTTATATGCTGACGATACTGCTCTGCTGACGTCATCATAGCGTATTGATACAATTAGCAACAGATTAACCGTTGCAATTAACAAAATATCCAAATACTTTCATAAGTGGAAAATTAAAATTAATGATAGTAAAACAGAGACTATTATCTTTACAAAGCGTAAACCTGGTATAAATAACTTTGTTAGAATTCATAATGAGTACCTAGACTGGAAATCAAAAGTCAATTATCTCGGTGTAACACTAGATAGTAAGGTAACGTTTACTAAACATATAAACGAATGTATCTACAGGGGATGTAAAAAAATGAGTGTGCTGTTTCCAATATTTAACAGGAAATCTGTGCTATCACCGGTGAACAAGCTTTTGATTTATCATCAGGTAATTCAGCCTAAAATTCTTTATGCCAGTCCTGTGTGGTCGAACACCTGTCCAAGTAATATAAACAAATTACAACGATTACAAAATCATTGCCTAAGAATAGTGTTGAACAAGCCCAGATACACGCCTATTAAAACAATTCATGACCTTTTAAACTATTCCTATATACAAGAAATAATAAAAAATAGGGCCTTAAAATTTTTTAATGCATGCCGCATGTCTTCTGACCAAAATGTCAATGAAATTGGAAGACTACGATTATCAGTCTCTGCGGCACAGGTATAAAAAATATAAACATAGACGAATTAAACATATCTTACTAGGGTAGTATTATATTGTAGATAAATTTTATTTTATTTATTTTTGCATTCTTTTCTGTTTTAAATTGTATAAATTATTTTACCATTGTGTTTAAAATTTACTTATGAATTACACGTTGCAGGTTTTTTGCGGAATTTTTCCTGTAAATTTTATTAAGCAATAAATGTATATAATTATCACTTATGTATATTAAAAAAAAAAAAAAATACTATTAAGTTTATCGGTTAAGGAATTTATTATATTCCGAAACGATAGAACGGTATATTATAAGTTATTCTTTTCCTGTAAAATTTAATTAAACAAAATATACTTCTTTTCTTTCTTTCTGTTTGATTTTTATTTCTCCGTTTAAATAATTTAAAAATTACTGATTAGAAAAAATATATATATTTTTTTATAAATAAATACATCCTCAAAACGAGAATATTATTATTCGCTTAAAAAGTTGTGTTTCTTTCGATCGAACTCTTCCGTTATATTCATTCGGTGAAAAGGTTGTGATGTTAACGCAGGATTCCGCGAATAGTAATCGACCATATAACTGAGACTGACCGGTAGTTGGGTAGTTTAGTACGCCGGTCGGTTTAGGTTTTTATGTTGTGCGCGTTTTTTGCGAGCACGTGACTTTCACACACGCGTATAGTATATGATACATATATATATATCTGATACGTATATAACAGCAATGCGTTGCAGAGGTTGATAATTTTGCACATATTCATCTTGTTAACGAAGAACTCTAGTAAAGGTACGTTATATCGGTGTACGTAGTTTTATATATATATTGATATTTTGTGTATATCTGTTAATCATGATAATATAGTAATATATAAATGAAAATGATGAGCCATCTTTAAAACACAATTCAAGAGCTGAACTAATTATTACAGTATGGTGTAGTATATACATACGTATATATTCGTGTATGTTTACGTGTAGTACTTTGTAGGATTCTGATTTTCATTCGGCTGATACACGTTTATTATTCAGTCCTTTCCTTGTCACGAGTCCCGATGTTTTACGGTCGTTTATTATCAGTGTTCTCAATTCTTTAAACAAACACGAATTAAATCCATCAGTTACTGGCAGAAATGGTCGTTTTTATGTAATTTGTTCTCTATTTTACTATAAAATTGTACGAAAGCAATTATTCGTCATCATTTGGTTAGGTACGTGCATACTTTCAATATGTTTTGTTACATTGTGGTTTAAAAATTAATAAATATTTAATTTCTTGCAGCACGTTGTTTCAATTATACGTATAAATTGTGTTTTTATGTACGTATGTTCGATACATTTCGTGAGATAATTTTTTTTAATTCTTTCCTAAAGAAAAGTAATCAATTACGGAACACGTTGTATTATACATTCGTGACTTGCATGAATAACCGGTGTGATCAGTGTCGCATCATGTAAGGAAAAAACCTGTTTAATCCACAGTTTTTATATATACGTATTTTTTAAAAGTATTTGGATTCATTATTTTTTAAATAAATGTAATTATAATAATAATATCGAAAATTATACATAGTTTATTTTTAATCTAAATGTGAATATAATTTTTGTTATCAAATCAGATGAAAGTTAATGCTGTATAAATAATTCATGAATCTGGTAATGCTAAAGAAATCATTACATTTATGGTGGGTAAAGCGTTAAATTTTTAAATATTAAAAGTACATAAATTTTATAAGTAAAATATGTAGATTATGGTAATAATTTGTATTGATGGTTCCTTTCCCATTTTGTAACTTTATTTTATAGAATTAAAATTCAGCTTTATTAATTTCTCCTGATACTTATTCAATCTGATTTATTTTTATATAAATATATGTTTTGAACGGGGAAAATCGAAGAATACTATTCAAGTAGTTGCTATAATAAAATAAATCCATTTGAGTGTTCGGAAATAATTTAATGTAAGATACTATTATTATTTTTCCAATTGTAATGTTATTCTTCGTGTGAATTTTTGTGTTTATATCACCTTATCCACATGATTAGGTTGAGGAAAACAACTTACCATCATTTTTTATTCCACTCGTTCGTTAAAAAATGTTACAAATAACGTGGTAGTGTGTAAAAATTATAAGATGCAACGCATAAACCACCTTTTTTTCGTAAGTTAATACATGAAAAATTTTACATAACTCGTTAAATGAAATGTTTGAATACAAGTTTTTTATCGCTGGGTACTATTGTGGGAATCAATAGTTGAATATTAACTTAATCTAATATTTAAAGTTAGTAATTTCATTAGAACTTAAACCTGAATGCTAAACGTTTTTTCAAAACATTGAAATTAGAAAATTGAAACTCATTTTTTTTTTTGTTAGAATTATTAAAACTAAACTGAAAAACAAGTAGGAAAACTAACTTATTTTTCCACTAAGAAAAATTTTTAATTCCGGATATCACAGATTTGAAATTTGTATGAAAAATTAGTTAGAATGATACTACTAATAGTTCAACGAACATTATCAGCTAATATGAAATATTAAAATATTGATAGTTTTTAAGTGATTTGATGGGTTTTTGAAGAATAAATTATCGTCCGTCCAGCATGTCGTGCGAATAGTTTAAGTTACACAATATTTGATCAAATAAGGGTCTATTGATGGATGTATATTTATTAGGATTGCAATATTAGTTCTTACATGGCAATATTTTGTCATTTATATTATCGGCTAATTTTTTTAAATACGTTTCATATTGATATGACAATGAATAGACACCACTATAAGAAGAATGCAAAGGAAGCAAAGTAAAAATTGGCCGATTTTACTCGTTCCAATAAATTTAAGTGTTACCTATGCGTACGAATAAAAAAATTATTCGATCATTGAGAAAATTACGCTATTTTATATTACGTATGATAAGACGAATCATCTAGAACTGTTTGAAATAACATATTTGTACACAATTTTAAGTTATGTGTAATACATGTGTATAGATCTATTTTTGATGAGCACAGTTAAAATAAAAAAAAATAAAATAAAAACAGTTGAAAGGGTTATTATTAGTTGTTTATAAAAAGTATCTATGTTAGTTTTCTTTTTTTAATTGTACTATCATCCTGAATGACGTTATAAATATAGTGAGAATCGAATCGCAGTTGCTCTTATAAACGCAATGTTGGAATTATTTTACGCTCGGTTGATTTTATAATGGTGCTGCAGACTTGTAAAATAGTAATTTGTTCATGGCTGATGCAAACGTCACGAGAATCTACATTGTACTGCGTTTAACTGTTATATATATATATATATATATATATATATATATATATATATATATATATATATATATAAGAGAGATATTACAAAAAGGTTTATATGCTTCAATAACTATCGGTTACATATATTTATTGTTCCTTTTTTAATGTATATTTTTAAATAGCTTCTTTTTGGATTTACCGGTAAACAAAAGAACTATAATTAACAATATAAAAGACATTAGTGGTACAATTGATGTGAAATGAGTGTGAATAAATTTCTATATCATTGAAAAATTATATCTTTTTATATTTGTAGTGTTTTTAACTGAATTTGTTTCTGGTTTCTACTCGTCTAATCATCAGTATTCTACGTGTCAATTTACATTGTACGTAAAAACATTCCACAGTTCTCTTACTATTTGAAAATTCGTGATGAATTAACGATTTATTCCCGTGGTTTTTTTTTTCAGTAAATATAATAGATAATTCGTCGTTCAATTTATAAATAAAATTAATTAAATATGTGTTATACATTTCTAAGTTTTTGTTAGTGTTCAATATTCGGTTAAAATGTCGCCAAAAAATATATACTTTTGACATTATCACAAATATAAGGTGTAAAAGTCTCTTTATGAATCTTCAATTAACAGCCGATAGTTGTTTTTAATCGAAGATTTCAATTTCAACTATGTGGAAAACGATTACTCATAAAAAATATTATAGCATAGTTTTATTATTTCAACATTTAATTCTTTGAATTTTAACGTTCAGTTACATATCGTTTAATTTTTTTTATAAAAAATGTTAAATTTTGATATACAAAATAGTTAACAGACGTTAATATTATTTTGATGGGTACATTCGTTTTTGAAATATAGGGTGTTGCATCATGTACTGTATTTGGTGAGTGTGATATTTTGTGTGCAGTATTACTTTTTTAGGTGATTCTCGATAATTTTCAATGTGTTCTTCTTCATTTAATTAGCGCGTAGACTATTGCCAATAATTCCTCCGACCGTTATCGTTTATGTTACTCCATTCCACGATGTTTTTTATCAATGAGTTTTTTCTACCAACTGGAATTTGAATTCTTCCTCGTAAAATGTCCTACTTTTCTTCTTTTAAAATATGACCTAGATATGCTATTTTTCTTTCTCAACTATTTTTGTGGGTTATTTCTTTTCAATACATTATTATTTGAATTTGTATCGGCCTATCAAATTCTTTTAAACGAAAAAAAGGGATTAATTGATCGAATACGGAAAACGCGGTTAACTTGGATTGGCCATAATATTATAAGACATGGAGGAATACTTCGAGATGTTTTCAAGGGCAAAATTCAAGGGAACCGAGTACGTGTAAGACTCAGAAATTCATTCATAGTAGCCTTACTACGAGACACCGGGCTCGGTAGCTATAAGGAGTTAAAAAGAACTGCGGAAAATCGGGAACATAGGAAAAACATCATCATGGAAAAAGACCAGTCTTAGGACTGAATTAAAAGAAGAAGATGATCAAATTCTTAATAGTGTTCTTAAAAGTCATTCTGTCGCCATCAAACGTCTAACAGTGCTCACATTCAAGGTTCGCGTTTCCACTAGAATAACCTAACAGTCTATAACTTTTAGTCTTAACTGGAATCGCAAATCATTAGCGAGTATAACGTTTTTATTTTTCAAAAGGTTTCCATTTTTCTATTCCACATCTTTTTCTTTTTTCTTCATCATTATCTAATTTATCGTTTATTATTGATCCGAGATATTTGTAAAGTTATTGTTTACGGTTATTCATAAAGTTTTGATCACCTCTTTTAACCACCATAAATTTAGTCTCTGATGTATTAATCCGAGTACCATATTCTTGACTTACAACAGAGAGTTGGTCTAATTTTAAAAATTGAGACATTATGTTTCAAACTAACGTCCCTAATTATGAAAGTAAATAATTTTATTAGCATTAAAAGTTGATGTACCGTATAGAGAACAGTGTGATTAAAAGTTTTGAAATCTGACCCAATGTGCGGTTACCTACAGAAATTACTATGACAAGTTAATTTTTTATTATTGTTATCGTTTTACATTTTAAACTTAAGTAATTGCTACATATTTTATTTTCATCGATGACTCACATATAGTTGGTGCGCAGATTCACATTCAGTGGACCACTTGTTTTATAATTTCGGTACAACGTCTTAATTAGCCAAACAGTTTTGGAGGGGTTAAAGATAGATTCGTAATTATATCATCGTATTGTGAGATGCTCGTCGTGCGAATTTCGATGTAGAGTGTAAATCTAATTGTATTTCAATAAAAATTACGTACTTCTATTCTAGCACTCGTAATCTATGACTTAGTATCTGAAATTATGCTATTATTTCTAAAACAAAGTCTTTTCCAATTATTTTTATATAATATATATATATATATATGTGTGTGTGTAAAAATTATGATACTGGTGAATACTTTATAAAATTAATCGAAATAATAAGAGAGCACTGCCAGTCGAATTGGTCACATATGCAACACAATATAAGAAAAACCTTTTAAAATTATTTAACGAAATAGATAATTTTTTCGTACGAGAGTTAGATCTTTCGTGTTGAGTAGGTACAAGAAAAGTGTGATAACACTATTTAACAGGTATGATGTAGGCACACGATAAAAATTACCGTGCAAAAGGTTATTCATTTTTGAGAAGAAATCTACAACTGCCGGATATTTGTGCTACGTCGGAAGAAGCCATCGAACAACATGTATTATTCGAACAAAATACATCATGTGAAGGCGAATATTTGAGAATTGAGAGCTTTGTGTCAATACTTTAAAAAAAGCTACTCGTATATATCACATAAAATTATTTTTATTTATCAAATGTATATATAATACAATAAATAATTCTTCTTCATAGTCCCAACCGATCTCGGTTATGGGTGAGCCTCAACCATATAATGATAATGTCCTCTATCATATGCGAAGTGTACCAAACGTACTGAAATAATACATGCCACAAATCTGTGGAATCGCGTGAATAGTACTAAAGATTTAATCAAATAAATCAACGGCATCCGCTAATTACATTGGTTAAAGGAAATGTAAAATATTTATCTATAACTGAAGTAGTAATAACTCACAGTAAAATCACATATATACATTTTCAATAAAAGCATACCGATACATACATGTACACCTACTCACATTTACATACTGTTGCACGTATACATAAACATATATATGTGTGTGTATGTATGCATATATGTATGTAGACACACAGGCAATGGAATGTATACAGCCTTTGTCCAAGCACCTCATCAACCGAATGGATTTTCTGAACAATTGTGTTATACACTATGGACGGAACCAGTGCGCACTCATATGGACATGATATCGTGTAATCTCCTAAGGCAGTGTACTATTTGTTTACGTTTACTTTTTATGTATTTTATGACGGGCTCACGATATTTCTTAAACTTCTTTAAGTTTTATTTTTTAGTACTAGTGGTAATGAATTATAAATTGTTACACCTTTTATTCTGGAATAATATTGTTTTTTGTCTCGTTTTCACCTTTTAGTCAGTTTAATCACGTTTTTTTAAATATCTACGCATCTATTTTAGAGCATTCTTTATAAACTAATAAATGTATTAGTATCTCTCATTAGTGCGAAAGCGTGTCTTAAATTAGAAATTATTACATTCATTCTCAAATGTTTTGTGCCCAGAAGGAGAACATACTAAACAGGTTCGATGCTGTTGTAATTTACTCCTACTTCAGGAGTACCACAGGAGTCTAATTTAGGACCACTATATTGAATGTTTCCATAAATGATATAGGAATTAACTTACGTTCAAAATTGCTGTTGTTTATTGATGATTTAAACATTTTTAGATCGATTAAAACTGTTACTGATTGTAAATTGTTGCAAGATGTTTCATGTAGATTGGCGACGTGAAACGACAATAATTACTTACCTTTTATTTTATTGAATGTTTCCATAAATGATATAGGAATTAACTTACGTTCAAAATTGCTGTTGTTTATTGATGATTTAAACATTTTTAGATCGATTAAAACTGTTACTGATTGTAAATTGTTGCAGGATGTTTCATGTAGATTGGCGACGTGAAACGACAATAATTACTTACCTTTTATTTATAATAAATCTGTTTATATTTGTTTTTGTCGCACACAAAATATAGACTTCTTTGATTAGTTTCTAATGTAAGCGGTTGATTCTTCTTTTCATGTAGTACACGAATGCAAAAAATTTCAGTCAGAAAGGGAAAAGAAGAGGATAATTTTTAGATCTCTTGGTGAGCTTAATAAACAGTTCGGGATTTGGGTTTTATATTAGAAACGAGCATAAATTTTATTAATTTTACTAAAAATTGCTTACAGAACTAAGATTTTCATCATAAGAAATTCATTCATATGATCCTAGGACTCCAATGTTACTATTACAGTTAGAACACTCATCTGTGGTTTGGGATCCTTTCTATAGTAAATATATTAATATGATGGAAAAAGTTCAATTTCAGTTTTTGAGGTATATCCTATTATCGTCAAACTGGCGTCTATCCCTGCACTTTTGAATTATAATATTTTATGTGATTTCAGTTCTATTTATTGTCTCCAGTGTTAGTAGTAGGTCACATAGTGTTTTCTATTAACCACATGCTCGTATAAATCTAGATTATAATTCACCACTTCTATTCACCTTGCGCCTATATAATAACATACTAAACATTCATCCACAATTAGTTATTTTGATAGTAAATTTATATATTAATAAATTCTTTTAAACTATATTCGTTTTAATATATTCATTTTTATTTCAGTTCTTACTTTTCAGTAAGTTCGTTTTATGCGATAAAACGCATTTTGGTCCTAAAAAGTCCTGTTTATTCCCATTATGAATTCGCATAGTTTGATTATGTGTAACTCGATTAACAGCTTTCGTGCATGGGAATATTTGCGTATGATTTGTATTCAGTCCTGTTTTTTGCATTTGTGAATTTTTTTCTGTTAAATTCATCTTAAAAAGACAAAAAAACCAACTATATCAAATTACAATTTTCCATCTGAGTTCCCTTATCTATAGTGTTATATTTAATTATGTATGCTATATTTTCATATTATATACTTGTTAATATTTAATGTAGTTTCGTATCATATATTAAATTTTAGTTATCACAAAACCTACAAAGTTTATTATACTATGAAACTCCTGTTTATTAAGCTCACCAAGAGACCTAAAAATTATCCTCTTCTTTTCCCTTTCTGACTGAAATTTTTTGCATTCGTGTACTACATGAAAAGAAGAATCAATCGCTCATTTGACCAGTTTAATCCTTTATCCAGTTAATCTATTTTAAATCTCAATGCCACTACGTTTGATAAAATTATATAAACTGACAGAGACAGAAGACAGTGGGTTGGAAACAATCAATTCAATACTCACGGGTAATGTGTGCCATTTTTGTACAACACTAAACAACATCTCATCTCTATGTTTTCGAAACTTCGGACAAATCCAAATTTGATGCTCGATACAATTGTCAACATGGCACACATCACATGTACCATCTGAAATTATGCACAATTTAGCTAGGTGTGAGGGGGAGAAATTATGAACAGCACGCAATCTAAATAAAGTTGATATATAATCCCTCGAAATGTTTTTATGTAATTGAAACCATGGTTTACTGGGAACTGTATGCATCAAGGCGAAGTATTTTTTCCCTTTATTTTGACTTTCGGCGAAGTAGTACTGTTGGAAATCAATTAGTACAGATTGTTTAATCTTTGGTAAAATATCAGTCCAATTCCATTTAATATTCTCGTAAGGGACACTTGATAGATTATAACGCGTCAATTCATCGACCACCTCATTTCCAGTAATACCACAATGAGAAGGGACCCACTTAAACTTTACTCTAGATCCACGATTGTAAAACTGAATAACCCGATGTCTGACATCAAATTCTAACTTTGATATTTTAGGTTCTGGGAACTTAGATAATTGTAATAAGACACTTGAGGAATCGGATATTATTAGAATATTCTTTTCCCTCATATCTTTGACTAGGAGCAAGGGTTTGTAAATGGCAAACAATTCTACAACAAATGAGGAGCCTGCAAAGGATAATCTGTATACTTTCGATATGTCTTTTTCCGGGTAATATAAAGCAGAGGTATAGTTTTCCCGTATTTTATCGACCGACCCATCTGTAAAAATAATTTCATAGTGGCTGAATTTTTCATTGATTGCTTGCATAAATGCAGCGTTGTTAACTCCAGAAGGGGCTAGTTTTAGCAATATTATTATCAAAGGTAATTAAATCAACGTCTAGCAAGAAAAATAAATCCTGAAAGTAGAAACGGTAGAAGGGATAAGAAACATTTTGGATAATTTCAATTTTTTCCCATTTATTATGGCTGTAGAGAAGAGGAGGTAGACTTTTATTTGACCAATATCTATTATGCCGCAGTCTCAGTAAACATCGAATTTGTTTATTAATCACATGGGTTTTTCTCTCTTTCACTTTGAGATAAAACTTATTCGCTATATACTCCTGCCTAAGTTTTAATAGAGGTTCAGCCATCTCCGTGTTTAAAGTCTGTAGGGGCGTGTAGGATATCGCTCCCAGACATAATCTAAGAGCCTTATTTTGAACAACTTGTAATTTTTTCACCTGTGTTTTGTTGAGATTTATGAAAGGCGCTATATAGTCCACATGGGATCTGATGAGGGTACTAGTTTATTATATAATGTTGAAAGATTGACATTATCGTACGCAGACTTGATATCAATACAGATAGCAAGAACATATAGATTTCTGGTTAGGTTGATCTGTACATGTAAAGAGAATGAACTCATCTGCTGTACTAAAACCCTTTCTAAAACCATACTGAGAAAGTGAAAGTTTCTTAAATTTATTAGCCCACCATTCTAACCTCAATTTTAATATATTTTCTAAAGTTTTACCTACACACGACAACAGGGAAATCGGTCTGTAAGACCCATAATTATCCGGAGACCGACCTGGTTTCAGTACAGGACAAACAATATGTTCTTTCCAAATAGGAGGAATGTATTTCAAATTTAGTGAATTATTAAGAAAAGCAAGTAGAAAAATTTTAGCTTCCTCCGATAACCGTTGTAGCATTTTGTAGGAAATTTTATCCACTCCGACAGTAGAGTCTTTCTTATGATCTAAACTACGAAATAATTCCCCGTTTGAGATAGTATGTTTTAGCTCTGGTATGGGGTTAATATGATTAACAAAATGCCCTTCCGGAATATGAGGATCAACTGGACTTTCAAACTGTTTTATAAAATCATTAATCCATTCTGTGCTCGTAGGATTTATACAAGAAGAACAAAACGGATATTTAAACCATTTAATTCTTTGCCATATCTCCCTCATGTTTAGACCCGTATTAATACTATTACAAAAATTGCGAAACGCATTTCTTTTTCGTACTTTTAAATATCTTTTCGTTTCAGCCTGTTGTTTTTTATATTTAATAAAATTCTTCATTGAAGGAGAAGCATTGTAAGTCGCTAATGCTTTTCTCCTTAGCGCAACATATCGATTACACTCGGCACCCCACCACCGATATCGGCGATCTAAAGGTACAGTGTCGGTGAATCTTCTAACTGTAGGCGCTGACTTATTTACGGCTGAATGAATAACCTTCTCGATAAATGAGTATTATTCTGATGGAGACATGGCGCAGAAATTGGCTATATTAATTTTTTTAATTTCTTTCTCTATTAAATGTTTGTATTTAGTCCAGTCAATCCGATTGTAATCTTTAACTAAAAAAACTTCCCTACTACGACAAAAAGAAGAACTTGCTGAAATTATATCGGGTAATTTAATTTGTATAAAAACTGGAAGATGATCACTACTCATGGGATCTTTTCCTATTAGCCAATCTATCTTTTCACAAATACCAGAGGAAGCCAAAATTAGATCTAAATTATTAGGAGCCTGATTAAATCTAGCGATTCGTGTGGGCTGTTCTGTGTTTACAATATAAAGGTGATGTTCATCTATAAATTTCAAAATTTCATGACCTTCAAAATTATGTACAGATGAACCTCAAGCCGAATGAAGACAATTTAAATCCTCTAAAATCAGAAAAGGATGTTTGTTCTTTTTCGGATTATGTATTAAATGTTCCCAGTCAATAGAAGTAATTTTATGTTTTGGAGCGGCATACACCGCTATTAAGTCAAATTGAAATTTACGTGTTTTAAAAGTGATTCCCAAAGCTTGAACTATTTGGACACTAAGAGCCTTTAGTCTTTTAATTTTTCCTCGTATTAATTTTGTTTCATATCTCGTTAGTTCTTTTTCTTGTTTTAGATTTTTAATATTATTTGTAAGCTCTAACTTCAAATCAGTGGGCATTATTATGCCCGCTAATACGTTGGCAGAAACATAGGAAAATGTGCTGTATCCGGATATTACTCCTATTAAAACTTTTCTTTGTAGTCTAAGCAATTTTTTTTTATTCACTTCCCTCAAAGTTTGATAATAGACCATTGAGCAATGTTCAGTAATTGATCCAACAATAGCTCTATGTAAAATGATTTTCTCCTTATATTTTAATCCAAACATATGTTGAGTACAACGATTTTAGTGTAATATAGAATTTTTTTATTCTATCTGTGATGTATTCTACATGTTTAGAGAAATTTAAGTTGCTGTCTATTATTACACCAAGGTACTTCATTTCGTTTCGAATTATGATTTTGTTATTATCTACTTCTATGCTTTTTTTCTAGATGTTCTCTGATAATTAATTTATCATGTTTTTTGCTTATTAATAAGGCTTGCTTGCGTTTTAGTAGTGTTAAATTTAAGACCGAGTTCATTTATTTTTTCATTAATTAATCTTATTATATCATTAATTTTAAGTATTTTTTCAGTTTTGTTAAAAGCAACAACTAACATTACATCATCTGCGTAACTAATTATATTTGAAAAATTATCCAACTGAATATCGTGAACAGTACTCGTGGCAATATTAAAAAGTATAGAGCCCAGTACTGATCTCTGTGGGACTCCTGCACTTAGATTCCTGTTATATATTAATTCATTTTTTCGATTAAATAATCCTATTTTCCTGTTTGTAAGATAATTTATTATGATTTTTTGTATGGAAGGTGAAAAGCCTTTATTTTTTAATATATTACGTATTTTATCAATTTTAATTCTATCAAAAGTTCCTGTTACATCAAAAATTATTAAAAGAATGTGTCTCCCTTTTTTTTTTTTATTAAAGTTTACATATCTCCATATAATTTTTTAACAGCAATTTCAGTCGACTTATTCTTGATATAACCAAATTGGTTTCTATGTAAAACATTTCTTTCATTTATTTCTAAATCGAGATGAATTTTTATAATTTTTTTCGAAAACTTTACCAAATGCATATTTGTTAATTAGAATGTGTTAATGTGCGTGTCTCAAGGAAATAGGGGTGTTGGTATTTCTGTTTTTTGTTGTGTTTGGTTATGTGCTTGTATATAGGTATTGTATTTCATTAGAAGCATTATTTTTTTGTTGGTATTAGTAATTTATTTTTCTATTTTCTATATGATTTATGTTAATTAGCGTGTTGTGTAAATGTGATCTAGTTTTGTTGTTGTTCGTACTTTTATTTTATAATTATTCTGTAAGTGCATACACTGTAATTGGCATTTTGCTGCTGCGTACGCCGTAATGTTCTGTTAATAAATAAATGATAATTATAGTACACTGTACTCTATTTTTAAATTGTATGGATTTTACCGTTGTTAAATTTTATTTAATTGATGAGTGTATTAAGAAAATTATACCCTCCTCCTCTACCATTTAGTCTATCATTACAAACTATATTATATGATCCTACTTCATACCAGCGATTTTCTTGTAATCAGGTTTCGCACAGCCCGCCTATTTGTATATTTTATTTTATTTTATTCTTCTCTTTTGGAATGTATGCTCCTACAGTTCCATAACATTATTTTGTACGATTTCTTGGTCATTTATTTTTTATGTGCTGTAATGTACGTGTGTTTTTTTTGTTATTTTATTTTATTTGTATTTTATATGTACGCATGCATAAATCTCCACAAATATTTTAAGACTTTTTATTGTCGTTTATGTTGATTGGCTTTCCTTATTATTATTTCCTACCTGATCATTCCTCTGTTAATTTTCTGTCTTAATTGTCAATTTAATATTGTCTCGCGTTGGTTTTGTTTCTTTTAATTGATATTTACCTAGATGTTCTATTGTCATATACGTTGAAACTATGTTAGAATTTATCTGCACTAACCATAACTTCTTGATTCATATTTCTGGACGTTTTTTTTTTTTTTATATAATTATATGTTTCTCTTTGAGGTCGTTGAGTAGGAAACGAGAATCGGTTTATAGATTTTCGTATTATTATCGGACTTATTGAGTTATATTGTCGTTTATGCTAAATTGCCCCCTCTGCAAATGTCTTCTTTTTTTAACTCGCCAAGCTCGATTTTGTATTCATATTTTCAGATTGGAAGTTTTTCATAGTTAATATTTACTGCAAACTTTGTTATCAATTTCGTTATGGTTTTCTAGTAACGGGAATTCGTTATCATTTTGTAAAATATTGAAACGATTCGATAGTCTATTTTTGTCACTTAAATACGATGGTTCCTTATCGAATTTTTTTCGTGATGAATATGTTGTTTCTCTGTTTAAAAGTGGTGTTTCATCAGAAGCTTCCGAGTAACTTAAATTTTGATGCGTCATTAATGTCTTAATATAACTTTGTCTCAAACGTTCTGGACAATCTTTAAAAGTTCAATTTACGCGATATTTACTTTTCTCGCAATGAATTCCGTAATGAGAGTCCGATAAGCAATTAATACATCTCTTTTTATTAGTGCTGTGTGAGAATATTTAAAACATTGAGATAACATTGTCGTACAGAGGCTATATATGGTTCAATTTTGAATCTTACTCTATTTACGTAAACATACTGACGGATATTTTTGAACATTAATAAATATCTGAACAATTTTAGATGGTGCAAAGGTGACCTTTCCATCATGATAGAATTTCTTATTAAATTTCACGATCGTATGTAGTCGATAGTCCTCCCAAAAATTCCTTTCTCATATATGTCTGAGTCCACGTCTCTAAAAACAACACATCTGGTCAATTAGAGTATAGTTTTTATTCCATATTCTTTAAATCTACCGTCTAACACTATGCGGTTAGTTTATGTTTACAATTTACAATTACTTTAAATTTACCGGCTTTTTTAATTTAAACTACTCCCTCTAGGTATTCTTAAAATTTTTGCCACTTTTGAATTGGTTATATTAACATCTCGGTTGCGAGGTTCGAGCATTACTTTAAATGAAGGGTAATCGACGTCATCGTCGTATGTTAAAATCGGTTTAGTTACGTCGTTATTATAATAATTATTATTAATACCGTTATTTGTACTATTTTATTACCTGCTCTGTTGGCTTCACGTATCCAGGTCCTCAATCTACGTCGTGCTTACCTCGTGGTGGTCGATTTACATTCCCCGACCTCAACTCGTCCATCCGTTATAAAACGTCGATGTATTCAATAAGGAGTTAAGAACAGATAAACAAAAATATTACTAATATTAATAATATAATAATAGTAAGATGAAAAGTATTTACAAGATACGTGCGTTATCGAGTAAAAAATAAATCAAAAATTGTACACGATAAGACGGCTAGAATGATTTAAGATATGTTTCGAATATAAAACTATAATGGCAATAAATCGTTCGCATAAAATCTTTTAGTAACGAGTGCTAGAATAGAGAGCAATAAAATTAAATTTCAATTTTGCTTCGTGCGAAAAAAAATGGAACTAGAGATTCAATACCGACTAAATGTTACACATTTTGAAGAATGTACCATCTTAAGTGTATGCTTAAATAAGTATTAAAACTAGTATGATAAACATATAATACAGGTTTGAAGACACTAAGTGAGCAAGACTTCTAACTAACATATATTTATATATGTTATTTCTAAATATTAAACCAAGTCGTACGGTTTCAGCTGTTTCAAATGGCGAGTATTCCGTGTCGTAAGTCTTGCTTCAATATTGTGATGTCATTGTAAACGCCGTCGCAGCATCGCGTATCACTTCACTTACCAACTTTATTTTGAGATCGCCATGGATGTCATCGTTACGAGAATATCGATAGGCATCTACAATAGCCCGAAGAACTACATTTTGTCGAACTTGCACGAGCTGCCGATTGGACTTCTTTGTACAACCCCAGAGATCTATTCCATACGTCAAAATCGGCATTATAATTTGCAGGTATAGTAGACGTTTGCAATAAGTACTGAGACTATTTTCTTGATCTGCCTGCACTTCATCTTTACATGGGGTTTCCATGAAAAACGAGAGTCTAAATGCATACCAAGATATTTGGCCGAGTTAGCTTGTGGAATAAGCTGACCTGCAATATAAGCACGATGGAACGAATTTGCGTGTTGCAAAGTGAATACCACGTGTTGCGATTTGTCTTTCTTGAACTTGATTTTCCAACGACTAGATCAACTCACAATGCGATCTAGATGACGTTGGAGATTTTCTGTTGCTTCCTTCTGGCGATTACTCTTAGACAGTATAGCAGTATCGTCAGCAAACGTAGCTGTGACTGCATTATCATCGGTGGGCAAATGCTTGTAAAATTAAGGCAAAGGAAATTTTCATATTAACGACGTAAGTCACGTACAATCAGACTTCCTATTGTATTTCTCGGAAGCAACTCGTATAAATTAAATAATTTGGGTACTATAACTATATAATATGCATTATGCTAAATTGATTAATTTGAATAAATTTTAAATAATATGTCACGAAAATATATTTTACTTTAAATGCCGGTATATTAACGAAATTTGCATTGCAATTCTTCTTCAACATTCTTTATTATAAGACATTTGAAATGTTATATCATACTAACGCTTGAACTTGATCAATCCATCGTGTTGAACGTGTCTTCCTTTGTGGTCGTTTACCATCTACTATACTTTTTTTTTTGTTATAGCGAATCGATGTTTCTCACTATATGCTCAAAATATCTTACCATATTTTTACTAATTCTTGTTAAAAGGCCGGTATTTACTTTTCATTCCCGCGTAATGGACTTATTCGTTCGATGCGTTACTCGACAAATTTTTCAGTATATTTTCGTCTCGAAGACATTTATTACACGTTTGGCATCAGTTTTTTCTGATGATCCATGTTTCGGACGCGTATGTCGCAACGTGGAAAACCCATCTTATTTTGTTGTTTTTGTTACTTAGCTATCTTCCCAGATTTTATTCAATCTGACCATTACTACTTCCGCTACCACGAGACGTCTGCATATTTCCTCCTTGTATTCGTCTGTGTTTGTTATTATCACACTGAGATACCTGAATTGTTGTACTACTTTATAAACCACAATTTCTCTAGTTTCTGGTCGACTATTTCCAGCTCTGTCAGCAATCAGTAATTTTGTTTTTCATTTGTTCAGTTGAATATTGTAATTTTCATTTACCACGTCTGACTTTGTCATAATAGTTTGTAGCTCTTCTGAGAAAGCTACTAGTATTATATTATCAGCGTACCGCGAATTGATAATTTTGTGACCTACTATTTTTATTCCACCTCCCCTTAATCGATTACTTCTATTTAGTGTATATATTAAATAACATAGGAGATAATCAACTCCTGCATATGTATAAATATAATAATTCTAATTCTAAAATTGAAAGGAAAAATTATTTTGTTAATAATCGAATAGACAGTTGTATAAGATACGCAATTATAATATTTTTTCTTACCTGTAAGTCAATTTATTGCGTTCTCTGTTTGAAACTGTTATTTCTTGCGTCTGCACTTAATCCTATTGTCGCCACGTTTCCAGTACTCTTTGAAACATTCTACCACATCTACTATTACCATTACTACTATAACTAGGATAATGATTTACACACTGTCCGATCGGTCTTTGACATATTCACTTATTTACGTATATATATATATATATATATATATATATATATATATATCCTTATATAATGCACGCTGTTCATAATACACTCTCAAATATATTATGAATATAGTTAAAGCTTTCATAATAACTGAAACATAAATTATCATATAGAAATTCTTAATTAGACTTTAAATTTATTTATAGATATATATGTGTGTGTGTGTGTGTTTGGAGTGGTGATGGCTTGCGTGTGTTCAGAAAAAAAAGGTGGTTTTAATTCGTTTATTATACACAAATAACTCAATAATTGGGTTTAATCTGACAACGAACATTAACTAAATGTCGGTCAAAAATGCTTTTATCTTTGTTCGGAGGCTTTCTTAAAGATAAAAAAAAAAATATGTATATATAATAGTATCGAAATAAACCATGTTTTCATAATAATTAAATAAAGAAACATCTAAATTACTAAGATCTATTCCCATAATTATCTGATTATCACTCTTTTCTTATGTTTATCACGATCGAAACACCCTGAAAAAAGCTGTTTTCCGGTAGCGATAAGTTACTAGGGACGCTTGCTTTCGGCATTATCCAGCACACCATTCTTATTAACTTTGAACCGAGATTAATCCGTTTTGATTAATTTATTTTATCCGAAAATTATCTTTATAGTAATTAGAAAAAATCGAAATACATTAACTTTGTATGGTAAAAATAATAATTTTGTTCGATATTATTGTTTTATATATATATATATATATATATATATATATATATATATATATATATATATAAATAATGTATATATTTATGTGTGTTTTATAAGTTTCATTAACAGGTGATTAGTATATGTTGAACAAAAATTGTTATAATTAGTAACCAATGGCTTCATCAGTGTATATTGATCATTATATTAGATTTCGGAAATTCATACAATAATCTTATCGAAAGTTGTTTTAACTATATGTGCTTATATGTGTGCACGAAAAAGTATTACAACTGATAACGAGTCTTCGGATTATATAAGGAATATCTTTCGCAAGCTCCGTTTAGTTGTTACTTAACACACACGACGTGTTAATTATTCGACCATTTTACAAATAATTTTTGATCGTTGCAATCTGAGTTTTCTACGGTGTCAACCTCAAACTTTAACCTTTGATTTGCTAATTGGTAAGTTAAACGAAAATTAATTTGTTATGGGAGCACATATGTATATATATATTTGTATGCGGGTGTGTCAAGATTTTCCTTATTTTCACATTTTAATTAATTTAATAGTATTTATTATGGATGATTTATTAATTACGTAAGGATGTTGATATTTGAAAAGAAAAGCCGAGTTGATGTATAATTGATTTTGAATATTTTTTAAATAAATGACCTACAAAATTTGTTCACTTTCAATTTTACCTTTCTTATATTTCAATCGAGCCGTTTTATTATGAACAATTAGACTCGCTAAAAGGAGGGGGCATCTGGAATAAATTGTCTCAGGCCCCAGATAAAATGAAGGCCGAAAACCTTTAAAAATCCTCTTATTCCTACAATTTTTAATCAGAAATCGAAATGTAAATACATTGTTTATCTAGTCATATACCTTATATATATATATATATATATATATATATATATATATATATATATATATATATATAAAATATATATATATATATATAATATATATATATATATATATATATATATATATATATATATATATATATATATTATATATATATATATATATATATTATATATATATATATATATATATATATATATATATATATATATATATATATATATATATATATTCGCATGTGTGTAGAATCGTGTCGAACTATGCAGTTTTCTTATAAGTTAACACATGTCTTTAATTATTATTCGTTAAAAAATACAAAAATATAGTCCACGGGTTAAATTAGAATAATAATGTTGATACTAGACAGAATTTTTAAATCTCTGTAAATGTCTGAAATATTTCAGTTATCGCTATTCGTATTATTCGTATGTAATACGTGCCGGATATGATATATATATATCAAGCTTACTCCAGGTTCTGAATAAAAGAAGACGTGACATATTAAATTCGAAAAGTAAGAAAGGATGTAAATAACTCATTACTTTGCTCAACCACTGCGGCAAACGTGTTCACTTACATAAATAACTATTTATATTATTATTTATTTTTTTACCTATATCGGTCTACTGCTGGACATAAATAACTATATATATTATTATTTATTTTTTTACCTATATCGGTCTACTGCTGGACGTAGGGGTTGAGAGATACCAACAACACACAACACACTATATATGTATGTGTGTGTGTATATGTATGTATGTATGTATGTACACACGTATGAATATAAATCATAGAATACAAAAGCTTGCCATTAACGTTAAACGTATCTGCGTGTCTAAATTCTTGTTTATATTGTTCGTTCTTTTTAGTGTATAATAACTGTACCTGTCATATTATACTCTTAATATTTCTTAGTTTAAATAAGTTAATAAATTTTTACGGTATAAATTGTTTTATTTAAAAATTTTCTGCCTCAACCAAGTTTTTCTAATTTTATGATCGCCTTATTTGATCTTCCGATTAAAATATTTATTTATTTTACTACTTAAATGTTATGTATCTGTTTAAACGATTTTCGAACCTACATCAACTTTCTTCGTTATACGCTAATTATTACTCATTCTGTCGACTATCGCCGAACATACGTATATATTTTTTAACCAAAAATTTATATTATTTATTTAAATTTGTACATGAGTAAATTATTCCTTTTTTTTTTTTTGTTGTTATCAAAAAATTTCTTCATTTATTATTCTGTTATCCTTCATCGATATCATACGGAATAAATTGAAGCAAAGCTTTATTTAGAGAAAATTTATTTTCGAATTTTTCGAACATTTGTAATAAATTTGAAAATGGTGGAATGTAGTCATTTTCAACGAGTAAACGATGAAAAATGAGTTAAAATCACTAAAATTTCCTTCGTGAAAATCACAAAACTTTTCGACTGTTAATCCGTTATCAAGTGAACGTGAAAAGTAAAATATAAAAATATATACAATTTACAAAAATATAAAATGTGAAAAATATTAATTTAGACGTACAACGTACAAAAATTAGCAAAGTGAAAAAACATTATCTTAAAATAATCACGATCAGATTATTTAATAAATAATTTTATAAACTTGATAATGGCGTAACCGCCGCAAAGCGTTGTGTAATGTAAAAAAGAATATTTTATTGATTTTAACTCATTTTTTGTTGTTTATTTGTAATAAAACAGTTTTAACCCATTAAAAATTCTAAAATTTATATCGCTACTGATCGATTTTTTTTAACCTAGTTTTTCCAAAGATGTATAAACACAATTTTATTTCTTTAAATTAATCGTTTATGCCAGTTATTTAGTTTATTTCTTGATACTAATGTATAATATTTTATTTGTTGATTGTTTGTTACACTTTTTGTCGCATCATCGAATTGCCCTAGTTTGTCCTATTCGCGGAATAATTTTTACAAATAATTTACCTCGTATAGAATTTTTAATGTGACAGTTTCTTTTTTATGGTTAAAAAATATTCATTTGCATACCGTCCTAGTTAGTTTACACTACTATTGCAATATTTCAAGAGTGTCGCTTTATATTACTTGAAACTACGATTTTTAAGTATTTCTGCACGACTATAAATGTCGTACGTGTTTTTGTTTAATGTCACGAATTTATTATTTTAAAAAGTGAACAAAAAAATCGTTCCTTCGTAAGCGCGCATAAACGCCATGTTTAATTACTTTTGTGAATTATTTATATCTGTACTTACGTAGATAATTATTTTCCACGTTAGAATTTTTTCCGATCGTTCTTTATAAAAAATTCCTACTTTGGCATCATTAAGGTTATCAGCGAATTTAAATTTTCTTCGTTTTTATCAATGGCATTCGCTGAAAGCGTATGATTTTGAAATAAAAAATAATTTTTACTTACCCCTATTCCTAATTTGAACAGTAGGTACTATTGCATAAAGTTACTATCAGCTATTGTGGGTTTGTAATATGCTAGACATATTGTTAATCGCTGCGATAACAATTCTTCTTGTATTCCTTAATCTTTCGATTGGTGATCAACCAAAAAAGCAACACCTTAACACTGAATACTTTATACGTCTCTACATTTCTATACTCTATCATCTAAGTGATGAATTTTCTTCGTTGTCTTCTCCTGCTACCGTTTATTGATGCTTCCATTATTGTTTTCAGATATCCGTCATTTCTTAATATTCAGCCACATATCCTACGTCTTATGTTTTTTCAACGGTTTTCGGAGTATTTGCGTATTTTTTATTCTGTCTGTCCATTTAATTTTTTATATTTTTCTATAACACAATATTTCGAACGTCTCTCTTCCTTTATTCATTCTGAACCATAACGACTAAGATCAAATGTACGTACGTTAATCTTTCCCTTAGCTTTATACTTGCATTTTTCGATGTTTCAATAAAATCGCCCGCGCTATTCTAGACCGTATTTCCCGATCGCATCTTCCGTCATCTGTTATTAATGTTTTACATGTTTGCGATAACAATTACGAAATATAAATATCTTAAAATTTCGCACGCCATCTTTTGCAAGAAAACAAAAGTTTTGGCCGTAAACGATCGAATTCTCTTGTTGGGATGACTCGTTCAAAAAATGCTTTATATAGACAAACTAGGTTATATCCGCTAGATATAGGTTTATATCGAAAGTATAGAGCTATGTCAAAGCAAGTTCAAGTTGCGGTTAGAAAGGCTAAATTTGAATACTATACTAGACTTTTGGATAAATATAAAGATAACCCGAAAAATTATTGGAGTATTGTAAATCAAGTTATTGGTAAATATAAATCAAAAATAAATGAAATACGGCATTGTGATTCAGATATTTTGGTCGAAGGAAACGAAAAGCTAGTTTCTAGTATATTTAATAATTACTTTAAAGATAGTGTGGTGAAATTAGTTGATAGGTCCGGCGAGGATATTCATAAAACGAACGGTGGAAAAAGACAGCTTTTAACTAATTCATTCGCTTTCTTTGGGTTTACCTGTGATGATGTTAGGAATGCTATTTTATCATTGCATAACAAGTTTTCTTTCGGTTTTGATCAGTTGTCAATAATTATTATCTTTGTATCTCCCTCGACGTTTTTATTTAATGAATCATTTGCCACAGGAAAATTTCCAAATATTTTGAAATTGGGTGTTATATAACGCCCGTACATAAGTCTAGGTTAAAGACTGACATTACGAACTACAGACCTATATGTATTCTTTCATCACTAAAGTTTTTGAAAAATGTGTTAAAAATCATATTACATTACTTAATGGGAATTAATTTTTTTAGCCCTAATCAATTTGGTTTCCTACCTAATAGGAGTATAAATGACGCTCTATTTGAGCATAACTCTTATATTGCTGATAATTTGAAGGATGACCGTTCTGTACTAGCTGTTCATTTTGATATATGTAAAGCTTTTATTAACCATGAAATCCTTTTAAACAAGTTATATGCATGGGGACTCGGGGAAATACTTATTTTTGGTTTAAATCACATGTAATAGAAAATATGTGACAAAAATAAATAATGTTTTTAGCGATAGTGCGCAGCAATGTTACGATGTTCCTCAGGGAAATGTTTTAGGTCCGTATTTATTTTTGATATATATAAATGATCTATGTAACTTGCATGTTGCAGGAAAAATTTTAACTTATGCTGATGTTACAGTAATGCTAGTTAGTTCGCGTTTCCCGATAGTGTTTGAACAACTTGCTCAGGATGATGTGAATAAGGTTTATGATTGGTTAAAATTACACCGCTTAGTAGTTATTAACACAAATAAAACAAAATTTGTTGTGTACACGTATCAAAATCGGGGTGCGCTAAATGGTCTACCTTTAACCCTAAATAAAAATACTCTGATAAACAGTGTATGCGAAATAAAATATTTAGGTGTATTAGATAATAAGTTATCTTGGAATAGCCATATAGAATATATTAGTAGTAAACTCAGGAAGTTAAATTATTTATTTTACTATCTTAAGCAGTTCTTTAATGAAAAACAATTGCATCGGCTTTATCTTGCTTTGTATCAACCTATTTTATCGTATGCTATAATACACTGGGGTGGAGCTGCTGTGTACCATATACGACTTTTAGAAATTTTACAGAATTATTTGTGTAGATTAATAAGTGGGAAAAATGGTTTTGATGATGTTCTTAAACTGAAGGACATTTATAAATTGCACTTGCTCGAGTTTGTGAAATAAAGAAAGATTTGATATTCGGATTAGAGGTGGGGTAACGAGACCATCGATGCATGAGATTGCTAGAGTACCAAACTTTAACAGATATCATACACGTATGCAGACAATTTATACGGGCCCTGCATATTACAATACTGTACCTATAGACATAAGGAATAGTTTAAAAAATTATAAGAGGAGGCGTAAGGCTATTGTTAGATATTTATTAACTAATAGTTGATTGTATTCTTCTTATATGTGCTTTGAGTTGAAGTGTGTTGTTAAAAACAAAAATTGTTCATATATTTTGATAATAAGTATTTAGTTTTTCTTTTTGCAGGTGTAAATGTGCATGCTTTGTTGTTGTGTGTACCTAGTAAGTGTATTCTAAATTATATACCGATGTTTGGTATATATGAACGTTTGTATGTGCGTTATGTCTCTTTTCTGTTTTTCCCCTTATGTTTAAATGAGTTGATGTGTGCATATTTATGTCTGTATATGTAGTATGTGTATGTAATGTGTAATGGGTACTATATAGTTAATAGCATGTATGTATAAAATTTCAGTATTGTGGTTTACTTTTTATCTTGTTTTTTTTTGGTGTGCCTAGTAATAATGTAAATCGTTAACGGTGCTATGACTATAGTATATTAATGCCCTAAGTAATTTTAAATCTTTGGACCAAATACGTACGTTATTAAGAACAACATTAAGTACTGATTTTGAAAATCTCCTTATAAATAGTATAGCTAGTCTTATGTGTGTTGGCAGATTCCAGCGTTTGTAATATTTGTAAAAGATAGCAGTAGCCTTCTGTAAACGATTATGTATGATTTATGGTCTTTAAGACTCACGCAGAATAATGCTAAGTCATAGACGTAAAAAGTCGTTTGAACAAAAGGTTCACGGGGTAAATGAACAATATTGAAAATAGGTACGGCTCTAGAACAGCGTCTTGAAGAATACCAGTGTAATAAATTTTAACGAAAGAGTTAGTATGGAAATAGGTAACATATTACCCAAGTGCGATTTAATTAGTTTAACTAATCGATACGCATCGTAAATTATGTTACGAATATATTTATAAATGATATTGTGAATTATTTACGCGAATAATTTTGTCTATAATACATGTATATACACACACTATCGCACCATATTTTCTTGAATATCATTTCATTTCGTTTAGTCCTGTTTTAAAGAAGAGAAACATTTAAAAAAATGCGTGACAAATAGTTTTGATAATCGTTATTTATGGATTACAGAGAGTATTAAATATTTTTGCCGGTCAATTAACAAAAAAAGACGCATAGTACATTAATACGCAACGATGTAATTCTAGCATAGGTCAATAACTAGACGACCTTGTTTTAGTGAAGTTGTGTTAGTAATCACCTTACGTTACTGTTCGCTAAACGTAACCTATGTAAGATCATATGACCTAATAATACCGCTACACGAAGAGCGGCTGATGTAAGTGAAGAGATTAGACGTTTCTATAATAGGTAACTGTACTAACGTTCTCAACAGTTACTTATCAGATAATTATTTTTCGGTAATAATTACCAAGCGTTATTAGAGTATAAAGAGAGATATTTTAATTACTGCTACTAGTACTTGGAATGATAGGGTTAATGAGCGCATATAAGGATAGAAGTGTAAAACTGGTGTTACCATGGCTGCCATATATATATATATATATATATATATACTTACTTTCCGTGTTCGGATACTTTGTACTTCAGTCAATATGTTGCGACGTAGAACGGTGTTATCGTTTGTTGCAGTTAAATCTTCTGTATCGCAATTCAGATTTGGTAGCTAGTGATCAAATTGCACTTAACATTTTCTTCTATGTTCCATTTTCTGAGGTTAATTTTGCATAGCGTGATTCGAGTTCTCAGTCTGTTGAGTAATCGCCAGACTTTCCACGGTAAGTTATAACCAGGTGGTAAAACTCCCTGTAACTTGGTTGAACTGGTTTTGTACAGCTTCCTTCCACATCGTAGCTGTTTCTGATTTAGGACGAGTCAACAGTATTTCAGTTGATTTAAAGAAACTGTTCCTTGATTTTTGACGAAGAGAGGGGTACATTATGTCCAAATAGTAGGTGTTTATTATCCATCACATGTGATGTGTGTTCTAATGCTCCCGCAACCTCACGTCTTATCTCAGGCGGCGCTATGTCCGCCAGTGGATAGATTTGATGTACTCTTATCAGTTTCAGACACCCTGTTACTATTCTCACTGTTTCATTTATTGCGACATCTACTTGCTTTGTGCCGTGAGTTCTTTCATACTGGCGCCGCGGAGAAACAAAGGGCTAATGCTGGAAGTCCCAATATATGTGGTTGTGCGCCCCAACTAGATCCAATTAGCGTTCTAATTGTATTATTTCTAGCTGTCACTTTTGCCTTTATAAATGTACAATGTTGTTTAAACGGTAGCGACCGGGGTATATATGTATATATAAAGAAAACACAACGTCGAATGTGGTATGATGTTACATCTCTCCATAAAATATATTTAATTTCAGGGTGTGTGTGTATTAACAGTAACAGAACGTTCAGCGTATATATATATGCATATATGTGTGTGTATGCGTGTGGATATAAATATGCACTTTTTATTTTTTAATAAAACAAGTGTTTGAACGTTGCTCAGGTGTCATGTGATAGCATTTAGCTGATGTTAAATGTTATAATTAGCTTTCAAAAATTTAAATTATAATGCATTTAGTTCTTACGACGAATGTACGCACTGGTTGCACTTTACAATGCGACCTCCCTCCACGTAGACATACACCGCATAACCTAAATATAAACTTCTCATTTAATGCGCGTCGATGTGACTTTTTTTTTATTTTGGTCTTTGAATTATCGATCCAAGTGTGTGTGTAGTGGACTCTACGATTCGATGTTTTGAATTAAATGTATGATCATTTTCAAACTACGTTTATTGCGTTAATGCTTGTAATGTGCCCAATTTTGATTGCTCAATCCGTAAAGCACATTATATCAGTTCTCTTCTGGTTTTATTGTTTTTTTAGTGTGTGTGTGTGTTTGTATGTGTCGGTACGCCCACTAATTACCTAGTAATTTTTGTAACGTGGCCTCATAAGCGGTTTTATTTTTTTTAAGATGAAAAAATAATTCTTATTATTATGCTGTTGTTAAGGAAACAACGTCGTTGTCAAGTATAAACAAATGTAGAAATATTAAAAATAATTTAATTATTAACATCGCTATTTATGGTACTTGCGATAAATAAATTAAAATGGAAACTTTTCATACCCAAGTCCAATTATTATAATACATTAATAATAATAATAATAATAATAAAAGGGCGACTTTTACGTGTCGTGTGACTCTGTTGTCAAATAACTTCTGTTTTGAACAAATCGATAATATTCACGTGTTGAGCTTTCCGTATTAAAACGAACGGAGCTTTCATGAATATTTTAACGAATTGTAAATATTATCCTTCTAAAATTTCTTTAATGACGTAACTTCGAATAATTTATTTTTATCGTGCTAGAGATGTATTTTGGATCGGATTAAGTACAGCGGAGTTGATCTGATAAAGTGAACGAGATAGATGTTTCTTAAAGTCGAATAGGAATTTTGTTCAGAATTTCGCTTTGTATATATGGTGCGCAAGCACCGATGTTTAATTATGATAATTAGAGTGAAGATTTCTCGGCATTTGTCGAACCACTTTACTACACGCTATAGGAGATCTGACCACAGACAAATTCGAATTGGAGTTCATTGATTCTGCAAACTAAATTTAATTTTGTCCAAAAGTGTCGAAAATAACGATTTGTACTTTTTTGAACCTTTTTCACATATTTAAAAAAGATCCATCGATTAAATTAATTTCTTTTTAATTTTAGATTATTAGTCGCGTACAAGTAGAAAAGTTTATAATTATGAAATTGGAAAAGCGAGGATTGTTTTTATTTGAACATGTAGAAAATGCGAAAGTGCATTTAAGAGCATTGACCAAATTCCTGGCAAGAGCGAGCAAATTCTTCAAGATAAGAAAAATGCTGTGGTAGCTAAGAATACCGAATATATTAACTTAAAGAAAATAAGTAATTTTTTAGTTGAAGGGGAAGGAGAAATAAGGACACACTTTGTTCTACTGAAATTAGCCCATACAAATACGCGCTAATTGTGTCGGCAGGAGTGGAAAGAAGCTTTCCTCGTCTAATTTCTAAAAGAGTTGCAGTTTGGCGAATTAAATTTTGAAAAATATTCAATTATTTCTAGTAAAAGATTAATATTTGTACGTGTATAGGTTAAATATTTGTTTAAATAAAACGAAATATAATAAAAATGTTGTATACGTGTTTATTTTCACTAATGAATTGAAAAATTTTGTGGATAAATCAATTTTAATTGGGTCGTTTGGGTTTTGTATGTCTATACATGTACACGCTGTATAAAATAATCAAAATTTTTAATAAAATATTTAAATAAAACAAAAGATAATATAAATTTTCTATACGTGTTTATTCTGATTATAATTTAAATCTTTCCTCTTAACTCCATTATTTTTACTATTTATTTTCCATTATACATTTCTAATTACTTTTCATCGATCGATGTTTCAGAATAAAAATTATAACTATGTAGCTGGCTCGTGAGCAAATATTCGTCATTTTATTATCGCGACGGATATTATATATATATATAGTTGTATATGCCTTATGTATTTGTATACCTTTATATGTATATACATGCATGTAATGTGTATGTATATATTTTGTTTCGTGTCTTTATTATTTTTACTTTTATTTTTATTCCGTAATTAATGGAGGCTATCTTCTGTCGTGTTTGATCTGTCAAATTTCATGTTTTGGTACGTAAACTTAAATATTTCAGATTTTATTAATGCTCTTTGTTAATCTTATTTCCATGATATATATTACTTTCACTTAACTTTTATACGTCATCCGAAAACTCCTCGTGAATTTTTAATTTACATTTATTCGTCGAAAAAAAAAAAATCATTTATAATAAACTTTTTTAAAAATTAATAATATTTTAAATGATTTATTGTCAGATATTCAAGCTGATCTGCGCGATGTTCTTTACCATTCAATTTATTTACAAACTGTGTTCTATAGTCGTTTATAATTTCGTATTATTGTAAAAAAATTGTATTTTCTATGTTCATCTTTCTCTCTTTACTTTCCATTCGTTAATAATAGTTCATTTACAGTTTTCTATACTACATTAGTAATTTATCAAATAGTTATGAAACGAATGAAATCCCATTTAAACGATGGAACATTTTACGTTACAAATTACTCAGATAATTCATCAATAAAAACATATTCAAGGAAGTGTACTTGGTCCATACCTGTTCCTAATATTATTAAAAGATATCCCAAAGAACCATTTGTACATACCGCATTATATGCTGATGACGTAGCTTTACCATAGAGTTCATATACAGAAAGCAGTAAACTCAATTTCTAAATATTATCAGCGGTGGTAACTTAACCTTAATGTTAAGAAAACAGAGGCTATCTTATTCTCAAGAACAAGACCATAACCCTTGTCCGACATTGTGATGAAATCGAAGCAAATTTCGCTTGTTAAAGAAGTTACGTATTTAGGAGTAATAATGGATAGTCGCTTAACGTTTAATAACTACATTAAGTACGCTGTTGATGGAGCCCATAAAGCTATCCACATTCTATACTCCATATTTAATAAAAAAAAAAATCCTGCCTTAATACATTAAATAAAAAATTGATTTAGGGCAAAAACACACTTAGCGATTTGACCGCCGCGTTTATCGAGTCGGTTTTAAATGCGTAAAACACATTCGTCGGTTTTCTAGCGTTTTTAAAGCGGTAACCGCCTGTCGGTTTCTTGGCGTTTTATATATTTACCAGGAAAAACGGAATATAAAATGAACGAATACAGAAACAAAAACCGCTTTGAAAAACGCCCTGTTTGGTTTAATACATCTGAATGAATACAAACGAGAAACGCTTCTAATGTATAAAACGCCGCGTTTCACGCCAGACAGTCACAAAACGCGTCCGTTTTAAAACCGACAGGCGGTTTCGTCGCTGTGTGTGTTTACACCATAAGAAACGTATTTATCTGAAACCGACTCGGTTTTACTTTCGGGAAACGCTTCGGTCGAAACCGCTTAATGTGTTTTAGCCCTTAATCCGACCAATTAGTTGTTTTGTAACACTGTAAAGAATTTAATTATTGAAATAAATTTGTTCTTGTTCTTGAAAAAAAAAAAATAGTTGTGAAGTTGATAGTTTGTATATTTTTAGTGTTTTCGGCGTTTATTGTCAGTGATATATATATATATATAAATTAAATATATGCATGTATATTTGTATATACGTGCAATAGAATTGTGTACTACCTTCTCTCATTCGAACTATGCATATATTTATATATTTACATACGGTTAAAATGTCACCATTTCTCTGAATTAGCAATTCTAATTATGTCGTCGAAAAATTACTAAATTTCAAAATTAACGTTCGAACAAGAATTATTTTTACATAACGCGAATGGGGATTTTGAAAATCGCGTATTTTCGTATTTTTGAAAATTTCTATTAAAAAAAAAAAATAGCAATAATATTATCTATGCGATTCAGTTCGGTTTTTACACATTTACGCATTCGGATTTTTCGTATAAAGCTGTTACAAATAATTTTTATTCGCCCGTTTCAAATTTTACTACCGATAAGATAAATCCGTTTTATAACTATTCCTGTTTTTTTTTTGTCTTCCTTTAATTGAAATTTGGCAGTTTTTGTACTTTTTTTTCACTGAATTGTGCAATTTTTCGATTTATCTTTTCGTTTTTTGAATGTTTGCGTCAGGCTTGTAAATTTCGTTCTCTTTTTAACTTATCAATTATTATAATTAAGCGCCAACGCATCCGGTTATAAAAGATTGTACCAGACGTCACTTAATTTCACTGCGTATGTATATATATACACACACCTATAATAATAATAATAATACTAATTGTAACTATAATGACGAATAGGATATATAACATTATCGCAGCGTCTCATAAGACGTATAACAGTAATTAACATAATTAAAAGTTATAAAATAGCAGGAAAGTATACGTAGTGTAAAACCTTAATTTTTCCAGAAGAGGAATATAGTTCTTAAATTATGAATACGATCATTTTTTATAAATTATATTTATTTGTTTTACAAAAGTATTTTCTATAAATGAATATAATATCTGAATAATAGCATGTATATGTAGGCGGCCAGTAATATGTATACATATACATATATTGTTTCGTGTGTAAGTGATGCTTATACATATACATACGAGACCAATGATAATGTTATACACCCTATTCATAATTGTACTTATTATTATTAAAGGCATATAGGCATATTATATATATATATATATATATATTTATTCAGTGAAATTTAAGCCGCCATTAAGTTACACAATAATAATTAATCGGCTATTCAAAGCGACGTCTAGTATAAGCTCCATATAAATATAACCCCCCACGAGCCGACAAAATATATACGTATGTATGTATGTATAAACATCACACACAAATGACCACGCGTATATAATATATATGCATGCATAATTTTAGCCACATATATATTTTCTTTTTATAAATAAATATATCTGGCCAATAATATGTACACATATACATATATACATTCGCCTGTGTGTCTGTGTTTGGTGCTTATATATATATGTGTGTATGTATGTATATGTATGTATGTATGTATATATGTATATATATATATATGTATGTATATATATATAATAATGATATATATGTATGTGTGTGCGCGTTACAATTGTACTTAAGTAAAATTACATAATTTCACAAAATATTTTTTTTTTTATTTCGACGGTTACGTAATTAAAAAAATTTTCGTTTAATCGGTGATTCATTACAGGCTGTATTTAATATTTCGTGCAGCTGTTTGTGACTTATATACGCTTACACGTGGTACAGTTTAATTGTCTTACGTCCTATATTTAATCATTTAGTATTTACTCTATGGGGAACATCGTGCTCGGCAATTTATAGATTAATCATAATGTACGAAATAATTGTAAATAAAATTAAATTCGTTTTATTATCGATATATATATATATATATATATATATATATATATATATATATATATATATATATATATATATAATGATAACGCCTTGTTATTGTTGGTTACGTAATTATTCATGTTTACAAATCGTTTCCTGATTATAAATAGATAAAAATGTGTCCGAATTTTTAAAATTAATTATATGGATGCATCTAATAGGTTCCGTGTGATTTATTTCTAACCTTCGACATCGTGTTACGATAATTGAGGCGTTAACGTCTGTACTACATGTAAATATATTATATATATATATAAAATTACGAGGAAATTCTTAAATTGTAATTTTATTTTTAATTAATTTATATGTATACATTGTATATGATGCATATATAATAATGAATTCGAACTATAAAAATAAACGGTTAATCAGTTCAAGTTTATATTTAACATCGTCTGAAGAAATTGCCGGCCTAATAAATTATTATGCGTATTGTTTATGTCGTCCCGAACATTTCCTTAACCTCTGAAAAATCTATTTTCCTCGTGTGTGTCTCGATAAAACTAACACATCGATAAATTGCTACAAAGTTATCGAGACTTCACTAACAACTACCGTAATTATAATTTCGATTTTTCTATACTACTCGTCGACTGGTTTCATGTTGATATTTTAAATCTGTAAATAGAATCGAAAATGACTTCCGCGTATTTCGAGATTTATTTTTTTAAGCGCGAATTTCAAAATAACGCCGAAAGAAAGATTTATTCATATAACCTAACGAATTTTTACTTTAACGAATTTTACAGATCTGTCGCAATATGCCTCCGAATCAGATGGAAACGGTACCCGGTTCCGAAACGGAAGTTACGCAAAGACTGAACCGACCAAAACCGACGGATGTCGAACACGACGTGAAAAACAACAAATCGAATGGTCAAATATTTTTAATCGAACATATCGATAAGAAAGATAATAAACAGTCGGAAGAAAGCTCGGTTCCCAAACAGCAAATACTATGGAGTAGCGTTGCCATATTTATCGTTTTGCACGCTTTAGGCTTGTATTTATTTCTTACGAACGTCCTCTACATGAGAATATACACTCTAGTCTGGGGTAAGTGTTTCTTTTTTGTTTATTCTTGTTTTTTTTAATAAATAAAAAAATTATACGTTGTTTTCCGCATTCTGCTCACCATCTAGCCTGAGTTCAAATCCCATAGAAGACAATTTCTTACGACCTCTGGATGACTAAACCATTCGTGGTGTAATTAAATAAGGACTAGGTTTTTATGGAAAGTACAGAAGATTCAGAGAACGCGATGTGAACCCCCTATTACATATTTTAGCTTTCCCAGGATGCGTCGTTTGACCAATCGGTATTCTATCAACCTTGGTGTCGACGAACATCGTCAAATAACGCCCATTTACTAACTTTCTATTTAGCCTGTGCCTATAAATTTTCTCATTGACATATGCCTATCAACTTTCTATAACGGATTGGACTTTAAACTGACCGTTGCGAATTTGTATGAGAAATTTTACAAGAAAAAGTCATCGTGGTATTACGAAATATTTAAAAGATACATTCTTCCTCAAAAGTGATCTAATATCTCAGTTAAATGTGCATATATGTTCATGTATGTAGAATATATATATATATATATATATATGTATGTATTATATAACGTAGTGCAGAATTTAGCATGTACTATGTTTAATGTTACGAGGATCAACAAAATACTAAAAGTTTCATGCTAGAACACAATTTTTAGTTGTCGACAAAAAATATTGAACATTCGTATAGTTTTGAATATTAACAGCATTTAGAATTTTTTACATAAATGAAGCAAAGTATAAAAATATAAAAAGCAGTGAATATTATATTTGAACAAGAAGCTTTTAACAAGGCGTTAATTTAAGTACATAGTTTGATAATGACGTAATAGTTTTAGACTTGAATTTAATTTTCATTTTATTTAATTTTGTTTAGAATACTTCTTTATGTGAATATATATGTGTATATATATATACACATAAGTGTGTATATATATATATGTATATGTATATATATGCATGTATGTGAATGTTTGTGTACTAAATTATGGATATTTTATATTTTTCAACGACATGGTCATTTATTTTATTTTATTGTTTTGTTTTTTTCGCTATTGTTTTATTGTTATATATGCGACGGTATATTAATAATTATTTTCAAACTTTGACTGTTTGCAGTATATTTTTTTTTTTTTTTTTTTTTTTTTTTAAACGCTTAAAGATGCGTGCAATCTGTTCGGTTGAACAATAGGCAGCACTGATCTGTTTAAAAAGCTATAACGGGACACTTCCCAGCGGTCGTATCCCTTAATTTATCTTAGTATTATTATACAATATAATATAATATATGATATATAATATATATATATATATAAACTAGTTGATCGCTACGGTCGATTTCCCAATTCGATCTGACTGCGTCTCTTCAGTCGTTGGAATTGCACGCCGTTACGTAGAACATTGACTGCTAGTGGATTGATGTGGGTTTGAAGTCGATGCAAGTATCTTTCAGCGCAGCTTTTGACTACCTCTTTAACAGACGGTATACGGAGATCCTTGTGTATGTCGTCATTGCGGACATACCATGGCGCTGACACGATATTCCGCAATACTTGAGATTGAAATTTTTGTACTATGTCTAAATTAGAGTTGCTCGTTGTACCCCAAATCTGGATACCATATGACCAGATTGGCTTCAAGACTGTTTTATAAAGTAATACTTTATTTTCATACGACAGTGTTGAATATTTGCCCATCAGCCAATAAATATTTCGGTATGTAATGCTGAGCTGTTTACGTTTAGCAATAACATGATTTTTCCAGGTAAGCCGTTTATCAAGGTGTAATCCAAGATATTTTACGTTACACGATTCGGAAATTGTTTGCCCATTTAACTTAATCGGTAAATTTTTGCTTTTATTTAAAGTAAATAAAACTTGCTTGCATTTGGATTCGTTAATATTGAATTTCCACAATCTAAACCACTTTTCTACGTGTATTAGATGGTTTTGAAGTTGTTCGGCCGCTAAATTATTATCACGATGAGTCGAGAGAATAGCGGTGTCATCGGCAAACATAGCTGTGTCTGTATTTTCGTTAACTGGAAAGTCGTATGTATAGAGCTGGTACAGTATATGTGTTTCGTATTCATAATTAAATGTGGGTTTTGTTTAAAATGACGTTATTAACACTTCTTTAAGCTGTTAGGATTTCTAATGTTTATTTTCATAGCTTGCTTACCGATAAGTGGTTTTATTTATTTGGAGTGATTACTATATTAGTTTATAAATGTGTTTTTTTTTTTTAAATTGAAGTTGAATTTAATTTACATATTTGAATGTAAAAAAAAATATCGATATATAAAACCTATTGTTATTATTAATGTTACTACACGGGGGGAATCAGAGATCAGATTTGTCTTATTTGCGATACGTGAGTTAGAAATCTATTATCGTTAACCATATCCAATAATTGATTTTATATGTTGTTCTAATGTATTACTTTAACGATTTGATCTGTTTACCTTTTCTGCGTAGTCCTTTCATCCGTTCTCGATTTGCGTAAGTTATAATTATTTTTTTTTATAGCACTTTCTAAATAAATCGAAATTTTGTCAAAGTCGAAGACTCCTCTATAGTTTCATGAAGGTAACTTTGAAATCGTCTTCATTGTAAAAAGAATATGCATACGCTACATATATATACAACGTTAGTGTGCGAATGTCAACGCATTTAAGCATATACGTTCGAAACATGCATGTTGTATAAACAATATCTGATAAATTAAAAAAATGATACCTACGATTTAGACGATTTAATTTTTAATATTTTGCATATAACAGCTTAATCAGTATTCAAATAAGTTTCCAATAACGAATAAACTTATATAGCGGAAGCAATTACATTAAGGCTAACTTGGTTCCTACGTTGCGTACCAGATACTTTTGATCAGTTTATGCCTTCTCTATTGTTTTTGTTTTTTTTTCTGTCCTAAACCGTTCGAGCCACAACCTACGAATTCAACTTCGTTATAGAATAGTTAAATATAATGTGAAGCTCATTTTTCTCTATGGTATTGGACATGGACAATGAAAACTCAGTCAATAATCTCTACTATATCGTGAAACAGGAATTCTCGAAATAGTTGGTATTGGGAGACAGTTTTTTTTTCCAATATCAAGAAACGAAAGGCTAATTATCCAAGATACGTTCTACGTAGCGAAAATATTTACTGTTCCGATTAATACTGCAGTGAATAATAGAAGAATGTAGGCATGGAATTGGGCACCAACGAACGTTAAAGTGTTAAAATCTATATAACTGCATAGGAGTATCTAGTTTTGGGAAGATGTGTGCGTCGATTAGTAAAAACACGTTCCTTAGTCATCTTATAGTAATCACCAAAGCTCGAGGTATACGACAGCGCAAGAAAAGGAAAAAACAAAGATTGATGTTTCGACTCCACTTCCTTGATTTCTGGTTTGAGTGAAGTAGTGGTTCTGTTGTTTACCACGTTTCTATCTATCAACGCTTATCGATCCTCATCTGTGCGATTTTCTATAAGTTGTTTTTTTTTTTTTTGAAAATAAACAAAACCGTTATTAAGATCGCAGGCAATGAAGGATTAAAGCTGAAACAAATATCTACAATCTAATATAGCGACGATAAAACTAGCCAAATAAAATTTTCTACGTTGCTTTTTCAATAACTTCGTAAATAAATAATTACGAGAATTTTTATTTGGAAATTTTACCGTAGACCGTATTTACGTTTGTTGTTTGGTTAGGAAACAGCTGAAAAGTTGGTAATTTATAATTTATCGGCATATAAGGTCACCAAATACATTACTGCAAACAAAGAAATCCGATTATTTTCGAGCGGGATCAATTATAAATCATGAGGAAGCGTTACATTCGCGTATGAAGACACACTACACATTTTTCACACTTGTATACATACATATTATATATATATGTGTGTGTTTGTGTGTGAATTTTACTTAACTAGAAAGTGTACCATATAAAGTTATAACGTCGAGTCCACAATACTATTATTATCATTATTATTATTGATATCGTTATCATTCGTAATATACCGTTTGCCATAATGGAAATGTTAGTGTAATATTATTTTGAATATATATATGTGTGTGTGTGTGTGTGATATTTTATTTTAAGTCAATATATTATATATGTTCTCATTAGAAAAATTACTATTATTTCTTAATGGAAAAAATAAGAGTCGAAAACTGAATGTGACGTTTAAAAAAATGCAGATTAATTTAATGTTTATTATTCTAAAAAAATCAATTGAAAATTAGTTAAATCACTAATATTTATTTTCTTAAAGAAAACACAAAGCTTTTCGGCATTTACGCCATTATCAAGTGAAATATTTTAAAACGTCATAATTTTAAAAATATAAATTAAATATATTTACTTAAAAATATGTGATGATGATTGTGAAAATATGATCCAAAAATGCTGTCGTCTGCTTCAGTTCTGTCTATTTTTTGATTTGTTGAAATTTAGTATCAATATATTTGTTTATTAATTTTGTTTTTTTATATTAATTTTTTCTTCAATACTATTTTCCGGATTCTGTAAAAGTTGTATAGTGGTGGAATTTTAAATTTTTCATTTACTATTGCGATGTATGATGCCCAAAAGTAAAATATAAAATATAAAAATATACAAACACGAAAATTTTTTAAAATTATTATTCTGCTGTGGATGTTAACAAGAGAAACACACATCAGAAGAGCCCCCTAATCTATCAACCTAATTGACTATTTATCTAATTATAATACATATATATGTATACTATGTCCTTTGAAAGGAACTAACACATATTACCTTGAGGAACAAAAATAAAATAAAAAATTATTTGTAACTAATGGAATTCCGATAGTTTGTTTCTAATCTTAAATCTTAGGTAGCGAATTAATTTTAAATTATAATGTATATCTTCTTCTTCTTCATGTTCTCAATGCGCGTGGATTCGTGGATAACCTTTTGTGATGTTCAATCCTTTTAAACTGCCATTCGAATTCCCTTAGTTCAGTCCTTCGCTGCTGCTGTATCTTTTATTATTTGCTCGATGTATGTTTTCGTAGGTGTCTCCCTCTGCATCGTTTGTCTTCGATTATATTTGTACTAGCGTCTGATTATGACGGAATAAATTTCCTATTCACTTAATCTTTCTTCTTTTCAATTTATTTCCTAGAGTAGTTCTCGATTCGCGTATTGTATTACTTTAAGTACCTTCTCATTTGTTATTTTCTCCATCCGGTTGAGTGCACCTCCCATTTTTATTCCCCAGTCTTCTTTTTTTTCATGTATATATTGAAAATCCCTGCTGACATGCACGATCCCTAGCTTATTCTTTTCCTTATTGTTATTTCTTTCTTTATTTTTTATCATTGCTATTTGTTTTTTCGTATAATATTTTTATTATATTTCTTTCTTTTTTATATTCTATTCCTTCCAAAATGTTCCATAGAAGCTCCCAATTGACCTTTTTGGATTGAAGGCTTTTTCCGTGTCGATAAATGCTACAAAAAATCTGTTCGTTTATTTCCAGTCTTCTTTCTACTATTTGTCGAATTCCTAGAATCGCATATCTCGTTTCTCGATTTCTTCGAAATCCATATTGATAGTCGTCTAAGTTTTCTTCTACTGTTTTGTTAATTATATTTAGTTAAATTTTTGTTAGTACTTGGTAATATTTGCACAAGTAAACTTATCGTTCTCTGCTCGTTGCTTTTAATTGTTTCGTTTTTCTTTGATATTGTAATACTTGTCTTTGGTATCTGTCTCCCTCCTTTTAGTAGGTTTCCGATTCATAATCATGTTGGTTATTCAATTTCCGAGTCATGGCGAAATTATTCATCTCTATGTACTGCTTTCCCGATTGTTATATATTGTTGAGACTCTAGTTAATCCTCTCGCAGTCGTGATAGTGCTTATCCGTCCTCTCAGTGGTCTCTCTCTGGTTTTTTTTCCAATTTATTCGTACACTTAATGCTCATTTCACGGTACTTTAATATTTTTCGACGGTGCCAAAGCCTAGACTGTTCATAATTTATACATTATTGTTATTTTCGCAGTTCGTCGTATTCTCATTACATCTATTTTTTACGGAGTAAACCGTGTCCATATTTTTTCCTTTGGGACGTTTAAAAAACATTTTCAGTTTCCATTTTCAAACTGATAGCGGTTAATCTAAACGTTTGAAAATTAACCGCCAAAGCTTAAAATTGTATTCGTTAATTTTCATAGAATATCTGACGTAATCTGCCCGCCTTATCAGAGGTCGTCTTATATTTTTGTTACTCGTTATTTACTTCGTCTTAAATAGTAGTGGTGGTTTTTTCCTCTAAACCCTTTTGACTTATCACGTGTTTAACGAACTTTAAACTTTAGCTTGTTATCATCGTTATATTATAGGAGGTTCCGTGTCTATTTGTTTTAGAATAGAAAGAATTACATCCACGTTTTATCTACCGGATTATTTTAGCGTGTACCTGTAGCGAACAATTTCAAATGACCGCTGTTATGGTCTCGGAGCCACATCGAAATTTATACATCATTACTTTTTCACTAATCACCTTAATCGATCATTTCGAGTTTAACGAAAACGCTTTTCTTTTGCCACCGTCCGTTTATTCGTTTTATTTCTCTTTTACGGTTTACGTCTTTTCGAATATCAGTCATTATTGTGCACTGTAATAAGTTTAATATAAGACTGACGATTTCCCGGTTGAAATATTCTATTCGGTCTGATAACGTTGCCCTAGTTCTATCAGTTTTATAACTGTATCGTCTGGGATTTCCGATAGATGATGTTTCCTAATTTTCGCTTATTCCGTTGAAGATTCATTTGTGAATAATTTCAGTCAATATGCTTCCTTTTCTGACACCTGTTTCTGTATTAAAAAACTTACGGGTATTTCATTCTCTTAATTTTTTTAAATTAGTATAATTACTTCTTTCCTCCGTAACTACCTACAACGTGTTCTCTAATGTTTCCACATAATTCTTTTAAGCGGAATATGGTCGGTGCATAATAATAGGTTTTTCTTAACTATCTAATCGATATTGATAAGTTATTTACCACGTTACAAAAGATCAATTATCTTCGCTGATATGTTTGTAGTAACATATATGATGTCTTTGGGCGTTTCATTAGAGCGTGACTAATTAGAACAATTAATCTATATAATTTTTAAAATATTGTTTATTTTCAATATTTATCTGGTCGTACAACGGTTCTGTAAAATATCTGTACATGTGTGTGTGTATGTATATACATATATAATATTTACATTCATAATTTTTAATATCACGCGTATACGTCCAAACATATATCGACGTGGATTTGTGTTTTTTTAAGTTTACATTGTACATACGGTTGTCGACTGTAACACTTAATAACAGTATTTATTTAAGTAGTTAATTATTTATATATACATATATGTTTTCATTTTTATCTTTACTAGCTAAAAAATGTTAACCTTGTTTCGATATTAAATTAACAAAGCGATTGACGAGAAGAAGACGCGTCAAAATTATATGTTCTACATATTTTATTTTCATTCATACGAGTGTTCTTGAAAAATTACCTGTAAATTACCTATAGATTTACGTGCCGTGTACTGCACGTAGGCCACAGGCACGGAAAAGGAAAGAACGTAAGGTTAGTATGGATTGAAAGTTGGAAGAATAAACGGGAAGAACGGATTGTTACATTGGAAGATTTAAGAAAATTTACTGAATTATTGGAAGCATCGTGCGTGTAGGAAAGAAGTCTGAGCGGTTTGTCGAGGATTGATCGTTCGGAGTTGAATTTACAGGTTGGACATAAAGTTTTTAAGGTATAACTGTGTGAGATGTTAGTGTGTACGGTGAAAAATTTAACGAATTGAATTTGTGTTTTACTACAGTGAAGGGCGTATATTCAACGAATAGAATATTCAAGCTCTGTCTAAACGAATTAAAAATGTCAATAATACCCATAAAAAAAAACAAACGCGAAATGTATGTTAATCCTAAAAACCAGATATAAGGATTTGAGGGAAACAAAGAAGAAAGAGAAAGAAAATAATTTTTTCACTGTAATTATTAAATTAAAGCGAGATAGATTTTGCAACATAATTGGCCGTCCTACATAACGATTTTTAAACCGGTTCACGCGGATAAAATTCTGTTTTGAAGTTAAATTCTCTGTTAGTAATTTTTAACGATGCTGTTGTTTGATATTGTAAATCGATAATGGAAAAACTGTCGATCAGGTTGTTGTGTTCATTGGAAAAAAAATACAGTAATACTGTAATAGGAAAAACCTGTTAGAACTGATATATTAATATGTATGTTCATATATATCTACGTATGTGTATGCAAGTACGCGTGTAAACTGTATATAATGAATTGAAAATTTTTGAGAACTAAGAAAGCGGCTAAGTAATATGTCGAAGATTATTCATTCAGAAAATGTTACTAACAAATTGCTATATACGCGTTGTTGTATATCTGTTTCAAATATTATTATTATTATTATTATTATTATTATTATTATTATTATTTTTGGACCAGTAAACTAAGTTAAATATATTATTTTTGGTTTATACGACATTGTCAATGTTCTGAATCGATGTATATTTTTTCTTATTGCATATACAATTAATAATGTGCATGTGTAAAACTAGGCTAATGATTCAGCATTCAACAATGTGTGTTATTATTATACTTAATATTACTGTTTTTAATTTGCATAATGTAGTTCGCATCTATTCATGTTGAAATTCCCGCTACTCGCGCAGGTATACGCATGGCGGACATTATATTATATCCTATTTATTTATTTGTGTAAATGCTATAATATATTATTATGATGATTATTATCGGTTACAGAATGTACTATTTTGTTTAATTTGTTCATTTCAGTATTTTCATTGTAAAAATGTTTAAATATAGTTGATTTGATTATTGTACATCTCCATCTACTGACATAATATAAACAATAATCTTTTTAGAGTATGTACAACGGCGGTATATATTTACATATATGTATATTATTCCTCATCGCTTGAGGAATGTTATTTGTTTACCAGATCTTCATTCTCGAGTGTAGTATATTATTATTATCATCATTCTCGTTATTTCTAATATTATTATTGTTATTATAGAACGATATTACATTGCGTTTGTTTACACGTTCGTTACTTTAAATTTATATATATTTGATTATTTAATTACAAAAGCATATTATTATGTATTAGTTGCATTAAGACGATCATTAACATTTCTATTGCTATTACGAATATTAACATTATTATTGTGATTATTATATTCAACGATCCCTTAGTCACGTACGCATTTTATATAAATGATAGTCTTGGTTCGTAAGAACTCGGACTGATGATACTCGATGTATCCAAAGGTATTGTTCATCTTACGTCGTTTTAATAAAATTTATACGAATTTAATTTCAATTTTATCGGCGAAAACAGTATACATAATTATATCTAGGTGTGTGTATGTATATATTTTTGCGCGTTCAATATGTACGTGTCGGTATTTACTGTAACATTACAAAAATTGATTAATAACTCATATTTCTTAAATTAAGTAATTTTTCACTCGTTTTTATAAAAAAAAAAAATAATGGCGTTAGTTCTGACTATTATAATTTTTATATTTAATAACGACAATTAAATTTTTTTTTTTTCTATTCTACAACTAGCTCATTTTTAGAAGCTATCTAGTAGATCTCTGTTTGAGTGTGAATCTCTACAATGTAGAAAAAGAGGATAAGAGGAAACATGAAAGAAGTACGGCCATCCAGTGATGGACAATTTTTGCTGCTTATAAAATTAAATCACGCGGTTAAATCGAAGACTTTTCTTCTCTGTAGCCGTCTGAGTTCTTCGGAGTTATCCATCAATGCGATTGCAACGGATTATTGTGATTTTCCAGTCTATGAAGGTACTTCGTCGCCTCATCCGTTATTATTTCTGAGACATACCTCACGTCGAGATCGGTATGTAACGTTTCGTTCGAAATGAACCAAGAGGCATTCGTTATTGTACGCAATACTTTGTTTTGAAAGCGTTGTACGATACGTATGTTGCTTTCTTTTGAGCATCCCCATAGCGATTACCGCCAAATCGGCTTTAACAGCATATTATAAAGGAGAATTTTATTCTCTAACGTCAATTCTGATTGTCTTCCTAGTAGCCAGTACATGTTGCGGAATTTGATGTCCAAGTATTTTCGTTTCATCGTTATGTGGTGTTTCCAAGTTAATTTCTTGTCCATATGTATACCGAGATAACATACTGTATCTTTTTGCGGTACTTCGTTGTTATCGATATAAATTTTTGGTGCGAAAGTTATACGGCGATTTGTGAAGATTATCTGCGTCGATTTCGACGTATTTACTTTCAGGTGCCACTTATCAAACCACGATTTCACCTCTTCAATCGCATGCTGCACGTTCGTACTACACTCTTGTAAATCATTATCAGAGCAGTATCATCTGCGAATGTAGCGATATCGACATTGTTGACCTGTGGTATATCCGATGTAAATATAACATATAATAACGGTCCTATTACGCTTCTTTGCGGCACGCCAGCACTTATTTCACGTATTATTGACAAAAATTCGCCGCTTTTAACACGAAATGTTCGATGCTGTAAATACGATTCCAATAAAGTACAATACTGAATAGGTAATATCTTATTTAATTTATGAATCAACCCTCTATGCCACACAGTGTCGAAGGCTTTTTCTACATCGAGAAATACGGCAGTACAGACTTCTTGTTTTTCTAAACTGTCTTCAATTTTACGAACGATACGATGTACCTGTTCGATGGTACTATGCTTCTGCCTAAAACCAAACTGATGTTGTGGAACTGTTTTTTCAACTATTTCCAACAATCTTTTGTGCAGTAAATTTTCGAATATTTTTGACAAAACAGGCAATAGCGATATAGGTCTGTAAGATTCTGTTTTTTCCGGCGGTTTACCTGGTTTAAGTACCATAATAATTTGAGCAAGTTTCCACTGTGATGGGAAGTATGATAACCTCAGCATTGCGTTATATACATATGTTAATAATACTACTGCTTTTCGAGGTAATTGTTTTACTATTTTGGATGTAATTTGATCATATCCGGGAGCCTTCCTCGGATTTAAAGTCTTTATTACTGCTTTGACTTCTCCCGGAGACATATATTTAATAGGTGACAAGTTCATTCTTTTCTCTGACCGATAAGTTGGATTATTATTATCATTTATAATATATGGATGGAATACCTTCTCCAAGTGATCTGCAAATTCTTCAGCTTTTTCTTCGTATTTTCTAGCCCATTCTCCGTTTGTTTTGAGTATCGGAGATTCGCTTAGCATAGGCCGTTTCATTTGCTTTATAGCCTTCCATAAGCTATACTCGTTGTTTTGTAAAGGCGACAGCCGTTTAACGTAATTTGCGGATCTCTGTTTTTTTGCCATATTTGCCTTAATTTCCGTTTATTTTTGACAGCTTCTCTTATGTATTTGGGATAATTTTGAACACGATGATGTGGTTTAATTTCCACCGTTGATACCCGTGCTGCTGAGTAAATGTTGGTAACGATATATTCGATAGCATTTTCTATATCCAGTGGCGATTTTAACGGAATCTTCAACGTTAAATTTTCTTCTAATTCGTTTGAAAATTGAGACCAATTTGTGTACTTATTTGTAAGCATCGTTGTCTTTTTCTTCATTATTATATTAGCGCTAATAGTCAAGGTTACAGAAGTGTGATCTGAGGCTAACGACAATTCGTCATCTATTGCGATATAATTTGAAGAAATTCCTCTGACAATAAAAAAGTCCAAAAGGTCCGGAGTTTTCCTTCTATCACTGGGCCAATATGTTGGTCTTCCAGTTGATATAACGTCACATTTACAAATTGTAATTGCGTTCATTAATTCTCGTCCCCTGGGAACGGTTAACCGTGAACCCCAGAATGTATTTTTGGAGTTATAGTCACCTCCTATTATATATCTCTTTCCTAATGTTTTAAAGAATTTTATAAATTCTGCACTCTTAATTTTATGTTTAGGAGGACAATACACTGCGGATATTGATACGTCTTCGTTATTATCAGTCACCATTACTGACGATGCCTGTAGATGTTCCGATTGATATTTATTTAGTTCATAGTGGTTTATATTATCTTTAATTATTACAGCTGCACCGCCGTGTGCTCTGTTGTCTGGATGCACTGTGTAATGGACAATGTAGTTAGGAATCTTAACGTAATTCTTATTTGTGAGATGTGTCTCTGACACTAACATTATGTCGATTTTCTCATTGTGCAGGAACATTTCTATTTCTCGTATACGTCTTAATAATCCATTAGCATTGAACAAAACTATTCTGAAGTCTTTCATTTTTGAGCCAGTGTAGAAACAATTGTATGTAATATGTTTGTTATCATATCATTTTGTTGCTTCATCATTTCCATCATCATATTTTTTATTTCATTCAACATACACGATATCATATTTTCAACGTCACCCATGTTACATCCGTTTGTTTGCTCTCTTTCCACATTTCTGTTTCTCTGTGTAACTGCCATTTGTGCAAAGGATACACCTCTATTTACTTGATTAGGTGTTACATTTACTTGTAGTGTAGTGATAGTTTGAGTACTCACAGGTGGATAATTTTGATTATTTATAGTTGGAGGCGTCATATTAGTATTAGATGACGTTACAAACGGAAGGTTAATTCTTTTTTGTTGTCTACCTTCTCCATATCGCTTGCTTACAAGATCTTGATATATTTCACAACCTTTGTAATTAGCTGGATGTGGTCCATTGCAATGTACACAAACAGCTGGTGTACTTGTTCCTTTGGTACAATTTTTTGAATCATGGTTGCCAGCGCATTTGACACAAACAAAATCACAATTACAATAAGTCTTTGTATGGCCATATCGTTGGCATCTTTATATGGAGCCTCTATTTTTACTCGCATATTCAATAAATAGTTCAATTTATAAATTTCCTTGTTATTCTCATTTGGCTCGAGCTCAACGAAAAAGATAGGTAGGGGTTCTTTATTTACCCTATGTTTAATATTAATTATATGCCTAACCTTATGACCTACAGATAGCTGGGCAAGTTTAATGTCATCCGGATTTATAGTATTATGTAAATTTCGTATGACAACTTTAAAACCTTTTTCATTTGGAACTTGAAATGTGTGGTGTTTAATATTTACGTCATTGAAATAGCGAATTAATTTTCTATATTCGTCTATTTCGGTGACTTTAACTTCTATTCTTTGATCACTCATCGATCGGCATTTAATTTGTTTTGATTTTTGTTAGATCCATGAATATTTTACGGAAGTCCGTTATACACTGTGATAGGCGGAACTTTAGGTTTTTTATTTTCTTCTTTCCGTTTATTATCGACACTGTTACAATCATCATCGTCATCAGTACAGTTAGCTTCGTTATCATTGTAATCATGATGGTCGTCGTCATCATTCTTATCTTGTAGATAAGAGAATCGATTTCTCGTTCTTATCGCGGCGGATGCTGCTGCTGCCGGGGAAAAACGTTTCTTCTTAACTACGTTGCCGCCGCTAAATTCGGTCGATGTGCCGCTGCTGCTGCAACCGCTTTTATTCACATTTCTTCGTAACCTTTTCTTAGGTTTAACATTTTGCCACTCCGTTTGCGTAGATGACTTATTCATCTACTTGTCTATATTATCACCAATTGTAATGTCACCACTACTACTGGCATCTGGCTGAAGAATTAATGGTATTTTACTGTGTAATCCGTAATGTTATCATCGTATAATGCTTGGATTAGTAGAAGCGTGTTAAAATTTTGACGCCTACTATTTATTAACTAGACATTTTATTAATTTTAACTAAAATTACGATTTAATTTAAATAATACGTGTTGGAAAAATAACTATTCGTACTTAGGTAAATTTCGTTGGCACATATTTCACTGTGAAACTGATCGTCTATTTTTCGACCAGTTGTTAATGATACGTTTTTTATTTCTACGCCTAACATTTTACTCTCGTTTCTTTTTTTTTTTTATTCTTTATTTTTTATAAGTATATATTAGATTTATTTTTATTTTTATTTTTTTTATTGGCTTTCAACTCTAATTGTGCCTCTCTTTCTTTAATTGTATCTGGTTTATTTCGAACTATTATTAATCCTTTCGATCGTACATTATAAAATTTTGACAGAAAATTATAAATGTTATACGTGTATTTATTTACACAATACCGCTTGCTTACTGAAATGTAGATCATCATCGTCATCAGTATTTAAGAGCATATATCGTTGTAGCTAGCCAATCATGTTCCTTCATCTCTTTTCATTTGCATTCTTTCTTTTACATGATCATCCATTCGTGTTATCCCAAGTCTTACCCTTCTTTCCGATTGTCCTTCGATTTTTTTTTTAAATTTCCGTAATTATGCCACTATAGGCTATCTAGCAAACTTTTGAAAAAACACCGATTGACTTATGAAATTCATTATCCAGCGATAAGGATTTTCGCTAAACGTTTTTTAATACATTTTGCGTTTATTGCTGATTATTCATAATAGATCCGTAGGTTTTGTTCGTTTTAATCGTCTGATTTCTGTCGAGTTATCCAGCAGAGCAACAGCTAAAGTATTTGTGTGATAATATACAGTTTATCGTCATATTCACTAGCTAAGATTGCTTACATACCACGGTGCATCTGTTCTTAATGCTTTATTTTGGAAGCATTGTATTATCGCTATATTACTCTGCTTAGCACAGCCCCAAAGTTTCCATAAGCCCGTATAGGCTTTAGAATTTGATCGTACAATAATATCTTGTTCACCAGTGATAATTCTGATTTTCTTCCGATAAGCGAAAGCGTGTAAACTTTATATTTAATTCATTACGTTTTGCTATTATGTGACCGTCATGAATGCGTTATGCCACAGTACGTGTCTCCTCGTCTTTGTTGTATTTTTCATTTACCATTTTCAAAACCTACGAATTCCTTTTCTTTGTCGTCCATGATATCTTCATCAGGCGGAGCCAACCCCACGTTTAAATTTTTAATATTTCATCATTCGCGATACCTCGCAACTTCCTTTCACTTCAACGTAGACGAAATGAAAAAGTGACGTCGAAGTGTTTCCACTTAAATTAAAAAGTTCAGTTAATATGTTGGAATTAAAAATATTCTGCCGCCGTTTTGTTGTTCAGCAGATATTTAGCTTAATTCGTCTCTATTGGTTGATACAATTTTTAAATAAGTTCAATTAATTTCATTAGAAGAATCGAGAAGACGCGTTGTTTTAAAATCGTATTAGTAACTGCGTTAGACGAATTATATAAAGTCGCACGGGCATTATTCAACTAAATAAACATTTAATAAAGTGTGTACGTAGAAGATTTAAATGTTTGTTGTTGGTTTTTTTTAATCTAGAGTGACCCAGAGAAGATGGACGGTTTTGTTGTTTTTTTTTTTTTAATAACTCGACCAAAATTTTTGAATGAAATTTTATTTAAAAATAGGAAAACGAAAGATTAGCTTACAACAATTTGTGGAACGCAACATCGTTTAGATGACCGCCATTTGCAACTCATTCGGTCGTTATAAAATTTTCGAAGACTTTTTCGACCATAGGTCGCAGAATTTTTGTGATTTCTTCAGAAATCAGATTTTTTATGTCTTCAAGATCTCGTGGACGTGTTTCGTAAATGTGGCTCTTAAAGTATCCCCACAAAGAAAAAAAAAATCGTGCAAATTTGAATTCTTTTCAAAACTCTGTTTGCACTGCCGTGATCGATTCGCACGATAACTGAAACTGGACAAGAACGAATCTCTCGTGTGTATACTAAACGTAGAGCGCGCGATTGCTTTGTATCAATGTTACGACTGTGCTATTTAAAACACAAAACCATCCGTCTTCTCTGGGTCATCTTATATTTTAAAAATAGTCAATCAAACGAATAGCACGCTCTATTTATTTTATACTGGCTGTTTCCAAACGGGTTGTGTTTTATTTATTTACGTATTAGTAATAGCATTATTATTATTATTGTTGATCGTGTGTAATAGACACAGCCCGACGGTTGCGTTAATAACGTCTACGCGTATTTTTTCGCCAAAAGAATTTTATTACGTTTATCGCGGTTGTTATTAGTAGTTATTATTATGGTTATTATTAGTCTAGTATCAACGTTAATGACATTAATTATCCGTCATCTCTGAACATTTTCTCTTTCCACGAACTAAGAATCTCGTTAATTTTTCGTTTAAATAAACCTTAATTACATTTTTCTTTTTTAATTAAATAGAAAATATCGTCACTTTTTAATAAAACATGAATTCTTGTTATTTCAGTTTTCTGCGTTTCGGCAGCGATGATTTTACATTATCTGTAATTTTTTATCAGTAAAGACTATACACGCATATATCAATCTTGGTCGGATTACGCTGGTGTGTAGATCAATTTTTTATTTAATTTACTAAGATCGGTTTTTTCACATATACTAAAATTGGAACAATACAAAGAAGATTAGCATGGCCCCTACGCAACGACGATACGCTATTTTAAAAAAATCATCTGGAAATACCGGGACGGTTTTCATCATTTCGTTCCAAATATTTGTACTAGACGATAATTTAATTACGACATTTAAATGACGAAACAAATCTTACGGTTAATCTACGAAGTTTACTTTATTACAATTTACCAATTTATTTTATACATTTTCCAAAATTACGAACGATTACGATCCTCTATATGATATCTCTTATATCGTCAAAGTTGATCGTCGTAATCAACTTTAAAGATAATAAAGCGATAATTACGAAATCATATCGATAGGAAGCTATTAAACTATACAATCACGTGTAAATTGTACGAGGTTACAGTCCTGTTATTGCTTCCAGAATACAAAACAGTGTAGGAAAGAACTCCTATTTACGATTTTAATTGAGATAAAATTCCTATCGACGAAACATATTTTGTTGCCAGGATGTTTTTAAAACTGGAATGTTTTTTTATGTGATATATATGTATAATTATTATTATTATCTCCTCAACCATTAGATTGTTGGCAACGTGGCTGTTTAGTAATCTTCTGTTTGCGGCTAATTTTTTCACTTCAGCGTAGCCTTTTCTTTAATATGCTTTTCATAAACTTGATTCGCGGTCTTCCTTTTATCGTTTAATCTTCATTCAATTAAATTAGAGATCCAAGGAGAATGTCTGATTAGGTGTCCATTCACGCTGTTTCTTCGATTTTTTATTGTCATTATTCTCGTTTCTTCTCCCACTCTTTGAAGTACTTCCCTATATCAAGATATCTTCAGCATTTTTCTTCTTTTCTTCTTGGTCCAGGATTCGCAACCGTATAATGTACCACACTCCAAATATGGGTTTGAACAAATAGTTGTCTCGTGTGTAATGAAACATTTTTGGAACAGTCTTTTTATTAAACGCGTTTTTAACCTGTGCTATTCTTCTTCTAACTTATTTTTCGCTTCTTCCACCCGTTGTGATCGCGCTTCCTAGGCAACGAAACTTCTGTATTTGTGGCAGTTTTTCCCCATTTAAACATATCTGCCAATCGCTGTCTCGAGCATTCTATTCTTTTGGTTTTATTTGCGTTTATTTTCATATTGCATCTTCCAATTAGTAGTATGAGCAAATCGATAATAACTTCTTGTAATTTAGTTTCATTTTCCTCTGTCAGCGCTGTCATCTGCATGCCGTATTATTTTTTTATATATATATATATATGTGTGTAGATAGATAAAACGTATGATACAAAAATAACGAAATTAATATAATACATTTCGAACGCAGTTCTTACTACATGTACTAAATTAAAACACGCCCATTCGATCATTTAGCTAACATAAAAAATTCTAGAAAAACCATCAGCGAAACCTCCTTCATATGTTGATCATGAAGCTGCCAATATTTGAAGCTATAAATATTTGTTGATCTATTAATATAAACAATGTCTTTTACGTGTATTGTATAGGAGAAATAAATTTTGGACAAAAAGTAAAACAATAGTGTGTGTTTAATTCTTTTAGTGTTTTTAGCGGTTTTTTTTTTAATCGCTAACTTGTACTTGTGTAATCTCCTATGTCGAAATGAATAATGACTGAAGGCGCATCGATAAAAATTTTTTGTATTTTGTTTGACAATATCGCATATATATATATGGTAACTTGAATATCTCGTGCATACGATTAGATCTTGACGTAGACGGTAAGTTTCAGAATTATTCTGCAGCGTATATTTTGTAGCCGTTTTAACTTGACTGAATATGACCATAGGACAAGCGTAAAGCGTAATTGTTCCTTTAATAGTTTTATAGATTATTAATCTATTTACACGTTGACGTACGTATATATTCATCTATTTTGTATATGGCAACCTTTAGAAAACGCGTTAAAATGATACATTTTATTTAATAATTATTTTCGCGCGATAATTTTAGAATTTGCAATTTTTTTTTATCGCTGTCGTTAACTTACACCTAGCTAGTGCTATTTGGTAAATGAGTACCATGCAGTAATGGATGCTAAAATTTAACTGTATATATATTAATACGCTTAGTTTATAGTAAGTCCAGAGGCTTCGTTGTATCCAGTCGACGGTATTCAAGCGAGTTATCCATTAGGGAGATCGCCATGTGATTAGTGTGTTTTTCCAGACGGTTGACGTAAATGACCAAATACGCTGTTCTTTGACAGAGCAGGCTCGACGTTTCGCAGGCTATTAAATATTCATTTAATTATTTCTTTTTTCTACTATGTTGTTGTATTAGAGAGTTGTTCGTAGTGAATTCACTTTTCTCTATATTCGGTTTTGTTGGGGTGTGTATGCGGAAAAATAGACTAATTACTACGAGTACCGTGAAAATCGTCGAATAATATGTAGTTTAAATGTAGAGGAAATTCCGAGATATCGAGTTAGACTTAACGAAATGGTATGATTTAACGATACTTCATTATAATAATCGTGGTATTAATTCAGATAGAAATTAATGTAACCATATTTTACTATTTCTTAAAATATCCATAATATTTTAAATGATTTTTTTTTCATACGAAATAATATATTTATAAAATAAATCGAGAAATTCTTTCTTATATGCTTTAGATTTCAAAATTTCTCTGACTTCGCATATCTTTCGATTCATTAACTGGAACTCCACCACTTACTGTTAGTATAAGTTTATTATGGATCACAAGTCACACAATTTTTTCGCCAAATGAACTAGCAGACAAAGCTAAAGAGGGGCAGCCACTATTTGTTAACTCCTATATCCGAATCTGATGCAATCGCTTACATTAAATACAGAACAAATAAAACCTTTTGTGATGTATGGAATGATCGCCTTAGAGATTTGTTATATAGTTTTTAAAAAGTTATGATGATGGCCACGGCATGTCGTAAATTCTGATTTGTTAATATATCGTTTTACTTTTATTAATAAATCGTTTTTTGTTTATTTTTTTTTGTACGATAAAATCAACTTGATTCTTTTCAATATCTTTCCAAATTTATTTAGCTTGTAATATATCTGTGAACCGATTTAAAATTGATACAAAATGAAATCTACGAAATCGAACATATTGATTTTTCAAATCAGAACGCGTGTGATAAACTGTTATAATGATGGGGAACACGGGTGGTAAACTATTAGAATGATGGACTTATAGATGTCAAACTAGTTTTAAACGTAAGCCTAAGACAGGTTCAATTACGCAAATTCTAGTAATACAGAAATTTTATGAAATAAACCGGTTACAATATTGCGCAATTATTTATACGAACTATTATAATATTACGATATATACGAGTCGCGTTTCTCTACTTAATTCTATGACTAGAATATGAATTATCTTATAATCGACCATGTATGTACATATTTTTTTTTTATTTTATTATCTGGCTACCATTTTTTTCTTTTTGTAATTATCGTTGTGTTTAAGAAACAAGATTTTAACAAATCTATTTTCCTAGTTATTATAAAGTCATCGGTGACTTGACATTGAGTAATTTCATATCAGATGAACCGGTTTAATAAATTCTGTCGAAATATCTTATCTTTATTTACCGGTAGATTATTAGATTAAGTTCAACACGCGACAGCGTCAAATACGTTCCAAATGTAATTACGGATTCCCAGCTTACTCATCTGATAAACCAACACAATTACGTTCCTTGAATTTAACACATCACAAAGCACTTCGTCTCGCTCTCGGAGCTTTCCCTACAACGCCAATTATCCAACTGCATTATGAAGCAAATTAATTACCCCTAGATCTACATACTATATCATCTGAAAATTTTACATACACTTACTTAGTTTTAAACGTTACAAATAGCTGACATCATAAAAGAGTCAAAATTACCGTATATGAATACAAATCTTTCACACAAAGTAAAAACAGCGCTACTTGCGATTCAGCTTTTTGATCTTCCAACAATTACACCTATAAATCCACTCGTGTTGTACCTCCTTGAAAGACAAACCTTGTCATGCTGAATACTGATCTTGCAGTATACTGCTCCGCAAACCAAAACATAGTAGAAATTTAATAAATTCCTTTCTCAATGCAGCACCTTTTCAATACTCTATACAGATGGATCAAAAAATGTTGGTCGCGGTGGCTGTGCTGTAGTGTATAATGATGACGTAGTCCATTACCCACTTCCGTCATACTATAGTGTTCTAAAGTGTTTGCAATTCTCCTGTAATAACGGAATAATAGCTTCCGTGCTTTTAGCCTGTGTAGCGGTACATGACACGGAAGATTTATATATTAATAAAAAATTATATACTTATTTGATGAATTTATGTAAACGTAATTTGAACAGTATGTAATGCGGTGATTTTTAAACAATAAAAAAGAAAATGACTACATTTTTCGCATATAAAAAGGCCACAAAGCATTTCGGCTATATTATCGAATGGGCACAAAAAATAAAATATAAAATATGAATAATTTGTTTTTAAAAAATGAAAATAAATAAAAGGAAAAAACTAAAATAAAATGCAACAAAATATTTAATTTAGATGTGCAACATTGTAAAAATAAAAAACTGAAAAAACAGTTATTTATAAAATAATCCGACAATGAATTTGGTAAACAATGCACATCAGAATAAATAAATGGTTTTTCACTTTGCTGTTTTTCGTAATATTCTGTAAATTAAGTATTTTATTACATTTATTTAATTTTGTATTTTTTCATTTTATATTTTTTTTTAAATTGTATATATTTTTATGTTTATTTCTTTGTGTCCACTCCATGATCACGTAATAGTCGAAAAAATTTGTGGTCTTTTTATATATAAAAATTTGATGGTTTTAACTACTTGTTTGTTGTTTATTTTTCATGTAAACGTGTTCGATGTATGAAATTTTTCCTTACGGCCGACGATTTGCGAGCGATAATGACAAGAAACGAATTTGAAATAGAATCTAAATAACTTTGAATTTTGATAAAATGGCAAACGCAATGTGAGTTATAGTAGATGTCGACGGAGCAAAAAAAATTATAGAATTATCACCAAAAAAAAGTCAGAATTATAATTATTGTTTTTACTGATGATGACGACGGTTATCTTCTTCGTACTCGTCGTGTCGGATGCACTCATATTTTCCCACGCCAATAAGCGGCCACTCTGAGCCTTTTCATTTGCTAAGCGTAAATCAGTCTCATCGCAACTTGTCGGACATGCAGGACAGTTCCGAAGGTGATTCATGCTCTGTATCTCTCCACATTCACATTTCTCTGTGACATCCGAGTAGCCCCATTTTCGGAGGTTAGCATTACATCTACCCATGTTTGTTCTGATTCTGTTACAACGGTTATTATTACTGTGTATATTATTATTAATAATAATAATAATAATAATAATAATGCGAAAAGGAATATGAAACGTTAATATTATTTAAATAACGCAGGTTTTTGAAAAATCAGGTTTTATGATAGAAAAAAATATATATTAAGAAGCAGTAAAAAAATATTTAATATTACTTTTATTTACGTATTTTCCTATAATTACATTATACCAAATATACATATATATATATATATATATATATAACACCATGCTGTGTACTGCAACAAGGGCCAGACGCACGGAGAAAAGAGCTTTTAGATTAGATTATACAGGTTGTATGACTTAAGAAAAGAAAGGAATCTTTTTACAGAAGAAGGTATGTTCTGAAGGATTCGTGGAAGAGAACTAGGCGTGTTTAGGGAGGAACGAATATTTGTGTATAAAGGGCAGATTAATATATGTAGGGTAGTTGAGTTTTAAAAAGATAACAATGTTGCAGAAAATAAGCGTGTGTTAACATGGTATGACCCATGCGAACGCAAAACAAAACCACTTAATTTTGTCTTCCTGGTATAATAGTCACCGATGGTTGGAATTGTCTGAAGACAAAGCGGATTTGATTCCATTAAAATGTTGAACCATCTCTGGGTCCACTGCTTTTGAATACCGGATATGAGAAGCGCTTGAATATCATTAGCAGGTGATGAAATTTTCGGAACAGGTCCCATGAAATACGATAATTTTGCTGCTTTGTCGGCTCGCGCGCTGATGCCTAGATTCGCTTGACCTGGAATCCATGCTATGCAGATTTAGTTTTCCCAACCATGGAATTTTTCCATGATCAATTTTATGAATTCGTGATGTTTTTCTGAGTGGCGCTGTATACGTTCGACAGCACTAGATACTGTAATAATTAATTACTGACGTCATTCCAAGCTGAAATCTGATGCGAATAGAATCGGGTCTATACGAGCTACAATATATCTGCAAAAAAAAAACAACTTGCATATTAGGAAAAACAAGAAAGTAGTGTAAATACAAACAAAATCAAAATGGACCAAGTCTTGCTGTGTACTTGTTAAACAGATTTTATATGTCTGTAATATCGAACGATATTAAAAACTGTTATCACGTATCTCCTGAAACATATAAGCTATAACGACGAGAAGAAAAATGAAGCATCGAAAACTTGGCTATGGAAAATATTATGGAGTTTATGAAGAGACAAAAATTACGAATAAATCCATTTATGCACAGGTGGAAGAAAATGGGACAATTGTTTCTCACCATACGCAGGAGACGTTTAGAATGGATCGAACATATCCTACGACACCCACAAAAGGAAACGAGGACAGACCGCTATTCAGTGTACTTGGATAGTATAAAGTAAGAATAATTTGACGGTGATAATTTCACGTACGAATATTAATTTAAATTCGAATAATTTAACGCGAATAATTACATTAAAAAAATATCAATTTAATTTTAAAAAAGTCCTTACATGCAATAATCAACTTAATTATAAGCGAACGAATCAATTTATCTCGAGTATAATTTTATGCTTTCGTCGGCGAATAATTACTTTTACACATTAATTAATTTAAAAGAAAAAAATAAAATCTAACAACAAGAATAGACTAACCTGTTTGTCGATGTGTTTTGAAGAAGAAGAAGAAATATATATATTTACAAAACATAAACAAAATCATGAATTCATGAGTAATTGAATAATTACGAATGTGTACCTTATATATATATATATATATATATATATATATATATATATATATATATATATATATATATATATACTTTAACAGTTAACTTACTAATGTACGACATATAATGTATATGTGATAATCTATGGGCGTTTAATATGATTCTGCAGCAATGGTTTTGTAACAGCTGTAATCTTTTATGAGTACTGTTGGAAACCGAAAACCAAACAGTGCAGGCGTAAGTTAATCGGAGTAGTAGATGTGTATAATAACTTTTTGTTTGAAAGAAAGAAGAATGACGATTAAAAATTGGTGAGAGTATTGAGCGCGTAGTCAATGCAGTTAGTAATATTGCCATTGAACGAAGGACGAGAATCTAATGGCATCGACCACTGAATGCATTTACCATCGATTGTAACCTCAGGTAACGTTAGTGGGCGTCGTTTTGAAAAAAGTATCGCCTCCGTTTTTTCTGTGTTTATTTTCAGTCTCCAACGTTTGTAGTATTTAAAGACAGAGTTAGCAGCTTTTTGCAATCTGTTAAGTATAGTGTCTCGTCTATGAGACGTATAATATAAGGCGAGGTCGTCAGCATATAAGGCGATATTAATATGAGGTAGTTTAAGGATATCGTTTATTAAAATAGTTACCTGATGACGATTTCAGTTATCTTCCGGTTTAATAAACTAACTATTACTTCTTTTTTTTTCTTTTTTTTACTCCACATACTAAATATTGAGCATAGAAAGTTGACTATTTCTTAATTTCTGATTTTTCGGATTTCTGACATGTCTTCAACATGAGTAGTAGTCCGTATTTCTGATCTTAAATTTGAAATATTTTTTGTTGCGCGCCTTTCTTGTGTGGGTATTTCAAGACAGATTACTTCGAGGTCTAGAACAAGAGTAGAGATAGCTGCTAAATATATGCCACTACATCATATACTACTGATTTTGTTGGAGGTACTCGTATCGGTATTTATACCCAAATTTTCGCCAAAAATCGTGAAAAACTGACGCTGTTGATACTTGCTCTAGGCCCTCTCGATCCGTCCTCATTATTTTCTTTCTTTATTGAATACTTGTATTTATCGTAATATAATTATCTTTATTTAATCACGTGTCGTATTCTGCATTCCTTACTTTATGTTGTCGATTGCGCCTAACCAAATTTTCCTGCGATGGTTCTTTTCTATCATGTGACGGAATTTGCGCGAGCAAACTTTCCCTTATTGGCTATTTCCTCTCGTTTTCTTGTTCGCATTGTTTTGTGATAATAGCTCGTTGATGTCAAATCAAGTTTTACAATATATAATAATAATTATAATACAAACTGTGACTATAGGTACATATGTTTGCAACTGTTATGATAACGTGCGCCGACTTAAACTTAATAAACCTAAACCCTGTTTAGATAAACCTCTACCTAAAGAAATAAATAAATAAAGTATTTTGTTGGCTATTATATCGAAGTTATACTAAATATTATTCCCTATTTTGTGTTGCTAATTAACTTACATAATGCTTGTATCGAGCGATAGATATTTTAATTGAGAAATTATTAAATATCTAATAATGTGTATAAAAATTTATTTATAAAGTATTAAATAAATACTTTTTTCTCCTAAACATCGATTTTTTTATTACTGAGTGAATATACGACGATCTTCATTAGATATATATATATATATATATATATATATATATATATATATATATATATATATATATATATATATATATATATATATATTTATATATATATATATATATATATTTATATATATATATATATATAATATATATATATATATATATATATATATATATATATATATATATATATATAATATATAATATATATATATATATATATATATATATATATTATATATATATATTTTATATATATATATATATATATATATATATATATATATATATATATAATAATAATAATAATATGGAAATAATAACAATAATATATAATAGGACCATTTAAAGTAATAGAAATATTAACCTGGCAGAAAGGGATAAAATGTATCTCCCAAGTTGCTTGGCCAGCACGGGAGATTAGGCCAACATTACCCCAATATGACTGTAAGGAAAAAGAAGGGCCTTAGTAGCCAAGGCCAAAATGGGCAATCAGAATTGACTCCTGCTTCCTTACCGCCTAGTAGAAATACAAATAAAGGAAGCAAACACCGGATAGAACCATTAATACCACTCGGATTTGACATAAATACCAACAAATTAAGGAATAATGCAAGAACTAAGAATTGCCTTATGCGTATTTGCACATATAATGTGCGGACTTTAGCTTCCGAAGTGAAACTTTTGGAGTTAGAAGAAGAATTGAATAAAATAAAATGGGACATAATCTGCTTAAGCGAAGTGCGCAGAAAAGGCGAAAGTGTTATAAAGCTAAAGTCACAGGCTATATTATTCTGTAAAGGGGATTCCGAATATCATCAAAACGGAGTAGGATTTTTAATAAATAAGCAATGGCATAATAATGTAGTTAAGTATGTAGGCGTTACAGACAGAATTGCATACATAATACTTTTGTTTGGTAAGAATAGCACCTTAAAGATAGTGCAAATATATGCCCCGACGGAATCATATACAGAGGAGGAACTGGAATGTTTCTATGATGAATTAGAAGAAACAATAAATACAAAACTGAACTATCCAAAGAGGTCGGAAGATTCTATACAGATCTCTATGACACAAAAGTTAATTCTACAATAAAAGATAAATTAACAATAAATGAGGATAAGGGAAACCTGCCGGATATAACAATGAGTGAAATCAAATACGCTTTAAAGAAAATGAAAAATAACAAAGCTAGCGGGCCGGATGGTATAGTCCCAGAAATGATTAAAGAAGGAAATGAGGAGATTTTGGATTTGCTGAAAAATCTGTTCAACAAATGTTTAAAAGAAAACTCTATCCTGCGACTGTGGAACGAAGCAGATGTTATCCTAATACACAAAAATGGTGATACAGCTAGTCTAGAAAATTACAGGCCAATTAGCTTATTATCACATATGTACAAACTTTATATAAGTATTATTACAAATCGAATGACGAAACAAATATATTACTGCCAACCGTGCGAGCAAGCGGGCTTTAGATCCGGTTTCAGCACGCATGATCACATTCACACTATGAGGATTTTAATATCTAAATGCAAAGAATTCAACATGGAATTGCACATGGCGTTCATCGATTATCATAAAGCGTTTGATACCGTGGAAACATGGACAGTGTTAAAGGCGCTTGAAGAAAATGGTATAGATGATGAATACATCAACATAATCAAAAATATTTATAATTCGCCAATGATGCAAGTACAGCTGGTGGAAAAAACAAATAAAATACCGTTAAAGAGAGGCGTCAGACAAGGAGACACAATATCTCCGAAATTATTTATAGCATCCTTAGAACGTATGTTCAAAAATTTGTCTTGGGAGTCTAAAGGTGTGAATATTGATGGGAAGAAAATTAGTCACTTACGTTTTGCCGATGACATTGTGTTGATTAGTAATAATGTTGGTACCTAACAGGAAATGATAACTGACCTACATAACTGTTCTAAAAAAGTAGGATTAACCATCAGTATTAATAAAACGAAGATCATGACAAATACACCTCAAAAGTTACAAATAAAACTAGATGACCAGATACTGGAACAGGTCAATGAATAATATACCTAGGTCAAATTATTACCACACAGAAAGAAACAATGCGTAAAGAAATTAAAAGGCGAACGCATCTATCGTGGATAGCTTTTGGGAAGTTGAGTACTGTCCTCAAAAATAAAGATATACCTAACAGCTTGAAGAAGAAAGTATACAAACAGTGCATCCTTCCAGTGCTTACATACGGAGCGGAAACATGGAGCCTAACGAAGTATGTTGTTAAGAAACTTGCAGTGACACAGAGAGCCCACGAAAGATTAATATTGGGCATCAAGATATCAGACCAGAAAACCAACACGTGGATAAGACAGCAGACTAAATTGTCAGATTAGTCGGACGTGTAGCGCAGTTGAAATGGAATTTGGCAGGTCATGTAGCAAGAAGAAACGATGATAGGTGGACGAAACGAATAACAGAATGGCTTCCAAGAACAGGACGCATAAGTCAGTCGCGGTCGGCCGGATACAAGGTGGCAGGACGATATACATAGATCAGCCGGTGTGAAATGGATAAACGAGGTCCAAGATCGCTACAGGTGGAAACAAAAGGGGAACGCTTACATCCAGCAGTGGATTGATATAAGCGCATCGTGATCGTGTGATATATATATATATATATAATATATATATATATATAATATATATATATATAATATATATATATATATATATATCATTTACTCGAAACTATTCTCACGGTACTTGGTTTTTACCACCATATGTGCCTCGCGTAACGATAAAAATACGTTTCTGTTTTTGATACAATTAAACAGTCGTAACGGAATTTATTTATAATAATTTGTTAATTAACGTAGAAATTTAAATTGTGTTATATTTTAACACTACAGTAGTCGCGCTCATTTAACGAACATCAGTGGGCGCGTGGCGTCTAAAGACGCCACTTTGAAAAACACCTTATTTTGTTAATTTTTCATCTAAAATATGATTATTATTTTTTTTTTTGTAAAATAATATGATGTTCTGTATTATAAGGAGCTATTTATTAATTTTAAAAAAAAAAAAAACTAAATATCAATTATATTACTTATGCATATACAAATCATCATCATTGGTCGTAATCCCCCGAAGGGATGTCGTGACCACAATTCATGTTATTGCTTTCTGTACTAATGTTCACCATCTATTTCACGAACGAATTCCCTGTTGCTTTCCTTATGGTATCGGTCCATCTGTTGTATACTCGTCCTCGAGGTCGTTTTCCGTGAGTCTTTCCCTCTATAATTAATCGCTAGTTCTGCCGCTGCATAACATGACCAAAAAATTTCAAAATTTTCGTTTGTATCTGGCTGGTTAATCTTTTTGTAATTTTAAGCCTGTTTAATATTGACATATTTGTTTGTTTGGTGTCCAGGGTATTCTCAGCATCCGTCGCCAAACCCACATTTCAAAGCTGTCTATGGGTTTTTTATCTGTGGCTTTTAACGTCCAAGTTTCCGACGCATACATGAAGCATTGTGCAAGTTTCATTTTCACTGCATTTGTGATGGATGTATCTTTCCATATTTTGTTTAATCTACTCATACCATTTCGTGCTAACTGAATTCTGCGTTTCACTTCATTTGTGGAGCTACCTACGTCTTCTATTAAAGATCCTAAATATATAAATTTCTGTACCGTTTGATACCCATCTATACGTTTTTCCGCTTCATTTATTGAGTTTTCAGCATCAATTGTCATCAATTTTGTTTTTTCTTTATTCAGTTTTAAGCCATAATCCTTTCTTACTTTGACCAGTCGTTTCATGAGGAATTTCATCTCACTAACACTGTTGGCTACTAGTGTTGTGTCGTCAGCAAAACGCAAATTATTTATTTTCCTACCTCCTATAGAAAAACCGCCATCCCATTCGTCTAGTATTTGACATTGAATAACATCGGAGAAAGAATACAGCTTTGCCTCACTCCTTTATGCGCTGTGAATTCTTTTGATTCTATGTATCCTTCAATACTAACTATATTTTTATTATGATCATATAGTCGACTAATAATGTAAACCAGGTGTTTTGGGATTCCCACTTCTATAAGAGCAGGCCACATATTTTCCCAAATAACGCTATCAAATGCCTTTGCATAGTCAACAAAACATAAAATCATCGGAGTGTTGTATTCGAGATCCTTTTCAATTAGTTGCCGCATATTCAGTATCTGTTCGCGACATCCTCTTCCCTTAACAAAACCTGCTTGTTCCTCCGGAATTTGTTCTTTTATGTATCCTGCTAGTCTACTTTGAAGAATTTTTAGCATTATTTTACTGGCATGTGGTATGGGTGATATGGTTCTATAATTTTCGCATTTTGAAGATTGACCCTTTCTTTAGAATAGATTCTTCTGGCCATTCTGCAGTTATCCATATTCTGTTACATATTTCGTGAATCTTCTTTGCTCCAATACAGCCCATTTCTTTAATTACATCGGCAGATATCCTGTCTTGTTCAGTTGCTTTCTTTCTTTTTATGTGCCTAATCACTTCTTCAATTTCCTTTTCTAGAATTGGTGGTTCTGGTATCTCTAATTGATTCATTATTACGGTTTTGTTTTTATTTGTAGCGCAATATAACTTTTGACAATAATTTCTCCAGACTTCTGCAATTTCATTTTCTCGTGGTGTTTAATACACCCATCCTCATTTTCTACTGCCCAGTTTCTCGTTTTGAAATCGCGGGTGATCATTTGCAATTTTTTATTTAAATCGCGTGGTTCATTTCATTCGACTTGTTCCTGGATTTCTTTGCAAACAGTTTCATAGTACGCGTTTTTATCTTTACGACGATAGTTACGTATTTTCCTATTTATTTCAGATAACTCCTTTTCATTTGGCTGCAATATATTTCTTAATTTTCTTCTTTCTTCAATCAGTTTAAACGTTTCTTCCGATATCCAAGGCTTCCGCTTTTTCTGCTTTTCGCGTGGTTGCGATTTCTCTAAGGCTTTAATGGTATTGTTTTTGAACGTGCGCCATAACGTATTTACGTCGTTGGCTTGTATATGCGCATCTTTTACTACCCATACTCCTGGAGCTTGTTTGAATGCTAGAGGTTTCGTAATTTCTAGTTTAGTTCTGGTTGATCGAAAGAATGTGTTTTTTAGCTTTACGCGAAATGTCATAGCCAACAGCCTGTGATCTGATTCACATTCGGCACTTGGATAAACCACAACATTTAAACATGATGTTCTCCGCCTTTCCTTCACGCCGTTTAACGTTTAATAACCATATTAATTACATAATTGACAAAACTCATAAAGCTATTCGTATGCTTTCTCCCATATTTTACCGTCGGTCACACCTTACTACCCTAAACAAAAAACTGATATATACATCCATTATTCGTCCAAAATTAACTTATGCCTGCCCTGTTTGGTTTTCCGTTTCAAATAGTACTATCAAAAAATTACAGTTGGTTCAAAATATCTGCTGCAGAATTTCCTTAAACGCCACTACATACCACAGAATTAAAGACATGCATTATAGATTGCAGCTTCTTACATTTCGAATTATATCTGTAATATTTCGGCAAAATTTTACGCAAACTGTCAGGCGCATACTAACAAACTGATCACGGGTGGGAGACTACGACATGGCGCTGCTCCGCATGCGCTATACTCGTTATAAACATCGTCGTATTAAAAATAGATTACTCTTAAGATAATTTTAATCTATAATCAAATACTTTCCTACTAACTATTACTTAATACTTTATTTTTTCTAGTTTTAATCTTTTATCTTTTCTTTTGTGCAGGTTTTTTCCACTTTTCCTGTGTTATTAACTTTTAGCTATTTATTATTATAGATTAAGTAACTATTTATTATTTGTAATGCGGTCGAGGTTGTTATATATGTACTCCACTGTATAAATTTTTATATTATGTAAAATCAAATGAAAAAATATATATTTTTTTATTAATAATCAATTTGGTTTCTACAACGATTTCCAGGCGATGTCCATGTACTAAGCCTTCTAACATGATGTTTAAACATTGTATTCATTATACTCATACTATTATCTAGTGCAAATTGAAGTAATCTTTCACCTCTCTCGTTCCTTTTACCAACTCCAAATTTACCGATTGTATCCCGTAGTTGTTCATCATATATATTTCCAATTTTTGCATTCATATCGCCCATTATTATTGTAATTTCCCGATTAGGAATATTTTTCATAAGATTTTCGATTTCCTCATTAAATATATATATGTATATATCCCAATAAAGTTCAACTTAGAAATAAAAAGTATAATACTTTTTGGGAACAATTTTCACATATTAATTTACTATGTTCACAACAATTACCGGTTATTCTACATTGTTTTTCTTGCGCATATGTAACACTGTTTCCGCCCAACTGGATCGTCACTGCTTACACTTGCATTGTCTTCTAGATTCCTTTTTAAACTTTTCGGCATATTACTCAAAGTACACCGCATTTTCGTATTTTCTTCTGTCTATGCTATAACTAAATTTCTCGCGAAAGTTCGACGTTTCATCATATTTCCTTGAATATTATTATAATTATAAAATAATCTGGGCATTCATACTTATGTTTAATTAGCCTGTAAAATATCACCATCGGCCATTTTCCTATATTTCTTAAACAATTATATAGCCAACTCATTTTATCTATCATATCCATATACTATATAATACTCGCATAACGTACAGAGAAATGTATTGGTTTTATAAGATGAGTGGTCGCCTAGCGTCCATGTCTTTAATACAACAGTATTTTATTTCGTATTTTTTGTGTGTTCACTTGTCATCTCATTTTAGGAAGGCAAATGAAAAACAGTAAAATCTGGATTACACATCAGCAATAAATATGCTTTAAAGTAGTTGTGGCGCCTAAGAGACCACTGCAGTCTAACGATTGTCATTATTTGCTAATGATCGAAGTGTGCTAATCGAATTGATAAATTAGTAAATATGTTCGTTGAAATGGAAAGAATATAATAGTCGTGAAAAAAAAAAATTTTTACAACGGTTTATTACCTAATGTTTACATAGGTTTACGAATACTATTACAAGAATGTACGTGTATATATATATATATACATATATATATATATATATATATATATATGTATATATATATATATATATATATGTATAGATGTGTATATATATATATATATATATATGTACATTACACATTATATGCATGTATATATTCCGTATAATTACTACAATACGGTTTTAATTGAACTATTTAAAAGCTTGATATGTCATCATTATTTGTAATTGAGGATGTTAATTACCTAGGATTACTTTCTTTTTTTTTTAAATTCCTTCTGTTTCTATATGAAAGTTTCCTTTAAAAAGTATTCAAAATAAAATTAAAACAAGGCGTTATACGTAAAAATAAATTTAACGTTGTTGAGTAAAGTGTGTACTTTTGTATACAAATTAATTGATCTATTTTACGTAATGGATTTAATTAATTTCGAAGTAAGTTTAAATGAAGGAATGCCAGTTTTAGACGCAACGATCGATAACGAAACTAGGCAACTGCATTTTCCTTCACTTTGCTACCATTTTGTAATTGCTGTGGTGGTAGTTGAACGTTATCAGTTACTACGTTAACTTTACTACTGCAAAACGTTGCGATATCCGGCAATTGCAAAGATATATATATATATATGTGTGTGTGTGTCGAGTGCGTATCATTTTAACTGTCTTTTTGTATTCATATTCACTCGCACAAAGGAAGTAAGTGGTTGAACTTTTTCGAGGTTTAATTCGGCGTACATTATCGATCCTGGTTTACCTTCTAATTTTTATAGGTATTTTTATTTTCTGCAACAAAATCGAAGCTCTCACTATTTCGTTAATTTACCATTATCGCGATTTACATTTATTCTATTTCTTATTCTCAAAGTACGTACGATAATTTGACTTTCTAAATGTGTGTGTGTGTGTTAATGGATGTATTAATGTTAGCAATATCACATTATACATCGCACTCATAATTACTGGATGTTTCACCAATTAATTGCGTTAACGGAAGAAATTAAACAAACAAATGAAATGTTAATTTAAAAAAAAAAAACGTAACTTTCATTTTAATTTGCGAAATTATAATAATCATTAAACGTATATATATATATATATATATATATATATATATATATATATATATATATATATATATATATATATTCTTTCAGAATAGGAGCTTTCAATTTAGACATCGCCCAGGAGTATGTGGTGATTTTACCAGTTATGACTACTTTTTTTATTATTATAATTGTCGGTTAATGCGTTCAAGGGCAATGTCCCATATAAAATAAAATGGGTAATTCGTACTGAAAACTATTTGAAGATTGTATAACAACTAAATGAATTCAATCTTCAACGCTGTTCCCAACAACTCTTCAAAAATATTTCTTTCTTTTATGTTGTGGCATTAGTGTATATTTATTTTCCTTAAATGCCATAGTTACCTTCTCGATATAATTTTGTTTCTAATCAGAATGTATTTCGTTACCTTCAATGTTCATTTCATCTCATTTTGAACTTGCAGATCGATTTATTATATTATTGGTAGTAGTAGTGGTAGTGGTAGATTGAACACTACTGCTATTGTCTGCGGTATATTTTTAAATTTATTATTGTGTCAGCATATACTATATATATATATATCATATATAGATGGACTGAAACTATCTGGCACAAACGCATACAAAATAAATCATTATGAACGAAAGTAAAATATTGGAAACTAATAGGCGGGTACGTTATTTGCGATGAATTTTTTTCGATGCGTCTGCCGCCGATAAGTTATCGAAATAAAATTCCGGTTTATAATTGCTTATTAGTCGAGAATAATCGACTAAATAGATCGAATTCTGTTTTGGTTTAACCTCTTCTGCTAAAAGGTGAAATGTTCTTCCTAATTAATGATCAAAGCACGATCGAGTTCAATGGGGTTTTTTTTAATCTTTTATTTTTGTAATTATTTTCTTTTGATTAAAAAAAAAATAAATAAATAAGAAGCCCGTAATTTTCGATAATAATAATGATGATGAAATTTCGGAGAAATTTTAATCTCTTTAAATTCGACGGTAAAGTTAGGTAGAAAATTAAATCGTAAATATCGTCGCGGTAAAATTAATAGAGCCATTCAGTTATCCGGTCATTTACCTAATTAACTCTTTCAGTCACAGTGTTCCCATATGGTACACGAAATTTTAACGGTAATACATTTTTTCGCTTGGAAGGCAATGGCAAAATTGTTTCGTAAAAACGATTACAATCAGTTCTCCCGGACGTGTGTCTCTATCTACGCTAACGCCACTTACACTGTACAAGAAAATATGTACAGGTAAAAGTAGTCGCTCGTCTCCGATACGGAGGCGGCACTTAATAATGAATTAATTTTTACATTTTCCGGTTGATACGAAATGTCTCAATTCCGAAAATATTTATATAAACGCGCTGAAAATTATCTACAATCATCTAAATAGTACCAACACTAATTTGGGGGGGAGCAAAAATATCGGAGCATTTTACTACTCGGCAGAAGAATATGCGTGCCCAGTTTAGAGCAGTTCGTGCAAAGAAACGAAATGTTTCTCTGAACGAAGCATAATAATTAGCGACTGCTTAAAAGTAACACCACTTGACACAAGACCGTAATGTAACGGCAAAAAAAAAAAAAGGAACGATGGAAAATAACAATAAATTGTACCCACTACGTAACTATACAGAACTCGCTAACGGAAGATTGAAATCGAGGCGTAATCTTTCAGGAACAGTCGAGTAGCTCTGGAAAACTTTGTAACGTCTGAAAGACTAAAAGCTTGAAGAACTCTAAGCACTGTGGCAATATAACGAAATCTCTTCCAACAGGAAACGATTTAAATTTTACTCTACGTCGCACCCTAAACAGAGGATAAAAAGCGGAGTGGCACGAACTGAGTACAACTTAAACAAATTCGAAGTGGCGGAAGAAAGTCGATACGAATGTAACTCGGTGCAAAATATCGAACATTCATACTTGTTTGATACATTCGATGCAGATAAATTATTAACCGATATGAATGAAGAAATTCCGGAATATTAATTTAAAAAGTATTACCTTGTTAGAAATTTATAATTATGCGTCAAAATTCGAAAATGTACGACTAAAATGGTTAAAATTTAATAGTATACCGTATTCGGAGATGACTAAACCAAGTACGAACGGAAGAGGAGAAAAAACGATTTAAAAAGTTCGGAACGAATTTTTAAAAATCAAATAACGCTGATTAGAACGCGAAAACGCCACATCGATTACGGTGGCAAAATAATAATAATAATAAAAAAAGAAAAGTTATCGAATGTTAAAAAAAGACAGAAAAAAATTATCGACATTTAATCGATGAAAGACGATTTCGACTGAATAATCTAAATTTTAACACGCTGAGGGATTAATATATTCGATGATAAAGCGAAATTAATCTGAATTCCGAGAAAAATTGAATAAGCCTCCTCCGACGATGCGATCGATACGACACCGAACGAACCGATTATCGGCGTAATGGCAATTTTCAGTTAAATACTTCGGTTGTGCGATGTGTTACTGCAAAATACATCGGATGATCTGTGATTACGATCGTTGCGAAATGAGAACTTTTATTTTATGACGACTCGTGTTTGTGTAATATTCGAATGAACTATGAACTGATGAAAACGCGAGCTGGCAGTGTGTGTCGATCATATTAATGCAGATAATCTCATGACGCATAGGTTGATACGCATTAAGAAAATGAAAAATATCTCGCGTTATTAAACAATAATGAATCATATTCACATTATATATATATATATATATATATATATATATATATATATATATATATATATATATATATATATATATAATATATATATATATATATATGTAATTAATCGAGCAAATCTGCTGCAATCCCGGAAACGGCTCTTAAACGATTTGGATGAAATTTTGTGTATACCCGTAATTTATTAGGTTAATTAAAAATACGGAAGTTACGAATTTTGAAATTTTAGTTCTCGACCTTGAGTACACCCTTCCTGCTAAAATTTTAAAAATTTCGATTTTTTTTATTCATCATCTTTTTCTCAATATTTATATTTAAATATGTACACGTAAAAATTTCAGCTCGATCGTACTAACCGTTCGAATATTATAAGTTTATAAATTTGCTTTTTACCGTATAAGCGTTAATACGTACATATATTTTTAAATTTCTGCAATTTTGCCACTAGCTTCGAGGCTATCTAGCAAAATTTATGAAAAAACAGCGATTGACTTATGAAATTCCTTCTCCAGCGACGAGAATTTTCGCTAAATGTAATTTAATACTTTGTTTTTATCGCTACTTATTTATAAAAGATCTGTAGGTTTTGTTCGTTTTAATCGCTCGGTTTCTGACGAGTCGTTCGGTAGAGCAACGGCTGAAGAATTTGTGTGATAATACATGTTCAGTAGCTGGTTTTTTGTATTTTATCTTTCACTGTCGTAACACCTAGTGCAATTTATAAGATTGCTTACATACCACTGATCGTCTGTGATTAATGTTTTATTTTGGAAGCGCTCTATTATCATTACTCTGCTTAGCGCACCAAAGTTGACTTCCGTACGTCCATATAGGCTTCAGAATTTGATTATACAATAATATCTTGTTCTCCAATGATAATTGCGGATATAAGCCAAAGCATGTAACTAAACTTTATATTTAATTCATTTCGTTTTTTGCTACTGTATGGTTTTTTAGTTGTTTAATAAATATAATTAAATTTTGTTCTACCGTTTCGAAATATTTTTGAATCTACGAAAGAATAATTTTAAGGAAAAAATCCGATCGAAAAATAATGTACTATATGTAACAAGCTTATAAATGTAATTCGATAACAATCTATATACATATATGTACATTTTCATTTATTTATGTGTAAATAAATAAATAAATAAACAGCTTAATGGTAATTATTAATAAAGTATTACGATTAGAAAAAGTGCCGCGCATATTTCACCTAATATAGTAGATATATAAGTTTATATACACTTATGTATTGTTAAATGTACATTACATGTGTCACAATAATAATAATATTTATTTTATTTCAAATTTCTGTTTGATTCAAAGTAATTTAGATATATAAAATAAAGCGCCTATGAACGATAATGAGCGAATGACAAAATACAATTTTTCGTATGCATAACGGTTGCAACCACCCCCCATCTACGTATATCGCAAAATATTTTTATTTAATAATATTAATAATAAGTTAATAAAGGACCGAATAAAATGTTGTTGTAGTATGTACGCAAGGACATATCAGCGAGATAAATAACCCAATTATTTTGAATTGTATGTATCTGATAGTAGGTGCAACGCAATTCGAAAAATAATAGCGTTATAATTAAAACCGAATATGTTAACTGAACACGTTTGCGAATATTATTAACGAATAAATTAAAATGAAAATATACTCATCATGATCATTAGTACAGTCCTGAGACTTGTCCTTTACCGTTGTAGTAAGGTTCCACCTTTCCCGGTCTTAAGCAGTTCTTTTTAATTCAGCGTAGTTCTTTTTAACCGGGTGTCTCTTTTAATGAGATTGTTATAAATGTGTTTCTCAGTCTTCCGCGAGTTATGTTTTCTTGATTTGTACTTTCGAGAATGTACTATCCATGTCAATCGTTTTTTCTCATTCCATTTAATGACAACCTTTTCTCTTCAATTTGTCGTAATACTTATCAGCTTATCTGTTCTATTTTCTTCCAAACTCATATACATCTCGAACGTATCTTATTCGTATTCACTTCGTTTAATTGTTCAGCACCGTAAAGGCCTACCGACCACACGTACATATTTTATATTCTTTTTCGTCGGCTTTTGTCTTAATACGCTTTATTTTTCTTGAAACGCACATTTTGCTAATCTAATTCTAGATTAATTTCAGTGTCGTTATACATATACGTTTTAAAAAAATAATAATAATTAATTATGGTTGGTCGACGATTAAATATATGTAAAGCGATAGAATGCAACTCTTACAATTACTTAATTGAAGTCTTAATCAATTATATACGTCCGCGAAAAATAAACGTTAAAAATTTTCCGCTTTAACAACGTCAATTTACATCGGGATCTTTTCTAATATTCTGTTTGTCAGTTCATCGAATTCGTATTCCCCTCAGATTTGCTACGGCAAATTTCATTCTCGAATATGTCCTAAAAATAATTTTAAACACTTGCAGGGGGAATCTCGTATTAGAGGAGTCGTCGTTTAAAAAAAAAAAAAAAAATACAAAATAACAAGAATCTTTTATGTACCGGCTGAAAATATGAATTATATAGTACCACGAAAATACGATATTCTTCGCACATATTTAGTTCTAGAGTAGTTCGCCACCATGTAAATTCTTTGAATCATCGTCGTTTTCGTTTGGATTCGATAAAACGAAATACTGATATGTAGTAATTTCTGTTTTGAAAATAACCTTGCACGAGGATGATGGTGTACAACATTTTTTTTTTTCTTGAATATTTATTTGAAAATTTGCTTTGTGAACAAGTAAATAATTTGTAAGAACCATCAAGATTTAATTAATTTTTTGTAATATTATACTGTATATATATATATATATATATATATATATATATATATATATATATATATATATATATAATGTATATGTATATGTATATATATATTGTAGGCGGTAACTACGGGAAAGTTTCGAATCTTTTTAATTCATATTCTCGTGATTTAGTTATACTACATCGCTAAATCCTGATTTTTTTAATAGAATGGAAAATTATCACTTCGTCTCATAATTCGCGTACGTAATAACCGCGGCATATTTTCTTCTGATTGGACACTATCGACATTTTGTCAATTTCTTATACCGTAAAATATTCGACCGATAGTTCTAGTCATCTTTTATTTTCTTTAAAAACGTCTTTTTATATTCGTTTGTTACCTTACAATTAATTTATAATAAATAACCCGGAAATCGAATAAAAAATTTTTACAATGAACAAAAAAACGTTTTTAAAATGCTGAAAATGTAAAAATTAACAACAGAAAAAAATAGTAATAAAATACTTTAAATCACGAAGAAAATATTTCACTTATATATCGTATGAATAGCTCTATAGATGATCACAGTAAATGCTATATATATGTATATATATCATTCTCGTCTCGTTGCCTGAATGTCGTTACCAGCCCATTATCGTATAAATTCACTCCAGATCATTACAGCAAATGACTATATCTATTTATATATATATATATATATATATATATATATATATATATATATAATTGTAGTTATATTGTTCGTTGCCAAACATCGTTATCAACTCATTATATTTAAAAAAAAAAAAAAAAAACAATTATTCTGTTAATGTGTAGTACAATCTACATGTAATATAAGTGAAAAAAACGTCTTTGTGATTTGTGCTGTGTTTTAGTTTTTACATTTTCTGGTGTCTTAAAAATGTTCCTTTTTGATTCAAAGTCATTTTTATTTCGTTATTTAGTTTAAATATTAGTCGAAATGGATTACGTTAATTTTTTTGGATTATGAATGGGATATATTTGTTCGGAAGAAATGTTTCTGCAGAACCGTCGGGTACATTCGTGAAAAGAATGTGTGTACACAAATGAATATATATATATATGTGTGTGTGTGAGTGTATATGATTAATTGAAAAACGTACTATTTTCCTCTTCATATCGCTAACCGAAATGTATCGTAGTTTTCGTTCTTACATAATACATGCCCAAAATAATAATACTTTTTTATTTTTCCCAACTTTAAAAATGAAATATGTATTATCGATTTAACATTTTTATATAAATGAAATTTATCGATTTAACAGTTTTATACGAATTCGATTATATAAAGTAATTCCGTAAAACATATCTATTCGAAATTTTAAATATTTTAGTTGTATACCTCGACAGAATTGACGCAAATAGCTTTTTCTGGTTGTATAGGAAAAATTACAATCATTGGCTATTCCCTGAGATAAATACACCACAGTCGCGTCGATGATCTTATAAGAAAGATTGCAAGCGTTGTACTATTGAGAACAACGTACGCTAGAATCCATATCCGCAATTGCGTACTTATATATTTCAGGCGTGTAACTTTTGTATGTTGTAATATAAGAATAAAAATATCGCATTGGCCTATATTAATATTTATATTATTCGGTTTTTTTTTTTAGGTCTGTTTTTAGGTATGTGCGCTATATTCGGGGTCACGGCCGGTGTTCATCGTTTGTGGTCTCATAAAACCTATAAAGCTAAAGCTCCTTTGAGAATTATACTGGGCATTTGTTATTCGGTAGCAGCGCAGGTTTGTTTTCTAATCGTTATATTAAATTTATTATTACTACGATCATCATCGCTTCGCCGTTTATGTATGTAAATATTTAAAAAGATAAATCATTGACGATCGACTATTGGAAATAAGCGAGATATTTCATTTACGTGTTTTGTTAAAAGAAAAATAACAATTCGTTCAAATATAATTTAAAGAAAATAAAAGATAAGTAATTAAATAAAAAAAAAATATTCCAGCGTTTCCAGTGTGGAAAAAAATAACGCCGCATTTTCAAAAATTTAATTTAAAATTTTAACAGCGTTTCCCATACTGTCGCATTTTATTATATTCTTCCTTTAGTTAGGACTCTGTTTAAAATTACAAAATAAATCGATATATCGTACACAGGAATAAGTTTGAATTCCATATGCCGCAATAACAAATTTCTCCTGAATTATTTATTCACGGGATGAAGTAAGCCCGTGCCTAAATTATAAAATCAACGTCTTCATATGTATATATATATATATATATATATATGTGTGTGTATGTGTACATTAATGTTTTGGCTTCCGTTAACCTTCAGTTATTATTCTCGGCTCCGACGTCCATACATGCAAGCCCCAACCGCCGGATAAATCACATAATTCCCAAATTCTTTAAACCTGCCTTAACGGGTCTTTTAAACCGTCTTTTTTAATATCAACGAGAAGTACATATATCATATATATACGTATGCCTATGTAATTTATGTAAATACACATACATATATTCTATATATGTATATATATATATGTATATATATATATATATATATATATATATATATATATATATATGATACTCGAGTAACGAATACATAAGACTACTGCTACTATATACATACACGCAATCAAAACTATTATTTTTTTTTTTTAATCTTTAATAAAAAAAAGTAAGTCTATTGTTCATTGCTTTGTTTATCAATGCTTACGTTGACTGTTTATTTGTGTGGTTCGAGGTCGGTTGGATCGAGGTCTAAGAAATCATTATTCTTTTAAGAAATTATGGCAAAATAACACAATAAGAACTACGCAATCTACCGAAGGTTACATTAAAATCTACATTTTGTTTGCCGCATTAAAATTGTTATTACTTCTTTTTAATTTGCTTTGCATAAGATATTCTAAAATATTATAAAAAGTAAAGTTTTAAAGGTGACTTATTTACCTTCCGCTCCGTAATATATATATTTAACCGAAATAATTAAGATTTTTTTAATATGTATATATGTAATATTCGAAAAAAACATATCCATATTTTATGGACTTTTATTATCGTAATGGAAAGTGGATAAACGACAGTGAAAATATATATTAATTTGACAAATGTCAAAGAAGCCATCAAATACGAATATTCAGTCTCCCCAGATTGCAAAATATATATATATATATATGTGTGTGTAGATAAATCATAAAGAGAGCGACACACACATTGCGCCCATGATATCAAATTAGAATTTGTATTTCCCTTTGCGTGTCCCATTGATCATTTATGTTTCAACCGAAGTAATCGTTATTTAGTTTTCTTCACTTCTTTGCCGCAATCCATGGGTAGCCCTGTTGATAACTTCGTGTTTGTCTTTCCAATTACAATATATTTTGTTTTTGAAACATTTAGTTACAATCCGTAATCATCACACACGGCAGTAACTACATCTAGTATCCGTTGTAATTCTTTTAAATTATTTGCTATTGGGATCGTATCATCCACGTGTCTAATAATATTTACTTTATGTCCATTTACCTTAGTATCTTCTTTAAATTTGTTCAGTATTTTTTCAAATATTTTTTCGGAGTATATATCGATATTTAATCTAATTTATTTTGATCTCGTTCTTTTTTGTTATATCCACTTAGCGAACTTCACGTCCATAAGCCTTCTTTACACTATCGGTTGCACCTGTTTACCGACTCTAATAACACCAAGTGCATAATAGATTCTTTATATATGTATAATTTATATTGTTGTCATGTGAACATTCTTAAATTACCGTGTTTCTTATCTTACATCTGACCTCTATATCTCAATGACCGTCTTACGTTAGCTTGAAGCCTTTTCTATATTTTTATTTCGTCGGTGTCGTTAAATTTACGAGATAATTTCGTATATTTCCTTTTTTTCTATATTCCGGATTGATATTAACTTTTTTCTTTTTTAATTTCAATCGGTTTATGGAATCTTCCATTTCAGTTTTAGCCGCTATCTACGAATAGTTATCTAATTTAATTTGTATTTGGCATTTGCTGTGTTCTGGTTCGTTCTATAAATTTTTTCATTTAGTTTCGTTTATTCGAAATTTTCTTCTGTCGTTTCGACCGAATATCGGCAATTATAATAACACGCAGTTTTGAATTACGTTGGGTACGTATTTATATATTTTTTTAAATATTAAATTAAAATAATAAAATAACTCTGTGAGCTTGACAATAAAATTAAAACAGTGTGGAATGTAGTGATTTTTAAAAAATAATTTAAAAAAAAAGATTAACATTGCTAAATTGTTATTATACATAAAAATGGGCCATAAACCTTTTCGGCTATTAAGCCAGTATCATATAGACATAAAAAAATAAAATATAAAAATATATACAATTTATAAAAAAAAAATATAAAAGGAATAAAAATAAAATAACTTAATTTAAACGTACAATATTACAAAAAATAGCAAAGTGAAAAAACAATTTGATTATAAAATAATCTGCTAGTGAAATTTTATATATATATATATTTTATGTCCACTCGATAATTGATTAATAAACGGAAAGTTTTTTGGTCTTTTAGCGATTTTAACTACTTTCTTTTTCTGGTTTATCTAACCAACAGTAAAAATTGAAACTATATAAACTTTTAAAGAAATTTTTAATTAATTCTGTTTCAAAATTGACGTTTTTAATCTGTTCGTTTTTATAGTTTTAATTATATTTCTGTTTGTCGTTTTTTCTTTTTCAATCGTGTGATTAATTCGGAAGTATTTCTCGAATTGCATCGAGGTCAATGATATTTTGTTGTTTTTTTTTTTCGGTGATTCCGTGTGTATATTTATGATTAAATAAAATGTTCCCCTCCTCCGTTAATTATTCCTCGAAATAGCACCGTCCATATAATTATCGTGAAAAAGAAAAATTCCTTTTCGACAACTTTTAATGAAGATGCACACGTGTATGTGTTCTTCAATTTATTCTGTATCAAAGTTCGTTCGATGAGTTTTTATTGGATTTCCTTCTCTCGTACAATGTTAAATACTATCATCTTTGACCTGTGATGTACTAATTATACTCGATTTAAAAATTCCCGTCATTACGTGTACGCCTACTGATTTTTATTTAATAGTAGTTATTATTTTTATATTAATTAGATTATTATTTACACGTAGTCGATCATTTCAGTCACGTGATTTGAATATGTACTTATATTCATGCGGAAAATAAATTCATTGTGCGATCTATTTCCATTTTTATCTTATCTCGTTAGGTCGGCACGCTCAACCTTGTACGATATATTTTTTTTTATCTTCTTCGCATCTAGAACTGACCAGTATAACCATTTACTAGATATTAACGTTGACAACATCATGATTTTCAAGATGTGTCCATCAGCACGTTCTCGATTTTATTTATTAAACCTTCGCGCTAAATCAACAACTTTTCTCCTTTTCAACCTCTTGCGACCTAATGGTCGTTGTAGAAGGTTCTGTGCAAGAGCGTTTCCACGTTCTTCCGGCAGCTAGTTTTATTTCTTCTGTAACGTAATTTACTTGTAGATCCTCATGTAATGTATAGTCTGATTACCATGGTGTTTCCACCAGCGACCTCCGCATCTTGTTTTGGGCGTTAAAAGAAATTTTACCATCGTTTCTTATTTAATTCCAGCGATGACGGATTGTTCTCTCGCGCGCTCGCGTCAAAATTTAATTTTTGATTATAATCCTTTACAATTTCACGAATCGCACAGAGATAATTTCCGTGTACTTACAAGTTGCAACCAAGGCGAAAGGAACGAGTTGTTAAATCATAGATAAAAGTTGAGTGAAATGAAGGAAAGTTAAGACTTTCTGTACTAAATTAAATCCCTCTTAGAAGTTATGATACATGAGATGACGTTTGAAGGAATAAGCGATGATAAGCGTAGTAAAGTTTACAATGAAGAGGTGGGTGAGAACGGTCAAAGAGATATTGCAAAGTGAGATGAGATTCGTGATTTTAAAAATGTTTTTAGGAGAAGTACGCATTGGCGCAAACGGCATAGTACGACCGGATTCCTACGGTTCAATTAAGTCGATCGTTTTACAGAGTGAAGTATCTCTGATCGAACGTTACTTGAACTGTTTGTTTACGAAATATTTCGCCACGTTAAATTCCGCACCTACTTGAATGTCAGTTTGAGAAGAGGACTAGAGTATTCAGTATTAGTGTAATAAATGCAGCTTCTTTTACAGTAGAAGCGATCAGTTTGTTTCTCGTTAATCCGATATGATTTAGAATACGCACGTAACTGGGGTAGAGAAGTTTCGAATTGCTTTTTCTATCAACGGACGCAATCCATTCGAAGGTTTTTCCGAATTTTACAGCTGGAAGATAATCTGAAAAGAGTGCACTTGTATATCGCATATAATTCAGCTTTGAAAACAGAATTAATACTCTTTCTCTGCTGTAATCCATTTGAAGTGATGTATGTAAAAAAATGTTTGATTACCGTAGGATTTGACAAGTGTATCTAATTTATTCTTGAATTCGATATTACCGATCGAACATCCGGTCAAGTTTGTAAGTGAAAAATACTCCCTTTTAATTAAGACGCTTCTATAATATTTGCGATGTAATTTCTGTAAATAGTTATTTTCAACTGTAGAATTTTTTTCGAAAGGATTTTAACTTTGTAAAATATTTCTTTTTTATTTCATTATTTTATTTATTCCGGTATTTGTATCGATATCATTTATAATCTTTTCCCTATTTTACACTTTTGGTGAGTAATAATTTCACAACATTAAAATAAATAAATAGATGAATATTAATAATTTTGAGTTGAACCTCTTCGTAATAAAAATTTATTGATTTATTTATTTATATACGATTCATATCACAGCTAATGCCAGTTAAAATGCGAACATTGAGGAGTTTAAATAATTGAATACAACTGAATTAAACCGGAAAAAATTTAAAAAAAAATGATATTAAATTATTTAAGTTATATTTAAAAAAAACTCAACTTCGTATACATGTATACGTAAATACGGTCACTAACAATACACGTTGAAATGTACATACGTAAACCAAAAATAAAATACAATTGTCCACACGTACACTCAGTGCACTGGAAAGTTACATAGTTCGACGCATGAGCGAAAATACATATGTATACATTACTATTAGTGTACGTTAAAGAAAATTTCAAATGTACTCGCGTATACGTATGAAAAATATAACAATAATTTAAAATTATGAAATCACTAACAGCGAACTACCCACGGAAATGCCAACATCTTTGTCCGAGTAACAACGAGATTTCACCAAATCAAAAAATCATATAAATATATGATTTGTCGAAAATGTATATCCAAAGATGGATGAGTTTTAAATAAGTAGTTATGCAGACGGAAAGTAGACTCCAATGGTGAATTAAAATTAGTACGCTAACGCGGCCAAAAGAAACAGCGATTTAGTCTAGCATTCATCCTCCAACTGTATTACGTAACTAATTTGCCAAGTTAAATATTCCTCATTAACGTGACTATTGTACATGTAAAAACTGAGGTACGTAGCATAACGTCACGTAAGACATTATAATCCATGTGGTCTGATATAGTGATTCATTATACAAAAAAAAAAAAAATATTCCGAAAACTTATTCCTGCATCCTTTTCACGTCTTTAGTAATATATGGTTAAAATATAAAAGCACGCGTATATAGATAAAGGACGTATATGGCAACCTAGCTGTAAGTGAATTCGTATATTTTCGTTATCAAATGTAAATTATATATCGCAGTATTAAATTTATATATATTATACTATTCGGTACAAATTTATACTGTACGAAGTTATTAAAAATAATTTGTTGGCTAAAGGCATAAAATCTAAATATAGATATTAAAATTTCAAAATTTTTCGCGCGATGAATTCGTAATAATAAAAAAATGTTGATGACACCACGTCGTCAATTTCCGATAATGAACACCGCATCTTATATGAAACGTTAAATTTTTAAAAACTAAATTACATCAAATTTTATTTCGTTATTTAGTATCCACCGTGGGATTGGGTTCGGGATCATCGAGTTCATCATAAGTACAGTGATACGGATGCCGATCCGCACAATGCTAGTCGCGGTTTATTTTATTCTCATATCGGTTGGCTGATGCTAAGTAAACATCCGGATATGGTGAAACGGGAAAAGGATATCGATATGAGCGACATTATACAAGACAAAATTTTTATGGTTTTCACAAAGTAATTATATCTACATCTATAATAGAGTTTACATATATGTATTTGTTATATATATATATATGTGTGTGTGTGTAAGTGCATGTGTGCATATATATTGTTTAATTTACGACAAATTTATTTTGGTTTAAATTCATCGTGTGTAGGTTTTGATTACAATTTTTATGTTATTTTATTTTCGTTGAAATTATTATTATTTTCTTTAATGCACATCGCGATACGTGATAAAAAACATTGTTAAGTTCGGTACGTGCCGAGTAATATTGTTCCCGTTTTGAAATGATGTACGAGTGTACTTTTTATTTCTATTCGTATAGAAAAAAAATTGAGGACTGGATTGCTATTTTTTTTTCTTTGTTTTATTTTATTTCTGCAAATATATTTTCAATTTGTGCAATATATTCGATTTATCGGATAAAGTATGAACTTTCAGTATCGTTATTTTTTGTATTTCTATTATTATGTATAACTTTTTACTCAGTTACTGATCGATGTTGATAATAATTGCACGACATAAATTAATGGACGAATTATTTTACCCGTTGAATTCGCCAGATCGTAATAATATAATCGTATGAAATATTTACAATGTGAAAAAAATCCTCGCGTGCCTTCGTACATAGCTTTATACGATCACTTTTGCGGCTTCGCGATTAAAATTTATAATTATTAACGACGTTGTTGTTACCTCAGTATGTTTTCCATTTCCCGAGTCTACTTCCGATAAATAATTACGATAAATCAAATCAGTCATATACATGTAGCTTCCTTTTATTTAGTAATTAATATTATTATAAGCAGTTTGAAACGCGAACTCACCGCGAAAAAAAAATTGTAAATAATTAAAATACGAATTTTAAATATAATCTGGAAACTAACACTTTCCCCCTGCAGGGGGAAATTGAGAATAATTCGGTCTAATTTTTTCTGTATAAATAAAAATAAAACGTAATATTTGTACAATAATAAAAAAAATATATATATATATTTCTACAAATCCCGAAATTAACAATCGTAATCAATTGTTTTCATTGTACCGGTGCCAAAGCACCATGAACAAAATTTTATATATATATATAATATATAGAAATTACAATAAATTCTAAAAGAATTCCTTGGGTCAAACAGGTTCGGTATCTAGGAGTTATCTTAGATAGCAGATTAACTTTCAATAACCATATTACTTTCGCTATAGATAAAGCGCATAAATCTGTGCATACACTTTTTCCATTATTTAACAGAAAATCGGGTCTTAGTTACGTAAACAAAAAATTAATCTATACGGCTGTTATACGCCCTAGATTAACCTATATGCTTGCCCTGTATGGTGATCAGTGTCTGATAGTACATACAGGAAACTGCAAGTAGTTCAAAATCATTGCTGCAAAATTTCGTTGAATGCAACGCGATATACTAAAATTTCTAATCTACACGATCATTTAAATATCCCTTACATACATACGTTTATTAGTAAAATCTCAAAAAAATTTTACGAAAACTGTAAAACTCATCAAAATAAACTAATACGTGTAATAGGAAATTACAATATGGAACATCTACGCATACGTTATACTAAGTATAAGCATCGTAGATTAAAACATAGATTTTTGTAATTATTAACCTATTGTTAAGTACAGATATTTTAAGCTAAATTATGTCTAAAAACACTGTTTTTCGTTTTGTTGATTTATTGACTTTTTAATTTTTGTTACCTTCAGGGTGTGTCTTTTTTGTAGGTTTTTTCATTTTTTCCTGCACTATTTCTAAAGTCATTTCAAAGTGTACTATAAGTTTTGTAATTATACATATTTAGAATTGCTAAGGTTTATGTATAGGTACTTAGCTTTAAGTTATGAAAGAAAATTGTTTTCGGTTTATGTTTAAAAATATAATAAAGATTTTTTCATTTCATTTTTATATATATCAATATTGAAACAAAATAACGTTCGTTAAAAGTTAACAAACGCTATCATTAATTTTAATATAATATATATAACTGTATTTCCGACACAGGTTTATGTCATCTGCGCTTATACATTGTAATCCTTTAAGTCTCTTTATGCAGACGACATAGATCTTCTCTGTACTTCTTACATACCTAAAGCAATTACTAATAAGTTACAGACAGGAATAAATCGAATCTTGCGTTATTATAAAAAATGGCAAATTAATATTAATTGTGGTAAAATGAAGCTATATTTTTTACCTGCCGAAGTTAAGGTCAACTCCACCGTTGTGAGTTGGTAAAAACATGTTCGTTACCTCGGAGTAGTCTTGGATAACAGACTTAATTTTTCCGAACATGTCAGTCATACTATCTTGAAAGCTAGCAGGAGTATATCCGCCATGTATCCACTAATCAACAGAAAATCATTTCTTAATGTTAATAATAAATTAATTCTGTATAAAACACTTATACGTCCCGTAACGGTTGTCCAGCTTGGAGTTTTATTTCAAATACAAACTTTAACAAGTTACAAGTATTTCAAAACAGTTATCTCTGATGTGTACTAAATCTTCCTAGATACTACAAAATCGTTTACACGCATACTACCTTATGCCTTATATTAAGGACCTCGTATACTAAATTTAACGCGTAAGTTCCGGAATGACTAGTCCACGATAATCGTTTAATTTCTACCATTGGTAATTACGATTAACTCCAATTTATGTATAGTATAAACATAGGAGGCTCAAACATATAACCTGTTGTAACGTTTCACGGCGCTTATTTCAGAAATCAATATTCCTTCTATATTTACTTAATGTCTAACGTGTTTTTCTTTTGTTTTATTAATAACTTTTTATTTTTTGCTGTACAGTTTGTTTGTTTTTTTTTAATTATTTTTTGCTGTCATTATAAGTATAAATGCTTCTTTTATTTGTTACGGGTCTTTGTATTATTTCTGTTGTACGGCGCGTCATGCTCTGGGCGTTACGTAATTATTATTTAAAATTTTTGTTTTTTGACTATTCTCTGTAAATTATGTTGAAATATATACGTTGTTGTTATTGTTTAATGAATAAACTATGCACGGTCGGTTATATTTTAAATTCGGTATTTAATCATTGTGTAGTAATTTAATAATGATGTAAATAAACTTCTCCGAATTTATGATTATAACAACAACAGTTCGAATATCGTTTGTGTTTTGCAATAGATATTTGTATTCGCACTAAGCGGTTCGATAATTATTGTATGTCATTCAAATAAAATAGTTGTATAACGTGTTTTCAAATCACCTTTTAATGGTACGAATATTTTAATGATAAGTATTACATCAATTTACAAATTAACGTGTTATCTGTCGATCAGTTTTTTTTATTTTAAACAGATTTATTTGTGTGTAATATAATCATTTTTTTTTTTCCACAGATATTATCCGTATTTTGGAACACTGTTCGGATTCATTTTACCGATATTCATTCCAGTAACATTATGGAATGAATCTCTGGACGGTGCTTTTGCGGCGGCATTAATGCGTTATATCTTCACTTTGAATTTCACCTTTTCCATTAATAGTTTCGCTCATAAATTCGGAGACAGACCTTATAAACAGTAAGTTCATTGCGTAGAAACATTTGTAATTTTTATTTTGCTTTTAGTTAACGGGGGTAGGAAGAACTTTCTAGATGCTTTACGTTTAACTCGTAAACATTTTCGGAAAGGAAGCTATTATATGACCTTGAAGAATAATTTTTCATTCAAATATTTGTCTACGAAACTGCTATAAGCATAATCTGATTTTCTTTCGACTCTGAAGTTTAAATACATGTATTTTCAAAAATTGTTTTAATCCGCGTTTTTCACTTGGGCATTATTTTCTCCGCGGTATCTACTATTAAAATTCTCTGTAATCGTTGTAACCTATTCAATCGCTAATAAATCCTTATATAAATACGTGTGCAATTCAACAACGGCGACAAATTTTTTGAAAAAAAAAAAAGCATTTTCACCAAATATAACAGAAGCCGATGTATTATAACGTCTTTATATCCGAATACATTTACGTTTATATGTTAAAAACCTTTACATTTAATTTATATTACACTTTTATATATGTAAACTTATGTTTAAAATCTAACGCTGAAATCTTTTTATATATATATATATTTATATATATATATATATATATATATATATATATATATATATATATATATATATATATATATATATATATAATTTCGACGTCAATTTTACTCCAATTTATTTCATATTACTACATTGTCTTCTTTTTGAAGTTTCCCTCTTGTTCTACTTTTTCCACTCCGATTTCCTATTTTCTTATTCATTTGTTTATTTTTATTCACATTGTTCTGCCACACACCTATTTCATTTTATACCTAGTGTACGCAACGAATATCTCTTTTCTATTTTAAATTTGACGGTTAATGCGACATTCTTCTTTGCACTATCAGTTGCAGTGTTTCTTGTTTACCACCTCTAATAAAATTAGCTCGCTTAATCGAAAGTGATTATTTCTATTTTCGTTTACTTAGTTTTCGTTACATATTTTCACATTAAAACGTTTCGATCCGTGTATTTAATAAATACTAACCAGCCGTAATATACTGTTAAGTTAACTATTACGATCAATAAACTACGTAGTAGTAACTCATTCTGTTTATCAAAATGAGTAAATTCGCTATATTGCTAAAGAAATATAGTAAATTTATTTAAATTCGTAAATAATCCGAGTCCGCTTTTTTCTTATCGTGTTATATTAAGATCATTTCACCTACAATCCTAATTGCTCATATTTGTCGTTATAAAATTTTAGTTAATTAATTTTGACGTTTAACCGTGTTTTCCCTCGATTTATTATAATAACGAATAATTGTCGAGTTATTTAAATAAAAAAGTAAAAAAAAAAAAGTTTAAGAAGACAAAATGGCGTTTTTTTTCCCTTTAGAAATATAAGACCCACCGAAGGTGTGATAACGGCCATTATAACATTAGGAGAAGGTTGGCATAATTTTCATCACGCGTTTCCTTGGGATTATCGCGCCGGTGAATTGGGTCCGTATAAATTCAATTTCACGACAACGTTGCTCAATTTTTTTTCTGATATCGGTTGGGCTTACGACATGAAGAAGGCAACACCGGAGATGGTACAAAGAGTAGCCAGTAAACACGGCGATGGATCTCACATGCCGGAAGAAATACCGTATCCCGGTCATAATTAAAAACATGACAGGAAAAATTTCGCTGTGATTGTAATTAATAAGGGCGATAATAATAATAATAATAATAATGACACATAAAATGTAGTATAATTATTGTGTTCTTATACTCTGATATATATATATATATATATATTGTATGTCTACGCTAATTGGGTATATAAACGAAAGAATATACTTCGTTTTGTGATAATTAAAAAATAATTCAATATTCTCGTTCGCAAAATAGGTAAAAATTACTTATTCGAGAAATCATTTAAATACTATTTATTACTATTTATTACTACTATCGGTTATTATAGTCATCATCGTATTTATGGTTTTCACTTGCGTTTTGGATAGTTGTATCCCGCTTATAAATGTGATACAGTCGCAAGCGTATATTTCAATAAAATTAAATATGTCGAATTTGAGTCTCAATTAAATGTGTGATGCATTTATATACGTTCGATGTTATTTACATTTTTTTATTTTCATTATTTTTCGAATACTTCTGATCGATCGAACAAAGTTAAGAGCATACGTTAAAATTGTTATCTAATCTAATGTGGATAGATCATCATGCAGTGGCGAAAATAGATTATATCTTGGAGGGAGGGCATGCCGCTCGTATTATGCCTGAGACCCATTCCCAAACACTTATTCGAACTAAAAGATTCAAATATGCAATAATTTTAAATGTTTGATAATGTAAAAAATCATTTTATTATAATGTATCAAACTAATTAAATTAAATATGTAATGTGACCCAGAGAATAACTCGAAACTACAAGACCAGATTTTTTTAACGAAATTTTATTTAAAAATAGGAAACCCATAGATTAGCTTACAATCATTTGTACAACACAATATCGTTCAGGTGACTATTTAGTCTTTTCAAAACCTTCTATGATTTTTTCGAACATAAGTGGCTGAATTTGGGAATCTACTATAATTCAGATTACGGTACTTTATTATTCCTTTAAACCTTCTAGAACTAAAAAACGAAACATTTCGAGAGTATATAGAAAATCTAACTCCGACTAAAACAACTGATTACAGCTTGTGGAGGGCTATAAAAAATATAAAAGCAGATCACACCTATCAGTTCCCCCTATAAGAAGGAAAAACAAAGAATGGGCACGAACTGAACAAGAAAAAGCGGATGTCTTTGCCGAATACCTAGCAGGAATTTTCGAACCACACAAAAATGAAAATTCTATTCATGAAAAGAAATTAATGGAATATCTAGAAACACCATTGCAGATGTCACTCCACATTAAATTAACATCGCCTATGGAAATAAATGCACAATTAAAACAACTTGATACAAAGAAAGCTGCCGGACACGATTTGATAACTGCAAAAATTCTAAAAAAATTACCGAGGAAAGCTGTTACTTTAATAACACTCATTTTTATCGCAATCCTTCGTACGGGATATTTTCCGGTGCAGTAGAAATTTGCTTCAATAAAATTGATTCCAAAACCGGTTAAACCTCAAAATGAAGTGTCCTCTTACAGGCCAATTAGCCTGTTACCGGTTCTCTCCAAAGTATTGGAAAAACTACTTCTCAGGAGAATCAAACCAATTCTTGAAGAAAATAAAGTGATACCAGACTATCAGTTCGAATTCAGGAATCACCATAGCACCATTGAGCAAGTACATAGAATAGTCGACATCGAAAAGGCCTTTGATAAAGTCTGGCACGTTGGCCTATTGTACAAATTAAAACTTAAATTACCTCACGAGTACTAGGAGCTAATGAAATCATACCTAACAGAAAGATATTTCCATGTTAATGTTAACGGGAATTACGAATTCATTCAGTACAATCGGGAGTACCTCAAGGCAGTGTACTCGGACCAACACTGTACCAGCTCTATACATACGACTTTCCAGTTAACGAAAATACAGACACAGCTATGTTTGCCGATGACACCGCTATTCTCTCGACTCATCGTGATAATAATTTAGCGGCCGAACAACTTCAAAACCATCTACTAGACGTAGAAAAGTGGTTTAAACTGTGGAAATTCAATATTAACGAATCAAAATGCAAGCAAGTTTTATTTACTTTAAATAAAAGCAAAAATTTACCGATTAAGTTAAATGGGCAAACAATTTCCGAATCGTGTAACGTAAAATATCTTGGATTACACCTTGATAAACGGCTTACCTAGAAAAATCATGTTATTGCTAAACGTAAACAGCTCAGCATTACATACCGAAATATTTATTGGCTGATGGGCAACAAAACTGTCGTATGAAAATAAAGTATTACTATATAAAACAGTCTTGAAGCCAATCTGGTCATATGGTATCCAGATTTGGGGTACAACGAGCAACTGTAACTTAGACATAGTACAAAAATTTCAATCTCAAGTATTGCGGAATATCGTGTCAGCGCCATGGTAAATGACGACATACACAAGGATCTCCGTATACCGTCTGTTAAAGAGGTAGTCAAAAGCTGCGCTGGAAGATACTTGCATCGACTTCAAACCCACATCAATCCACTAGCAGTCAATATTCTACGTAACAATTCCAACGACTGAAGAGACGCAGTCAGATCGAATTGGGAAATCGACCGCAGCGATCAACTAGTTTATATATTATATATCATATATTATATTATATTATATTGTATAATAATACTAAGATAAATTAAGGGATAACGACCGTTGGGAAGTGTCCCCTGTTATAGCTTTTAAACAGATCAGTTCTGCCTATTGTTCAACCGAACAGATTGCACGCATCTTTAAGCTTTTTAAAAAAAAATCCTTTCGCGGGGTGTCTGGGCCCCTTCCTTATATTCGCTCCCGTCATCAGTGTCCTATGCAATGACATAGCGATATCGTGTATTATTATGCAAATTGCGTTGCCTTTTGTTCTCCATAATTCTCTATTATTGAACGACTGATATATCACCCACGTAATCCCTTTACTTGATTAATGCAGCATATATAACAACTGTACCTTGTATTATTATTCGTTTCATCAACTAGCTGTTTTTTACTGTATATCGAAAATATCTTACCATGTCTTTTCTTACGTTAAAAGTCCGCTATTTATTTTTAATTCATCAATAACAAGCCCTTCGCGCCATCCATACAGGTATCATTCCAGGTTTTATTATCTAACAGTAAAAACTGTTTAACACGAAATGGAGCGGACTGAAATATTTTTCGTGTTATTGAAACGCTCCAATGGATTTGCAGAAAATGCAAGATCACCATTTGTTTATTCTACTGATACGGAAGTATTCTGAGATCTCGGTTCTTTCAACCGATGAAATAAAACAGTCTCCAAATCTTCTTATGTTTGACCGTTATCATACGTTTTCTCTCTGGCTCGATTCGAACATTGCCATAATTTGATATCTTTTCTTAATTATCGTTGATAATGTAGTGTTATCAATACCATAATATCCTTATAGATTTTCGTTTTCGACTTTTGTTTTTGATCAACAGCTTTAAGAAGTTCTATATTCATTTTAAGCGTAATAGCAGATTGGTTTCCTCTTGGGTTCTTTGCCGTTATACACGTAATTTTTTTTCTAATTATTAGAAAAAAATGCTAACCAAATTAATTAATTACACAAATTGCGCTACACTCGCCACCGAATTTCGAAACTGATGAGAAATAAGTATTTAAGTATCGTAAAGTCGATGACGGAGGAAGAAGTGAGTTAAATTTTCCACGATTACGCGAGTTACATTATTAATGAAACAGAAAAAAAATGTTTCAAATTTATTTTATTAGCCTACTCGGTGATGGAATTTGTTGTTATGTAAACGTCGTGAAAATGAGTAAATACGCATTTTGATTCTACTGAACAACACCTTTATTAATTTCCGGCATTTTTGTATTAGAGGATTTAATTTCGCACTTTATATAGTGGTAATAATGAAAGTTGAAAAGTGACGCGTTTAAGTGATCATCGTCCATTGTGCGAGTAAAATTAAATTACGCGTTTTAATTTAAACGATAAAATCAAAAGAAATAAAACGAACGACGAAAGAAAATACGTAAAGTCGCAACAACTTTCAACTTGGTAAGGTTTGTTGTTTCACGGTCGTCATCAACCTGAAAATTAATAGAGGATCAGCCAAAACGACGCATCCTGAACAAGTCAATATTTGGTTCTTCCTCGACTTGGTTATATTTCCGGCAAGCTAATAATTATTTACTGACCACTTGGATGGATAGGCTGAGTTGATTAAAGGCCTACTTACCTTGAAAAATTCTCGTCGTTTGTGAGATTCGACTCAAGTCGTGTACGCAGAATACTCACAAAATAAACACGTATAAAAAATTTCGATCACAAATGTAGCATTATTATACTTTTTTTAGCAAAAATTTGCCTTATTACTTAATAATTTCGCGCGTAAAGGATAATTTTATTCGTCGTTAGTAAGCATGCAGGAAATTACACATGATCATTTAAAGAATTGAAATTCGAATCGAGCTCATTTTTATTTGTAGTTCGCCTTTTTAAAACACTACAAATAAACGTTCCTAGTTAACTAATTTTCGTTTTTAATGATTTATTGGTAGTATTTGTAATTATTATTTTTTTTTTCTACAATTAGCGATCAAATTAAACACTAAAGGAATGTAGATTGAATATTACACAATTCTTGAAAGTGTAACAATAATATGATGAAACTTTCAAACTCATTATACAAGTGATGTAACAGATCAGATATTTTATTTTAAATAAGAAACACGCTATCGTAAAATTTTGTAACGAAGAATTACGTACGAATTATAATACTGCTATAGATTATTAAAATGCAAATAATTATTTATGCGCGTTTATAGAATACTGACCTCTTTAAAAAAAAAGTGGTATATGTAACATTTTAAAAGCAATTTGCACACATATACTCTACGTACTATAAAATTCTATGGATATTCAACGAGAGAAATGCGTTATTTTTATGGATATATATCTTCGAATACTAGTAATCTATTAACAATCTGCCGCCTATTTTAAGAGCCTATGTAAATAACGGGAAAAAGGAATAGAGGTAAAATTAAGTAAAACGAACTGGCTCATTGTGCAACAAAATTAAAACCGATGTACTGTAGAGTTATAGTAACAAAAATACAGGATTGGAAAAATACTATACGGCGTCCCAATTAATTTACCAAATTAACTAAAACTTTGTTATATTTATTCATCCACGCTATACAAAATTAAATCAAAGATGGACCTAAAAACATAACTTACACCAGAAGTGTTACATAAAAATAGGCAGAATTTTATTATTTCTCGTTACATATATATTTCATGTTCAGAACTTTTTTTTCAGTTTCTGCTTGAATTGTTTCCATCATGATCGCGAACGTTCATCAGATTATTTATCTATTTGTATAGAATTTTAATTATTTATAATTTTCTGTTGAATTATCACAGTAAGAAAAATTCTCATATTTTTCTAAAAATGACTATTTTCTAAAGTAATATGTAAAAAAATCGACAATGTATTTTTTAAAAAGTTAGATGTAATTTCAAGTATACGATAATCACTTTTAACTTAAAAATGACCTGTCTACAGAATTATCACATTTATTTATTTATTTAAATTTAGCGTCACATGAAAAAAAAAAAAATGGTTATTATGGCATAGTGGTTTCTAAACATTACAATAATTTTATTGTAAAAGAAGGAAAGTATTTTGTAGCACTAGATATGTAGCCGACAATAATTTAAAACAGCGGTGAATAATAAAACAATGAATTAGGTACAGTTTGGTAATAAGCAAGAATGTGATGGGGTACTACGTTCAATTAGATAATTGTAGGGGATCACAATATGGTCAGCATGAAGTCTACTGAACAGTATATATTGAAATCGTAACATAGTTAAAGAGCGAAAAGTTATTAGTTCATGATGACCACTTCGTCATTAGGCCGGTTAATTTAATAATCTTGCCAATCTCCACTGCTCGCCTCAGATAATCCTTCAAGGTATGATCCATTATCTACTCCATTTCGCCATAATCACACGTTTCATTTTTAATTCTATATCTCTTCATAATTTTCCCGCATTTTACTTCCATGTTTCGTTCGAAAATGACTCAATCTTACCCAGATGTTTCTTGGTTGTTCGAATTATTATGGCTTGTCGTCTAAATTGAGAACTATCCTTCTCCTATCTGGATTGTGCCGACGCTTTCTCCACTGTTGGATTCCATGAAAATTTTCGGAGATTAGTTTTACGCGTAGGCTTTCTTGATTTTAAGTGATCTGTTGTATCCGTCTCCTGATGCATTAGCAAATTTATATTTTCCTTGTACTTTATACAATCTATGACAGCTACTTTCTTTCCGTAACTCTGGAGGTATGATGTTTCTTAGTACACGTAACCACGCCATCGGGGTAGATCTGTTCTCATAACTGAATTTACTTCAACGTCAATTTTGTTGACGTGAACGCTTTTCAGCCAAAATGGCGTTACATATTCGGCCGCTGAAAAAACCAAAGCCAGAGAAATAGTTCTTAATACTGGTGCAGCTGCTAGCGAAGTTGTTCCTGATACTTTAAAGATAATGTACTCCTGTACGAATTTTGACAGCTGTGTTTCCGATTTGCCCACAATCAATCCAGAGTGAAGCTCGAGTATTTTGTTCCGACCGAGATTTGATACCACTATTTTCTTTTTATGTAAATTTAATCGCCACTGTTCAAAATACACTGATAATAAAGGTGTGTCCTACGTATGTGTGGCTTTTTGTATTCTATATAGCTAATTCTAGATTATCTGCACATGATTAATTTGATTTGTAAAAATTTAAAGTAATGCGGATAACACTAACTCTTGCAGGAGACTATCGTTTAGTATCTCTATCTGCCTTATTCAACATTTTATTAATTAACCTTTACATACTTTCATATGGAATTATTTCTAGCAATTTTATGTCGTATGTGACCTTGAGATCTACGGATGTCACCGAAGTCTTGAAAGCCGTATATATGTACATTGCCAGCGCATTTATCTCAATCGATTTCTGGCCTACCTAAATTTGCTTGTTCTATGGGTGTGTTGTAATCAATAAATTTTATGCGATTATAGATTAGTCTTTTAAGGGTTTTATATAATATACTTAATATTAGTATGGAGGGACAGTACAACACTTTCCTGATTTTAGGATTGTACTTATTTTAAATGATTACAATTTTCGGAACAATTATAAGGTTGAAGAATCCAAATCATAATGTTTTTGACAAAATACTTCACCATCATCTTTATCGGCAGATTTTCCGTCTTCCTGTCTGTCCGTTCATGTGTGCACCATGTACTTATCTACATACTGTCTCCTTTTGGAGTGTATTCATACTCTCAAGAAATCCAGAAACGAATTGCTACTAGCACTGGTAGGTAGAACACAAGTCGACAGTAAGTGGCCGGACCTAAGCTGAAAAGAATATTTACATGTATACCATACAAAATGAAGGGGAGTATTTCTGTCAGGTGGACCATAAAAATATTATCGTTTGATATTTTTTTTGTCTCTCCATATCAATATTAAGTATATTATATAAAAACCTTAAAAGACTAATCTATAATCGTATAAAATTTATTGATTACAACACACCCATAGAACAGGCAAATTTAGGTAGGCCAGAAATCGATTGAGTCAGATAAATGCGCTGGCAATGCACTTATATACGAAACTGTGCAGATAATGGAAATGTCTAAATAATTTTAGTAGTGTTGATATAGTAACGTGTTCAATTCCATTTAATAACAGTCAACACATTGTTTATATACATACCTCGAGTTGCATCTAACCCAAGAGAGATGATCTCATTGAAGTTGTCTATGGTTGTGTAAAGTAGTAATATATGAAATACTTAAGGTCTGATTTTTTTCTCAAGAGGGAAAGACACTAAGGACTTCACGAAAACCTATCATCTATGATAATCTACGATGCATAGATAACACACAGAAAGTCGATAAAAAACGGCTTGTGAAAAATTATAAATAATGGAAATAAAATTCTCATATAGAGTTTGTGAGTGACGCGGCGTGTTGTTTATTATCAGATACACTGGTCTTGAGAGCAAAAGCTAATTTTTATAATTGATTCCAACAAAATTGTTTAATTTTAATAAATAATGAAAAATATATCTTAAAAAAACTAATTTTCATATATGTATATTACTAAACTGAAATAGTGCTTCTGTTATGTATTTTACTTCATTACTATACTTATTATCTTTATTAATTAAGTCATGATAATTTTATTATGATGACATAAATACTTGAATAAAAGACAAAACGGAAAAATAACGGATAAGAGAGTACTAAATAAAACATATCAGATAATAAAATAAAACGAATAGTATTAAATAAATTGAAGTTAAACAAACTATCACTAATAACGAATTAGAAAAATAAAATCTTCATTAATGAAATGTGCAGTAATTTATTTTAATTCAGCCTGGGTTATTAGAAAATTTTGATAGATTTTTCAAATATTATTCGGGTCACTACTATTATAATTAAACATTAGTTTCTAAAAAGTTTTAAATTGTTTTTGATAATATAATTGAAGTTAAACCTTTTAGTCACAATGTCCTCTATACAGTATGTAAACTTTTAATACCTATTTATTTTTATAAGGGACATTTCGTTGATATTAAAAGTTTTAATTATAGAAATATTTATATAAAGCATTAAAAATTATCTAGTAATTTCAAAAGCAACATTATACACGAGATATTACATTGTAACCCCTCGATTAGTTTTGTTTTAACTAGTTTAGAACCCAAAATGTATGTTTATGAAAAAAATCGATAACGCGTGACTGAAAGGTTTTTAACCTTTTAATATTGATAATAGAAGCAGTAATCGTTATCACACCAAACAATATAAAAATAGTGGATGGGATGTATCCAATTCTTTCCTATAATACATAATTATTGCATGATTAAGTAAAGTATAATCTGTTGTTACGTGAATGCCCGGAAGAGCCTTTTATTAGCCCCAATTCCTATTTTTTTATATCAAAAGTTTATTTCCTACATTATGATATATATAGACGTAACTTCAGTGTAAATATTTTTTATTTTCCCCGTACTTCATTGTGATTGTACGTTTCAAAATTAACACAAATTAGCCATATAAATTTAATTTAATTTAATTTAACAATTTTCAGCAGTATGTTCCAATAAATATTTTTGTAATTTTATCTTAAATATATTTTTAGATTTTAGTAATTAAATGATTTTGCCAACATTTGCAGCATATAAAATAAATTTTAAAAAATATAATTTACAGTGTTGTAATTTCGAGAATTGATTAAACGCACATTGTACGTGTGTGTTTGTATACTACCATCCAGACCTATTCGTTATTTTGCCTAGCAACGGACAAATAGTTATTCTGACGCTATACGCTATGTTGTTACATATTACCGGAATATGTCCAATTTTTCGATTAAAGGTAATTATTTAATGCACTTGATTTTAACAATTGTCACTTCTTTTACGACCAAAAAATTGTTCGGATTTTCATTAGATAAATTCGTTGTTGTGAATAAAAAATAACATAGCAACCATTTGTAGTGGTAGTCATAGTCACGAAAACGGTTTTAACATCAACAAAAAGTAAGAAATTTCAAATAAACTTTCATATCAAAGTATTCCTTAATTTTGTTCACACATACTTTTTATTATTTTCACTAAAAAAGTACGATTTAATATAGTTATACATTATTAAATTTTGATTTATATAGGTAATTAACTCTTTATAAAAATAAAGAAATTGTTTTTAAACTGTAGGAGAAGTGAAATAAAGCTTGACAAGTCAAACACGATTTGTGTCTGTCATTACGTAAACCATAAATGATGTGAATATTTAATTAGACATCGGTATCTTTTTCTTTATAAGTAGAACGAAATTATACCTATTCTTTATGTTAATAATTGTGATTTTCACACACTATATCTCCATTGTTTAATTAAAGTTCTAATGCAGTAAAATGAATTTGGTGTATGATTATTAGTTGTTTATTAACATTCATTTATCAATTTGAAAATATTTCTTATTAATTGTAAGTAACGTGCCTTACTTAGTGCACATGTTCAATGTACGTACTATAAATTTTAAGGTTTCTTTGACATTCTTGTCAGTGTAAACTAAAACAATTTAAAACGCGGTGAAAAGTGAAAGATAATTAGTTCACTTAAATATCTTTCTTTGAAAATTATGTCATTGCAGAATTTTCTTTCAGAACCCGAAAATAGAATTAATCTTGAACCTGCGTTGTACTCATGTTGGTTCTCCTTTCACAATCATCATTCATAATGTAATTATTATCGTTTTGAAGAAGTCGGATTCGGGGTGTTATAGTCAATCGTAATAATTGAATGTCCCAACACAGATCACAATAAAGCACGAAAACGTTATTTAAACACAACAAGTGATAATGAAGATTAATAAAGACGTGGTTGGCCAGACTATTACGTAGACTAGAAGTGGTAAAAATAAGGTTGTTGCATTGCATTAAAAACAGAAGTGAGAATTCGTTAAATGTATGCTAAAAACTAAAACAACAGTGAAGGTCGAATAATGAAATTGTGGAATAAACATTCTAAACATATTAAACAAAATGCGCAAAAAAATCTACAATCACGAGGAGAAATTAAAGCAGTTGTATTCGTTAAACTAAATAAAGTATTAAATACCGTTGTATCTTGCTCATTCAATTCTGTTATTTTGTATATCATTGATGCAACTAAGAAAATGATCCATGTTTCCTTTGTACTACAGCAACAAATTTTTGTTACGGAAATAATTTTCCTACAAAGATAATGATTACCATTTTCGTGGTCTGCTTTTCAGTAAATCATCAAATCCTGTTACCCTTCTTGTCATAAGATATGCAAGAATTTCGTTTACATTTATTGATAGCTGCTATTAACATTTGTTTTATATAATTTATTTATAATATATATTTATTTTGTTAGTGAATTTGGAATGATCACAAAATAACAGTATTTGCATAAGGTCTCGAATCAGTGTATTGAGTAAATATCAAGAATAAACGGACAGATAACATTTACGTGTTGTTCAGCACTGTATTGCACATTATCAACAAAATACTTGATTTTAGCAGTAACTAAATCTGTTTATAATAAAGCGGGATTTGAAGAATCATGACATCAAAGTCGGTCGTGCTCATTGCAGTATTCTGGAAATCATCATTTGCTATCAGTAACTTTATCATTTGAAAATAAACGAAACAGTTTTTGAATCTTAGCTAAATATAACAGCAGTGAAATAAAAAAAAATGAATATTCCTTTTTAGTATGGTGAAATGTAAGTGGTATTCTACGCGAAGAGGTTATCGTGCTGCAGACTGGCAAACCTTCCATGGAATATTTGTAGTATCTGCAGTGATTTAAGTTTATAATTTACTATCAATCGGGGGTGTGCTAGAGAAAATACAAAACGCTCTTTAAAATCAATTAACAAAATTTTCAAATAAAATAATAATGAGCCGTTTTTGGTTGACTAAATTACTGTGAAGCTTAAAACTTACCTTTAATATAATAATTTGACGTTAAAAGTAAAATAATTTGTTTACACCTATATATTCTTATTGATTATGAACAGCTAGCTGATCAATGCGAACCTACTATATTATATAATAAATCATTATTCATGATGCATATTTTTAACATCTGAAAGTCAAAAGTATTTTGATGCTTAATTATTATGATAAATTCGGAAAATAAATTTAAAATAGGGTCAAACATATAGAAATATTTTTAAACTTACTACATATATCATTTTAAACTACTTTACAAAAATCTAACCGGATAGTTTCGAAATAGAACTTTTTGGATGACAGTGTACAAGTATAAATCGATATGTCAGAGCTAATTTTCCTGGCATACATTAGTGATGACTATTGTAAATAATTCTTGAAAATTTATTACGTTTGTGGAATCAGGGTACCAAATTTTTAAGATAATTTTGCCTCTATCATATCTGAGAGATGCATATTAATTTCACATATATACTACAAAAATTTAATGACATTTTCATAGATTACAAATATTAGGTTTATTTTTTCCGTTTTACAGAAAATTCACAAGCTGGGATATTTTTGCCACCAAACTGATTACGATTATAGATAGAGTTCTTATTAATTTAAAGATCACTTTTACAATCACGTGTGTCATATTGTTTTTTGATTAATTTAATAGGACGATGCTTTGTGTTGATTATAATTTAATTATTAAATTTTAATTTTTTTAACCTATTTTATTACATAGGACCTACCAATTTTAAAATTGTACTACATGGATGATGAGCACAGTACGTGCTGCAAGTTTCAGTAGTACAACGATGTCACCTACATTAGCTACAGCTGCGTCAGGGCAATTATTACATACTGGTGGTCCAACTACAATTACTGTGGTCGCAAATGCGAATGGCCAAACATTAGTTGTGCAACCAACTACTATTGTTAATCAATCTCCACCACCTCACCATATTACGCTTGATCGAGTGAGAATATTAATATATTTAAAAGTAGAATATATTTAATATGGAACTAAGTTTCTTTTAGTAGATGTATAACTGATATAGTATTATTATGATTTTTTGCTATATCTTCCTAAAGGTTTTCAGAAATTAGCTATATTTTGAGGTGAATTTCCTGACAATATATTAAAGAATACTTCTAAACACTAAAAATTTTCAATATAATTTTAATCACTAGTAATTTATTATGTATTATAGTTGAACGATCTTGCTGTGTTACATTTATGTTTACTAAATATTCATGGGTTCATTTAAATTTAATAATTTGACGCATTATTTGTAATATAACAAAACATGATACGTTAGCAGAACATAAAATCATCGTATCTTATTAAAGAAATCTTACTTATAGACGTATTCAAAATATTGTTAAATATCATGAAAATATAAATTCAAAATATTGTTAAATATCATGAAAATATAATAAGGAAGAAAAACTTTATGGTGGTCAATTTGTATTCAGGTATGGAATTGAACGAGAAAAGTCATCTTATTTCGAAGGATGTTGGCGAAAAAAGCATGTGGAATAATTAATAAAAATACATTTATCAATCTTCCAAAAGGAAGAGATAAATAAACATAACTACATAAATTTCCACAATAAATCTGGCGAGGCTGTAATGAATTTTGAGTGTACAGATTAGTGGATAAGTAATCCATTACATTTGTTTTCGAGATAATAGTGTTATAATGATCGAGTTATAGAAAGATATGTTTAATCTTTACTAGTAAACAGCCTTTAAAAAAAAAGATACGACGATAACCAAAAGGAATATAAGATTCTTTTACGAAATCAAGTAACTAAAAAAGTGTAACAATACAAAATCTTTTGGAGTATATTCACAAATGACAGGAGATGTTTAATAAGAATCACACGAAGAATAAATATGATGGAACCGCACAAATAGCTGTTCAGTAATGGAAAAATTTGCTCAAACCTATGTTTGGAGTGTATTGTTATACATCTGGGAAACGGGTAATAATCTAAAAGTGAAGGAAATATGGATTTGAAATCAAAATTACATGGGACACGAGAAACACTTCTGGATGCTAAACAAAAAAGCAGGAAACTTCGATCGCTTAATAAGGCATAACCAGTTTGTAAAAACGTAATTAAAGAAGGAATTAACTGTAGAAAAGGAAAAAGGTCGACCAAACAATACGATTAAAGTACCTGAATGCAGCATATACATTAATATGGAAAAGACAGCAGTGTTAAAAATAAATGGAAGTTAAAACTCGCACCGCAAGATGTAGTCTTTGCAAAAACATGTTTGATTTTATATTCTTAATTGTTTCTGTCTTAATTAATTATGCATTGCTTGTTTTTTGGGCATACGTATTTTATGAACATTTACTTTTACTTTTAATGTATCGGCAATTAGTTATTATGTAAGATATGTCCTCTGCTCGGATGTTATTATGTTGCACAGTTTTGTAATTAAGTATTAAAGAGAAACAATAATTATAAATTAATGTTAGGGAAATAGTAATCGCAAATATTTATCGTGAACCGCTAATATTAATAATGAAAGTCTTGTATTAACGATATTCAACATATCTTCTATAAATTGTTCTATGACACGAACAAATTAAATTATCAATGAGTGAATATATAAAATTTATATTGAAAAATTGTGTGTGTAGTTAATTCATTTGCAAGACACAATGGAATTACTGCAAACAAAAAGGTGAATAGTATAATCCTGTTATATACGTGTATATGTAATGAAAATATTAAACACCATAAAATACCATAGTCATTTTAATCCTAGCATCTAATGCTAATATATGTATATATATATATATATATATATATATATATATATGGTAGTTAATAATCTGCAATATGCTTTTGATATTGTACTAATTGCTCCGTAGAAAGAAAAATTGTTTCATCTGGTTCAAAAATTGGACAGTGCAAAGGAGCAGTTTTATTAATCAACAGGGATAAAATTAAAATAATGACCATTGATGGCTAAAACGAGACAAGAGTCCACAAAGTAGTTTATAAATTCGTTTACTTTGGGGTCACTTATTACAAAAAAAAACAAAATATCAATAATGACAGTGAAAACCTCATTAACTCAACTAAGAAGGTTCTAGAAAATCCATGACGTAACGATGAACACAAAACATACGCCTCATGAAAATCTTGATGTCTCCATCTATTTATACTCCTCGTAGTGTTGGACATTGAAGGATTGATACTTGCGAAATGTGGAGACAAATGTTAAAAGTGCCGCAGACTGCGAAAAGGATAAATTTACCAATACTAAAATACGTTAATACGGACGTTCGAATTAGTCGAAAAACCTTGTATCCACTTTCTTTGGTCATATCATATGACGGAATAACTTAGAAAAGTACTAGGCATGATTGAAGGTTACAGACGAAGAGGACCATCTCAATACGACATTTGTTGGACAATGTCAAAATGATTACAAACGACAGTTTACTGCAACAAATTATTAACTGTGTCGTGGATGGGGATAGATGGCGGTCAGTTACACGGAGCAATTCAAATTGCTCATAATTTCACGATGCTCGAAACAAGCCCACGACTAGTGATGATAATATATGCGTATAATTTATTTGTGACTTATTTTTAAAACATTTCGAATTAGCACATTGTTTGAAATTTAATTTCAGAATTGTAACTCGGATAATATTTTGCGTAGTCCAAATGGTAAACGATCGCCGTTAAAATGTGATGAAGATATTGTAAATCGGACAGAAAATGGCGAAGAGAGAATGGTGGAAAGAAGTGCAAAAACTATTGTAGAAAATGCTCATTATATCACTGTACCAGGTAATTCTACGTTTTTATTGTTATTTTATGAATTAGTTAGTTTTTTATGTTTTCCTGATTATCACCAATCGTTCGAAAGAATAATTATAAACTTATAATTTACATGCATCAGCGGATAATGCAGTGACCTCTCGTTCCTATACATCTTTAACACCAGTTACACCGGCTATAGGTAAGTATTCCGTGCATTGTGATGAATAAAGTAGTTTGTGATTATTATTTTATATTGTAATTAATTTACGATTTTATTATTAATTTCGTACGGTCTTTACAAAATACGCAACCTATGTTAAGGGATTGACAAAATTATTATTTTTGTTCAGTACAGAACAGAACAGTTTATTGAATAATTTACAATTATGACAAACAGTAAAAAGAAAAAATGTGTACCGCTATAAGCTTACCACACATCTACGTAAACAGAAAAATAATTTTAATTACTTAAGCATAATGATAATTACATACTAACAGGAAAATACAAAAAACCTGTCAAATAAAAACCAAGCACTTCTTCAAGTATTATTACGATTAAGGAAATTACACATAATTAATAAGAATTACAAATTATATGGGTTACATTAATAAGTGAACCTAAACATATTTAAATTGGAGAAAGTAAGAACTAGGTATACAAATATTTATTATAAATCTAGTTATTGCATTAAATTTAAAGCAAATTATGTTTAAGTCGCCTATGTTTATATCTGGTATACATGAAATCAAGTTGCTTGGAATCGTAATTTCCGATCGACGCAATTAATTCATTAGTGTGTATTAAGCATTTATCACAAAAATGATTTGCTAAATAAAGTACAAAATCTCTAATATAGGGAATTCGAAGATCAGCATGCATGTCAACAATTTTTCTGTACCTGGGTGCATCTAGAATACATCGTAGACATCTATTTTGCAGAAGCTGCAACTTATTGTAAGTAGCAACAGAAATTGAGCTCCAAACTGGGCAGGAGTATGTAATCACCGGGCGAACAAGTGTTTTGTATAGCATTAATTTATTATTAATGTTAACACGCGACTTGCGGTTAAACAAGGGATAAATCGTACATATAGTTTTGTTAGCTTTAACCATGACTCGATTTATGTGTTCTGAGAAAGTTAACCTCATGTCTAAAGTAACACCTAAATAGCGAACATAGTTTGACCATCGAACTGATGCAGAATTTACTTCGAGCATCGCGGGAAGTAAAGGCCTTCTACGAGTGAAAAATATGGATTCTGTTTTTTCCGGATTTATATCAATTTGCCATTTGTGAAAGTAACGTACAGTACGATTTATTGCTATTTGCAGCTTGTTACGTATTGCAGTAGGCCTGTATGAGCTACAGAAAAGTGCTGTATCATCGGCATAAAGAGCAACCTGAACATTTGCAAAGGTGGGAAAATCGGAAAGATATAAGATAAATAAAAAGGGCCCCAATACACTTCCTTGTGGTACTCCTGCTGAACACGTCTTCATAGTGGATTTGTCATTATTAACTATTACATAAAATAATCTGCTGCTTAAATAATTCGAAATTAATTTGATTAAGTATGGGGGAAAATGGAATCGAATCATTTTATAGATAATTCCTTTATGCCACGTCGTATCAAAAGCTTTCGCTACGTCGAATAAAATCATCCCCGTATGTTTGTTACAGTTGAAATTATGTGTAATGAATTCAGTTATTCTAGCGATCTGGTGAGTAGTTGAATAATTATGACGAAAACCAAATTGTACTTTGGGAACAATCGTATGATTATCAGAATGACTTATTAGCCGAGAGAGAATTATTTTTTCTGCAATTTTACTCAGATTGCTTAACAAGCTGATTGGACGAATATTACAAATTTGAGTAGCGTCCTTACCTGGCTTGGGTAATGCAATGATTTTACCCACTTTCCAATTAGAAGGAAAATAACCACATTTAAACATTGCATTTATGATATTTGTAAACTCAACAATCGCTTTTTTAGGTAAATTTTTTATAGCTCTAGTTGAGACGTTATCATTTCCCACAGATGTTTTGAGCTTAATAGATTTAATGTTAGCAAAAACTTCTCTCGGTGAGGCATAATGAATATTATTGAGTGTGCTAATATTTTTTAAGTAATTTTTGACAGATGATTGAATTTTATTAACCTGATAGGAAGAGGCTAAGTTGAAATTACGCATGTGAGCTTTAAAGTATTCTGAAGCGAGCAGTTCAGCTTTATCACGATTTTTATAAACGTGGCGTTGATCATGCGTATCATAGAGAGGTGGGAGACATGTATGTCGTTTATTATATTGCTTACAAACTTTCCACAGACTGTTGTCATTAGGTGATAGTTTAGACAGAAAGTTATGAAATTGATCATTTTTATATTTATTCAGCAGAAAACTAACTAGTTTATGTAGAAGGTTTAATATATATTTTAAATTTCGGTACTGAAAGTGGAAACGGTTTTTGACATAAAGCCTTCGGATATGATTTTTAAATTTAATTATCACCACGATGTACATAGGTAAACTGTTATATGGTGTGTGATTTATTATTTTTTTAGGTACAAAGTATTCAGTGGAAGTAAGAATTAGTTGAGTTAAATCGTCTAAATGCTTATTAATGTCAGCGATACTATGAATGCGCATGTTTAAATTAATACTGTTAGATATAAACTGCTTAAATCCAGACCAGTCCGCATTTTTATAGTCGGGTAGAACGCATTTATCTCTTTCAACCATGTTATTAGTAACAATTGTGAATATCGGGTTGTGATTAGAGGACAGCTGAGTCATTGAGATAGGAGTGGTAATTGAAACATTTTTAACAACAGCAAGATCGATGATACTAGGTCGAAGTCCCGCAGCATCAGGGAAAAAAGTAGGGTAAGCAGGAGCGCAAATATTGAAATTTGCTCGTGTACTTATATCATGAAGTATATTACCAGCTGCGTTGTTAGCAAAACAATTCCATAACTTATTTTTGGCATTGAAGTCGCCTATTAAAATAACTTTATTATCAACTTTCATCAGAGTGTGAATATCGTCAGAAAATTTGCGCATGCAATTAGGAGGCTTATAAACAGCGAAAATAGAAATGCTACGAGTTTTCCTGCTGTAATTAACATTATTACTAGTAGTGTTGTTATATCTATTATTGTTAGTATGATCGAGATAAAGTTTTACACCAATAGCTTGTATACAGTTTAGTTGTGGTGTGATGATCTCTTCAAACCGTAAATGCTTGTGTATAAATAAAGCAACCCCACCATTTCTACGGCACACGTCCTTCCTACAAATGTTATAACCGGGAAAATGTAATCTGCAAGAACTATCCAGTTTAGTTTCAGACAATGCGATAATATTAATTTTATTTTGTATAGCAAAGTGATGCAATTCATCGTACTTGCGTAGAATGGAATTACAATTCCAAGCAACTATACGAATTTCATGTATTAATGACATTTAGTTTAAATAAATTCAATAATAGTTTCTATAACGCTTTGTAACTTAGTGAAAATGTCTGCATGTGTCAAAGATTTCAATTTGGTTATAACAGATTTAACGATATTAAAAATTAACTTAATATTAAATTCACGAAATAATGATAATAGATCGGTTATTGAAAAATTATTATTCTCATCATCAGTACGCACATCGTTGCTACGAGTCTTAACTGCAGAGGAATAAGACTTATTATGTCTATTTATAATGCTATTAGGTAAATTTACATTAGTATTTAAACCTGTTTGACGCTGTGTGTTGGAGAAACCTGTCTTCGTAATAGAAATATGTTTTTTATACTTCGCATTTACAATTTTTTGTATAACACTACATTGTTCAGAATTAGCAGAATGTTCCCCATGACAATTGGCACATTTTATAATATTAGTGGTACAAGAAGAAGTTGAGTGGGACTTACTACATTTAGAGCAACGTTCGGGAAGCTGACAGTTTGGTGCTACATGACCAAACCTAAGACAACGAAAACATTGTAAATATAACGTTTTTCTTACGTATTTTTCCCATCTTATAACACATGAAAAAAGCGTCCTAATATCTAGAATGCTTTGCATAATTGTATTGGGCGGAAAAGTTATTAAAAACACCGGTAATGGTGTTATAACAGTAGTATCATTTTTTTTATTAAATTGAGTAACTGAAACGACATCAACAGATGTTTTTAATTCTGCTTCAATCTCACTACTCGTAAATGAAGAGGGCAAACCCTTGAGAACCATTTTAATCGGTTTATGTTCTTTTGGTAAATGCGTATAAAAAGGAATGCTAGCGTTTTTAAGAAATGAAATTAAATTATTGAAGTCATCATTTGTTTGTACAAAAATAGACGTATTAGTTCTATTATAATTACGTATTTTAAAATTATTTTTGATTATTTCTCTTATGTTCTTAAACAAATTCTTAAGGTTTATTTTATTATCAATATTTACAATTGTGATAGGAGGGTAAGAAGCTTTATTATTATAATTGTTACGTATAGTCGATTTTACGTTAATTCTATCGTTATTATTATCACTTACATTGTCATGCAGCGTTTGACGAATAATAGTTTCATCGATATATAAAGGTTCAAAACGATTTTTATTACAAGATAAAGTAGCCGGTTCTTGTTTCGATCTTTTTGTCTTGCTTCGTCCATTATGCCCTGTGGAGGCATGCCATTCAGAAGTATCATCTTCTGAGCTAACATCACCGTCGGAATTTCCCACCATTGCGTAGATATTTCTACGAATACTCGATTTTGCTGTATGATGTATACCAGTTGAAGTTGACGGCTCACTACCATCAATCAACATATTATTTACACTATCATCGAAGTTAGCAGTTGTAGTACAACCACCTGTGGTGACAACAGCGGACTTACGAGGCGAGCGCGTTATCATAACTTCACGTAACGAAAGAACGAGCGGCTAGCCGCAACTGCCGATAAACGAGAGGGTAATCAATACGACGATAGCGAGAATAATAATACCGTATATATCGTAAGATAACAATGAACGCGAGTAACAAGCATTATACACGGAACATTGTTTCGGCGTCAATTTTTGTTCAGTATTTTATTCTAAATGCTATGTCGGAAATGTACAAAAATATATAAAATAATGTTTAGTCAGTTTTGGTACCTTATTATTGTATTAGTTTTTCATGATGGGTTGAAAAATTTAATTTCATATTTTAAGGTTTGTATGTGTACTGTTGTTGTTTTTGCCTTCATTTTATTCAAATCCGCCCAAAATACAAGATAATATGTAATGGTCACAAATTGAATTTTTGTGGCACGAGTGTTATATATTTATTTAGTATTATAATGATTAATTTAATAAGAAACGAATAAATACAGATGAAAATTTTCTGTAGAAAACCAATAATAAGTAAAATTTGAAATTTGTTTCCAGCTACGAATAAGAAAAATTTGTTTCGAACTCGAAAGTAAAATCTAATCATTAGTTTCCAAATTAACAGAACATTTGCTGTGAATACACCCAAGTATCATAAATGTACTAGCCAGAAATATTTCGTGTATATTATTCTTTCATTAAATTTAAATAGTAATTGAATTAACGAAATAGACAAATATGGCATGCGCACATAATCGTTTATTATGCTTATTATCACTGGTATATATCATCATTATTGTATACTCATTTACTAAGCAGAGGAATCACTAATGGTCTGTGTTATCTTTAGCAGTATGAAACAGCTGTTGTGTTGACTGAATACCGGATACTGTTTTTGATGTTGTCGATTCTTCCATTACTCTTCTCTCGAAAAATAAGGCAAAGTATCTGGTCTATTTTTTCTTGTAAAATGGACCGCATATCTTATATTTATTTTCATTACTTTTTCCTTGAATAGTTGTCTAGAATTCATAGTTTCAATCGCCTTTAGATTTCTAGTCATCCGGGAGATCCGAAATACAGCGGCGGTTTGTACATCAAAGTTGCATGGTTGCATAACCACCAGAAATATTCGGAACAGCATAGAGATTGATGACGTAACAAAATATTTAGACGTACTAATTATTTTATGAAGATTAAACAAAATAAGTGAATTTTAATTATATTTCCGTAGAATATATTAAAAAAAGTAAAAAAATCTTTAAAAAAGTGCCTTCAATATGTCTGTTACAACGGTTGATGTTTGCACGATCGATGCAACCTGAAGGCACCGGACAGCGTTATATAGAGATTTTGCGCTTAATGCTACTATGCGTGTAGAGTTTACGTAGAGCTGTTTGCAATCGTTTTGCAACTGAAAATACAAACACTTGACGGGCAGGACAGGTTTTTCTCGTCGTGTTGTTCATAACATGTGGGTGCGTTTATGTGCGCATACTACAACGAATGAGTCTATGACATATTTCATCTCTTTCCATGATTAGTTTTTCTTCTTTAAATTTCTATTGGTGTTTCTATCTTTTACCGTCTACGTTTTCGCGTGTGAATTATTTCATTGCCTTTGTTTATATTGTTATCTGTAATTTTAATTTTGTAATTTTCTAATTATTTAAATTTATTCATGGAGAAATAAATTTTTAATTGGGATTGATAATCTAACTTCTTAGTTTTTTCTAATTGCGGTTAAAAATGTTCTTGTATTTGTATTACAATTTGTTGAATTTGATCTTATTAACGTTATTTTGTGATGTTGTGTGAAACAAAAAAATTTTTGTGTGTACGTTGGGGAGGGGTTAAGGTATAATTGCAACCGCTAGAATTTTTAATTACGAGCCGCCATGCTATAATATTTTTTTGTAGTCGCATTTCGATTGCTTTCAGTCTACTACATTGTTTTTTTAGCTGCTTCTGTACCGCAATAAAATAATTGAGTATATGTAATACTGTACCACCTTTTACCGAATTTGGGATCAAACAATTTGTAACATAATTGAAGGTGGTTTTAGCGTATCCACATCTAGCCTTAATCTCCACGTATGGATCCAGGTTTTCTGTTGCGTATCCGAAATATTTGAATCGTACCTATTTTCAAGCTCTTCTAAATTGTTCTTAATGTTACAATTTTCGTGTGTTATTCCTAATTACTGTTATCTGTTTTGTCTTTTTACATTTATTTTTGAGATATAGTTTTCTTTAACTTTCTTCATCTTACTCAGGAGTTCCAGTAAGTAGCTCATTTATGTTGCCTGCTAAGACAGTGTATCATCAGCTTATCGAATAGTCTTCTTCCAACTATTACTATGCTAATTTTATTTCTCATAAGGACAGCCATAAACATTCTTTCTGTATAAAGATTAAGTAGGAGAAGATATGGGCAACCTTGTCTCACCTCGTTGAATATGAAAGTCGTTTCTGTTTACAGCTTCTATTCAGCAAGTTGATCGCAATACAGGTTCTTGTTGATCATTTAGTATATATTATGTACTTGATAAGGAATGAGAAAACTTTCCCTTAAGTAGAGGCGCAGAACAAGAATTGTCTCCGGTTCTATTCAGGACTGTATTGAAAAAAATTTAGAAATTTGAATTGAAAACAAAATGGCATAAAAATTAATGGGACCTATATACCGAACCTAAGATTTACAGCTGATGTAACTTTAATTGCCAGTTTCTCAAAAAAATTAATAACCTTGTTAACTGAACTACAAGAAAAATCAAAAATAAAACTATAAAACACGAATTTACACAAAAACGGGAAAAAGTAAAATAATAATAAATGAAGAGACGTTACATTGGGTAGACGATTTTATATATGTGGGCTAAACAATATTTACAAATAGAATAGAAAAGAAATAAATTGTAGAATAGAATTTGGATGAAACAAATTATGGACATTAAATGGAATGTGAACATTGATTGCACAATTTTCTTTGTCCTTCATACCATGACTATATTATTGTTGACAAATTAGCGATGACATAAATATGAAATATGATAGAATATGACTCTTTTTGTAAAGAAGTCACATTTATTTTTTGACTTTATATTGAACAAAATAGCACAAGAAAATTTGTTATATTTTACATTGATTTCGTATACATAGGTAGAAACGTAATAGATGTTTATAATACTAATTTTGTTATATTAATATTTTTAGTACAAGAAGGTGAAACGATTATACCTGAAAGTGTTACGCATCCGACTTATGTACAGTATGTTGACGGTACCGCGGACCAAACCATTTATACTACAAATGGACAAATGTAAATTTTGATATATTTCAATGTATTAATAAATAGGTTTTCATTAATTAAAATAATCTAACTTTTCCCGGGACGTATTATTTACTAGATATTTAATGTAAAATTTCGTTAAGCCCTTTTGATCGTGTGAGAAGATTTACTGAATAAACGTCTTTTTTTTTTTTTAATATTGTTTAGTTTATGTTATTTGTATCTATTATTTAATTCGCTTGTTTAAAATCAAGCCACTCATGAAAATATTCGAAATGCTTTTCCTCAGAAAATATAAATATTTCTGTACTGTTTTTTTCTAAATTAGAATCTCAGTAGTAATGATTGGCTCTGAGGGATAGTTTAAAAGAATTATTATTAATTCAACGGGACGTAAAATCATTCTCTCACAAGGAAGTAGACGAGAATCTACAAAAATGCCAGTAAAAAAAGTCCCTTCGATTTCACGAAATTGCCGAGGAAATCTTAGAACATAGAAGAGTCTCTATTCTCTTATGTCGCATCTTTAATCACATATTACTAGGATATTTTTAATACAGTGAAAAAAATCAGTTATAGTCATGATGAAAGGCAGGTAAACCTTTACGTATCCGTATACTGCTCGATCTCTATTTTGTTTATTATCAAAGGTTTAAGAAAAAATAATCTTAAATCGTGTAGATCTAATTATAAAAACACAAAATATAATTTCAGATCATCAAATGGGTTTTTCCGAATAGAACACTCGACATTCAACATGATATCATTAGTACTGGGTAGAACATTTGTCGATAAAATAAATTACGTTTTTTTCTCAATAATATAAATACCAGCTTCAGTGCATAATGCAATCTGCTCGGATCGATATTATATACCGTCTGTACCGTTGGCATACGTATTTCGAACAATACGTTATTTTTCCTGCTAATTACGTTCAAAATCACGTAGATTGGATTCTAATGTAAATTATATATGGAAATACTATATAAAAATTTTTATAATTTACTAGTAGACAGAAGTTATGATAAATATTTATGAAGATAAAATTCCACAAAACAAGCTGAAAAATATCGTGAAATATATATCGATTGACGGCTAATATAGCGATTTCATGAAGCGCAAACAAGCAAAACTAATCAGTTCGCAAGTTAAATGCTAAGAAAAAAATCTACTTAAAAAACTCGCCGTCAAATGAAAAATTTATTTAACGCTAATAGCTCCAATTTTAAAACATGAAATTGAATTAAATAGAAGTACAACCGTGGACAGTAAAAAAAACCAACACATCTGTGCTAAAGAAATTTGTTATTAAGGATTAGGAACGCGTACGTCCAACAAATCGTAGATAAATAATACGGTCCTTCGGGTATGTAACCAGAGATTATAGATAAAATGATAATAGATGGAAAATAGACAACAGAAGGAGAAGAGAAGGTAATCCGAACCGATGCGTGGACCAAATAAAAAGATGGACCGGGTTATCAATCGTGGGTTTAATGCGGTCAGCAGAAAATTTGGAAGCGTGGAATGTATTGTATTCAACATCAAATGATAGATCACGATGCTCGGAACCTAGCAAGAACGATGGATGGACATGTAAGAAGAATCCGTTAAAAATATAGTAGCACTTCAACAATTAGATATGTATTTCATTTAATATAATCTGAATATAAATGAAGTACATATCAGTCGGTATAAAAAGTTCTTTTGATAAATTTCAATTCAATATCATATCCGTGAAATACATTTACTTACACTTCCAGATGACTCTTGTATCAATGAAAAAACGTCTACAGTTTAACGATGCTCTTCTAATAACTTGGAAATTACCAGCACAAAGAGAGACTGTCTCTAAGCTAACATAAATAAAACAAAACTAAATTTAAATTAAGTAACTGTTTGCGTCACTGATGATTTCATGGTCTAATTGAGGACGTTTTATCAATCATCGTCGTTCATGTGACGTCATTTGTACAATAAGAAGGAAAAGAAAATCTAATCTACAGTTCATAACCCCTACATGAAATTCTGTTTCATTCGAATAAATAAAAGTTTAATTTTTTAAATAATTCAAAATGGTCATTTAAATTACGTTTAAAGATTACCACAAGTTCTAAAGCCTGCATTAAGCAATCGTGAACTGATAATTGGTAACGTCGGTAATTGTTATTTTATCATCATATAAAAAAAAACGTAGTTTACAGATGTTTTTTGCATAAAAAAAAATCTTTGTTTAACGTACTATACAAAAAGCAATGCGTATGTATTGATATATGTACTTTTTTTAGGGCTTATCCGGTATATACAGTTGGCAGTGAATCCGGAACTACTATGTACACATCTTCTGGACAGTATTTTCAACCTAATAATAGCACTCCTGTAGCATATTCTCAAGTCATTAGGGTTAGTATAGAGATTTTACTGTTCGTGATAATAAACATTTACTTGTTCCGATAAGCTTGTTAGCGTAAAGTTTTCCCTTTGATAAAAACATACATCTGCTTATAATCAACCTTTTAATATTTATAATTATAAAATTATTGCATTAAATTCTTAATTTTTGTTTTTTGAATATCAGCTCTAATGTCACTTGTAATATTTTCTTTTTAATATTTATGCTATGGTAGAAAAAAAAAACGTAAAATAATTTTTTTATAGTGATTTTTTTTATCATTTTTTTTTTTTGTTTTTATATATTATCCTGTTCTTTTTCTTAGGAAACACGGAAAATATTCTTATATTTCTGCGTATATTCATTGAGCATTATGCTTATTAATTCTTGTTACCTCTTGTATTATATAACCGAATAAACTGTTGCGCAACGTTTTACAATATTATTATTTATATGTGTGTATTTGTATCTATTCCAAAAAATATAATTATATTATCGCTTAAATATGCGCGTAGTTAGTCTCAAGTATTAACTAATATTTAATTTATAATGACTAGATTTATAGTAAACAATTAATAAAATATTATCTGTATGAAATAAATTATTGTGTGATATTTTCCTAATAGGTAGCTAACAATCTTGGAACCAGTAATAATCAGGGGCAGATCATTAATAATGGCTCTTACTTGATTCAACAACATGTCGATTCTGAACATGATAGTCCTACTTCGGTAAGTCAAAAACATAAACACAATTTTGCGATGTATATGCACAATTAATATACATTATTATGTCTATCTGATCATTTATATTCGGTATTAATGTTATTCATCCCAATAACGGGTGTTTTATGACCAACTACGTACATGATGATTTTTTTATTTAAAAAATTTGCTGTAATTATGTACAGTATTGATCAAAAGAACGTGTTATATTGATATACATTGGAAACAGTATAATGTTGAAAAATCCCCATTATAAATATTTATATTTTAAAGTTAAAATATTTATTCAGAATAAATCATGATTACATCATGTAAAATTAGGAATTACATCTCTATGTGAAATTGGCTTGTGTTCAATAACTAATTTGTCTTAATATCTAGTTTGATTATTGATAAAATATTGTAATGTTTGTTAAGCAAACGTTTTAACTTTAACACTAAAAAGTTATCTTACGCTAATTTAAAAAATATATGAATATGTTTGTGTTACCCGCTCATGTTTAAGAAGTAGACATATCGAGAAACAGTTATTTTATTATAAAATTATCATTAATTTAAATAACGTAACTGTGGTCTAACGAAATGAAAAAACGGGCCCTGTGATTTCGTTTATATTGACTGAGCTTTAAGAGTATTATTGTTACTATTGTAGAGCAATGATTCTACAATTGAATAAATCCCATTTCAGAATGCAACAAAATTTATAAAACTTCACAAGATTTACAACTGAATTTCATTAATGAATAAAGGCAGTTCGTACGATGTTTAGTTTTCTAATTATTTGCGGTCGTATTTTATCAATGACGAACACGTACATGTCTCAAAGTATATAAATAATGTATAGTTAAAGATAATGCAAGTCTGTATGTATGCGTGCAAATGGTTTTGTTTTATAAATAAAAATTACTTTAATATCGCGAGATAAATTATATATTTTATTATTTTGTTTTATACCAATCGGTTCTATCTACATTTTTTTAAACTATATTATATGTTTTTGAACAAAATCCGCTGTTCTTTTTAATTTATACGCATTAGTGAGTACTTTTAAACATAATTATTGCCATTAAATGTGTAAACGTTTGAGTTATATATATATATATGTGTGTGTGTGTGCTATATTTGCACTACAGGGAGGACAGATAAATTTATCTATTAACCTTCTGTAAAATCTATTCCCTCTCTATTATTATTATAATTATTTCATTATATTTCTGCGAATATAACATTTTTCATTACTATAAATAAAAATAAATATAATTTCATTTGATTTGACTATTACTATTGTTGCGATGATAAGGCGATTAATAAAGAGAAAAATTGGTCATTTTTATAGGATGTTTCGTATTTAGTAAACTCTGGTGCAGGTGGCAGCGTTACGGCTGTTGTCACAGCTCCCATTGTGAACAGTAATAATACTAATGGTTGTAGTAATAACAGCGGTAATAATTCCGATTCGTCCAACAGTACGACTAACGTTACAAGAATACCTCCGATAACGGTATTAAATGAAATTATTTATTTTTTAATCGAATCATTCGTGAGATGTTATGTTAATAAATGTAAAAAAAAAACATACTCTACAAAATCAAACGCCCAAATAGATGAGAAATGTAGCTAGTACCGCACAACATGATTCAAATATTGCGTGTGAAAAAAATGAGAAATACATAAATATTCAAAGCTGATAATATTAATAATGATCAATTGAAAAACAATTTATTATTAATTTTTTTTTATTGGGATTATTATGACGACTGTTAACGATTTATTGTTACCTGTAGATTTTTAGATTTTCAGTAGCACGCTGTTGAATCTGATCTATAACTAGAATTGCTGTGTCATCAGCAAGCAGAGATAACTATATGATTGTTTGTTGGGATATCGGCTGTGTAAAGGAGATAAAGGATAGGCCCTAGGACACTACCTTGTGGTATTCCTGCCAATATGTTTTTCCACTCAGACGTCGTTTCTTCGTACCTAATTCTGAACTGCCGGTTAGTCAGGTACCAGTTTGCAGTAGTACGAATATGAAAAATGTTCACGTAATTTCGTAAAGAAATCGGCATGCCAAACTTTATGAAACGCTTAGGCTACGTCCAGAATATTCCGCAGCAATATTTCTTTTCTTCAGGAGCTTTGTGTATCTCATTTGAGAAGCGATGTACCTGATCAATTGTACTATGCTTGTTGCGAAAATCAAATTGATGGCCTGGAATAAGTTGTTTTGTTTCAATGATAAGTCTAAGCCGCATTAATACAAGTTTTCAAATAATTTGGACATTGTGGGAAGCAGAGATAAAGGTCGATACGACGAAGGTAAACTTGGCGATTTACCTGGCTTCAACAGCATTATTACCTGTGTTCTTTTCCATTGCCTAGGAACGCTTCTTATGCATAATATGACATTGAATATATATGTAAGAAGAATAATCGCATTTCTTGGTAGTTCCTTAATTATTTGAGGTGTAATCTCAAAATATCCGGGTGCTTTTTTCTCACTCTCAGATTTTTGTTAATTTCATTAGCTACTTCCACAACGGAAAAATACTTAATATTTTCGTTTACTTCTTAAAATGACTGGTTAGTATCTAAATCTGATATGTGGCTGAAAACCTGTTTAAGATGATTGTCGAACACTTCCACGTTATCTATTTCACTACGTGTACAGATGCCATTTGCCTTCTGGATAGGTAGAATCTATGTCTGTGGAATTTTCATAATAATCAGAACCACACGCGGTAGAAAGGCTACTTAAGTATGAATAAAATGTTTGATTTTTAACCTTGCTAATACTGTTCCATTTCGACTTATATGTTGAGTGTCAATTTCTGTGTCACCGTTTCCTTGATTTTTGTTCCTGTTGTACCAAATCTCTAAAGATGACGTTATTAAAGAAAACTTATAGATGATTGATAGGGTAATAAAAGAGTTATTAATGGTCCGTAGCCTGAACAATTAATGGGAATAAAAATACGTGTTCTCGTTAACGTGGATAATAAAAAGATAAATGGTAATATATAATTTTTAAGTATGGTTCATTTCATGTGTATACGTGTACTTTTTGCAGGTTCAGTGGCTTTTAGATAATTATGAAACCGCGGATGGTGTATCGTTACCACGATCCACTCTATACTTCTATTATATACATCATTGTAATGAAAGTAAATTAGATCCGGTAAACGCTGCTTCTTTCGGCAAGCTGATAAGATCAGTATTTCTAGGATTAAGAACTAGGCGTTTAGGCACCAGGTATTTATATAGATACACAAGTACTATATCGTCAGATAACGAGTGTAAATTTATTTGAGTATTTATGAATAATGAATTGAACCTTACAGACTCTACGTATTTCGAAAGCTTTGAATACATCCGTTGCAACAGATGTGTGACATAACTAGGATACCGCATTAATCATCATATTTTTGAATTTTAATAATTCGAAACGTTAAAAAATAATTATACAAAGTACCTGAGTAATTTAAAAACTTTTCCACGCGTGATAAAATTTGTGAAAATATTAACTATTAACTATTGCAATTTTTTATACCTGTTCACAGGCATATACTTGTGCATCTTGAACTTGCAAATATACAATCAGGTCAAAAAAACCCACCTAAAATCATTTGTCAATAGTACGGTTTCTATATTCAAATAAACGAAGACACTTAGCAGATGCAGATCTTTTTAAATATATTAAAACTGAAATATTAAACGTATATAATTAATATATATTTTTTATACATTGATCGTTTTGTGAATTAACCGCAATAGAAACATAGTATATATATTTTCCCCGATTTATTTTAATATATCAGTGCGGGATCCATATTTTGATCTAATTTATATAATAAATGACAGAAATGAAAATAAATAAAGCACACTTTTCTTACACAATGAGACCTGGCTACATCATAATTAAGGTCGACTAGTCAGCAGAAATAGTTCATTCTGTTTTTTAAATATAAATAACTTGTTTTAATACTGTATAAAAAGTGTTTTTATTTATTTAGCAAAGTATTACAATTTGCGATAAAAAAGAAATATATTTGATTCGTAATTTACATTCTACATACATTTATAAAATATAAAACTATTATACTTCCATTCTCTTGACGTTCGTAATTCTCGTACTATAACATTCACGAATTAGACAAAAATTTCCTTATGCGATTGCTGTAAGTGCTATGTAACTTCCCTTGTGACTAAAATATCACTACTCTCTGTATTCAAAATTTAATAGTGAAAATCGTTATGTTCATGCTTATTGATATTTGTGTTGTTAATGTGATTACTTACTTTTTAAGTTAAGAAACCGATAGTTTCATATTTTAAACAATTTCCTAATATCTACATGCGTATCTATATAAACAAATTTCTTACTTGAAAAGAAGTTATTTTCAAACTATCGAAATAATTACCGACGATTAATGTTTAAAAAGCGTACAATTCTTTTAATAACATTTTCTATGTGGAAAATATTACGTGTATGTTATGTATATGCTGGTACGTTGTGTAATAAACTGATTAAAAATTGTTTATAGGGGTAACTCGAAATATCATTATTATGGCATTCGTTTAAAAACTAATTCGCTTCTACATCAGCTGTCAGTTCATGAAGAGAATGGTTCGCAAACTCGTACTAACGGAAATAACAACTGCCAATCTCAGAAAAAGTATAAATCTATTAAATCCGATTCCAGCGATTCCCATTATCACGATCAGAATTATTCTAATAATTATAATAATTCAGAAACATCTCAACAGGTATGAAATCTTACATGTTTTCTCAAACATCGTATTAAAAAGATTATACTTGTAACAAAACTTCATAGATATTGTAATTTATTTTTAGTCTCAAAACCGACAGTTTCTTGGGGATGGAGCGTCCGCAATTCCTGATTTTCCAGAAATTGACGTTGGCAAATTATCCTTACCAGATGACTGTTCATTAGAAGACGTAGACACGTTCAGAAGTATATACAGAGAACATTGCGAGGTGCGAGATTTTAATTTCTTACAGCACTTCTAAAAGTACTGATATTTTCTGTATAAAAAAAATAGTGAGTTAAAAATATTTGTGATATTTTAATTTTTCCATGCAAACTATCGAAAATATAATTACTAAATTTAACAGATGAATGTAGGAATCTTTGATTTCCAGTTGATGTACTTGCTTATTAGTAGTAAGTAAAGTTTATTGTTGGTCCGAGATATCCTCGTTTAGGATACTCGCAGGTTTTAAACCACCCCCGTGCAATTGTGAAATATCCACCTGATGGAACCGTCTTGATGATCATGTGCCTTGTTATAGTGCCGTATTTTGGCATGTTTGTATATTAATTTTTTTATATATACGTACCTCTTGTTCATTGAAAAGTCACTTTTAATCTATATTTCCCCCCCCCCCCAGGTATTTAAATTCCAATTATTCTGGTTATCAATTTTTATTCGTTTTCTGTCAGCAGTAGTATTGTTATGTGCGAAAACGGGGCGGTTTGCCTACTGATTATTTTGTTCTCCTTTCTGTGGTCACTTTCTTGATTCCCTTCCATTCTATGCATTTCCTCCATTCTAATGTTACCTTGTTGTTCAAGACGAAATTAAATAATATTGACGAGTGCATCACCTTCTCGTAACCCACTTTCTATCAAATGGTTTGGAAGCTTTATTTAGAAGTTTGTTTTTGTATCTGGCGTCTGTTAATTGTTCCTTAATCAGCGATCGTAACTTAACGTCCGTTTTAAGCTGCATTAAGTAAAGCTACTATAGTTTTTTATTTCTATTATTTTCTTATTAAATAAATTGTACATTGCAGAGTTTTGTTTTACTATTTTTTCTTTGCATACTGTGTTCATTTTATTTTTTGATAACTTATTTTTCTATATTTTCAAACTTTGTTACTACGGTAAGTTGTGCTACGTAATTTTCATAATATTTACAAGTCCGTTGTTTTTGTTGTTAAATGAATATACGTCACTATACGATTATACGACTATATCTTCCTGGCTTATATATTTTGCCGGTATAAATTATTAATTTTAATACTGTGGTTGGACTGACTTTATTATGTATATTTCTATTTTTAATACATATTTAGTTTATCACATAGCTCACTTGTTCATGATTTTTAATGACATTTCAAAATCTCATTCCTTCGAGTAAACGTTAATTCGGATGCGCGAATATATTTTTATGCTTTATTACGTGTACATTGAAAAATCTACAAATTATTTATGGTAATCTTATTAATTATGTTGCAGATGTTTTTACATGCTGTTGAAAATCTTGAATTTACTACAATCGAATCGTTGTGGAGAGAATTTTGGCGTTGTGAAGATACATTAGATGATTGTGAAGAAGAAAAATATTTATCAAAGTATGTAGTTAATTTTATATTAAGAATACGAATAACTTACACGTTATAAAAGGTTGTTACGATTTTATATATATCCAAAATTATGCGAGAAATGTCATGTCGATGTTATAGTTTTTCTGTTTTATTTAGACACAAGTGAATAATGTTGCACACATGATATAAAAATCGTCCACAATGATTAAATTATTTACAACCATACGGGGGAGAACAACGGGGTCGGACATGTCACTTTCTAATGTGTATCTATTTGTGAATATAGAAAAATTCTGTTTATAACGCAAAGATTTTAGCAAAATTATTTTTTATTATGTACGTTTATACACATGTCCGCATTTTGTTGGCTGTGAAAAAATTTAAAACTTTTAAAACAAAATAAATATGTATGTGTGCATGCGCATGTATGTTTATAATTATACAATGCGAGAAATATGGAAAACGTTGTAATTTATATATCGAAATATAAACATTAATAATGTAACTATTTAAAACGTTTTTTGTTATTCGAACTATGAATAAAAACAGTGATAATTTAAAAAAATAATAAAGCAACTAAAAATATTATACGAATTTTCTATATGTTTACTATAGTGAGCCAAATTTTCAAAACAATAAAAAAAAATATGTACGATTTACCCTTGCAAGCTTATATATACTGTTTTCTCTTAAATATGTGTATATATATATATTTAAAAATATATATATTCTTACGAATTGTAATAATGTGTATGTATTGATTTTTAGGACAAAATTATATTTACTATCTAAATGCCCCGCTGTACAACAATTTGTTCAGTATGTGGACTATCGATTTTATCAGAATCTAGTCACTTTTCTAGTCCCTGATGTACTTAGACCTATTCCAAGTATGTATAGAAGTAGTGTAATATTAGTAGTAATACTAGTGTATGTGTATAATAGGATTACTTGGCGAGTTATGATATACGCTCGCAGAAATTGTGATTATTGTTTATATTCCTTATTATTTTTATATATATCGTATATTTCATTTATAGTTAAATATTAGTTCTTTAAATTAAAAAAGTTCTTTTTCAACGTTTTTTATTATAAGAATTTATTATTCCTTTCGTTTTAAATTATATTTGTACTCGTATAGATAATAAGTTTATACTTGTAATATATAATTAACAGGTTCCTTAACACAATCAATTAGAAATTTTGCGAAGAGTCTGGAATCTTGGTTAACATCTGCAATGGCCGGATGTCCAAAAGATATGATACTTATTAAGGTTTGTGATGTCATAAAAACTCAGTTTAAAATTTATAAAACATTTTTAAAAATAATAACTAGATCTGTTATAATTATAAAACAGTGTTTACGTGTATAAATTCTATAGTTTCTTGTATGCACCAGTTTTCCCTATATACATTTACGTATATATGTATAAATGTGAACATGAGCACCAATGTGTTTGAGTTATTGTATATGAGTCACATATCCACCTTAAGTTTTTCGTTTTTTATTGTTTGTCTTTTTTTTCCTGCTTAGACGTTGTAAGCCATTACAAATAAACAATAATTTCAGTAAGAAAAAAATATTGAGGTTAAGATTTTGAATACAAAATTGTGAACTAAGTTTTTCTGTTGTTATTGTTTATTTTAATTTAGCTGCATATACGTTTATTTACTAATTACAATTCAATCTTTCTTCAAAATTTTGTAAAGATTTCGTTATAATTACTTCACAACTAATACACATTTAAAAATTGAAATAATATTAATCGTAATTCAGGTGCCTGTAATGTAATTATTTTAACATGTACATGATGCGTCCAATAAGTAATAAGACTGTCGCCATAACATCAATACTCTAGCGTCATTTTTATAGAATTTTAGGAGTATGTTGGTACAAGTTTCCTCTTTACCCATAACTAGTTTCAAATAGGATGATTTGTCACAGTTCTGTGGCTGTTTATGTGCAAGCGTGTAGTGTAGATTGTCATAATTCTGAAATGGAAAAAACATCGAGCAACCTGTAGATATTAAGTTTTGTTTTAAAATCTCTACGGAAATAATTGAAATGTATAAAGTATCGTACAATGAGTCTGTTGCTAGTGTATTCCGCTGGTATAATTCATTTTCGTCAGGTAGGGAGTCGCTTGATGATGAGGAAAGAAGTGGGAGCCTTGCATCATGAAAACGAACAAAATCATTGTTGACAGACGATTGTAAGGCCGGTTGTTGGTTAGTGGAAGAGGTAACTGGTATTTCAAAAACAATTGTTCAACGAATTATCAGGAACGATTTACAAAAAAGATAGGCTGTTCGTGTGTTTCGTTGCACACTTTCTGTCTATTAAACAACGAGTCGTACATGCGGTACAACGTGCTGATAATGATCCAAATGGAAGAAATTTTGTAAACACGGTCATTATTGACAACGAACGTGGTGTTTCGCTTATGAACCTGAAACAAAACAGCAGAGTGTCTAACAGGTCGGCAAAAAATTCACGGTTTCAAAAATCAAAAGTAAAGAAATTTTTATCTTTTTTTTTTTTTTTTTTTTTTTTTTTTTTTTTTTTGACTCCGAAGTAATTGTGCACCAAGAGTTTCATCTTGACAGAAGTACAGTTAATGCAGCATTTTACCACATTGTTTTAGAAGATCTTTAATTGCACGTATTCGGTCGAACTTGTGAAAAGATCTATCTTTTTTCTGTTGCATAACACTACGTCTGCTCATACTGTAACTATTAACACCCAGTTTTAGCGAGGAAAAGGGTTAAGGGTCTTAGCCAACCCTACTCGCCTGATTTAAGTATTCCCACCGACTATTTCTGTTCTTACTGAAGACGGAGTAGTGACTACTTTTTTTTAATTGAAGAAGCTATGAAGAAGACACTTAACTTAGTTCCGAAAGATGATTTTTCAAAGATTATGGAAAGTTGGAAGAATGCGTCAACAATATAACGAAGACTACTTTGAATAAAAAGTTTGTTGCAAAATTTTGCAATTTGTTTATGATCACGATAAGATGCACTAATCAGCTATGCAATTTATTTTTCTTACATATTGTACCCTTAATTAATTATACCTAGGTTGCAGCAGTTGGAGCATTCTCGCAGACGTTACGCCGATATACGTCGTTAAACCATTTAGCTCAAGCCGCTCGTGCTGTATTACAGAACTCCACTCAAATTAATCAGATGTTAGCCGATCTGAATAGAGTGGATTTTCGAAATGTACAGGAACAGGTTATAAAATATTTTCCCTTTTCTTATTTTTCATCAATATTTAAATCGTGTGATAAAAATATAATTGAAATGCCTCGTGTTTTTAATAAATAAACATTGTTAATTGCATTTATCAATCAAACGCATGGGAGTCATATTATATAGTAGAAATGTAACTCAGTTAATTTAATTTAACCGTAACTTTTTCTAAATACATCGTAATTGTTTAAAATATAAATTTATTTAAAAGTTATTCATTGTTTACGTGTACTACTTTTTACAATTTTCAATGTAGTTCAATGGCTGTCGCGTTACGTATAATGACAACAGAATTTCGGACATTGTATAAGACATATACATATATATATATATATATATTCAAATTTAAACGATTAAAGTCTTGTATGACGAAACTAAAATTAAAAACGAATACGAAAATGCGGCATTAAAGATGCTGGGAACGTTCGTAATAACAAATTTAAATAACCGATGAGTTCGTACAAATGGTGCCTCAGAAAACTTTCAATGTGTAAAAATATTCTTGCAAAATAGTTATGTACGTGTGCTTAAGTTTATAAAATTGCCGGTATATATAAATTTTTTAACTTTATAGTGTTAATTAAATTTTAACGGACAAGTTATGGTCATTCGTTTTTAATTTTGTTCTTAAAGAAATAATTTATTACATAAGTTACCTGCTATTCGGAACAATATTTGCATATATAAAATCATTAGCATCGTCGTCCTATTGTTCGTTACCAAACGTAATGGCTAACCAGTTTTTCGTTATTTTTGCGTATAATTATGTGCGATGCACCTGCTCGTGCATATTATGTTATATGAAATTGAGTGTCACTGATTTCTCCGTTATAATTAAGATTTATATGATGATGAAAAACTTATTCCGCGATAGTTCAGTGCATTAGTAACTACGTCGTTGCCGCATAATCTATAAAATGCATACCTAGGTACATTGTTCTACGAAGATATGGTATTAAATCAACGAATAATAACTAAAATTCTTGTTAGAAAATATAAAGTTAAAATACTCGAAAAAGTAACATATTTTTAATCGGAGTCTATTTTTTTAAATTATACATTTATTTTTAATATGTTATCATTTTAAAGTTAAACATAGATTCTGCGTCATTTCTCATTTGTTCGTATAATTCTTCCCTATTGCTGTAGAAATCTATTGTTAATGGTATAAAAATATCGAATACACTGGGTCGATCATATCGGATGTCATCTTACGAGTTTTTTTACAATATTATTATTATTTATTTTTGGAGAATGTAAAAGAATAATTTATGTTCAGGCATTGTGGGTCTGTCAGTGTGATACAGCATTGGTTGAACGTCTAGAAGAAGATTTTAAATGCACATTGCAGCAGCAAAATTCGTTGGAAGAATGGGCTAATTGGTTGAAAAGCGTCGTTAACGAAGTTCTAAAACCGCACAAAGGAAAACCATCGTATATAAAAGCGGCGCGTCAATTCTTATTAAAGTGGTCGTTCTACAGGTGACTATTTTAATAATCGTTGTAGTATAACAAATAATCAGAAAAACGGTAAACTGTTTATAAGTTAAACGTTAATTTTCATACACAATAAGATAAATTATTAAATAGATTGTTGAAACTATCAAATATTCAGTCTATTAATGAACTAATCACTAATGCGATATTCAATTGTTTGTTAATATATATTTTAATATTGTACCTTTACACAATAAGGTCGAATCTGGCTCGAGCTATCCTTACTCAGAGTTCCTCTTTTCATCAATCTAATTCTTATTTGCGTTACTTTATATTTAATAATAGAATTAGTGACAAAATACATCCTTGTCGAACCCTTTTCCTTATATAATATTCTTTACTTTGTAATTCTTTGTCAATTCTGAGGATGTTACTATTATTTTCATTGTATCAGGTTAACCATATGTTTGGGTGCTCCTATTTTTAAAACCACGGACCATAGTTTACTCCAAATAACGTTGTCAAATGCTTTGAAGTTTGTTTTCTGTTGGGGTATTCCTCCTTAACCTTTGGGTAAAAACCCTAACAGCAATCAAGCGGGTTGCTTTGGGTTAGCGCCTGAGACATATTTATACAGGCGGTCTCAGCTCGTCAAGGTTAAATCGACCGTCTCAGAAATGAAAAGCTTTGTAGGCCAAACTTTAAACTGCTTTTACACTTCCTCACCCCTCGACGGCCATATATATATATTATTAATTTTTATTACAAGAATGCAATTCAATTGTATTTACACGCACATATATATATATATATATATATATATATATATATATATATATATATATATATATATATATATATCATAAAGTCGAATACGGATAGCTGCATTTTGTTATATCAGCAATTTATATTGCTGATTGTTGGTTCTGTTGTTTCCACATTCACTATCAGCTTATTTAAAAATACCGTTTTATCACTTTGTTAATTTTTGTAAATTGTGTATTTAAGTAATATTTTTTATATTTTTATAATTTTTTGTATATTTTTATAATTTATTATTTTTTATATTCACTACAGCTGAAAAGCTTTGTGATTGTTCATAAAGAAAAAAAATTGTAGTGATTTGAACTATATTTTTGTTGTTTGTTTTTTAATATACCATAGCCGAAATATATTTATTTATTTATAAATTGGTTATAATAATTTACGTAAATAAAGTTTTGAAAAAATCTGAGAGATTAATAAATGTTTTGTAATTCAAAATTATCGGGAATTATAATCAGCAGAGATTACGTGATAGAGATGATTTAGAATTATTTCCATATAGCGAACTAAAATGAAACCTACAATCCAAGAAGAATAATCATTTTTTTTAATTGTGTAGAAATTAATATCGCAAAACAAAAACTACAGGTCTTAAAATTTGACTGTGGTAATCGATACTACCAGTTCCTCGTAGTATATTTCCTTAATAAACGTATGAAATTGCTTCCTAAATATCCGTGAAACGTATAGAAGTAAAATTGTACATTTTGTAAGTTATTTGAAACGTTATATCGTTCCGATTATTTCCAATTTTAGTTCGATGGTTATTCGTGATTTAACATTAAGAAGCGCAGCCAGTTTTGGTTCATTCCATCTTATTCGGTTACTCTATGACGAATATATGTTTTATATAATAGAACATCAGATCGCTAAGGTTACAGGCGAAACACCCATAGCGGTGATGGGCGGAGAGGTAAGCGATTATTTATGCTTAAATATATATATATATATATAAACGGAATTCGTTCAAAATTAAGTGAAATAATTTTGTTTCCACAAGTATTGGTTGAAAAACATTTAGTATAAAATTTTCGTGATCATTGTTTACTTTATTTATTAAAATATAGCGTTAATTTATACTAAAATTTTCTTAAAATCGATGATATTATTTTATATACGGATGCATGGGCTAAAGATGAGTATATACGCAAGTGCCACGGATGTATGTATATGTAATATATATATAATACAGTCGTTATTAATTTGATACAATTTATTTCCAGAAATACGTTTCAGATTCATCAAATATAATAGAATGTTCGACGATAGCTGATTCATCCAATTGTAAAAATGGAGACATTACTTTGGAACAGTTTGATGAAACAACTTCATCGTTATTGCTGACTCCAGGCGATATACACATTATACCTCCTCCAAAAAGGATGAAATTAAGTTAACGTTCGTATTAAATACTTTATAATTATTTTAACTATATATATATATATATATTCAAAGCGTCATATTTACGCCATAAATAGAGGCTGACGATTCATGACTGATACATCAACTAGATTATTCAGTTTAAAACTCGTCGAACATTGTACACACAAATGTGAATAGTATCTTCTACTTCTTTAACTTTTTTATTATAATTGATAAATCATTTTATTTAAAATAATTTATTCTTCGTTATTCATATTTCCTGTTGCAAAAATTCCATCCTTCTACTATAGCCGGTAATTATGACATCGTCTATTTTCTATTTTTTTTCTTATATAAGAATTTTACGGTGCGGTATTTTTTAAAGCCTTTAGACTTAAATTCGATCGTTCAATAGAGTCAGACATGTTACAAGTGTCAAGCATAGGGTTAGTAAACAACCACTACCCATTTTTTTCATTGACTTAGAGCCGAACATAAATAATGTTAATTGAAAATTAGTTAAATCACTAATATTTATTTTCTTATAGAAAACACAACGCTTTTCGGCATTTGCGCCATTATCAAGTGAAACATTTTTAAAAAATCATAATTTTAAAATATAAAATATAATTACTAAAAATATTTGATGGTGATTGTGAAAATATACTCCAAAAATGCTGTTCTGCTTCTGTTCTGTCTATTTTTTTAATTGTTGAAATTTAACATCAATATATTTGTTTATTAATTTTGTTTTTTATATTAATTTTTTAATATTGAAGAAAAAAAAATAATATAAAAAACAAAATTAATAAACAAATATATTGATGTTAAATTTCAACAATTCAAAAAATAGACAGAACAGAAGCAGAACAGCATTTTTGGAGTATATTTCACAATCACCATCAAATATTTTTAGTAATTATATTTAATTTATATTTTAAAATTATGATTTTTTAAAAATGTTTCACTTGATAATGGCGTAAATGCCGAAAAGCTTTGTGTTTTCTATAAGAAAATAAATATTAGTGATTTAACTAATTTTCAATTGATTTTTTATAAAAAATCACTACATTCCACATTATATATAAAAAAAAAATAATGTTGATGTGTATAAGTTAGAAACACTCTTATATACCAAAATAAAAGTGCAAGCCTCGCACAAAAAAGATACTATTCCCCAATTTTTTCGATGTTAAAAACATGTCCACACAAAGTCTTATCGTAATTGTGCATTGGTTTGTGCCAAGTGTGGTGAAAACCATTCCTTAAACTAATAAAAAGTACAATGAATCATCAAAAAATAGTTCAAACATCAACTAGTTCTGCTACAGATACCAAACAACAGTCAATTCCTGGTACTTCACAGAGACCTACTTACTCCCAAATATTAAATAAACAGCATCAATCATGGCAAAGAAACTCTCCTATCGATAGCAATGCCAACATTGTTATAACGCTTCAGGCATTTTTAGCTGAAATAAAAACATTTAAAAATATGATGCAGCAGCAAAGTCAGCTTTTAAGTAGTCTAATAAACACTATCATTAAAGCTTTACTCAATAAAAAATGAGCTGCTTAAAAATAGTAACTTGTAATGCTAATAGTATACTTAACTATACACAAGAATTACAAATGTATCTAATACAAAATAATGTTGACATACTTCTGTTATCTGAAACACATCTAGTGAGTACACGACATGTCACATTTGTTGGTTACGACTAATACTACACTAATCAACCTGATAGTGGAGTCGTCATAAAAAGAAATATAAAACATCATGTAGTTGTGTCTGCAGTTTATTATCGACCAGAACATCATATAATGCAAAAACAATTTAGTGCTTTTTGAATAACTCTGGCGTCTAACTATATAATTTGTGGTGACTTTAATGCCAAAAATATCTATTGGGGATCTAGGATGACTTTTCCAAGAGGTAAGCAGTGTTAAAATTAGTAATTGATGTTAACAAAATCGCCATTATATAATTTGATACTTCTACTTATTAGCCAATTTATCCAAGGAAAATACGAGATTTGTTAGACTTTTTTTATAACTAGAGGACTACCGGAAAATTTCATTGATGTTAAATAAAATAATGTTCTATCATCTGATTATTCACCAGTGATATTAGGCAGTAATATTATTAGAAAATTATGTAAACCAAAGATCTTTACAGATACTTTTCGTAACAAACTGGAGGAAAAATTAATTTAAAAATATCATTCAAAAGTAAGAAACAGATTGAAGCTTCTATTGAGTACTTCAATAATCTTATGCAGCCGGCTACTCGGGATAGCTATAACAAACAATAATAAAAGTGAATACAAACCATTAATTTATCCTGCAGAAATAACGCATGAAGTAAATCTTAAGCGACAAGAAAAATGTATCAGATATAGATATCCTTCCGATAAAGCAGCTCTGAATTATCAGACAAAAAGAGTAAAAAATTATTACAAAGCTTAAAAAATAAATCATTTAAGTAATATCTATCTAATCTATCACCACTAAAGCAAAATGATTATATTCTCTTTGACAATTAATACGTAACTTGAAAAACCTTGGAAAATATTTAACCAATACCTTCAAACCCAGTGCAGGTTAATTTGAATACTCTTTCCTATGTCGAGAAATTCTGATACATCAAAACCAATAAAGCCAATATCTCCGGCAGAAATTAAAAAAAAAAATAATTAATGAATCCTTGTAAATCTCCTGGCTATGATCAAATTTCAGCGAGAATACTGAAAGAATTGCTAAAGAAAGGATTCGTTTTACCAACATACATTATGAGACCCTGTCACTGGACAGGATTCTTTAGCAAGTCATCTTACTCTAAGATATTAAATTTACTTAATAGCCTATAGAGCTAGTTGTAAATTGGCAAATGAAGTGAAAAAATATATATTTAATAGTATAAATATGATTGATTTGACACGCCAAAATACTTAATAACAGGTTTGGAAGATAATTTTTTTCTTTTAGCATTTATTCATTAAATCCAGTTTGGAGATTAATCGGTGTTATGTAAAATTATTTAACGTGCATTTCCATCGGCTCGTTTAATGTTGGATTATTTAAAAAATAATCTTTATATCATTACAAATGTAAATTTTTAAAACGGTCTCTGTAGTTTGATAATTTCGTGCGCTTCTAATCATTAATGATAATTATAATTAGTAGTATTTGTTTAGGTACAGTGCCAATTAAATATTTTTATTATATAATATACATTTTCATGTGTTTGAAATACCGTGGATTAATGTATTCACGAATATTTAAAGTTATAAAAAGTTTAAAGTAAAACCTTTGTAAAGTTAAGTATTATCCTTGACGACAACACATATATTCATACACACGTAAGCGCCGATGATTTTCGTTAGGGGTAAATTATCAAATAATACTGTTTATATTATTTTGAATTATTGTGTAAATAATGTGAAAAAGATATATAAATAATTAAGGAACGCAGATAGTTACAATATCTTAATTGTTTCGTGTAATTGATCCCCCATCTATCCCTGTCCTGGGTGTATCTAACTATTTGCTGTAGTAAACTGGCGCCAGTTATTATTTTGATATTGTCACATATCGCGCTGGTGGTCTTTCTCTCACCTGCGACCTTCACCCATACGTAATGTTATCAATTTTCCCGAGATTGTTCCGTCGCATGATATGACCAAGGAAACTGGATATACATTTTTTAATGATGTCTCGTAATCGAGTATACTTCTTCCAGTATTGACACATTTGTCCTCGCTGTCCATGGCACTCTCAGCATTCTCACATAATTCTCATATGAATGCCGCGAATACCAGATTATTAGCCGATCATTTTACACCGTTATTAACCGATCTGTAAGATTAGAATTTTATCAAGTTTGGAAATTAAATAAAAGTTGTTGACTTACGTAGACTACATGTGTGAAACATTTTTTTAATATGCGTTATTATGGTGTTTAAAAATTCTACTGCTACAATATTGAATGTGCTAATGTATGTTACTTAGTGTTGAAATATATGATATCGGAGGTCGTGCCAAATTTCACAACGATTCACTAGTGTGTATATATATATATATATATTTATAAATCGTGATCTTATCATTTCTCTTCGGTAGTAAGGCGAACTTATGGACGCAACATTTCACTGTTACCATTCTGTCAAGAAATCAAATAACTGTTTACTGCGAAGATAATGGTGGAAATATTTCGTGACGTGAAAATAAAAGTTTAATCTTCACTGTAGATACATTTGATCGTTCGATACATTACAACATAATATTTTCAAGCTGTTTCCTTATTATAGATTTTTTCATTTTCCCGTTCAAGTTCATATAATGCCATCAAAAGTATAATCATTCAACTGGATTTTAGCGATGCCAAATTTCCTTTTGTAAGTCTTCTACACGATCAGTAAATGATTCAAAATATATCGATTTATTATTAATTTCATCTATAGTCATTATTTTATATTCATATTAATAACTAATGTTTTCTGCTTTATATACAGGTAACAACCATTCAAAATATACATTCGATTATTTTTATAAACTTACGTGATATTAATAAAAGCATATAAGCTTGTATCTAAAAAAAAAATATATAATATTAAAATAATTTTAATTAAATATGAATTATTATTTTGACAGATTAATTGACTTTGTTAATTCGATCGTTAGCGTAAAATTGCATTTACTTGCGATAATTTTTTTTTTTGCTTAATTCTTAATAATAGATTTATTCTTTCTTAAAGTTAAATGTTCACTTTACTAATTTAAAATGTTCCCATATACGACTAGTTAATCATAATAGTGTTTCTTCTTTCTTTACATTACATCTACTTGAAACACCCACTTTAACATTTGATTTATTCACAAATATAGTCGTTTTATAAAATTTTGTGCCCGTTTCCTGTAGTTAAATTAGTTTCTAATAAAATATTACATGTTTGCCACTAATTTTTATAACGACAAAAAATCAATTATAATTATTAATTAGTAATATTTTATTTTTAAGAGATAAAATTAAAAACCAATTCTGTTATTTTAGTAGTAAAAATCGACTGACTATAACACAACTTAAAAATACAATATTTTTGTCGTGATTAATATAAAATGGCGATTATTTTATATTTTATTCATTTAATGTGCGTTAATAATTAATTTTACGTGAAGGCATGCTATATTTTATCGTTCTACACATATTATATCGTGTTAACTAATTTTGCTGTGATAAGATAACCATCAAGTAAACATTATATTAAAACAGATTCGAAAATCGATTTTATATTTTAAGTGATCATTGTACTACGAAAGTATTATTAGTCATTTGACAGTTTTAAATATATTTACGATATTTCCACACATTACGCATTTATTATGCGTATATGTATTTATTTATAATCGTGCGCACATTTAACACGGTTTTTATAATATTTTTACCTAAACACGCTTTTGTGTGTTTTTTTTTTCAGATATTTTTAATTTGTCACATTAATTATTAAACTTATTACGACTGGAATTATATCAATTTATGTGTCATATTTTTTTCACTATTGTTACTTAACTAGGTGAATCCGAGACAAAACAATATTTATTCATGTTAGTAATGAACTGAATAAATTAATATTCCGAACAAAACAGGAGAGTTTCTCTAATTTATATAGTCAATTTAAACCCTTTTATAGAACAAGATTACTCATTATGGAAGGCAACGCGCTATTTCCAACAACCAGTTGTTAGAATACCACCTTTGAAGGATGCGGCAGCTGGATTTGCCACAACTAAAAAAACATGATTTATTCACTGAATATTTTTCGAGAATATTACAGACGAGTGACAGTCGACTGTACTATTTAATAGAATATAAATGCGTAATGAATTATTCAAACTTGTTACTACAGTAGCAGGTAATATCAATAATGACATTAATCCGGCATGACTAATAAAAATAAATGTCAAGGAAAAGTATTACTTTTACATATGTGTATAATACTTGTATATGAAAAAGTCAGATAACCCAGCGTAACAAGTTAAATCATATGGACCATCTCACTTTTTTTTTTTTTTTTTTTTTTTAATAAAAAAATATATTCTGTTTCTTCTTTTGCAGTGAAGCCAATGTTTATCAATATGAAAACTAAAATAGCATCGAAATATTTCATAGCAATTATTTTTTGTTTTCAGTTGCGTAGTTTATCGTTGCTTTCAGTGATGAAAGTGAAAGTATCCAAATTAATTTTTCAGTATTATTTAACAGCGCATAATCTTGAATTTTTCTGACAACAATTTGAACTATAACTTTTCACCAAACATTGATTTGCACAAGGAAATGATTCTTAAATTTCGAATTTTTATATTAGAAATTGTCATTTCTTGGATGACAGTAGGAATCTAGTTGTGCTGTTCGCATACCATCGTTATTAATATTTTTACTCTTCTTACCTTGTTTGCAATTTTTTCATAAAACCGTCTTCTGTTTTATTTTTCTGTGTGTATACACATTATATTTTATAATGCAGTTATTGGGAAATTGCATCATGGATTAATACAACATTCAATAACAATGTATATTGATGTTTTGAAAAACAAATAGTTAAATTATTTTTGGTTCTAGAGGTCACAAAGTTTGTAATGTGTCAATTTTATATATATATATGTGTGTGTGTGTGTGTATGTGTATGTAATTTATGGTTTTGTGTATAAAATGAAAAATCACATATCTCAACAGCGTCTATATATAATTCGCACAATTTCTGTAAATGTAATATATAACTTGTGCTTAAGGAATTTATCTATTTCATTATAGATGCAACGATTCTTCTGCACGAATTCTGGCAATTTTTTCTATCGACGTTACAAGTTGCAGTTGAAGTTTGCGTAATTTATTTTGATGAACTAGTGTTCGCACATTTTATTTAAAAATTTAAAACAGTAATGTTTTATGACGTACCGTGTGAAATAAATGTTATATTGAATTATATCTATATAGATGACAAACATGAACGTCAGTCTAGCAGCAACTATAAAAATGAATAACCGATATAGTCTAAAAGCTGTTCAAAATGTTATGTATTCCTAAGTTACTGGATATCTTATTTATTGAATGTAAATTTATGCAATTGAACAATTGAAATTTATAAATATATTGTATAAAGGCTTAAATTTTTCGGGGTGAGTGTCACTTATACTGTGTGCGTAACATTGATACGTTTATCTTTGTTTAGAAACATCAATATTGTATACAAATGAACCGTATATATAACATCGATTTATTTCATAAAAGGATGTTAAAAATTATTTCATAAAAACCACCATATAGCGGTGTTATATTGATTTTGAAGATGTAAGAAATTTAAAAGAATGATGGAGAAGATGTATATAAATATATGAATACATCCGTCTATTGTGTAGATTTCTTGCTGGGTAGGGGTAATAAACTAATTTTATATTAACTGAATAGTGAGATTTCTAATGTAATTAATATATTTATGACCTAACAATCTCTGGGTAAAATGTGTAGTCTCATCCATTTTGTAATAAGTGGTTACTTTTCCTCTAAAATTAGTGATTGTATAAATTATAATTGTTATGCGTTGGTGGGTACAAATTAGAAGGCTTGTTTCCCATTTCATTTTCTTACACATTATAGATAAATTTTTAAATTAATGATTGCTTAAATCTATATTACATATGATCTTTATTTGAACCTATTATGATAATATAAAAAGTATTTTAATTATTTATTATAAACAAAAAAAGAAAAATTTATTATTTTACATGAATTGCAGTCACACATTTTTATGTTTTACAAGAATATTCAAATACATACAGTACGGGTTTAAGTATACATTTCGTGTTAAAATATTCAAATTGATGCATTACTTGGAATTATAAATCATAAAATAAGTTTCTGTCAATTATAAAACAACTAAATATAACATATGTATTAATCTTATATGTAAGTTTTAATATTGTAATAATAAATTATTTACAATAAATATATTTTACATACGGAAATGAAGTTTTGGAACCATTTTTGATGAGCCTGTTTTAACTTCCACATATTCTGGATCTGTGAATTATACTCCATACTTCCCGGGGTTTTTCAACTGATAAGTGATACGAAATCCACATTATGTGTGTTTACTATTTTGTGTTTATTTAATATTCTCTAATTTCTCTGTGGTCATTGTAATTTGTTTATGCGTTTGTTAATTGCGCTTAAAGTGTAAATTTTAGGTTTTAGTTAATTTAGCAACTATATTTAATTCTCAAGTGGTATGTAATGTTTATTTATTTAACGTAATATAAATGAATCTTAAACTTTCAAATTTGTCAGTTTCTCGTATCTTTAATGATAAATATATGGTAAAAAATAAGTTTAGGACTGTTTCGAATTTAATATCAAATTGATTTTTATATGCATTAGCTTTATATGGTATTATGATAAATTGTGGAACAAAAAAATAAGAAAACAATATATAAAATACTGAAAGCTATATATTTGCAAAAAAAGATTATTAAATGTTGAATATATTGGAGAGTAGTGATTTTTTATTAATTAATAATAAACCAAACAAAATATAACACAATCACTAAAATTTTTTAATCGCGAAGCTTTTCGACAGTTACGTCATTTTCAAGCACGCACCAAAATTATTACATTTTTTTTATATATGAATTACCAGAAAAAAATCTGGTAATTCATATATAAAAAAAGATGTAATAATTTTGGTGCGTGCTTGAAAATGACGTAACTGTCGAAAAGCTTCGCGATTAAAAAATTTTAGTGATTGTGTTATATTTTGTTTGGCTTATTATTAAAAGATTATTAATTGTTGATATTCATTTTTTTTGTTTTAAAAGTAATTATTTACTATGAATTACGCTTAATGAAACATTGAAGTTACATTTTTCTGTCTGATGATAATTTGAAAAATTGCCGTTGTTTATTTCTAGAACAAAATGGTTAAAGCAAAGAAGTTCATATTAACAAAACATTTCGACGGCTTCCCGAAACTTGATGATTTTAAACTGGTTGAACATGATTTACCTCCTTTAAAAGATAAAGGTAATTTTATATGATCATATAGATGATAACTATATTATCATTTTTAATTGATATATCATAAAAGGTTTATTAATTTTTCCTTATTCTTATTAGAACACAAATTATTATGTTACAATTAATGTTACATGAACTAAGCTCTTTTTTTCTCTTAACTTATTGGAGTCATCAATAAATTAAATTTTTTGGGGCGTTCCTAAAAATGAACATTTTCGATTTTGTAAAATAAAATATAAATTTTTGTCGTTTCTATTTATTGTTGAATATTTTTTATGTCGCTTGTTAGTTTATGTTTGTGGTGAAAAAAATCAGTCCGATGATTGTTTATTTATAGCGTCGGATATAAAATATTAGAATTAGAACAATTTTCCGATCAGAATATTATATATATTCCGAAAAATAAATATTTTTTTGTCAGATTTCGATGTTATTCACGTGTATGTTGTACGATAAACAAAGCTGGGCTCATTTCTAAAATACTTGTACACCTTAGAATTGATCGGGCCTTCGACAAATTGATAAAAACGATAAAAAATAATAAAAAAGCAGTGCATTTTATTTTATGGAAATTATTAAAAACTTACTTTTAAAGTGGTTATAATGCATGGGCTAGATTTTAAAATTAATTACATTCTTTTGAAATTTTACTTATTTGTATGCTTACAAACATGAAATTTTCACCATTGTGGCGGTCTACTTCCGATTTTATCGGTTGGTTAGGTTAGGTTACACTCAGTTTGGTTAGTATGATTAAAGGAAAAAACGAGAATAGCAAAATACCCAGCTTGGTTAGGTTAGAATCGGAGATATGTTTCGGCTAGTTAGAAGTAGATTTTTTTATCCCCTTTTTATCAGGTACGGACAAATTTGTGTCATCAATCAGATGTTGTCTCTTGAGAACGCACTTGATTTCTTGAGAATATGTCCATTAGCAAGGTCTCAATTTAGATTTTGAATTGGCTACATTCAATCCATCATCGTTCTTCTTTTCAATCGTTTAACTTTTGCTGTTTTCTTAAATAAACTATTTACTACTGGGTTTGTGCGGTACTGTATCTCCATATATGTTTTTGAATCGCTACGTGAATTACATCTTTTATGTATTTTATATTTAGATCTTCGTGGAGCATACGGTTTTTCAAACGTACCATGCTACTCCCATTATAGCACGTAATACCCTGTTTTGATAAGTCTGAATTTTGCTAACACTGCTTTTAGACACACAGTCCCATAGTTCCGCCATACAGGCTTTAATCGACGTTGTACAGTAATAATTTGTTTATAGTATGAAGTCGCGAATGCGGAACAAGCAACCAGAATCTTTAAGTTTAGTTCCATTTTCTTCACTCTAATATGCTGAGCCCACGTTAAAGTTTGGTCTAGGTGAACTCCAAGATATTTTATGGTTCGACTTAGTTCAATTTTCCTACCTTTGATAAAGATATTATATCTATCGCGAACAATTCTCCTTTTAGCAAATATAATGTGGGTACTTGGACTCATTTATTGTCAATTTCCATTCGCTCGACCAATTTTCAATTTCATTGACTGCACTTTGCAAGGTTTTATTTGATATTTGCCGAAGCTTATGTGTCACCATTATTGCAGTGTCATAAGCAAATGTTGCTACACGCATTCCTTGGTACGAATATCGAGTACAAGTAGAATTAAAGGAAAAAACGAGAATAACAAAATATCCAACTAGGTTAGGTTAGAATTTGTCAGATTCATTTCGGCTAGTTAGAAGTAGAATTTAAGCAAAAAGCGAGAATTGCACATTACCCGGATGACTGATAAATCGAAATTTATAGTAAGATCTAGTTTTTAAAATTTTAATTTTCTCGAAAAAATGTAGTTTCCGCAAAAATGGCCATTTTTACCGATGCGATTTATAAAAAATCGATAATATTGGACATAGTCTTCTCAACTGCTAGTTTCCTATGACGTTCATTCAAATTTTACATATAAGTATGTTTATACGGTAATGTCGATTAGGTTATTATAGTTATTGTTTTATTTTAAAAATTATTTTAATATAATAATAAGCAAGATCGTTATTTTAAAAAAATCCCTGTTCAGTTAGGTTAGATTAGTTAGCAATATGATTAATGACAAAAAGGAGAATAGGTTCACCACTCGACCATGTTAAAAATCGGCAAATATCACATTTAGATAGAAATGTTAACTAATCTACTTTCTCCAGATAAGGCTAATTCATCAGTTACATTAGGTGTAAACTATTTCCCTATAAGCGTAGTTTTATGACTCTTTTACTTTTTCTTTCATTATTAACTGTTTATTATATCCCAATTTTTACGTAATTTCTTTATTTTCCATCACATCCCATTTTCTTTCTATAGAACCTTCAAAAATGGTTTCCACGGATTTTTGACTTCAAAGTTCATTAAAAATGTCACTTTTGACATTTTGATATTATAAGTTTCTAATAAATTACAAAATTAAATATTTATTACAAACTGTAAATTTAGTTCATTATGCAATATAAATAATCATGCCGATATTTGGTACATTCAGTAATTTCATGGATAAAGACAAAAAACATATTTCACGTGTATTGTATTGTTAGAGGATTATAGTAATATGCGAATAAATATTTTTAGAAATATCCACTTTTCTATATGTAAATTTTTCACATTCGATATGACATTAAATTATTCGAGAATATTTGATTAAGGGATTGCTTATTCATTATTTTACGTTTAATTTTCGTGATTATATTTTTAAGTACTACATTATATACAGGGTATGTATGTAACATCGATCCGCATATTTCATTTTAGTATTGTTTGATAACCTAATATGTCATTGATAAGGTTGTTTATTTAATAATCCTTAATTAACGTAACTATCCTTGCATGACAGTTAAAATGTTTCAGTACGTTAGTAATTTGAACATATAGATGAAATGAGCATTTTTAAATATAATTTTTTTCCTGAAATAATTTTTCATTAAATACAAATTTATTAAAAAACGAATTTATATAACTTTGTTTAAAATTTTACTAATTTGCCTAAAAATTCATTGTGCTCAATTTTAAAAAAATGATTCACTGAATCATATTCAAATATTTTACGGCTGATAAGGTTTTTTTGTTTCGTTTGTTTTTATTTGTACATGCAGTAAAACGTTTTGTAAATAATTTTCATTTAATGTTAAATTGTACACATCAAGAAACAATTTTTAAAATATCAAATTAATACACTTGATAAATGATAATATTATAATGATGATTATAATGTTGGATTTTTCTATAGAATAATTAAAATTACTTTATATAACTACCTTCAAAATAATTAATAGAAAAAATGCAACTATTATTATTTAAAATTATTGAATTTCGAAGAAAAAGTTTAAATTACGCACAATATAGAATCTGTTTAAATTAAGAAAACGAGCATTACTTAGTGATTGCTAAATATGAAACAAAATATCTTTACGACTTCATATCGTATATGATCGGATTGTTCACACTATTATTAATTTATCGTTACCCACCTTGAATTAAATATTTTGATCAGTCCTGAAATGTTTAACCTATCAAGTTGTCAACTGAAGTCTCAATAACATTCGTTTACATTTATTATACATAAATGAATTCAGGCATTATAATAAGAAACACCGGGCCTTGAATCGTAACTTGTCTTTGTTATGCTTAACCCGTCTTAATTGTTCTGTTGTAATATAATCTCCAATATTAAATGTACGATATTCGATTGTATCGTTGAAATAATTTTAATTAGTGTTCTGCATGTTATCATTAGATGGGAATTTTTCGTTAATTTTTATTTCATGATTAAGAAGTAAAACCTTAGTTTTATATTTTAAATTCCAACCATTTTTGCCAAATTTAAGTAATCTGTAAGTTATTTTCTTATCATATTAACATTTTTACATTATCTCACCTTTGGTCTCTTTAAATTATAAATGGCACAAATTTATTATACATCGGATACTACAAGGTTATATGATTTGCTTGTTGTTTCTCGTTAAATAACGGAGAAATTAGTAATTTTTAAACAATTTTCTATTTTTGTTGCGTATACCTCATTGTTTGCAGATTATAAATCAGTTTACACTTTCATAATTTTTTTAACGTATACTAGAAGACGTGTGTTACACATTGTTATGAAAATCCGAAGACTTCATTGTTTAACATGGTGGTGTATTTTCAATAATCGAGCAATTATTGTGTAACATAACTCATTATAACTTAATTAGCTTTAAGTTGTAAGTAGAACAGGTTGACTTATGAGAACGGGTATTTATCTAAAACTGGTTGTACTAAATATACACTGTACAAGTGTAAAATAACTTTGTTTTCATATTTTCAACAACTATCACTGAACTGATATTATTTTCCACATATAAAAGTAATTTTATGAAATAATAGTATCCGAAAAATTTTTAATTTATTTTTTTGCGCGTTAGTTATTATTTATATTTAGGAGCGCATTTTTACAATATAATTTCTTATTAAAAACTTCATATATACTAAAGATTATATATATATATATATATATATATATATGTGTATATATATTAAATCATCATTGTAGTCGTATTGTTCGTTGCCGAACGTCGTGACTAGCTATTGTACGTTTATTTTTACGTACAAAATGAGCTAGCATTCGAATCACTATTTATATGCGACACCGATGCGCGCGCATATGATGTTATACTGAGTGGGAAGTCACACTACCTTCTCCGTGATAATTAAGAATTAAATAATGATGAAAAACTTTCTATGTCGCGTGTTGGTTTTGAAGCTCCGACCCTTAAGTAGGCAGTCGAGCATTCTAGTAACTACGCTACCACGGCATATATATAGCTATCCATTCTTCGTAAAAAAAAATCGGCTTTGCTGTTAATGAAGATTTGATAATAGTTACTTCTTGCTTAAGTTGAACGAAAATAGGACATTATCAAACCGGAAGTAGTATAAAAAAAAAGTAAATTGGAAAGCATGTCACCCACTTTATGCCTACACCAAACTTGCCGATGGGCAGCTAAAATCTAGACGCAGTTTTATGACGATAACTGAGAAGCCACGATACCCAGATAGCATGGAAATATTTTCAACTTGGAAACTTTCACTTAGCAGCAATCTAAACTACAATTTGTAGAAAAATTATTCTTTAACACATGTAATGAATAAATTGATAAGTTTTCCTGATTAAACTGTGATGTCAAAAATAACTTGTTATTTTTTGTTTGTAGCCTAGGCATTATTTGAAAAAGCTATGTCGAAAATTGTGGTGCAAAATTAAATGTACAGGGATTTCGATTTAGAAAGTATAAAATCAGCTAAATACTGTAAATAATAAAATATTGAATTAATATATATTGAGTGGCGGCTTTCCGTCTAATTGCTGAAGTTAAGCAACGGTACTTGGATGGGTGACCGCCGGCTTTGCGTGTTGTTGGTATCTCCCAATTTGCCTGGCCCGCACGGGAGATTAGGCTATTTTCTCCTCAATTTATTGATTTGGGAGACCTACGTCCAGCAGTGGACCGATATAGGTTAAATATATATATATATATAGTTATTATTCTAACTCACTCGTTGCCGAGTATGAGTGCCTTTTCTAATGATATCTGTTTCTGGTAAATAATTTAATGTCTGAATCTGATATTAATCCAATTTTATAATTAGATTTATAACTGCATTGTACACATTGATAGTGATCTATGCTCCTTCTTCCCTCTTTTGCGCGACTTCTGGCGTTGTGAACATTTGCTAATCTTGCTGTGTCACCGATGAATTTTCTCCATTCAGTTCTATTGAACGCCCATTCTTCCAAGTTTTATTTTTCTTTAGATTAATACCGTTATTTTTGATGTAATTTGATAACACATCTTTAAATCTTAATTTTGGTCTTCCACTATATCATTCACCAGTGTGTAATATACCATATAATAATCGCTTCTGTATGATTGTTATCCATTCTGATAACATGGCCAACCCATCTTAGCAGAGCTCTGGTTAAATATTGTTCTATTTTATTACAATTTGTCATTTTCAAAACTCTTCATCTGAGATCTTATCTCCATGTTATTCTTAAGATTTGTCTGAGCAATCTCATCTGACAAATTTCAAGTTTTTTAATTTGATTGCTTCTGATTGGTCATGTTTCACAACTATACAACAACGTTGATAATGCCACTGTTTTATAAACATTTAGTTTCGTATTTATATGTAAATTTTTATTCCTAAATACACGTTGTGCCAGCTTGTTGTAGGCAATCATTGAATTTTTATTCTATATTCGATCTCTTCATATAGTTCATTATTATCGCTAATTATGCTTCCAAGGTATTTGAAGCGTTTGAAAATTTTAAACTTCGACCCGTTTATATGAAAATTTTCTTCAGTACCATTCAATATCATTATTTCTGTTTTGTTTGTGTTTATACTTAATCCATAATCCCGATATGTATCATGGAGACATTCTGCAGAAGTTTCACCCAGTATAACACAATCATCATCATATTGTAAATTTTTCAGGTCTTGTTGCTCATATTGAATTTTTGTAGATTATATAATCCCCCATCAAAACTATATCTTATTTTTATACCAATTTGTTTAATTTTTCGTTTGTATGTTAAGAAAATCATTACCATATAAAGATTAAACAAAGACGGTGCGAGCACACACCCTCGTCTTACACCTGGTTGTTACCAGAAAAGGTTCTGCCAGTTCGGTATCACAAATTACGAGGTTTCCATGCCGTCATGTATCTGTTTTATAATTGAAACAAATTTTGATGGGCAACCAGCTATTTCCAAGTATCGCCACAGCGCATTTCGATTAACCGTATCGAAAGTCTTTTTGACATCTATGAACGCCATATACAGTAGCTTTTTCCATAACTTGTCGTATGGCATACACCATATCTATTGTGCTGCGCTCTTGTCTAAATCCACATTGTTCCTCTGGAAGATAAGTATTCATTACTAGTTGCAGGCGTTGCTGCAAAATTAAACTCAGGATTTTACTGGCCGTGCAATGAAGTGATATACCACCATAATTTGAACAATCCTTTTTGTCACCTTTATTTTTATAAATGGTAAAAAGAGCCGCATCTTTAAAGTCTTTAGGTACAGTTGAACTTTCCTATATCTTCTGAAACAGTTTAATCAAGTATGCCATGAGCACTACCAACTTTATATATTTCGCTTGGTATGTGATCTAACCCAGTGACTTTATTTACTTTCAGCCTTTTAATAGCATGTGCAATTTCTTCTGCAGTAGTCGGGATGTCCAGATCATAGTTGACTTTCTGTACAGGTAAGTCATTTGGTATTTTTCCATTTACCGCGGGTTCATTGTTCAATAATGTTTCAAAGTGTTCTTTCCATATAATTTTTACTTTATTCTTATCTCTTATTATAGCTCCGGATGCATCTGTGATAGAAATTTTACGTCTAGTATTTGGTAAATTAACTGCTGTATAAAAAGCTCGATTATCATTTTTATTTCTTACATTTCTTTTGTTTTATAAATCCACCATTTATTCTTGGGTCACCTTGTTTCTCGTTGTATCTCAGCTTTCAAAGTCACAATTTATTCCGTTTTTTGTTATTTTTTTGTATCATTTTGCTATTCTATAAAAGTCTGTCTGTTATCTTTTATTTTTAATCGTATTTCTTCTTAAGTATCAGTAAACCAGTCTTGCGAGCGTTTCTTTTTATAGTCTAAAACATTTTTAAATGTTGAGTTTATGTTTTGCTTTATATGATCCCATAATTCTTCTACAGATCTCATTTCATTTAGTATGTTCTTCTGTAAGTTATTTTTTAACTCCAACATTTTTTAAGCACATCTCTGGAGCTATGTTTAGGACACCTTTTCTAGTCCCCTACAATAATGTGGTAGGCAGAGCGGATCCTAAATAGGACTGCCTAGTCGTATAACCTGCTGCCGAGCTTCAATGTCTTCCCATCCTTTTGAAAAGCGACCATCTGGATTATACTGCTTTCCGTGCAGAATCGATGGCTAAAAGCTTCGATTCGAACCAAACCTGCTCCCGTCACCACGATTTCATCACCGTAGTACTTTTTAATAAAAGACAGAAGGAAAATATATTGGATAACAGAAGAAAAGGCTGTAGTTGCGCATATTTTAGGAACATGGAAGCTGGTGCGCTAACGACAACCATGTCGTCCATCCAACTACACCGGTTGACCCAATGACAAGGATGAAACCAGGATAATTTGTCTGGTGTAAGTCAGTGCAGTAAGCTGCAGGCAGGAATAGGAAATGTCGAGAAAAAAATGGTTAGGAGAGAGAGAATTAGAAAAGGATGTGAGAAGGGAACTCTCCTGCATTTGCTCAAGGTACACACCAGAGAGTGGTTTATTTTCCGAGTATCCATTCTCCTAGGATAGTTAAATACCAATGTTACAGAGTCTGCCCTACCCTTTGTTATTAGGGTAATAGCAGGGCGAGACATATGACTGTCTGGACTCGCCAGGACCAGAACTTTCAACGGTTATTGTTGAAGTTTTAATGATCCCTCCACAACCTCCAGCCATGTATATCCTGTCACTACTGGAATCATCTACAAATGAGACTTTCCGTCAGTAGCCGTTCTTTGTCCGCGACTGCTTGTTTGTTCAGCTGAATATTCTGGACTTATTCACAGCTAACCTCTATATCTAGAGGCCATTCCACCATCCGCAACCTATAGACGCGCCCCGTTCCGATTAGAGCTCCGGCTCTCGAGAGGTGCAAAAGTAGTAGATATGAAACGTAGCTATATGAACAGTATACACGATATGTAAAAATGATTCTCAAATAATAACAACTGTTTCGAAAAATATAAAATGATTACGCTGGGTTTTTTTTATTAGTAACGTTTATTCCACATAAAAATATGCGACGAATGAATAAAATTAGATAACGAACCGACTGTGTGATAAAATATAATTAATTAATTATGAGGAAGGTCAAAGAAAAACAAAAAACCGTTTAGAAAAATATTACATAAGATTATTCAACGTCACCCGAATGTTCCATGTTTCAAAATTGTTTCGTGAGCACTTTTGTAAATTTCTTATCGTATCGATAAATTATTAATAGTTAATTAAGTCGATTAACGAATTATTTACTCGATTTGTTTTTTTATGTTTTTCAAAAGCTCGATTAGTTACGTATAATATTAAAAAAATATTTTGGTGCATTTTCAGTTTCGAAATTTTATCCAACATACACGCTACAAGTCTTTTATTTATTTACTGTTTCGTTTGAGCGAAAGTTGATTTCTGATTGATATTGTTCCATTTCGATATTAAAGTTTAGTTTATTCTAGGAAAAGTATATTTATAATTCCCAATTAGAATTTTATTAATTATTCTATAATGTCCATTAATAATTACCATTTTATTAAAACGGTTTTTCCTTACGTGTTCAACTTTTTTTCTTATATGTTTAATTAATATTACTTCTACAATTTAATAATTCTTTAGTACTGGGCAAATTTAATGATGACTAATGTTTACATATTTTTTATTACCATTTATTTTAACTTAGCTTTTTTTTTTCAGATAAGTGTAATAAAACTATCGGTTATGTAATGCAGAAAATTTCGTAATATATTCTATCGGGGAAAGATAAAAATATTTTAACTTTATTTTCGTACTATTTTTAAACATTTAAGTTTAACACCTTGCAGTTTGTTAACATTGCGAGCAATAAACTTTTTTTTTATTTATTTATTACACATCGGCAATGCCAATTTAAGGTGGAGTGCAATCTTAAATATAGCTTATATTACATTATTTTTAATACGTTTTCTCATATCACAATTAACATAATTAACGAACCACTTATAGCAATAAACTTAGAAAACAACTTTATTGCGAAGTTAAACGCGGTTTTGTTTGTTGAAGTAATAAAAACCGAATAAAGTTGATTAATTATCGCTTTGAGAATAAAATACGGCTATTATTTCTTTCATTAAAAAAGTTAAATTTTCTCTGTGTATTATAAAATATTTTTTTATTATTATTTCTAATGCGTGTTTTTATTCGAAACTGATAGAAAAACTAAATTTGAATATAATAGATAAGGAATTATTTTGAACAATTAAAAATTAGTGTAATCATTATGTACGCTGGATATTTAAGGATTTAGAATTAAAAATAATTAATAATTTTTTTATCAATTATGAAACCTGGACTAAAGGCTTATTCGTAAATTTGTACGCGATATTTCTTAAAAAAAAAAACACACAATATTATAACAATAAAAATCAGCCATGCGTTTAACAAGGGAAAATAAAAGTAAAATAATTGAACTTTAACTCGGTGAAATATTGGAATAAATTCTTGTTTTTTAAGTTTTTGATTGATGCCATGGGGGTTCAAAAACCCGTTCCCTGGCTAAGACAATAAGTCTAAGAAAGTAAACTCTAAGAGAAAATCCGCTGGAAGGCAACTGAAACCCAACGGGATACCTTTTCTATGAAAATTATGGAACCTCTAATTATATAATGATAGTATGTCATGCGGTCCGACTAGCAATCGGCGCTATGTGGGGTTTGGACCTGCTAGTGTTAAATTAACGACTGGCCACAATGATGTAGGAAACCAGGCATCGCGTGGAAACTATGCAACTGAAATGAATATATGAAAATATATAAAGATCGGAACATGGAATGTTCGTCGTTTAAATACTGGAAAACTGACTATAGTTGAATATGAAACTTCGGAATTTAATATTGTTGGAATATCAGAAACGCATTGGAAAGGCAGAGGATACTTTATTAATAATAATAACAATGCAGTATACTATTCTGGACATGAAATCCACCACACAAGTGGAGTAACAATTATAATACACAATAGGGATCGTAACAAAGTGACTGCGTATGAAGCAGTAAACGACAGGATAATAGTAGTCAAAGTGAAAGCAAATCTCGTAAACCTAAACATTATTCAAGTTTATGCTCCAACTAATGAAGCGAAATAAGAAATTGCAGATAATTTTTATGCTGCTCTGGAAGAAACGATGGGAAAGATACCATCAAGGGAATTGATAGTGGTTCTTGGAGTCTTTAATGCAAAAATTGGGGAAACAGTCCATGATTCGGAGTTGCAGAATGCTATAGGCACGTATGGCCTTGGTACCAGGAATGAAAGAGGTGAACAATTAATTAACTTCTGCGCTAGTACAAGAATGTTCATATGTAACTCCAGTTTTAAGCATCGCCCAAGACGTCTATATACGTGGCGTTCCCCAGGTGATCGGTTTCGGAATCAAATTGACTACATCTTAATCAGTTCGAGATGGAGATCGTCAATTCGAAATGCAAAAACGTTCCCAGGGAAAGAATGCGATCAATTTATGTCCCGATCCATAAAAAAGGTCCCCGAGACATATGTCAAAATTACAGAACTATAGCACTGATGTCGCATGAGTAATGTTGCATATTATCCTGGAGAGACTGAAATCTTACATACTATCACAAATATCATGGCATCAAACAGGGTTTATACCAGGAAAAGGCACAAGATATCAAATACTAAATATGCGACATATAATTGAAAAATGTCGGGAATTCAATATTACAATTTACGTATGCTTTATAAATTACGCAAAGACGTTTGATTGTGTAAGATGGGTAAAATTATGGCAAGTTTTAGAGGAAACTGGTGTACCGCAACATCTGATATAATTGATTAAATTATTATATAAAAACACAAGTGGAAAAGTGAAAATAAATAAGCTATCTGAGAAATTTCAGTCTGAAAAAGGAGTACGGCAAGGATGCATACTAAGTCCTATTTTATTTAACGTATACAATGAATGGATAATCAAAGAGACCATGGATGGGTGCAAAGGTGGAGTTAAAAATAGGAGGAACATGCATTAATAATTTACGATACGTTGACGATACTGTCATATTTGCCTCATATAAAGAGAGGCTACAGGCTTTACTCCGGAAGTTGGAAACCATAAGCAAAGCTGCAGGCTTAACAATAAATAAAGACAAAACTAAGATAATGATTATTAATCGAAACAACTCTGATAACATCCAGCAATGGCATGACTTTCAGGTAGTTGATAAGTTCGTATAGTTAAGCTCAGTAATTACCAAAGATGGAATATCGACCGATAAAATTAAAAGAAGAATATGAACTGCAAAAAATGCATTGCCTCAACTAACAAAAATATGGAAGAGCCATGACATAACGAAGAATACAAAAATTCGCCTCTGGGCACCTTAGTCTTCTAAGTTTTTCTATATGCATCGAACTGCTGGACTTAAAAAAAAATGGATGTTCGGCGAATAGATTCTGTTGAAATGTTCTGTTGGAGAAGGATGCTGCGGATTCCCTGGACCGAAAAGAGAACAAACCTGTCGGTGTTAAATGAAATCTGTCCAAAAATATGACTGCGAGATGTAGTAAGGCAGCGAATAGTAATTTACTTCGGTCATATCATACGTCAAAACAGTCTGGAAAAACTAATTTTGGAGGGTATGATTGAAGGTCGGCGAAAACAAGGAAGAGGGCTTACACGATATGCGGATGGAATCAAAGAATTACTAAACACTATATCGCTCCAACAAGCGGTTCGATATGCAGAGGACCGAAACATATGGCGGACGCACATATGTAGAATCAAGGTTTCATAATCTCACGATGCTTGGGTCGAGCTTACGATGAAGAAGAATATATATATATATAAGGTGCACAAAGAAGGGGGAAGGACAATTTTGTTTTTTGAATAATTCAAAAACCACTCGATCAAAAATTTTTGAATGATATTTTATTTAAAAATAGGAAAATGGGAGGTTAGCTTATAATCATTTGTAGAACACAATAACGTTTAGATGACCGGCAATTGTAACAATACATTCATCCAGTCTTTTTGCAATATTTTTGAACATTTTTTCGAGCATAGGTCGCTTTTGCAATTTCTTCAGAAATCGAGTTTTAGGTTTTCCAGATCTTGTGGACGTGTTTCGTAAACACGGCTTTTACTTTTAAGGTATTCTCACCAAAAAAATCTGGAGCGGTCAAATCTGGCGAATGCGGACACCAAGCGAAATGCGTGCAACTTGACAAAATCATGCACGGCCCCTCAGACGACGACGACGATATATAGCGCGTTCTGTTGACTGAAAAAATAAGGCCCCACTTCGCCGCTCCAACAACGTTGTGTAACCGTTTATGTTCGATTGAATTCGTATTAGATTCGGACCAGTAGCGGTAGTTCGGTTTGTTTATGAAACCGGATAGCTGAAAATGAACTTCAACCAAAAGATTGTTGTTTATATCGATCTGTTCGTATTTGATTTTTTTTCAGCATCGTTTCAGCAAAATATTTTCGTTGTGGGTGGTTTGTACATTTTAATTCCTGAGTTATTACCAGTTTATAAGGATAAAATTTCTAGTCTTATATACGGCGAACAGATTCTCTCGACAGGTGTAAAAAAGCGGCATGATAACGAGTTTTTTGTTTAGTACATTTTTTATCCGCTGCAGAATCGGTCTCTGAAAAGTTTTCAACCCGCCTTACAGGTATACACCGCGTAACTTTGAATTTTTTTCGAAACTTTGCACTGTTTTGAACGATTTACCCCGAAAATAATATTCTACACAAAACGCCCTTCTCGTTATAGGAACATCGTAGTGCGAATAGTGAGTAGATGAATTGTAACTAAGAAAACGAGTAATTTACATATCAACATATGTGCTTGATGATTATATCAGATGTTTTTTCGAGGAAGAAAGTGTAGAAATATGTATGGTGAAAGAACGTATATATATATATATATATATATATATATATATATATATATATATATATATACATTTTTTGCGAGATAAAAAAGAGGTAAAACCAAGATATGACGCTTTAGGCTTTCCAGTCGCAATATGTTCTCTGTACGATACAGTAGATGAAAACGTACACTTTTGTTTTACTCATATTTTTATTTTTTGTTAAAATGACTTCCTATTTACCAACTCAAATTGATAATATACGACTTAAAATTACAATATAGATTAATTTGATAATTGTTCAAGCGAAGTAGTGGGTGGAAAAAACTGGTGGCGCACAGATCCTTATTATAATATTTTCTTTAATTCGATTTTCTCTTAAACTGTGATTTATGTCTTTATTTCATAATTTATTATGAACAAATAAATACAACTCGCGGTTATATAATCATCATCATCATATCTGTCCATTGCCCTACATAAGGACGTGGTGACAGCATGTATTATTATGCAAGTTGGATTACAGTTTTTCTTCGTAAATCTTTATTATTAGCAGTTCGGAACGCCTCCGACATGTTGACTGCTTTTCGGATATTAAGCCATTATCAAGTGAATATAAAATAAAATATATAAATATAAGCAATATCTAAGAAATATAACATGTAAGAATACTAATTTAGATATACAACTTATAAAAATTAACAAAATGAAAAATAGTATTTATAAAATAATTTACTGATGAACGTGGTAAACCACACAATCAGCAATGCAAAATTCATACATAAACATCAAAAGCATAGAAAGTAAAATTAAATAAAAACTTCCATCAAATATAAAAATTGTTTTTTATTCATAAAAATTTATCATTGAATTTAATAAATTATTTTTCTCTTTCTTTTATGATTTCCATTTTTTTCAAGTAGTTTTTTTATCATGTTTTTTCGTGTATAAAATTTTATAATTTTTGTTATTATTGATTTTGTGTTTTAATTCTTTACAGTGTTTTCAAAATAATGATTTTTCATCATTGTTTTTATATTAATTTAAATGTTCTTTAAATTTTATTGTGATTTGTATGCCCGTTTCTCCTGTCTATCATTTTTCACATTGACTACAATTTAATTTGTATACTCCTGAAATTTTTAATATATTTTATCTTCTATTTTGTTGTTATTCATTGATTTTAATAATGTTTTATTATTTCTTATTGATAATATGTGTTATATTTGTTAAATATTTTTGTCATTTTATGTGATAATTTATTGAACCTAAATAATTATTTTTATCTTTTCCTGTATTTTTATTGTAAGATTTTTTCGTTTTTTATCAACTATAGCAGAGTTACATTTATTATTGATTACTGTTTGTTTTATTATGTTTTTTTTTTCTATATTTACTTTATCATTGTCCATTAAAATAGTTTTTGATCTATTAATAAAACTCTTTAAGCTGGCTAATTAAAGGAATTTTGGGTGGATTAGGTATTAAAGTTTGTATGTTTTATATATATATATATATATATATCATTACATGTAGTCAATGTGTATAACAACATTCCTACTGACAAAGTAATAGAATATGTTAAAAATAATAATATATATAAAATATTCGAAACAGTATTAATTAAAAGTTATTTTCAGTTTCAAAAATAAATATTATAAACAAAGTATTAGTTTAATGATGGTATTTCCATGATTTATATGAATAAATTACAGGATAATATTAAAAATAATAATATATTTGAAAATAATGTCAAATTATGGAAAAGTTATGTATACGTAGTTACTATGTGAATGCGTGGATATGCATGTATATGTGATCATATGTATGTGTGTGCGTGGGCGTATGCATATGTATGTAACTACCCTCTGCCGCATTACTGTATTATCTTTGTTTTTCTTACAGGATTTTTATTTTCTTTTTCCTGCATAACCGAATATTTACATTAAATAGTTTTAAGATAAATATTATGATATCAAGTACTTAATATTAAGAATATGCAGTAATGCGTATCGTACTATTTAAATAAAGTTCTTTTTCTTCTTGATATTAGTAGTCGTTCTGTTTTTATATATACTTTTGTTTTCAATTTTTGTAAGTCAGTATTCTATTTTCTAATTCCCAACGTACATTTTGTTCGCGAAGAATTAAGTTCTTTATTAATGTGTCTCACTCAATGCCGAAATTTCTTGTAACCTGTTTTTGAAAAACTCGTTTGTCGTCACGTGAATACGTCGCGGGTTTTCACGACTTGCATTGTATTTTACATCGTTTACTATTGTTTAAAAAAAAAATGAAGGAGGTAAACCGGTGTATAATTATTTATTAATATTTTTTTTTCATGCCATAAAAAAATGCCTTGAAAATATAATACGTGCACTCGATTTTTCCACAACTACGCGTTGTAAAATCGCCCCTCGATCGTCAATCGTTAATTGAAAGAGGCAATTGCTCTTTATTGGAAAATCCGATAACGATAATATATGGATAACAGAATTTTACGATGTAACCCACGTTGCGCAAGAAACCGAATTAATAAATTAATTAAATTAATTACAAAAAGTACACGAACATGTTCTTTCCTGATAACTGGTTTGCGGTTTTTTTTTTTTTTTAATATATAATGGCCGCGAACGTCTTATTGAAAAATTTTCATTACCATAATAATTACGATCTGCGCCCGATAAGAAAATAATGTTGACCTAAGTTCCAAATTATTCGCCAGCCAGATTCGCGTCAAAAAAAGATACGGCAACATTATGAACTCGTCGTTAAATTTTAACTCTTAGTCACAATGTCTCGTGTACGGTACAGAAACTTTTTTAATGCTAAGAAATTGCCTATTTTTAATTGACATTCGGTTAATATAGAACATTTTAATTTTAATAATATTTATTTACATAACACATTTAAAATTATTTAGTTATCTGAAAAGTGACATTATATAAAAAATTTGTGTAATTTCCATACCCACTCCTACTTCATTAAAGATAGATGGAAAAATGTTGGGTCCAAATGATGTAGCCAATTCTCTTGCCTAACATTTTGCAAGCCAATCTTCATCCCTGAAATATTCGGCCGCTTTTCTTGATACAAAATCAGCGGCTGAAAATGAGTAAATACATTTCGAACAAGATCCTGCTGCACCATACAACTGTGACTTTAACATCTCAGAACTAAACTTTCAGCTCAACCTACATACACCAAACGTTGCACCCGCTCCAGACTCAGTACATCCTTATATGTTAAAATACCTTCCACCAAGTGTAAAACTATTCCTTTTAAATTTATAGATCTGGCTTCATTCCCAAAAGCTGTAATTCAGCTATAGTTATTCCAATATTAAAACCCAATAAAGATCCCTTCTTCTCAGATAATTACAGACCAATATCTCTTCTGAGTGTTCTTTCAAAAAAATGCTCGAAAAGATGGTTAATAGGCGTCTCTTATTTTTCCTTGAAAATAACAATCTCCTTTCTTCTTTGCAACCTGGTGGGCGTACGACGAGATAGGCTATAGATCATCTGCTCACTTTACAGAGACAGATATTAACATCACAACACCATAAACAGCACTTTATTTAGAAGAAGCGTTTGATCGCTTGTGGCGACATGGACTACTAATAAAAATAAAGTCCGCCGGTATAACCGGCAATTTAGGCAACTATTTATACAGTTTACTAAACAACGGAACTTTTTAAATTAAGATCGGTTTTTTCAAAATCGACACTAGTTCAGATTGAAAACGGTGTTCCACAAGGCTTTGCATTTAGTGCAACCTTGTTCATGTTATATATCGATGACATAGCAAATTATATCTCGCAGCCTGTTTTCATTAACGATCTTAATAATCCTTGTCATCCAGTATTCTTTTTAATACACAAAAAAATCTACAAAAAACCATAGATCGTTTGCAGCAATGGTCTGACAAGAAAGGTTTGTATTTTTCTACATCTAAATCATCGTACATTATTTTCCATAAGAGACGTCTATCATCCTCCAGTTTTTCTTTAAGTATAAATAACTCCCCCTCAACAGTTAAAATAAGAGTAAAATTCGTTGGTTTATTGTTCGACTCCAAATTAACTTGGCGTTACCATATAACTGAAGTCAAGAGTAAGTGCTTAACTGCTCTCAATTCTGAAATATTTATCTAACCCAAAATATAATATAAATACCCAAATCCTCTTAAATATCTATAAATCTAGAATCCTATCACGAATCAACTATGGGTGTCAGGTATACCCAACAGTCAGTAAATCTATATTAAGAACATTACATACAGTATACCATGCAGGACTTCGATCCATCCTTGCAGTACACCCCTCATCATCATCAAAGAGCTTGTGTGCATTAGCAGAATCCTTTCACTTATATACGACAGGGAATACCATACTTGCCTTTATTTAAGCTATCTGCTTAGCTACGATAAAACATTTGCATACACCAAAGAATGTATATCCCCTAACCACCATTTTCCGAATGACCGTATACCAAAGCTACTTAGCATACTATCAATATATCACATAAGCTTCATTCCAAAATCAACATTGAATTACAATATAATGATACCTCCTTGGGACCCTTCCGAAATAAAAATAGATTTATCTCTCACACAGCACAATAAATCTACACACCCTACAAATATAAAAGAAATGGTATTAAGCACTCTTCAAAAATAAATGACTACACACACATATACACAGACGGATCAAAATCTACAGCAGGCGGTGGCAATTCACCAGCACCTTGCTCTTACCAAATTTATAATATATTACACTCAATCAGACTAAGCGATGGCTGCACTTCTCTGGATGCACAGTTGTATGGAATTATGTACTGTATTCAGTACATCAGATCAGCTGTACTTCCACATCGAAAAACATTGGTTATAACAGACTCCCTCTCCTCTCTACAACTAATATGCCGTCAAGATAATAAGAATACCATAATATTAGAAATCCAACACAATCTACACGCACTACATAAGGAAGGATGAGAAATCCGCTTTATGTCACGGTAGTGATAAAGTAGACCGTGAAGCTCGGTCTATCTTTCACCAGTACCAGAATTCTCACAACCTCCACCAACATTCGCACGCGTAATCATGAACAACAGTAAACAGGAATGAACACCGACTGGACCTCACAAACAACCTTCCTGAGGAGCATAAAATCCACCATAGAATCCTGGTGGCCTCCAGATGGCACAAGCAGAAAAGAATATGGTACCCTAAACCGTCTACGTGTGGGTCATACAGCCGTATCACACAATTATCTGTACACCAAAAGCCCTCCACCAACAAACTGCCCCCTATTCCTGACATTTAACAGAACCAACACTTACACACTTAATCTACAACTGCCAACACCACACAGGTTAAAACACAAAATACAAGGCCCGATACACAAAATCCTCCCAAACAACCTTCAATCAATAGGTAAAATTCTGACGTTTGTCAGAAAAAACGGACTCCTAGCATACATATAAACTAGACACATGTCTCGTTATGCGGTAATAACCCTGGTAGTTACAAACGGCATGTGGAGATTTGCATAATATTAAAAAAAAATCTTATTTACTTCATTCTCTTTAACTGCTTTATATAGCGGAATGTGTAATTCTGAATGTATTAAATCAGTCATCAGAATGTTATATATAATCCTATTAAATAAATCTATTCATCTGGAGACTAATTTAATTATATATATATATATATATATATATATATATATATATATATATATATATATATATATATATATATATATATATATATGAATTTCGACGTAGAATTGGTTTCTGCGAGTTTTATTTGCCGTTCCGCGTACTATTAAATGGAGTTTTCTCATTTATTTGAAATACGTTTTCGAGTTATAATCTGGCTCTTTATAATTTTTCCAGTAGGTTTTAAGCTCGCTGTCGATTGATCATGTTTATCCAACGTTTTATTTTTTACGATAGAAAAAACTTTAACACAATACTAAATAAGATGTGGTTAATCTGTAACTTGGAACTATTTTTAATATTACCCGATGCATCGAGCACTGACATTACTGGATCCGCACAATTTGTCATGTAGTTGAGAAGATCAGTACTGACATAATTGGGATGTGGAATCTCTATAATCTGTTGCGAAGGTTCGAGAATGTTGGAAAAAATTCAAGATGCCATACGAAAGCAACAGATTAGCTAATATATTTTATTCGAGATGGTTAATAAAAGTATTAATAAACACGCACTTCACGTAACGGTCATAATTTTGTTAAATGTCAAAATCTGCGACTACTACAATAAATTACGAACGATTTTATAATGGAGACGATGTGCGGATACCAGACGATTATAAATCGATAGGAGCGGAATGATCTTTTCGAGAAGGCTTTCATGGGTTAACTGTAACCGCTATACTTTCATCCGTAAAGAGATTTTCCCATCCTATATTATCAACGTTTTTTTCTATCTTGATTCAAGTATTAACCACTTTTCATGGACTACGACATTTGACGAGATGAATCTCGATTTATTAATATGTGGGATGGACTCGGGACTTATTGATACCTGGGATAATTCTCCAACTTTTGCGACCACAGTTCACGTATTAATTGCATTCAAGAACTCTTTCTTTTTCCTGGTTGTTTTTTCCCTTTTACCTGTTGAAATAAATTACTATTTTGTTTTCTAATGATTATTCCATTATCATTTTTATTCGGTCCGTGATATCTTCGAGATAGGTGTATCCTTGATTGTATAAAAATTAATTTAAAATATATATATTTACACTAAAACTAGCCAATCTGGAGAACATCAAGCAGTTGGTATATGGTAGATGACATGTGTAGGGAAAGAACTCAGTAGTTCCACTCTTTATTTTCTTCTAAAGAGTTAAAAGATCAGTTGGTTTAACGCGGTATAAACTCCGTAACTCCTGTGAATTATCAAGCAAATTACGCTCAAAGAATTTTTATACTTTTCCAATCTTATTAAATAGCGTTGAACACTTTTCTTGACCTCCTCGAGAACATTATTTACATGTATCGAGATATTTGAGAAATACTAGGGTGCTGATGTTATTTATTTTAGAACTCGATTCTGAAATCTTTGTATTATATCTATGTTGCTAGGTTACCTCCAGAGCTGAATATCGTACGTCCACATAGGCTTTAAAACTGTGTTATACACCAGCCATTTATTATGGAGAAAAAAAATATTCCCAGTTGTTTAACTGTGTATAACTTTTCTCAAAAAATTAAACGTCGACACGACAATTTTATAAGATTATATTTCGCTTTTCACGAGTTCCGTGAGATCGACGACTAATTCCTGGCAAAGTAGCTAAACATATCAAATCCCTTAACTCAAGAAAAGCGCTAGGACTCGACATGATGACGAAAATACTGAACGAATTGCCCACTAAAGCTGTGATCTTCCTAACTAGTATTTATAATGCTGGCCTCAGATTGAAATATGTTCCTACTCAATGGAAATTTCCCCAGATCTAAATGATTTGCAAACCTGAGAAGGTCGCCTCGAATGCTATTTCATATAGACAGATTTCTTTACTACGAACAGCAGCCAAGATTCTAGAAAAGTTACTTTATTCTAGGCTAAACGAAATAATTTTATCTAAATGAACTATTCCAAATCATCAAGCGTTTGATAAAATATGGCATGAACGGCTCTTATAAAAGTTGAAACGCTTGTTATCGGCAGACTACTTCTTACTTCTAAAATCATACCTATGCAATCGACAGTTTCAAATGAAAGTAGATGAAGATAATTCAGAAGTCTTCCCAATTTCTGCTGGGGTTCCTCAGGGAAGCGTCCTAGGATCTTTATTATATAACATTTATACGGGCAGGCATCTCTAAACAAGGAGTTGAATTAGTTATGTTTGTCGATGGTACATTGCCCATATGCTCGGATATTGATGCTAACAAAGCTATTAATAAACTTCAAAAAAACGTTAATAAAGTACTGGCTCCTAGAATATAGGTCTGAGCTATCCTTAGAAAACTAACATTCCAGAATAAAACGTTAAGTTTAATTTATCGGATGCCGTAGTGTGTTAATCACGACATAACGACGCAATATATTAAGATGTCAAAATAGACACGGTTTAGAAGACTATCGGCGTGTTCAAGTGACAAGAAGGCTCAACAGGATGAAACCAATCGACCTTATTCAAATAAATTAGTAGTAAACTCATAATAGAGAAATTAAAAAAAAAAAAAAAACTACGCCCAAAACAAATCTTTTACACTTGTATCCTCGTGTGAATCCTCATTTTTTTCATATATAGATCAAATTATAATGGACTAATCGGACTTTGAATTTTCTTTAAGTCTCTTAAATATTCCCGAAATATTTCACGTTTTGAAACTACAATAATGATTAAATTTTATTACGCGTGATCTAACGTGACAAGTTTGGTTTTAATAAATTTAGCTCGATGATTATTCCTATATGCACATTATTCGTGCTTAAGCCCCTTATATAATACCGTCAGTCGGCACTTTGTAGTCTTGCTAGATAAATGAATATTTCATTGGAAAATGTAGTGTTTAATTTTTTTAATTTTTAAGATGATTATATTTTTTCAGAAATATTAACGCAAGCATTATGGGTGAGCGTGGATCCTTATATTCGGTAAGTTGACCTTTACTTAATATTCATTTATTGAAAATAAAGTTTAATTCTGAGGGTAATATATTTCATATTCACTTTATATATATAATACCGACACTCGTATCCGAGTTAAGTCGTCTGCACAGAAAAAGAATGATTTGAAGAGGAAATCAATTATGAGTACGAAGGTGTGAGATATACGTCCACAAATAGGACAGCTGCAAGGTACAGATATTTTTTATGCTTTCAATTTTACCTGCTTCTTTCGCTTTTCAACTATGGCCTCGCAATTCTTGACGCAGTTTATTCTCCACTGCAGTCTATTTGCTGCCAGCTGTTCCCACTTACTGTCCAATTCCATTAACTTGACTAATTCCAGTATTTGATCTTTGTATCACCTGCGCGGCCTTGCTTGTTTGCGTTTACCTTGAATTAGTTCTCCATACAATAATATTTTCAGAAACCTGCTGTCCTTCATCCGTATTACATGTCCTATCCAGCGGAGCTGTATTGCAGCCAATAATTGTTCTAGGGAGTTACTTCCACTACGACGGAGAACGTCACGATTTGACATAAAATCATCCCATTTAATTTTTAATAAGCGCCGTAGAAACCATTTATGAAAGCGTTCCAGTTGCTTTATCTGTCTCCTTTATAGCACCCATGTTTCGCTTCCATACAGTAGATTTGAGAGAATAACCGCCTTGTACACGGATATCTTAGTCGAGAGTTTTAAATCTTACATCTAGAACAGAAACGACCAAAGGTCATTGCCGCCTGCATGCAAAGCTATGGCTAAAGACTTCCAGTGATTCCACACCTCTCCCCACCGCCATGCTTCATCGCTACAGGACTTTTTAATTAGGAAAAGGGAAAGAGGTAAAAGAAGTGAAAGGAAAGGTTAGAAATAGATATGCAGAAAGTTGTGCCTGAGTTGATAGTGTAGAAGCAGGAGCACAAACCCGCGCAGCCACATTTCAGCAACCACATATGTTTTTACCCAGTGGCAACCAGAGGAAGGCGACCAGAAACATAATGTGGGTTATGCTGAGAAATAAGGAGAGGGAATCAAAAAAAAATTGGATTAGAGAAAGAAGGAAGGGACGAAGGGAGAGAAAGGAAAAGGAAATACCACTATTTTGGGGTGGCACCCTAGCCTTTGGATCAATATCCTACCCGCAAGGCAGCGGTTTGTTACTGAGGAGGTAACGACATAGGGTTTTTACGGTGACCCAAAACTCGCCGAGGGAAAGACAGTCATTGGATTTATGCAGACTTTTAGTAGACAGTTCCTCAAGCTGTCCATCTGCATCCTCGTGTCACGTGCTCTGTTCCGGTTAGAGCTCCGGATCCTAGGAGGTATATAGTGCCTCCTGGGGATCTATATATATATATATATATATATATATATATATATATATATATATATATATATATGGACGGACGATATTGTCAACACAGCGGGAACGCAGTGGCTTCGGAAAACACAAGATCGAAGTGGATGGAAATTATTAAGGGAGGCCTACATCAACACAATGATGTAATACAGGCAAAGAAGAAGAAGAAGAAGATATATATATATATATATATATATATATATATATATATAAGTGCACCAGATGAACTGTTTTGGTTTTTTGTCGTTAACCAGAGTGTTTTGTTCCTTCCAATTATAAATTTATATTCTGTGATCAGGAGAAGGTGTTCATAAATTATTGAAATAAAGAAGAAATTATATTTTATATATATATATATATATATGTGTGTGTGTGTGCGTCTGCGTGTAGGGTGTTTCAAAATTGACGTTAGTTAAAATTTCTCCAGGTGGCTACACGGAACAGCAAACGTATGAGCGACCAAATCGGTTTAGATAGTGGCGGTAGAGTGTACACAACAGTGTAAATGAAGTTATTTGATTGTTTTCGCGGTTATATCGTTTGCATAAAGCAGTGGTGTTCTTGTTTGTAATCATAATTACGTTTTCACAAGAAGAAAGTCACTCAAAATCAACATGCATTGACCATTTTCTTCGATCTGAATGGAGCATTTGATTCCATACTTCATGACAGTATCATCAATCAACTCACTAATTGGAACATTTAAGGCCGTATGTTGATTTATATTAAAAACTTTTTAAAGGATCGGCAGTTTTATGTCAAGATTGGAGAAGCAAAAGGCGTTCCGGAGGGATTAGTGCTGAGTCCAACATTATTTAACATTGCATTAGCGTCCATGTTGAAAGAAATACCACCATTAGTCAAATACGCAGTTTATGCATATGACCTCGCTTTAATGGTTCCATGACGTGATATATCACTTGGAGAAAGAGTACTACAAGAAACAATAGATAAGCTCCTATATTGGACGAATAAGAATGGTCTATCTTTCTCATCATCAAAAACGAAAGCAATGCATTTCTGTCGATTACAAACATGTCAACGTCATCTAGGCGTTGCTCTCGCCAATGTGCATCTTCAAAAGGTCGACCATGTCAGATATCTTGGTCTTATCTTTAATGAAAAACTAAATTGGCGACACCATGTAAATTACCTGAAGATGGCTCTGGATGAAAAGACTTAACAGCATTAAGAAACTCACACACGGTGTACTGAGCTGATAAAACGTCTCTGTTGAGAATCTATCATGCTATTATTAAATCGAAATATGAATACGGTTTTCCCGCGTGCTCATCAGGAAGGAAAATAGTTCTACGTTCGCTCAACACTGTTCATAATTCAGCGTTCCATTGGCACTAGGTGCCATTCGATCTACTTCCATATCCAATCTCTTTTATGATGCATTAGAACTTTCCATTGATCTCCATCAGCATTATCTCTTACTCAACTTCCTTACGCATCTGCACGCAATACCTAATCTACCAATGTTGTCCTCATCTTCACTAACCAATCATAATCTAGCGTATTCCACACTCCTTTATTACGAACAAACTAATTCTATACTTAGAGGTTAAATCTGTTTCCCCTCCATCTACTTGATTCCACTAATCCTTTTATTATTCTTACACATCTCCTCAGTGCAATTACTTTTGATACATCTCTTCTCTCGCAACACAATAAGTCATCCAGTTCCTCATACGTGAAGCTTTTCATATGTTAGCTCGAAAGTACAGTGAACACAAAATTATTTACACCGATGCAGCCAAACGTAAACAATGCGCAATCTTCTACTGTAATAAAATCGTACGATGTCCTCTTCCAGAGATGTTTAGCATGTTGACTGCAGAACTACATGCGACTTTCTACGCCATCGAAATTGCCGCCTCTGAACTAAAATGCAAGAATCTCATTTATACCGATTCTCTCGGCTCTATTCGATGTCTTCAGAATAAGCACAAATCACAACATCCTTTAGTCGGAAAAATTTTGACGCAGGCTGCATCCTATAAAGAATAATAATAATAATGATGTGGATACCGGGCCATGAAGAGGTAGTTTTAAACAATGCGGTCGACAAAGTAGCTAAAGAATCCGCTATCTTAACACCGTGACAAACCTACCAATTCCAACAACGGATTTTGTGGACCACGTATGCAACCAGCTGGAGAACCGAGCAACTGCCAGGTTCTCAAAGCTACCATAATTTACGGCGGATAGAATGAAAGCAAACAGGGCAGCACATACAAACAGAAAATATGAAGTCGTTCTGTTCCGCATACACAGTGGACATACTCTTCTTACCCACAAGTACTTATTTCTAAACCAGAGTGCACCTTTCTGCGATTCCTATTCCTTACGTCCTGTTATCATGTCCTTCTTACGCAACCCATCGTCTTGCTGCCGGACTTACTTCATCCCTAATCGAAATCCTACAGTACACTCCATCCGTTGAATCTAAGCTCATAACTTTCCTTTAAACATCTAATCTTTTTCCTTTAATCTAATTATACCTTCGTTCCTCTGGCCTTAGTAGCAGTATAAAGCACGTAAATTAAAAAAAAAAAAGATTGATAAAATGGTATTACGAATCGCGATCTTACAAAGTTTGTACGGTAGTTTCGGTAAATTTAATAAAGTGACCAATTATGGCTATTCAACGGATTATGAATAAGTTGAATACCTCGTATACATTAATTGATCTGTCTGAGAAATGGGAAAGAGTACCATTACACTAGAGAAGCAGGAGGAGGAAGAAGTACACACACAGATGACACAAAACCCTACCACATCCAGCCGACAACTCGCCAAACAAGTTGGTCTATCGCAGACAACAACGTTTCACTAAGGCCAATTATGAAACACCTTATATATATATATATATATATATATATATATATATATATATATATATATATATATATATATATATATAAATAGAGCATAAATAACAAATGAATCAACGTATTATCAAAAACATTAGTGATTTTTCTACCACATGTCGAATAAAAAAGTAATTTTAAGATGAAATATAAAATTAATTATAATACAGTTTGCAAGAATTCCGATAATAATCCAGCAGATTTTAGCTGATCTGTGTTCCAGAGCAGTAGTTGGTGAAGCAAGTAATATTTTATTTAGATAAACAAGATATATGTTACACAAACCTATAATTAAACTGGTCAAAGGGCAATTGCTAGGTCATTAAAAAAAAAATTAAATCGCCAAACGGAACAAAATAATTCACCGATGTTTATTTGATACATTGCGAGAGAAATTTTTATGCTCGGTACAAAAACGTTACATGCGTTAATATTCGCCGTGAAACAACATAAATTTGATATAGAGTGAGAGAGATAAATTTATAGATAGAATATGCATACGAGTGAGGGTGATATGATTATATTTCTGTTTACTAAATAACAACGTGAAAATTATTCATCGTCGATGAATCACGTTATGACCGTCGCATAATTAAACGAAATAAATTAGACTTTTTTACGGTATATGTTAAAAAATAATCTTAAATTATGTTCGTTATATAACTATGATAAAATTATTATTTTCTTCTTCAATTTTTATTTTTTATTTCGCCAACAACTTCTATTTGAATAATGTTATCTGTTTTGATTTCTTTTTTGTAACAAAATAATCCAACAGTACCTCGTACCGTTATTACTTATTATTATTTGAAAGAAAATTTCTTTAACAAGAAAATATTTCAACTATAAGTTACTCGAATTAAAATAATTATTCCACTTTATACGTGTCAATGAATTCAACAATGCGTCTAATATACCGAAAATAGTGAAATTATAACATTGAAAATTTTGAAATTGCCATATTCCTGACTAGGTTATAATGATTTTTGTATCATCATATGAATCTTAAACAGTATTTTATTTTTTTTTAACGCATCGAATCATTTATTTAATTAAACACGTTATAACCAACAATGACTATCGTGAGTTCGACGATGTCGTGAATAATTTTTAGATTGTTGACTATAATAAAAACTTTAATAATAATGTTACTGCGTTTATAATAATAACGATTAATCAAATATGTATAACCGACATAAACTATATTTTTAGAGCCTATTCAGTTAGATTACCGGTAATGACTAAAGTAATAGGCGGTCAAGTTGCCAGGTAAATTCATATTTTTTATAATTTTGAAATATTATTTTTTGAATAAAATATTTTATATTATTGTTTAATAATTATTTTTATTGTTATAAATAATTCCGGTTAATTTTAAGGTAATAAAATTTTGTATGTTCCGACTGTTAACATTTTTTCGATAATTTTTGAACATTGGTTATTAACGACGGAAACTTCACATTCGCATGCCGATTACATTCTGATTTGAATAAAGATTGTACTTCCTAATTTTAATGAAAGAAAAATCAGAACTTTTATTGTATATACTAAAAGTTACCCACAGCTTCGCTTTAATTATTTTTCAAATACAATATCGCTGTCTCTTTTAACAATATATATATATATATATATATCCGTTCGTTATTTCAGCCACGTCCCTAACACAACAAAATGTGTTTGTAGTGAAGGTACATTCCAACCGGAAAACGTGTTAAATTTTAAATGACTACTTTTTGAACTTTAAATTATTGTAATTTCTGTCCTACTTGTGATATCAATGTGAAACAGAGCTTAGAACGAATTTGATAATATAGGCTATAAACTATGTGAATTTCATCATTATTGCTTTAATAGTTGTCGAGTTAAATCGGAACAGACAAAACACGATTTTCTGTTTGTGTGTGATAAAAATAGCCCAATGTAGTAGTGATTATAATGAAAATATTTCCAAATTACAGACACGACAGTTTTATATATTATTATAGATATAGAAGGCAATTATGATTTTATGAATTATTGAGTTTATTATTTATTGTAATTTTCATCAATTTTAAACATTTTACTTTAAATTTGGAAAAACATTAATACTATTAGAGTTCGTTTCTAATGATGAGTGGTGTAAGTCTATTCAAAACGTTAAATTTTTTGAATAATCAGGACGTGGTTTTCACCGAAAATAATTTTAGACGTATGGAAAACAACCACCGAAAGTTTTAATAAATATATACTATTAGGATGTTTAAATATTTTTATTCCGTTACGTATTTCTTAAATTTAATTAAGTTTGAAAAAACTGTATGGTCGTTAATCTTTAGAATTAGTTTTTGCAAAATCTGATGAATATATTGACTGTTAAAATTGTTTAAATTGAAACGATAATTTCTTATCATTGCAAAATAAAATGAATCGACTCGAGCGGTAATGTTGTCGCAAGATGAAACGTCGACATTCGAATAATTAATTTTAGAACTATCTAATCGTTTTCATTTTAATTACGTTCCAAGGGTGATACAGAGTAAACATCCGCAATATAAAGTCGGTGATGTTATTGTTGGTAACCTCGGTTGGCAAACGGTTAATATTGTTCAACCGGACAGAAAGTATGAACAAGGAGATGCGCCTCCTTACAAATTACCAGATCTAGGTGATCTACCATTATCACTTGGTCTTGGTATACTCGGAATGCCCGGGTAAATAATTACATATTTTCGAATTACGTGCGTATGTATAATTTCAAATACTTTTACTTGAACTAGTATCTATATAACCCGCTGGACACCTTGTATACTAATTCACTCCAACCAACTTAGAAGTGGTAGAAAATACGTGATTTTTAAAAATAAATAAATAATTAATCCTCTTTTTCGTTTATCGGAAAAAATGAAATTAATTTTCAACTTACACGAATTAGTGATTTCTTTGTTGTTTTATAAGTTTGAAATCACCTTGTTGTTTTATAAGTTTGAAATCACCGCACAAACAAATTTCTTACTTTTTGCTTTTTATATTTCTTAATTAAGCTATGCAATAAAAAAATTCCATGAGCATGGAATGTAACGATTTACATTCATGATTGTGCGCAATTATTACAGCCTTGTTATCTTTATATTTATCAGTACATTAAAACTACATCGAAAATCTTGTACAATAATATTATTAGATATCACTGGCTGGTTCTTTTGTTTACATCGTAAGGATTGGTTTTTACGTTTGTTAATTTCATCGTTTATTATTTAGTTTTGACAATACTGTATCGTACGAAACTAGTCGAATGTGTTTATAAATATAAAAAAAGTTCATCAGAGCCGGGGGAGGCAGATTTTCAATGGTAGGAACAGTTGATGTAGCATAGTGAATCTAACTTCGGTTAACTGAAGTTTTTTATCAACCCTTTCTTGTACGCTATCAAAACTATTTGATAATGGAGTTATCTGATTTCAAAAATTAATTAGGTCTATTTTTGATTTACCTAAGAAAAAACATAAACCAATTTTCATTTATTGAAATCTAATCCAGACCTGATTAAATATTTTGTGAGCGTAGTAAAATATTCGTGATTATTTAATCCGTCGGTGCATTCTAATCAGTTAATTATTTAATAGTTAGTGAATTATGATCGGAAAATTGCCAAATTTTTGCGAAATGCGTATATTTTTTTTAATAATTTTGTACAAATTTATAAATATATATTGAATTTAGCGCGCGTATTTTTTTATTTCGAAGTAATTCTTTTAGAAAATCGCATTAATTTTACCGACTTATTTTTAGTCTTGGATAACAATTTTTTATAATTATCAACGACAAAGTGTGATAAAAAAATCAAATATGAAATAAATACGTAATCGTAATTATGTTTCTTTAAACAATTTTATTCTAGAAATACAGCTCTTTTCGGTTTCTTGAAAATTTGTCAACCGAAACCCGGGGAAGTAGTCGTAGTAAGTGGAGCAGCTGGTGCTGTCGGAAGTCATGTAGCTCAAATTGCTAAACATAAAGGTAACTATATTACTTATATATATTGCCTCATTTCTGTGCGTGTTAAGTATTTTTATAGGAAAAACACGTTAATATCTATCGACGAAATAATTCAACGAAAAACATGTGAAATAATATTTTGTTCATCATCTTATTGTACTTCGTTTGCGTTTATACGTGGTTTTGTTATAATTGTTATGTCAACGACTATTCTTTTATAATATATGTAATCTATAAAATAATTAAAATATGTGGTTGTAAATTTAACTTTACCCACGACAATATAAATATTTTTAAATTTAGCAAAGTAAAACATTTAAATTTATACTTATTCGCGATTTAATTTACGTTTTTGAAATTTTGTTTTCGTCAACAAATATCAGAGAAAGCGCTGAAGGCTTGCTTGAAAAGTTGATCTATTACGCTATTACTTTAATTTATTCATAAAATAGACTGCTCTTATCTATCTCGGGCAAATTTGGGCTGTTGTGTACGTTATGGAGATTTTATCCTTCTATTAATAATTGTGAAATCGAGAACAAAACTTTCTTTCGAAATACTTTTAAAAATGTTAATATTTTTTATTTATTAGGAGTACAATTCTTTTCAAGCACAATTAATACGACGAATTTGTCGAATCTCTCTGTAAAATGTGTTTTGATTACTGTCAGATAATAAAATCGGTAATATTAAGCTAAAGTTAAAAATTTTAATGAAATCGGAAATTTCAGTCAAAATTTAACTGCCGTGTTTTTAATTGACGCTTGAGTTTCCTTCGTCTCCAATTTATTAATCGATTAAAAAGTGAAACATTTTTTTTAACGAAATTTAATCGACGATAATGGATTATTTAAATATATAAATATATTTCTATAATATCGAAATGTTGGAAATTACTTCAAAAATTAATAAATATTCTTTAAGAATCCGGGGTAAATTACATCCTTCTAAGTTTATTCCCTGCATTCGGAAGTCGTTTAAATTTATTTAATATTTTTTCGGTAAAACGTTCGAAATGAATTAAATAATAAAAGTATACATTAAAAATTGAATAGACGGATCATTGCATTAGATAACATTATTTTAATACCTGTCTGAAAAATATGTGTTTTTTTTTAAGCGACAAAACTGCACAGTGTTATTATTAAATTAAATGATGTATATCGTTCGGTGAAGTAGACGTTGAAATAATTATATATATTTTAATTTAATTCTATATAATTAGAGTTATGGTTTTTAAAATATATATTTTGAAACGAAATAGCAAAAAATAGAAATCAGTTTGTTTTCTTGCTGAAATATGCTTTTTAAGAACTAACCACGTTTTGAAATTATTTAATTTTATAATATGATGCCAATTTTTAATTAACAAAAAAAAATCTACTAGCCGAAATAAAATTAAGATGTTTTTCTTTTAGTTACGAAGTCCTTCCTAGTTTTTCAACCCATGTATAAATGTGCACACATAGACACACTAGTACACTATATATATATATATATATATATATATATATATATATATATATATATAACAATAACAACAAAACATCGGTATATTTGCATAATTTACATGCAGAAATAAATGATAACTGTGTACCGGTAAAAGCATCTCACCACGTTGAACTGCTATAGTAGTATATTTATCTTCGTCATTTTATATTAAAATATATAATGAAAATTAACAAGAAAAAATAATATCGCTGAAACCTGTAAAACCAGTACACTTAAAAGTAATTTAATAAGATTGTAAAACATATAAATTATTAAATTAATAGTTATTATTATAGCCTGCTTTCTAATTTATTCGATTTACAGTTACTTTTAATCGTATCAGAGAACGATTTATCTTATCATTTCGCATTCAACTTGACTTACGATCATTTCAGTACTCGAGTAACATTTTATTTTATTGTTTAAAAATCATAAATACAACGAATCTTAATCACGTGTCTTTTTTAGTTTCTGTAATTTCTTTGTTGTCTTAACTATTCACATTAATTAACGTATTACATTGGGTTCAAGAAAAAACTAGCGAATAATTAAATATGAAAGATTCTTCTCAATTACATTGTACAAACACTTGTATTATTACTATTTTTTATTTATTTTTTTAAGTAAAAAAAAAAAAGTACCTAATTTTATTTATTTCAGTGCATTCGTTTTGATACTTTAAACTTTATGTAAACGTAAAAAATCGTGATTATTTTAATTGTTTGACCAATTTTGATAATTATTTCGCTAAAACTAAGTTGCGGAAATATTTAATCTAGCGAAAGTATAAAAATTAAGTTCTTTAGTTTGATCATGTTTCCTTCTTGCTTCGACTAGTAGCTTTTTTATTAAAAATTGACGTCATATTATAAAATGGAACAATTCCAAATCATACTCGAAATATGTAATAAATTTGTTTTATTTGTAATATTCTAAGTTTTTTATACTTAATGAGGATTCGAAATTTAATTTTTTTAAATGGTCCAGGATCATGATTATTTGTTTCCAATCATGTTATCCTTCTGTTCACTATGCACCAAATTCATAATATCCTACTCGTCTCGGCATAAATCTTCTTCAGAAGATTCTCGCTTACGCTCTTTCATCAATCGCCCAAATTCTTCTTTACATTAAATTAAATGAAATCATTTCTGACATTTAATGATCACTAATTTCTATATGCTATATTAACTTATAAAGTTATATACGACTCATTAGTAATTTAATAGTTTTTTCACATTAACAGTAATTTATATCGCCAAAAGTGGTGTGTTCAGGTTTAAAATTATTTCCTAAGTATACGCTAATGCTTTAAGACAATACGTTTTATTTTTATCGTTTTTAATTACAGGTTGTTTTGTAATTGGTATCGCTGGTTCTGATGACAAAGTAAAGTACTTATTGGAAGAACTAAAATTGGATGTGGCGTTGAATTATAAAACAAGCGATATATCTTCGTCATTAACTAAAGTCGCTCCTCAAGGAATTGACTGTTATTTCGATAACGTAATTTTATCATCATTTTTTTTATTAATAAATAATCGTATCCTTTGTTTTTTAAATACGTATTTTCTAATTAGCTATCTGCTCCTTATAAAATATGAAAAACGAGTTTAAATGAATTAGTACGTGCCTACATTAAGTAAACTCGTACTCCATTATATACGAATTATTTTGTTCGAGCGATCTCAGTTAAATCCGACGCTATAAATGTAATTATGGTGTGCAACCTTTTGTATAGGAGATGCAACTTAGAAAAGAATCAGTTAAAAGACTTTTATTAGTCTCTTGATTAATCCGACGTAGTTTTGAATAGTTTAGAACCGCCCGTCTTCTATAATTAAATCAACTTCCATTGTCGTTTTTTATTTTCATCATAACAATAAAATACAAACTAACACTGAATTTGTCGATATTTCAGACTATTTTTAAATATCTATTTTTAATTTGGATGTTTAATTACGTTTTTCTACTGAGTGTAAATAATTATCTTCTTAAACATGTAGTTGCAATTTAACTAAATACTGATTTATTTGTAGAACTCAAATTATTATTTATATCACAGTATTAAACGACCATTTTAATGCGAAATATAACTGATTTTTATATTTAAACACCGACTGGCGTGTAAAGTTAGAATCTTGTATTTCTATGAACGTTGTTTATTTGTGAGCAAAATATTTTAAAATGTTACCTAAAATTTTCTTCGGTACAGCACAAGTTTGATAGTAAACTAAAAGTTGATGTAATTCTGAGTTAGCTTGTAAAATTATTTGAAATTTATTTTATTTTAATTTTTTATTCGTACAATATAAACACGGCGTGTCAAGTGAAAATATACTTAAATAATAATAAGTTATATAACAAATAACAGAGATAAACTAATAAAGTTAAAAAATATATTTCGGTTGAAGAGTAACTAACAGATAATCTAGAATTGTAAGAACTTTATGAAGTAAATCGCATCCATCGGCAAATTGGATATATTTTAATACATGAGTATATTTAATCGGTGTTTTACAAAATCAATAATTTATTCCAGTAAAAATATAACTAAGAATAAACCTACTAATATCGACATTTTCTTCGTCCCATATCCTTAAATTACTTAAATCAATACGTTATGATTTGTTTCGGTGCAAACCATGTCCATTTATTTTTCACATAATGTTTCGAAAAGTTTTTATTATCAAACTTTTACGTGAAAAATATATGGACATGGTTTAATGATAAACGTATGGATATCAACCATGAAAGTTTAAAAGTGTATTTACTTAAATCAAATTATAATTACTCCTAACCCAATATTAAATCCGAAGTAAACTTTGATAAATACAGTAAAAAAATAGAATATTTCAGTCGAATTATGATTCAATGGAACTAAAATAACCAAATAATAGAACCCACTAACAAATAATAGAAATGCTACTAAATTCAATCGGATTTACGTCATCCAATTTAAAAGAAATCTGTTTTTTATTTTAAAGCACATCACACACCTCTTAGCACATATGATGTACAAATTTAATAAAACATTAAATTTACTTTATGGGCAAACTAACATATTGACATGATTTATATTTGTAAACATCATGTATAAATAAAAAATAATATTTAATCAATTGCTTAAATTAAATACATTTAAAAAAAATATTTTCATAAAGCCACTGATTTATTCGGTTTTTTCGGAAAACCCGAATTCGTCGGTTATTTAAAAAAAATAGTCGTTTGTAAGTCGGTTACGGCCATCACTAATATATATATATATATATTTATGTGTGTGCTGATGTAATTATGTGTAAGGATCATCGGATCATCGACAAATAAACGCTTGTCAGTTACATATCGGTATCATCATTGTTTTGCATATAAAATGAGCCAGCATTGAAAAGACGCTAATTATACGCAACGAAGTATAATGTTATACGGAATAGGGTGCTACTACCTTCCACGTGGTAATTAATATGATGATAAAAAACTTTATGCTGCAAGTTCGATTGAAACCTTGATTGTTGAATTCACAGTAAGTGTGCGCGCACCAGCAAGTGTGCCACCGCTGTTTATATATATAGTTATAATTATGCTACATACATTGTATATTTTTATTCTAATACACGTGTTTAAAAAATATATATGAATTCGATTCATCATGATAAATAAATTTTCAGTTTTTACTGTTTTCCTTTCTTATTGTATTTTGCTATAAATGTTTCACATTTCAGGTTGGTGGAGAAATAAGTAGTATTGTCATGTATCAACTGAAAAATGAAGGTCGAGTGGCTGTATGCGGTTCGATATCGTCTTATAATGCAGATGCCAAAAGTTTACCAAAAGGTATGATGTCGATGATTTATTAATAATTCTGCATCTCAATAAAGTAAAATCAAATCCGGTTATATTATATATATATATATATATATATTGGAAATTGTTTCTACGTTATACAAAAATACAAATATTTACGTTTCGAATGTTATGATCATTCTCTTCAGAAAACACATTGGAAAAAATCAAAGTTAATAATACTTATAAAGAACTAGTATCTAAAATTGCAACAAAAATTTAAAATAAAAAAAAACTACTCTCTTAAAAATAACAGAATGTGTAGACACTTTTCTTATCAAAATTAACTTATTAGTATCTTAGTTTATTTATTGACATTATAACTAAGGTTTATAGCTGGCTTACTGGAAAAGGACATGTTTTATACGCCTGTGCTTATATATTTTATACCTGTGTCATAGAGATTGGTAATTAGAATTTACTATTGGAATATCCGAATATCTACAAACGTCAAGAAAAAAATCGAATATACCTTTAATCATTTTCTATACATAAGGGAATTTTAACATATCATGTGAAGATTTGATTGAAGTAAATCACGGTTTATTCAATATTATTAGAAGGCAATGGTTGTGCATCTTTGCGCCTGGTTTATATTGATTCTGCTAGTATAAGACCAGACTGGGCGGGCATAAAGTAATTTCAGTAAAATTACTTTTTTGTATATCAAAAATTTGTTTTGTATAGATAGTGTAGATTTTTTGTTAAGTATAGGAAACATGCAACCCATTTTTCGTATTGTTCTATTTACACAATCATTAATATGTTTGGTTAAATCGTTTATTCATGATGACAGCTATATGCTTTACGTGTCAGGTGAACGTTTTTAATTTTAACGAAATGAATTAATGAAGGCTCACACGCTTAGTAAAAGTTGTTGATTCGGTTTCCTCATCATATTAACTTTGATTTTCCTTTGAATATTTTATCTATTGCTTCTGATAATCTGTTGCTTATTGTGTCTGTGTCTATTCTATAAGATGAAACCATTAAAAAGTATTATCAGCATACAGATTTATATCTACTCCAGGCATTGTCGGTATATCATTAATATATATAATAAAAAGGAATGGACATAAAATATTCCCTTGAGGCAGCATTAATGTGTCGTATACCAGAATTATAGTTTTTCAGTTTTACATAGAATTTTCTATTTATTAAGATTTAATAGTAAATACAAGATATGGAGGAAAATTATATTTTAATTAACTTATATATAATTCCATCATGCCATGTAATGTCAAACGTTTTTTCTGTGCCCATCAAGACTAGTCCAGAATGTTTATTCTGTTAAAGTTATCAGTAATTTTGTCACATACTTTAGCCAGCTGTATCGTTGTACTTAGTTTTTGTAGAAAACCAAATTGCGAGTCAGATATGATAGGTTTCCTCTCGCTATTAACCCTTAGTCTGACTAGAAATACTTTTTCAAAAATTTTACTTATATTACCGAGTAAACACACTGGTCTAACATTTTACACTAAGGAGAGGCATCCTTTCTCAGGTTTTGCTAGAGTTCCGTGACTGATACTCTCCACGGCACAAGATAATAGTGCAAACGTATGCATGAATTAAATAGGATTTCTAAGGCGACTATTGCTTTACTTGGCAAACTTTTTATCATTTTTATGCTAATTTAGTCGTAGCCAACTGAATTTTTCTGTCTGAGGTTGGAGACAAGGCTTTTAACCTGTTTCGGTGTTGTGAGATCTAATGGCGAAATCATAACCGTAGTATGAAATGAAAAATTATTTTTATTTATTATATTTTTATTTTAGGATGCTCGACTACAATTTACGTCCACGGAAATTAGATACAATAAATTATTTATCGTTTATTTCACCTTTCGTTGTTGGTACCGGGTTTACATCAAACCATGTTGACTATGAACTGTGCTAAAATGTTCAACTAGTATCTCCGCTTTATTTCTGAATAAACCACCTTAACTGTATTTTTGGGTTTCTAAACGGTGGTAGTTCGGTTTGACTTCTACGGAAATATTTATTGATTTTCCATAAGCTGTTGTCGATTGGAGAGAGAGGTTTTTAAGGAATTTATCATACTGCAATTTCTTTCATTTGGTAGTCTTGTTTTGACTACCTTATTCCGTTTTTTGTACAACTGCTGTATTATGATTAGTAGATGTTTGATAACATTTACGTAGCTTTTAAGTTTAATAATTATTTTTGTACCTTTGATAATCGCTTTCATTTTATCATTTGAAACAAACTCGTGGAATAGCCCTATGTGCAGCATGCATTATGGTGGAATTTAAGAATACAATGTATTGATCTATAGATTGTGGATTGAGTAAAATTTTTAGTATATTAATATTTCTCTGGATGTAATTTTTTTGTATATGTTCCAGTTTGTCTTAGATAAATTGACAGATTTTATCGATTTATTGTACTTAAACTTACGGGATATAGTAAACATTATAGGATTATGATCAGATGATAATTTACTTGCAGATATAGGTTATTCAATTGATAATAATTTTTTGCAATGACGATGTTAATGAAACTAGGTAAAGAGTATACATTTCCGAGGAAGTATGTATGCTCTGACGGTGTTTTTATCTGAAAATGTAGTCTGCTACACATGCTTAGGATCATAGTAGCTGTTCTATTAACATTATGACAATTCCAAACTCGATACTTTAAATTAAGATCTCCAATTATTAAGACATTGTTGACACATTTAATAAAGATCTTACGTCACTTACAAGATGAGTAAGTTTAACTGGTGGTCGGTATGTTGCAAAGATAACTAACGATTTATTTCCTAGCTGAAACTGTAACACGTACTAGTCAGGTACAGGCAGTGGTGTGCAGTTCATATGAACTATTAAAGTTACTCCTATTTGTTCGATCATTTCGGAATATTTGATAATGTATAAGACTTTACGCAATCGCTCAAACAAATTATCAGTAACAAAATTTGAAATAAATAATAATTATTACTCAAAAATTATTGACTTTATTTTATTATAAAACGCGTATTCAGTAATACGTCGAATTAAATAATTCAAAAATGATTAAAAACAATTCAAATATCATTCTATATTTAGTTTGGTCAATAATTATAAATTATGCTTTTCAAATGGCAATAGCTTCAAGTATTATTGTCAGCTATTTTAAAATGTTATCGTATAAAAAATATCAAAATGTAATATTTTGTACCGTTTTAGTTACAATTTACGTTTCTTCACTTTTTGTGCAATTTATTTCGACGGTTAATTATGGCCTCTATTGGATTTATTTAAATTTTCTAATTTTTTATAAGAATTTTATTTATATACATCCTTCTCTTAAATTATGTGCAAAATGTAATAACTTTTCTACATTTTTATGTATAGCTTCCGTGTTACAACCTGCAATAGTTATGAAACAACTTAAAGTAGAAGGATTTTTAGTTTGGCGATGGAAAGATCAGTATTTAGATGGAATTAAAGAGAATTTAACATCTGTCCAACAGGTATTCTTACCATTGTTATAACGAGTATTAAATTTTAATATTGATATAAGCTTATATTATTATCTAAAGTTAACACATATTTATGTTTTTAATTCAGGGTTGGTTAAAATACAGGGAACACGTTACGGAAGGTTTTGAAAAATTGCCAGATGCTTTTATAGATATGTTAAAGGGGGGAAATATCGGAAAAGCTGTTGTCAAAGTTTAGTTATTTTATTTAACAAAATATCTTGTTATATATACATACACTTTATATATATATATATATATATATATATATATATATATATATATATATATATATATATATATATGTAATCTGTATGAGTATTTTCAATTTTTTATCGATGAAACGAAATGTTGTTTAAAACAAGACATGTGTGGGACATGTTAATCCACTCGATATTTTAGTCTTTCATTTATATTTATTGAAAAAATCAGATTGATAGTAGAAAAACAGTGAATAATAAAATTATTAGTGTTTGTAAATTAATATCAATTACGTTTTAAGCTACATAATATACCGATAGTGAGTTAATTTATTTAAATTTTTTTTAGTTGATTTGGTGTATTTTATTGATTTTATTTGACAGTATATTATAAGGCAAAAATTAAGATATTTTGAAATAAATGAGTATGCTTTATTTTATATACGTTTACTAAGTCTCATTTCTAACAGTTCGAATTTATCGCTTAGAAAATGCATATTCTAATGTGGAATTATTTTTCTATATTCAACATTTTCTGCTACATAAAACTGATGAACATGCTAGGCAGACTGTTTTTATCAAATATCAAGAAATGATATATATACATATATATAATTGGAATTTATATTTAGAAAAATAGACTGGAGCTCAAAAGGTATCTCAGTCATCTTGGAATTGCATATGATGTAGTGATACAAGAACTGTAAGGGATGATAAAGGAATTAAATACATGTACATAGGATTAAAAATAAATTTTCAAAAAACAAAACTAATGTCAAATACGAACAACGAACTAAGAATAAAAATTGATAGTATAGATATATTAATAGTAAATGAATAACTTCTGACAAAGAATTACGACAGATTAGCAGAAATGTGGGTAGAAAACTAAACAGAGTATTCAGAAACGAAGAAATATCAATATGTTTGAAAAGGAAATTATATAATCAGTATCTTTTACCGGATCTTATATATATGATTAGCAAACATGGACGTTTACAAAAACAAAATTAACGAAGATTCAAGTAGCGCAGAAAGGACTAATATTGAACATAAAACTATCAGATCGAAAGTCAAATAAATGTATAAGAAAGAAGACTAGACTCCATTATGTTGTGGAGCGATAAAAATAGAGTTGGACCGGGCACATAGCCCGAAAAATAGATAACAGATGGACAAAATGGGTTTTGGAATGATGGCCAATTGAGAAGAAAAGACACACGTGTAGACCGCTAAATCGTTGATGTGATGACTGGAAACGAGTCACGGGAAACAATTTGATAAGGATAGCTCAAGATTGTAATAACTGGAAACAATTGGGGAAGCCTACGTTCAGCACTGAACTGATATCGACCGAAGATGAAGATATATATATATATATATATATGTATATAATTGACAAAATACAACATACAATTACAAATTTATAAATGTAACGAAAAAAAAAATTTTGTATCGAAACAGCGGCGAGTTCTAAATTTGTTGTTTTCGTTAATATTCGGAAATATTAGAGATAAATAAGCACAAAGTTAAAATGTGTACTTAATAAAGAAACAACATTTAAACTGAATTAATGCATCAATTTTTATTTACTACGCTTTAAAAACCTGTTATCATATACTGTATTTATTATTTTATTTTTGGACTTCGTTACATTTTCATTTAATATCCGAAATCCGGGCTTTTATATTTAAAGTTGAGGTTCCTATCTTTTGCTGGAATATCCATGAATCATAAAATTTGGCGTTTGAAATTTTACAGATGTGTAAATTTAGGACGTCTTTATCAGTTTACATTCGCAATTTGTTAGTTAATTGTTTTTTTTTAGCATCTGGGTAATCGCCGTCCATGATCATTCTTTTATAGCAGGACGTATTCGTTCATTAATTAATTATTAATCGAATTTTTCATATTATAAACAGTTGAATGTTAAAATACATACAAAATTTATTTGTTGCTAATATTAAATTTATGATTGGGTGGGTGTCGTAATCGTTATATTTTAGAACGAGTGAACTAGACAAATCAGCTCCACAATGATGATTTAAGATTATAACAAGTCCAAATCAATGAACGTCACATTCACGACCAGACAGAAAGCATGTCCGGGCGTTGTATGGTTTCATTCTGCACAGAATACAAAGCTCGATACCTGGGGGAATATGGCTTGATCGCTTACATGAAGATCGAAATTAATGAAATAAACATTAAAATTTGGAAGATGTTACTGGCTAGTGAGTAAATCATACGTTTTTGAGATCAAAATTATCCTATATAATACAGTTATCAAGCTGATGTAGGAATACGGTTTCAGTATCAAGGTGTGCAGCGATATTAGTCAGAAATATAGGGTGCGACAAAGACACGTATCGTATTTCAAAAAATTATATTGCGCTTTCTAATCAAATTCAGATAATAGTCAGTCGCGTTAGAAAACGAATGAATGAAGGTTTTATTATTATTATTGAAGGTAACCAATAAAATAAATGACAACGTTCATTTTCAATACATTTACAAAATTTTCGTATACTAGGTGGAATGATCATCGGAATAGCTTCGGTATGACGTTGAATCTCCATTTTCAACTGTTTTAGATTTGAAGGTTTGTTTTCGTACACTTTCCATTTTAAATAGTCTACAAACGGAAAAAAATTAAATTAAACGGTTCTCACACATAATTCTTGAAGTAATCGTTGTTTTTGTTCGCCGTATGACGTGTCGTTCCATCTTCCTGAAATCAAGTTCGTAACTTTCTTTGGACCTAATAACAGTTGGTACTGCAGAATTTCGCGCACATGTTAAAGACTGCAGATTTTCACTACACAGAAAACCTAATCCTTATGAAGTTTTTAACCCATAAGCACAGAAATTTTTCACTGAATATGGATGTTTCAGCTAGAACATAAAATGTTTCCAGAAGTTACAAACTATAGAAAGAAAGAAGAAAATATTTATTTATTTACATAAATTAAAAGTACAAAGAATATACGCGTACCGGATTTATAATAGCTCTTATGCAAGAACATGTAGATAAAATATCTGTATGGGCTACACAGTGGGGAATTAAAATCAACATGAAAGAGTCAATAGGTAACGTTTTCACTGAACAGAATTGGTCGATATTTATGAGAATAAACATTTATTTGTGATGCTTCAACCAACATATCTGTCATTTTTTGAAGATAATTTACAATGAGTGGGGCATACAAAAGCTCGGAGCCTTCCGCACTGCAAATCTGCGTACCTCCAGCTACGCCACTGATGCTAAAATGATTCAAGCTTATAAAATCATTTATGTCTATAGATGCTTCTTCATTTAAGGTAATCAACACAAAATTTAATAATGAGATAAATTACAATAAAATGAAAAGTTAGTAAGCATCATACCGACTGCTTTAATTAAACAATATTGCGTATAGTAAATAATAATCGATAATTCCGGGACTGGTATATTTTTGATATGAAACTAATAGAAATCCTTCGTCTACGAGGTGTTCTTGTTTAAGTAATTGTAAATAAAAGCTGCATCTAGTTTTTGAACTAATGTAAATACACTGTAATATATTGTGTATAATTCAAACAATGATTTCTTATTAAATAAGCGTTTATAAATATGGTAATTTTTCCGTATTACATGTTTGCTCTGCATGTAGTAAATTAATCTGCCCTATGTATGTTTCTTTTGAACATTTTGGTTTTATGGTTTATCTCGTAATATTTGTAAAAACTAAACCGATTATTCGTTGTTTTTTTTTTTATTAATAATATCTAGTCTACAGATATTTCACGTTCTCATCGGAAATATTTTTCTCTGCTAACATCTTTTGCAGAACTTTACTTCATTTCATTACAATAAATAGGCCATACTACGTTGTAGATCATCTGTAACTCAGTAGTGAAGAGGAAAGGTACGCACTTGTTCAAACAAAAACTAATCTACAATCATCAATGTGAAAATATATTTTATTTTCATAATTGACTTACATTTCGGTTTATTTTACTCAGTATTGTTTAAAAAAGTTAAAATTGATCTAGTTTTTAAATTTTACTCGACACTTACCAGTTCATTGTAGCTACATACAAAATGTACACAGAAATTTTTCAGGCAATGTAGTTGCAAATAAAAAATTGTTAGTAAAAAATCATGAATTGTGTTCGTTCACTGGTAAATTTTCAATCATTTTTCTTATAGTCATCAAATATTCTGTAACACCAGCGAACATAATTATTCGTCATTCAACTTCTTCGGGACGGACAGGATGATTAAGTGGTATAATAGATTCTTTATTAATATCTCTTGATAATGCTTTCCTCATGTCGTACGCATCTTCATCCGGATCTCCGGAATAATATTCCAAAACAGTTCTGTAAATTATGTAACCCAGTTCTTTGTACATTGATATGGCTACTTCATTACTAACGCGAACAAATAAATCAACAAAGAAGGCGTGTTTTTTTTCGGATACGTCCTCTAACCATTTCATAAGTACAGCAGCTATGCCCAAACGTCGATAGCACGGGGCTACAGTTAACGCAGTTACATGACCATGCCAATTTGTACCATGTCCTTCCGCTTTGCCCATTATGTAGCCCATAATTTCTCCATTTGGAGCTTCTGATACTTGAAAATATTCTGGCCAACGCGCTAAGTAGTTCATGTAAAACGGAATACCGTAGGTTTCGGTAAGAGGGTCCAAATTTACATTGTTAAATTTAAACATATCATCGCAAGTAAATGATCTTAATGTAGTCATACCGAACTTAATAAATATTCGTTCACTTACAAGAAAAAACTTAATACAAAAGTCTAAATCACCTCTGGTGTTAATTGTTTTACCACATTATTATTTACTTAAAATGTTGGAGATTGTTCATACGTAAGAGTAAAAACAACGTATTTACCAATGAATGACATAAAATGTTTGCAAAAACTATAAAATAAATTTTGAGTCATTTTTAATTAAATGTTCTGCAAATTAATTTAAATATATTTTTATTTTTAACAATATAGTATTTTTAGGAAATTAATTTCTTCACTTGTTTGCATGAGGCCTAATATTTGATTTTTTTGGATTTCTAATTTTCCAGCATTGTCCTCGTGTTACAGTCCACGATATAATTCTCATAAGTAGTTGAAGTTGTACTTATTTTGTGGTTCATTCGCTGTTTAATATTTCTAATATTTTGGTGATCAAGGATAAGAAATTTAAAAATGAAGTAAGTTGTTTACATTTATGATTTGAATCTTATCTGAAACTTTTAGTTGTAAACATGGTTACATGTACTTTTCAAACTATTAGCTCTAGTCATTTAACAATTTTTCATTATTACAGGATCGGGTTGTGTATCTTTAGTGGTTACAAAATTTATCCTGGTCATGGGAAAACCCTGGTGAAGGCAGATGGGAAGGTATAACGTTCAGAGATTAATAATTTTTTTTTAGTTTTTAACTTTATTTAATAAATTATGTATTATTTTAGGTTTTGACATTTTTAAATTCAAAATGTGAAAGATCCCAATTGATGAAGCGTAATCCTCGTAAAGTTACGTGGACTATGTTATATAGGTAAATAATTATTTTTAATTGAGTAATAATAATTGTTAAAAATGATGTGTTTGAATAATACTTTTTTATCTTATTTTAATGGTTGGTATGGAGAGCAATTGATTATTAGTTAGCATTTTTAGGGGGAAACCTTGAGATCCTTTAAAAAAAAATTACCTGCCGGTCACCGTTTTTAAGGAAATTTTAATTTTTTAAAAATCATATTACCCAATATTCTGAGTGACAAGATCAATAAATAAAAGCATCGTGTGACATTATAGGATTAGAGAATTCGTGGAATGTACGAAGTTTAATATATATATATATATATATATATATGTATATATATATTGTTGATATATCGGAGAGTAGGAATTTTATGAATTATAAACAAAAAATCATAACACAGTTTAATCACTATAAAAGTTTTTTTTTATTGCAAACCTTTTCGACAGTTATCATTATCAAGCGTACACATTAAATGGTACCTATAAATTAAGGTAATTTATACGTAACACGCTTGATTATATTTGAACATAAAATAATTGTTTTAAGAGCGTTCAGTTTACATGAAACTTTCTTAGTGTGCGGTTAAACTTTTAATTATATATATAAAACTAAAAGATTCCATATGACATATTATACCTCCCAATTTATTTGTTACATCTCATAACGAATATAACTTTGTTTATTAAATTTTACTGATAGACGTAAGCACAAAAAGGGTCAAGAAGAGGAAACAACAAAAAAGAGGAGTCGTCGTGTTAATAGAGGTCATAAAGCCATTGTTGGTGCATCGCTTACAGAAATTTTAGCAAAACGCAATATGAAACCTGATGTAAGGAAAGCACAACGTGAACAAGCTATCAAGTATGTGTTTTTGATTCACATTTCATTTACATTTGCAGTATTCGATTTAATTAAAAATATATCACTTCTACTTATTATCCACTGAAGGGATGATTGTAAACAAAAATAAAAAAATATGAACTTTAAAATGTTTGGTGTCTAATTTATATTTACAGTGTGATTAATGTTTTTTATTCAATTTGTTATATTTTTCATTTTGAACATTATGAAATAACTCACAATTTTATATATTTTAATAATCTGTACCACTATTATCTATCTAGGATTGCAAAAGAGCAAAAAAAATCGACTAAACCCAAAAAGGCTCCACTACCGCCACCTGCAGCGAAACAGAAAGTAAGTTATTTTTTAAAAAATATTTTTAGCTTTATATATAGGTTTTACATTTATGTTGTATTATTAACGTAGTGAAATTGAAAAGTTGCTTTAATTTATTCAAGACAACATTAATATATCTAAGTTCGTTTTTTTTTTATTTCTATAATAATATTAGTCAGATATCCCATTGATAAGAAAATACAGTTCTCTAACAGTTGATTATTAAAGAAAACAGTGCTTGTCCGAACCTAATTGAAAACTATTGTCGCTGTTATTAGAAATATAGTCCCTGCATAACGTATTCCATATGCGTGCTATATAAAATAAGCTATTTTCAAATTTGTGTAATTAAATAAAAATCATGAAATAATATTGCAGAAAAATAATAAGTATCTGAAAAAAAAATATTAATAAATAACACAAATTAAAGAAACATTTTAATAAAGTTATCTAAATTGGTAATACTAATTTACGAAATAAGTATGAAGCAATTTGGTTGAAGTGTGTAAACGTATACTGTATTGTGTTACCTAATCAATCTGTATACATGCTTTATCATTCAGTTGAAATATTTCGTTCTAACACAAAAAATATTGTTTTTCAAAAATTATTTGTACTAATAAATAAGCAATTTGTTGATGAAACTATTCTACATGTGAATTTTTTAATAAACCCTAGATTACAAAAAGAAAATCGATGCTTAACTTCAGTATAATTGATCCTAAATTAATTGTATTATAACGAGAAACAACACATTTATTATTTATGCATTTTTTTTATATTTGTTTAGAACATATATTATTATTTACTGTTGGATTGCTTTTGTGTTTCATTAGTTTCAAAATAATCATCTAAATGAATCATTCCGCGTTATAAAAAATGTAAATGAATTATGCTTGTAACAAGTTGTAAATTTAATATTCTTTTCGAGAATCTTAATTTTCTAATTGTGTATTATTTTTGTACATGCAAATTAATCTGGTTTTTGTTTTATCTTTTAGCAAAAGCAAAGTAAAGTAAAAAGCGCAAAAATTCAGCAGAAAGTGCAAGCCCCTCGTGTTGGTGGTAAACGTTGATAATTTGTTTTCTTTTTATAAAATCTGTGAAAATGATTTATTGTAAAATAAAATGTTCATCATTCTGACGTCATGTATATACTTTATTGTATTAATACTTGACAACTAATTTTTAAATATATTTTGTTAGTACATGATAATTTTCGTGTTAAGAGTTGTGTATTAAAAATCATTTCTGAACAAGTTTTACATAAAATGTATATTGCTCTATTTTTTTAACTGACATATATGTTCATGAAGATTATCGAACGTATAACAGGCACATTTATTGAATGTACTTTTATTATTCCGCAATTATGTCACTAGCTTTTTAGGTTATCTAGTAAACTTTTGAAAAAACAACGATTGACTTGTGAAATTCCTTATCCAGCGATAAGGATTTTCGCTAAACGTATTTTAATACTTTGTGTTTATTGTTGGTTATTCATAATAGATCCGTAGGTTTTGTTCGTTTTAATCGTCTGATTTCTGTCGAATTATCCAGCAGAGCAACAGCTAAAGTATTTGTGTGATAATACAGTTTATCGCCATATTCACTAGCTATTCCTTGCATTTTATCTTTCTCGGGTGTAACACCTAGGTCCGTGTGCAATGTAAGATTGCTTACATATCACGGTGCATCTGTGATAGTTTTTAATGCTTTATTTTGGAAGTGTTGTATTATCGCTATATATTACTCTGCTTAGCACATCCCCAAAGTTGACTTCCATAAGCCCATATAGGCTTTAGAATTTTATCGTACGATATCTTGTTCACCAGTGATAATTAGGATTTTCTTCCGATAACCCAAAGCATGTTCCTAAACTTTATATTTAATTCATTACGTTTTGCTATTATGTGCCCTTTCCAGGTTAATTGTCTGTTCAAATGGACTCCTAGATATTTTACAGATTTTTAAACTGGAATTATCACATTGTTGATATTAATATTTTTGATATTACAAATTTTTTTATTTCTAAATATTACACGGGTTGATTTTTTCTTATTAATTTCTATACGCCACCGCTTGAACCATATTGAAAGTGTATCAACTGTTGATTGTAAACATTTTCCAAAGACGAGTCGGAACAAATAATAGCTGTATCATCCGCGACAGTAGCAATTTCTGTGTTATTTGGTACAGGTATATCTGCTGTATAAATTAGGTAAAGCATCGGACCCAATATACTACCTTGCGGTACACCGAATTTTATTGGATGCGATCGAATTCTTCATCTCCATATTTTACAATAAAATATCGTTCGACAATGTACGATTTAAAGAATTCAGAAAACTGATATGGGAGGTGGAACCGAACTTTATAAAGCAATCCTTCGTGCCACACACTATCAAACGCCTGTTTAACATCAAGGAAAACTGCGATATATATATATTTTCTTAGACTCCAAGGATTCTTCAATAATGCTGACTATACGGTGGACTTGTTCCACAGTTCCATGACAAACTCTAAAACCAAATTGATGTTCCGGTATTAGGTTTTTACTTTCTAAGAAAAGTTTCATTCTTTTTAGTATTAGCTTTTCGTATACTTTAGAAAGAACTGGAAGCAGAGAGATTGGTCGGTATTATGTTAGTTCCTCTGCAGGTTTTCCTGCTTTCTTTACTATAATAATTTGCGAGAATTTGAATTGGATAGGAAAAGTTAATAGTACAAGGCCTTTGCGTGATAATTGTTTTATAATCCTGGCTGTAATTAAATCGTACCCAGGGGCTTTATTCGGATTCATAGTTTGAATTATTGTTTTGATTTCTCCAGGGGATGTAAATTTAATAGTATTCTCCTGATCTACTTCATCCATCGGTGTTGGTAAGGATTCTGTTCCAGGATTTGTCTGGAAGACATCGGCTAAATGATTTCCCAAATTCTTCGGTCTTTTCTAGATCACTACGGGCCCGTTTTTCATTTAACTTTTTAATTGGATGTATTCTTTCAACCGGTCTTTTTAATCGTTTAGTTGCTTTCCAGAGGGAATAGTCGCATTGAGAAGTGGGTGACCAATTATATAAATAATCACTAAATGTTTTATTCTTATGATTTTGTAACGGTTGCTTTACTCGCTTAGTTTGGTTATTTAATTTAGTTTAATCCACCGGTATTGTTTTGCCATAACTTCTGTAGTTTTCTCCTTAAAGCAACTTCTCTGCGTATTTCTGATGGACAATATTTGAATGACTTGTATTTCTTGTGATCTGGTGTAGCTGCCCAAGCTGATTCTTGGTCGGTTTTTATAAAGTTCTCTACAGCTATTTCTACGTCTTGTGCCGTTTTTAGTGGAATTTTTAAGTTAATTTTATTACCCAACGTTTCACGAAATATATCCCAGTCAATTTGTCTACTGCATAATTTTTGGTGTACGTAATTTTTGTATAATTTTTTCATTAATAAAGAGTACCACTGGTATATGATCAGATGAAAGAGTATAATAATAATAAACATCAATGTAGTTTGTTGATAACCCTTTTACTATGAAGAAGTCCAATAAGTCTGGAATTTTTAGTGGATCTGTAGGTCAATAAGTTGGAGTTCCTGATGAATGTACAGTACACAAGTTTTCATCAATAGCTAGTTTTAGTTGTTTACCTATTTATTTTGATAAATATGTTCGAATGTATTTTACTCTCAAAAGAACTACATCATAATTAGAGTTGAATAAAGTGAGCGGCAACAATTTGTTAACATCTATTGCGTTAGTACTACTTCATAAGTACGGAGCATATAGACACATTTTTTATATACGTTCCTGAATTAAACAATGACTTGCATTAGAAAATTATAATCTCGTTTTACAATCACTGCTATGACGCTATAAAACAAATATAAGTAATAATTTTTGATTATCGATTTTTAAAATGTGTTGAAAAAATAAGAGAAATAAATTACATTCAGTACTAGCTGACCAATTTTGTTCAATGAAATACTAAAAGCATGTACGAATTTCTATTCGTCATTTGTATTCAAAAGTAAGTGTAGTTTACAACACATTGCTTGTCTACTCTAAAATTCAATATATAAACATTTAGAAACAATTATATATTCTTAAAAATTATATTTATGAATTTTCATACGTATTTTTTTTATGTTTATAACGTTCTACAACTTTTATACTTATTAATATCGTCCATATTTTGCAATGTTTAGCCACAAAAAATAATCATAATATTCATTAAATCATTGAAATCGAAAGTTGAAGGCATGTAGTTCAGACATTTGTTAAAATATTAAAAATGTGTAAAATGGGTCGGTAATATTTAATTAAGAAAATTATTAACAAAAAATTGTAAGGTAAAACATGCTCAAAACACTAAACTCATTATTTTAAAATATTGTATTTTTTTTTTTTTGTTACGATGAGTTTGGGTTTAAGAAATTAAAACATTCATTTTATATCGTAGGACAGAACAAAACTAGATACTGATAAAATTATAGAATTACAATTAGTATATAAACGATTTAATCGTAAATAATAACATTTTAATACATTCTAATAAAAAGTACACTTTTAACAGTTCCGAAAGATATACAAAATTCTTTTATAACAAAACGATGATAGAAAATGGAAGTAAATTACATGTTTAGTTATTACCAACTACCGTACGTAAATTATTACACATGTAATAATGTTTTATAAATCTCGTATAAAAAAAAATAAAATACGGTGCACTTTATAAATTAAAAATAGTTAACAATGTATGTTTATAACTTTAATCCATAATTAATGATTAACAAAAATTGTCAGCGTTAAAAGTCATACAGTTTCTAATCGTACATTAATTGAATTAAACGCATTATTATAAGAAATATTTAAAGTGAATATTCTATATAGAGTTCAGGATCCACTTTGATACATTAATTATTATAGTATGATAGACAATTGCATTAAAATAATTTTCTTAATATATGGAAATATATTTACCTACATAAACTTTAATATATATATATATATATCAAGTCAACAAAATATTTACTTCTTATTGTATCTACATAAGCTGCAGTAAATAGTAGTTGACAAAAAAGATGGCATTTTACGATAAGTTTTTTAAATTTAAAAATGAATATAGATTACATTAAAAAAAAATCGAACATCACAGCGCATCAAATTACAATAAAACGTAAATATTATAACATAATTCTGATACATTAATAACAATATCTGATACACGAAAAAGATAATTGTGGTTTATTAATAGTTACCTATAATTATAAATGATCCACTACTATTTCTGGAATCGTATTTGTTCGAGAATTATCAGTTGAAAAAGGAAACGTCGAATTTTGTAGACGTTTCCGTGCAGAACGAGTTTTTTTGTAAGAACCAGTTGTATGTTTGAAACAAATTTTTCTATTCATGTAGGCTCTCGATGCACGAGATAATCGTAATACCGTATTAATATCAGGTCGTTTTTCTGGTTCAGGATGAAGCATATATTTAATAGTATTATTGAAAGAACGACTATATTTTGAAATATACGGAATATTTCCATTCCGTAATTCATGCCATTCATCGCCATTTTTGGGAAGCGGACCCCCTTCGGCTATTTCAAAAAGAGTCATACCGAAAGAAAATATATCTGCTTTTTTCAAATTACTATAATTTTCATTAAGTAATTCTCTAGGCATATATCTACAATCACCGTCTTGTACATCGTATGGTTCATCTACAATTGTAGCATTTCCTAAGTCGCCAATTTTATAAATTACAGAATCGTACACTTCGCCATCTTTAAAAAATTCTTCATCGGAACTATCCAGATGGTTAACTTTACGTATTAATATATTAGCCGGCTTAATGTCTAAATGAGCTAAATTTTCTAAATGCATACACTTTAAACCTTTTGCAACATGATTCATAATTCTTATTACTTCCATTTCAGTATAAGAATGATTGTTTTGTATCTGTTTATCTACACTTCCTCCTTCGCAGAATTCTGTTTGTATATAAAGATGTCCCATCTCTATCCAACACGAAAAGTACTGAAGGATATGCAAATGATTTACACGATTTGTTAATGCGGACAGTGCAAATATTTCGCGTCGTGAGAGTTGTTCATAATTCGTACCGGCTACAGGTCTTGATGATTTCTTAATAGCATATGGTATTCCGTCCATAAAATTTGTACATTTATATACAGTACCGAAAGAACCCGATGCTATAAATTCGTCAATTTTAAACTGTTCGGTAATTCTCGATGATTCCAAATCATGGAAACTAGGTCCTAAAACACTTTTCTCTAGTATGCTACGAGGACCGCACGTACTGAATGAATTTCCTTCTTGTTTTCGTTTTCGTTTATCTGATGAAACTGAAATACGATCCGTTGATAAAAATGGATTAACTGGCGCGTTAAACCGTAATCGAGATATAGCATCGGTAGAAGAAACAGGAGCGTACAGCTGTGGTTTTGGAGATTGTGTAACCGACGCTATCAGTGAAATATCACTATATGGAGGGGTAATTCTACCATTACATGGTGTAGAAGAATCAAATGATAATTCTTTCATTTTTTTATAAGGTGGCGAATCATTAAACTTTGGAGTGCTGCTTGCTACTGGAGTACTGTTTGCTAATGGCGTACTCACTTTTAAATGGTTAATGAAATTGTTGTTTTTATCTTCTAAGTGATGTTTGTCATTATTAAACGATAATTTCCGTTGTGCAGATAAAAAACGGTCTTTAGATAAATTCAAATTATTCGTATTATTAACTGTAATCATACGCGGTTGAATAGGAGATATATTTAAAAATTTCTCCTTACCAAATTTTCGAGATGGTGAATCAATCATTTCCTCTTCCATAACAGTTAACGTAACCATCCAAAGTTCCAAATAAAAATAAATTGTTCAAGCACTTAATATACAAAAATTACATTCTTCAAATTAAATGTCAACGTTACATAAACTAGGGTAAACAAATTATTAAAAATTTTCTTTTATAACTATAAAAGCTCAACTTTATAATATCTTCATAAATCTGAACCGCAAAACGTACAAACAAAAAACAAAATACAACTTTATTGCATTTTTGTTTGCGGTATGACAGTTTTTGAATATACAGACATTTAAGAATATAAATAAATAATTTTGTTGAATGTTTCTGATCCTAGCTCTTAAATCAATTTTTTAACATTGAAATTATTTAAATATTTCATTTTATACGGGAATGTAACAAATTTGCTTTAATGAAACCATGCAATAACATTTCCAAAAAAAAAATATCTTTTTAGTAATTCTTGTAGTTGTATTTTTTTTTAAACGAATTAATAATTACGTGGGTAGAGATTAAAGTTTATTCTAATTATTATTTTTAAAAATTCCGTAGAAATTTTACATATGTTTATTAACGAACATCTTTTCACTGTAGTCTGCGCCACTGTTAGAAAACGTGTAGCAGAGGAGTATTCAATTAGTCATGCATTCCTTTCATTGTTCCCGGTTTCTGCTTGATTATGATGTAACTTTTTTGGTAATTTTAATGATTTATTATATGTATTTTTTTTTACTTTAACCTCGTTCTTTCGTTACCTTTGGCTGGTACAGGAAATGGTATGTTCTTTCATAACTAAATTAAACATATTAATTAATATATGGAATTCATTGATTCGTGTTAGCACGGTACACATTGTGTAAAAGTTGAGGATATTAGTACTCATCGTGTAAAAGTTTAGGATATTATACAACAAATTTAATTTTTTATCACATTTTGTATAACAATCAATATGTATTTAATTGAAACCTTGCATTCTTTAAATTTTAGCTACCGCTTGCTGTTTCAATGTCGGCAAATCGTTAGATTTCGGCGAAATTATCGTTTTAGTTTATCCTAAGGTTAGTAATAAAATTTTTATATTAAACATACATGATATATAAAACAACCGTCTTTTCAGCTCAATTGTGTTTAGAAATTTATAGGTAGACTTTTTCCAAGAGTAATGTGAATTCTGGGTGCTCGTATTTATATAACTATTTTTTGTATATGCTTGAAAATGACGTGATTGTCGAAAAGTTTTGCGTTAATAAAATAATTTTTATAGTGATTAACTTTGTTTTTATTTTGTTTTGTTAATATAACTAGTTGAGTAGGTAGTCTAATTTAACTTAAATTTGTACGTCGTTTTATGAAAAAATTGGGGTGAGGTTTGAATTTCAAATTGAAAAACAGTTATTCCTTGTTTTGTTTTTAGGTGTAATATTTTAAATTATATTTTCTGTTGTTTACAATGAAGGCTATAATTAATTTTTTATTATTTCATATGTATAGATGTGTGTTTCAGTTGTGTACGACTTCATTTTTTTTTATTCTTTACTTTTTAAACATTATCAACTAATTATTTCTTGTCTGTTATTTATACTTTTTTTTTTATTACAATGTCTACCATGTCTCAATTCTTAATTTATTCTGAACTTTCGTCGTAATTAATTTTAAATTGCCAATACTTTGATATTGTCGTGTTTTGTACTAGTTAAAAAATACATGAAATCCGGCGATTATTCGATAACTGCTAGAATCTACATATTAGTTTGACATGAATAGTATAGATATGTGTTTTAAATAACAGCATTGTTAAAAAACATACGGACATGATGCGATTAATCTGATGACCCCAATGTAGCGGGTAGGTTGTTTTAATAGCAGAGAGTGGTCGTTCAGTTGAAACTCAGAATTAAGGAATTAGTTGATTCTTATCGTCGTGAGTATGTTGTTGACATTTGAATTATAAGCGGTTGCCTTTTTAATTTAAACTGTTTAACTCTCAAGTTATTGGAATAGTATCTCTGCACGATCTCCTCTTTTTTAATTGTCTCGTAGGATTGTCAGCAAGTGCAGTTGAATGCATTCTTCGGATATTCAGCTTTATACTGAATTGGAATTTATCAAAGAACATTGTTGTTGATGTATTCTCAATAAGTTGCTTTTGCGTGCAGTTTCATATATTTTTTTGTAATACAATCTGTTCGTTTGAACATTAAGTAGCATTGCTATACATATAGGTTATGATGGAACGCTTCCCAATGGCTGCCATTCCATGTTTATATATTGTTGTTTACTGTAATATATTAAATTTTATAAATTATTATTTACGGATGAAATTCTAGTTGAATCTGGCTAAGTCGCTTCAATCGTCTGAATCACACGCTATTTTGCGTGAGATCAACTGCCAACGGATTGACGTGGTTTTTGAGTCGATGAAAATGTCTTCTTGCAAAGGTTGCAATTACTTCTTTGACAATTGAAATGCGTAGGTCCTAGTGTATGTCATCATTGCCAACAAACCATGGTGCCGCTAAAATATCTCGCAGGACTTTGGACTGGAATCTTTGTATAAATTTCAAGTTTGAATTGCTTGGTGTTCCCCAGATTTGAATACCTTACATCCACACAGGTTCTAAGATTGTTTTATAAAGTAAATTGATAATGGTGACTTTTTATTCATTAACCAATGCATGTTGCGGTATGTAATGTTGGGTCTGTAAGAAGTCGTTTCATGTGATTTTCCCGGTTTTGGAATCATTATTATTGTGGCAAATTTCCACTGTATTGGAAAGTAGCCATTTTAAAAGATTGCATTGAAAATGTGTGTCAACAATATTACAGCTTTTCTTGGCATTTAATGAGATCGTAGCCCGGTGCCTTCTTTAGGTTTAAATACTTTTGTGTGAATGCCTTTACCTCCATAGGAGATGTTGGTTTTATTGGGAGTGACATCTGAAATGGTACCTGCAAATAATCTATGTCTTTTTCACATGGAATACTACTTGAATGCGGTTGGTACACTTTTGGTAAGTATTCAGCAAATACATTAGCTTTTTCTTGATTAGTTCGTGCCCAATTATTGTTTACGATTTTAATAGGGGTACACTGGAAATTGTGATCCTTCTTTACATTTTTTGATACCTTCCATAAGTTATAATCCGTTGTTTTGATCTGAGACAATTTAGTTATATATTCTTTAAATACATTATGTTTTGTTTCTAACAGTATCTTTTTCAACTGCCGACATGCTCTATTTAGGATATTTTTTACTGATAAGGTTTCTATCATTCTGCCATATTCGTCTTAATTTCCGTTTCTCCAATATCTGATCCCTTACCACTTTTGGATAATATATTATTTCCGGTTTCTTTTCCTCACCAGAAGTAGATAAGTGTATAGATTTTTGTATTCACTTCGTAAGCTTTTCTACAGCTATTTCAATTTCTTTTGCGGTTTTCAGAAGGATTTTTAAGTCTATATTAATTTCAACGAATTGCTGGAACGCTTCCCAGTTGGTGGTCCTGTTTGATAATGCTGGTTTTTGCATTATATGTATTGCTGCAGTGCTTAGATTTAGGATTTTAGGTGAATGATCAGAAGTAGCATCCCAAGATGATTCTATAAACGTGTGATCTTTATTGATACCTCTACTATGTTCATCTGACAAACAATATAGTTTATTTTTCTGAAGGCACGCCTGCAGCTGCTTTCCTCGAGGAGTTGTTATTCTTGATCCAAATAATGTATGCTTAGCATTGAAGTCTCCACCGGATATGAATTTATTTCCTAATGTATTGAAATATTCATCAAATTTTGCTCTATCTATGTTGTGCCTTGGAGGACAGTAGACAGACGATATTATAAATGAATGATGCTGGGTTTCAATTTTCACAGTACATGCTTGTAAATACTCTTTAGGAAATTAATCCATCACATGTTGCGTTATTGATATTTTAATATTAGGTATTTTTATATAACTTTTGTCAGTAAAATGTGTTTCCGATAACATTAATATATCAATTTTATTAGTTATCAAAATGCCTCAACTTCATGTCGATACTGCATCAATCCGTTGATATTCCATATTGCAATCTGTAGGAAGCGATTCATTTTAAAAGCACTTTATTTATTACTGTTGACAGCATATTAATAATCATTGCATTTTGTTACATTAGCTGATTAAACATTTGTTTGAATTCTGCTAAGAACTGCGACAATTGATCATTACTATTTTTGTTTAAATCGTTACTATTATTTTGCGGAACTTCGTCTCGTGTTGCACTTCTATGTATACAATTTTGTACTGCGCTGGTGTAAGTACGATCAGTGGCATTGTTGGTTTGTTTTAAATCAGAGGGACCGATTTTATGTGGAAAATTTGCAATATTGTTCAAATTTTTGGCTTCCCCTGCCTGCTTGTTTTGGTTTATAAGATTTGTTTCGGATCGCCAACAAATCTTTGTATATATTACAACCTTTGTAGTTGGCTGGGTGATCGCCATCACAATGAACACATTTAGCACATATGAAAGGTAATGTACAATATGCCTTCGTATGTCCATATGACTGACACCTAGAACTCTGGATTACTTCTTTGTTTTTATATGGTGGTTCCACTTTGATTTTCATATTAAGTATATATTCCATATTATAAATTTCTTTATTGTTAGATCGGGGTTCCAGATCAACAAAAAACATGGGTAAAGGTATTTTTGTTTTTGGTTTTTGTATGTTGATTACGTTTCTTGTTGAAAAATCAGCGTCCGTTAAAGCCTGCTTTATTTCATCCGTGGGCATGGTATGGTGGATATTTTTAATCACCACTCTATAAGCTCTTTCTTCCTTTAACTGATATGTATGGTATATACTATACTTTTTTCTTTTAAGTGTCTAATTATTTTTCTATAGCTGTCGCTACTACTAGTTCTTAATTTAACTTTACTATCATTTAAAGTTTGACAGATAAATTCCTCCCTTTTTAACACCAAAGAAAGCGAAGCTTTCATCTGATTGTAATTTGAAACTCCTTATATAAAAATTGGAGGTGGTTTTTAACCTCATGATCGTGTATGTTTGAGGATTTGATATTTTCAGTCGATTTGTGTTGTGAATTCAAAGGTCCATGTGTATCAGAATCTAAGTGATTTATAAGAGGCCAAAATCTGTTATTCTTAGATCATGTTTCAGGCATTATTTCCGGAGTTTGTATACGTTGCCTCATTTTTAGAGGAACAACTTGCCAGCTATTTAATTCCATATTTCCAGATTGGAGTTAACACAGTTGAATAAATGATTTCCTTACAAGAAGAGTATACAATAATCTGATTCGCGCAAGAATAGTTTCCTTAGTGTGAGCCACATGAAACTCAATGTGCCTTCCAAGATGCCTTGCATAGTTCGTCTGTGGAATTTCATTGCCATTGATACATGCTGGAGGTCACGTTATCTGGTTGCTGGTAAAAGTGACATGTCTAAAAGTGAATGTATTGAGTGAGCTATTGAATTTTTTTAAATACGTTACGATTGGATTTTTTTAAACCCATAGTTTTTTTTTTTTACTTTTGTAATACACTATGTACTCACAATATAAAGCAATTTTCCTAATTTTTAATTTAAAAAAATATCTATTAGATCTACAAAATGTACTATTCAACTATTCATGTGGGCATAACAGTTTTCTTTCTGTTTGTCAGATAGTATTTTTCTAATATGTAGTATATTATTTTTGACACTGGAGTAGCAGCGTGCATTATAAATAATCATATGAACGATAGATCGGGTAAAGGTATTGTTGTAAAAATAATTTGATTACCTTTCAACTGTTTATTTGTTGATTAAAATTGTTTATTACTTTATAATGTTTTCAATTTTCCCTATATAATAAAATTTGTTCATTCAAACTGGGAAAATTTCAATATTAATGTTCTACCATATTAAAAGTTACAATTATCGTAAAAATTTTAACCTATTTAGAAGCACTAAAATTATATCAACGAAAATTATCGTTGATCGTTTATGTTTATACTATTTCCTTAATTTTTTCTTTGTTGTTCATTTTCATTTGGTAATTATATTAATTTTTGTTCTATGAAATATTTTGCGTAGAATATCGTACTTTTTATAATAAGTTGAATTTATTTTTTGATAACTATTATTCATATATCAAACTATACGAGTGATATATGGTTATTTACAATTTTTTTATAATAATTCCCGGAGTTAAAAAAAAAAACATTTTTAACTACATATTCCAATTAAAGTAAAAATATTTAATCTAATTGAGGAAATTACATACTGGAAGTGACTAAAATTTATTTCTGAATTCCAAACGAATTTAACTGCAGTAAAAAATTATAAGTTCAATTCCAAAAGTTATCGTTTATATATAATGTCTCTTATTTATTTAATTTATTATTATTTGCATTTTATTTAATTTATTATTATTTGCATTGATACGCGTATTACGACAATTTTATATATATATATATATATATATATATATATATATATATATATAAATTTCAATCTGACTGATGTAGCCAATAAGCAACTGGGATCTAAGTTATGACAGGATGGGAGATGTCATTCAACAATGACACTCCGAACTAATTCTTCAATCATTCAAACCGGTAGGGAAGATCTAGGGGGTGTGCGATAGTTTACTCTGCGAGATTCATTGACATGATCTAACAAATCTACCGCTAGCTGGTTAATGTGACCCTGTAACTTGTGCAAGTAACCTTTACTACTATTCGTACGTTTTAGGTCTTAATGCAAAAATTTTTGTTTCGTATATACCACAGTGCACCGGCTATTACCCTTTGCACCATTTTGATATTCGATATTGATGCTGTCCTCAAGAGTGATATGTCATATGTCCACACCGGCATAATAACTGCCTTGTAAAGCAATAATTTCGATTTTAGAGGTAATTTGGAAGTTTTACCCAACAGCCAGTACATGTTCCGCAGTTTGTTTTATTTTCTTAACTTTGATCCTGGTTTGTTCCTTGCAGGTCAAGCGGCGATCAAACCACATACCCAGATATCATTTTCCTGTGGAATCAGACAATTAAGATGAACAAGTGGACATTTGTTCCGCCTAGTTGTAAATATAACATATACTGACTTGGATGAGTTAATTTTAACCCTCCATTGTCGTGCTCAGATCAACAAGTCGTTCAAACCGCGCTATAATTTTTCTGACCCCGCTACCGGATCATTATCTCCCGCGAATAATGCTGTATCATCGGCAAATGCCGCCATTTCCACATTTGTATTTACGGGAAGGTGGAAATATATGAGAAAAAGGATTGACCAGAAGACAGAACCCTGCGGAACCTCAGCCTTGACAGGATAAAATTTAGCTCATACCCTGAAGCTGTACATTGATAAATTACCCATAATCACTCTCTTAGGGATGGAGAAAATGGTTTTAATGGAAGAGACATTTGGAAGGGAGCAGTTAGGTCGAACTTAATTTGATTATAAAAAAATTCCGATACATTATCGGGTGGATGTGATTTAAACACATTCTTTAGATTGTAACAACCCTGCTTGTTACATTATTAGTAGTAGTAAGAGGTGATTAAGGTTTATTAATTAAAATATTAAAATTAAAATTCTCATAATCAAAAATTACAAAGATTGAGAATAACAATAATATATTTAAGAACGAATTGCGAGAGAGCAATAAGCAATGGCTTGCAGGGAGACACGACAATCGTGACTTTTTGGGAAAATATGAGATTATATGTATGTATATATATATATATATATATATATATATATATGTAGGAGGGGGCATGCTGGCGCCAGTAGGATTAGAGTTTTTGGGAAATTCGTCCAAGGTAATATATATAAAAAATATAATAGGTGCCGACAAAAGGAAATGAAAATAGACCTAATAAATGGGCTCCTTAGTCTTTTAGTTGAGGATTGAAAGAAAGAGTTCCCGGTTTTCTGATTAGCTATCCTAAAAGATAAATCGGAGGGTTTCGCCGTAGTAACGAATTTAGACAATTCCTAGGGTCCATATATAACTGACAAACAAAAATATATATTTCTTAGAAATGCCCTTATGTTTCGTATTTAGGGGTTACTGCTGGCCGCTGTACGAATAATAAAAATTAGTGTAAGAATATATATATAAATATATAACCTTAAAATATAAGAAATGACGGAACTTATTCCTTAGTCGAACGATCAGTTTTTGTTGTCGACAAAAACTGCAAAATACATTAAGGAATAGAAAAATCTTTAGAAAATAAAAGTACAAATAAACCGGCATTTTGCCAAAAATAAGGTAAGAGATAATAATAATAATAATAGGAGACCTGCAGCGCCTCTAGTGTTGGTTGTTAGAAAAATTAGTAAGTCAATTAAGTTAGTTTATGCTAAACGGTTGGATAGGACGGATCGTCGGGACTTCGATCGCGAATTTGAGGTCATGCCCATCCAAGCCAGGGAAAGTTCCGTCAATTTTACAGATAATTTATAAAACTCCGTAATATACGTATATATTTGTAAAAGGTCGTAATAACGAAAAATCGTGTGCGCTAAGAATACTTGTAATTGTTTTTTTTTTTTTTTTTTTTTAAATATTTTTATTCTGGAAAATACAATAATTTTTATATAAAAAACTAGGTGCTACCTATTGGGGCTTAAGTATTTAAGGGATGATTACGAACAAAACCAAAAAAAGGTTTGCCCAAATCCGACCAATATCCATCGAGTTATCCATTAATATTCATCTATGCGTATTTTATCTGTGAAAAAGCGCACCAAACGCTTTTTGATGCATACCTAAAATATTTCAGGCGCCAACGGATATGTAAGACGAGTAAAACAAAATAAAGTTTATCAAATTGCGATCATTATTTAAGAAGTTATCCCCGAAGACCCATCCTTAAAAATTACAGGCGCCAGATAAGTTAATCGGAATGTAAACCCGCTAATCTAAAAGCCTCCCCATATAAAATGCTATTCAAGCAGAGATGTGATTCATCTTTACCTGATTTGAAGGTTGGCGATCAGATTATGGTTTCCGACAATGAAAAAGTGGCTGCTTTATTAGACCACTTCTTCCCCTCCAAAGTTGTGGCTTTCGACAATTGTCGTTGGTCTGCAGTTGTTGATGTTCTTAAGGATAATTCAGTGAATCCTTTTATAGTTAATATTATTATAGATTACTTTAAGAATCGTTCCGCTACACTTAAACTTCGATTGTCGGCTGGAGTTAGAGCACCTTCTTGTGGAGTTCCTCAGGGTTCGGTACTCGGACCTACTTTGTGGAACATACTGTACTCCACTGTGCACTTTAAAGTTGAAAATTTCTATTCTTATATTAATGCTACATGTCAGCTTGTTTCCTATGCCGATGATCTATGTTTAGTGTTTAAAGCTAAGAATCACACATCATTACCGCTTCTTACTTGTATTTCCAAATACCTGGAGAGTGTGGTGGTAGATGTAGGATTAACTTTTTCCCCTACCAAATGCAGATTTTCTGTGTTTGGGAATGCACTTCTTGTTGGCCGGATCAACGAGCTTGAATTATTATCTGATTCAAGCATTTCTTTTTCCGCATCTTTGAAATACTTAGGTATAATTATTGACAGTAAATTATCGTTCATTCCTCATTTCCAGTACATTTCTTCCAAGTGTACGGACATATATAATAAATTACTGCGTTTACAAAAAAATGCATCGGGTCTTGAATTTAAGGAACGTGCGATTTTATATAAAGGCCTCATTCAGGCCCGTTTTGGGTATGGTGCTGCCATTTACGTTAATCAAAGAATTCTTGGTCTAGCCAACAAGCAGCAGAGGAAATTTCTGCTTCGGATGGCTTCTTTATATCGAACTACCCCGACCGCTGCAGCTTGTGTTGTCTGTGGTGTCTTGCCGCTCGATCTATTTCTTGTCGGTAGGGCTCTCACTGGCGAGCATAGGCTCGGAGGGGGGGTTGCTGAGATGAAACATTCGAGCCTGCTAGGAGGTATTGCTGTACAGTCTGTTCCGTATTTGAAATTTAAAAAACAGATAATGTCTTTGTTGGTTGAGAAGTGGCAGGACCGGTGGGATAAAGCTGAAACTGGCAGGAAGACGTATGCTTTTCTTCCTGATATTTCTTTACGTTTGAAAATGCTTAAGTTTGACGTCAACTTCTACAGTGTTCAGGTGTTGTCAGGTCACGGCAGGTTTGGTTCCTATCTTCATAGGTTCCGGCTTGCTAATGATCCTGTCTGCACGTGTTGTACTGTAGGTGAGGTAGACGATGTACATCATACGTTGTTCACTTGTCCTGCATTTACCGCCCTTCGTCGCCAATTTGGTATCGACTGTACGGATATATATCCTCTTAATAGGAAAGTTGGAAGTTGCTGGCCGAACAGGTCACGCGTTCAAAATTTAAAATACAAAATTTTATTACTCGCAACTGACGCCTAAATCAACCGTGACACCAATATCGTTGCTTTGTTCGTAGCGTGGTAATTTATCTGTTTATCTTTCTATTTACATTAGTTAATCTTTTAATATTTGATTATTTTTTTTACTTAATTGCCTTTTACTTTTTCTTTGAGAGTCCTTATTTTTATTATTTTTATTTTAAGATTTTTTTATGGATATAAGTTAAATTCCATTTCATTTCCTTTTTGCCTCTTTTTCTGGTAGAAGTTAATTTTTGTACAAACTCACTATTCTTTATTTGATGGAAGAAGGGACTATGTATTCTCATCCCTTCTTTCATCGCTTTAAGTTAATTGTAAGTGTGGAGGTCATTGCTTTGTGCAATTGCCTTCATTATTATTATTATTTTTTCTCAATAGAGGGAGGGGGTTTTTAGTGGGTAAAAATCCCACACACTGGTTTTGGTTTCCCAGCAGTGCATATAATGCACTGCGTGAATAAAAACAAAAATTTATATGATATCAGTGTCTTTTGAAGATTTTCCTCCTCCCGCTTCAAAAAAAAAAAAAAAAAATCTAAAAGCCTCCGCAAGTGGGAAGTATTTTTTCAAATCCAACTATCACCAACATATCGATCAAATATCAAATATTAATGGGATACCCAACATGATAGGCGGGATGAATCACTATTGCAAACCATCCGGGCGCATTCTACAAAACTTCATCCGACTACCGTCCGTACCATGTCTCACCTTCTTGCAGGAACGCGACCACGTATTACTTTCCTTCTAATTGTTACTGAGCACAATCTTATGTTTGTTACGCCAACTTCTTATAATATCGACGGCTACCCAACATGATAATCGCGATGAGTCCCTGTTGCAAGCCATACGGACACTGCAAAGATTCCTCCTACTACCGTCCATACCATGTCTGACTATCTTGTATGAACACGACCATGTACTTATAATATTAAGTAATTCGTTTTTATGTCTGTCCAGGGGATTCTTAACATCTATAACCAATATATTTTTGACTTCCATGGAAATAGACATTTATTTAAAATTTATTCACTTTATGTTGGCAGTAGTATAATTTTAATTTAAAATCGGCCGACCAAAAATTGCTGGAAAAATGTTTCAAAATCGAAAATCAAATTTTAAACTCGCGATTTCTCGCTCTAGTTAATTTTGGAAACAACCTTAAGTTATTTCGTAAATGATAGATCTCGACGTCTACTTCTGCCTAATGTCGACCCGAAACTTCCATGTATCATAGCAACCTTAAAACCGGCCCAAAACCCCTAAACCCTTTAAGCCCAATTTTCTCGATGTTCATCATGTATAAAAATACGACAGCACCATCGTTAGACGCGCATTTTAATATCGCGTAACTTTTGTTTAAACAATTTTTCCAAATTTCGAATCGTTGGCGATTTATAGCGAAAAAATCGAATTTTTAAAAAAAGTCAAAAGGTGTATACAAATTTTCGGATTTGGTTTGAAATTTTTTTTGCGGTTTTTTCACTTTATACGATAGATGTTATATAGAAATATTTTATTTAAATTCAATTAACGGTTGTGTGGCATCCAAATCGAGTTCGTCAAGTAGAATTTCGGCAACGTATACGATATAGATATATGTTTAAAATATAATTCTAATAATAATAATAATATAATAACAATATCAATATCATCATTTAATAACGGTAATAATAATAATTCCATGTGACGTCGCGCAAGGTTGTGTAGGTAGATGGTGTGGCGTCACAAGATGCAACCTAAAAACTTCCACCTTTTCATGATCGCTACGTGTTTTCAGTAATGTGCTTAATTCTTTGGTTATTTTATTAAGATCACTTTTGTGAGCCTGGTACCTTGATATCTGCACAGTTTTCTAATTTTTCTAATTTTTCTTTAGGCATTGTTTTTTCTCCAATAATGCGTGGGTAGTTAATATCGCGAGTTGCAGTCTCCTTTGAGGTACTCAACCATGCCGCTTTTTACAATGTATGATTAAAATATTCAATCGCTTCATCAACGCCGTCACCTATTTTTAATGGAATTTTGAAACAAGATTCTTTTCAATTCGGCATGTGTAATAGTACCAGTCAGTTTTATTGTAAAATTTAAAGTTAGTTTCTTAATTATTACTAACTGACTTATTTCTAGTATTATAGGAGAGTGATCTGATGAAGAGTCAAATGATGTTTTGACATTAGAATATAAAGTACTAATACTCTTACAAATGAAGAAATCAAGTAAATCTGGTATTTTATTTCTGTCTGAAGGTCAGTGTCAATTTTTTCCCGTCGATTTGGCGTTGTTAGTCTTGAGCCATTTTTTTGTAAAGTTTTTGTATGGCTTGAAAATGACGTGAAAATCGAAAAGCTTTTGCTAAAACAAAATAAATTTTATGGTGATTAACATTGTTTTTATTTTGTTTTGTTACTGCATAATGCTAAGTTTTTTATTACTCTGAACTGCTTTAACTTAGTTAAATTGTTCATGTTTTCTTTTACATATTTCTAAATATACAGCACAATCTTTATAATTTGCAAGGTGACTGCCACTGCATAAAGCGCAGATGGGATCAGTCTCCCCATCTTTAGTACAGTTGGCTGTTAAATGTTGTTTCCCACACTTGACACATCTTGACATTTTTTACAGAAGTTACGGGAGTGGCCATACTGTTGACAATGTACACATTGTACAAGACCTCGTTTATGTGGTGTTTCCACTGTTATTTTCATATTTAACAATGAACGCAATTGGAATATAGTATTATTATTTTTATTTGGCTCTACGTCTACAAAGAAAAGAGGTAATGGCTCTTTTGTTTTTGTATCCTGAATTTTAAATAAGTCCCTAACGACGTGATCTTTATCAGCCAGCGCTAATTTGATATCATCCTTGTCAACCGATGGATGAATGTTTTTTAACACAACTTGACATGCCCTTTCCTGTTTTACCTGATACGTGTGGTATTCAGCCTGAAGGGAATCCATCATTTTTATTGTAGACCTATAATTTTCAATGTTATCAACTGTTATTTTAATAGTATTTTTATTTATTATTTTAAATATATACTTATTAGTCAAAATCAGGTTGTTTAATTTTTTATTTAATCCCGGGAAATTAGCAACATTGTTGATAAATATCGGTGGAGTACGAATATTATTATTTACATTTACATGATTATGGTGGTATCTACATGATTAGTTAGAACTGAGAATTTTTTTTAGTTGGTATAAAGTTGGACTCCTTTGGTTTTTTTTTTTAAATATGACCGTGTTTAAATTTTCGTTCCCCTTGCGTTTGTTTTTAACAACAGACCAATTGTTAATTAGTTTCCGAGGCCGAAGAGTGAGAAAAGTTCACTATCATATCTTCTACGGTAGCAGCGTTAGAAAAAGAAACATAAGTAGCCGTGTGTGCAGGGGGAATAAATTTTACCGATTGTAATAATTTTGTACCGATGATATTCCTAGGTTGCTCTGTTGCGAATGTTGCGATCTGCGTTTGTGGGTTTATGTGACCGAACATGAAAATGGGGCCAGGCGTCACCAAGGCCATAATTCAGCTGAATCAGCATTTCAGTATGAGCTAGGTGTGTGAATGACAGTTTATCTTATTGATTTCACATAAAAATATTTTTAAGAATCTAATAAAGAAACACATAATCATCCTTCTTTCAGACGTCTATATATATATATATAATGAAAATTTTCCGTTTTTTTTTTTTTTTTTTTTTTTTTTTGGTTTCTATTTTTACTTATATTTCTATCAGTATAACATAAAATGTTTAAAATCATGAATAATTTTTATTTTGCTTGTATCAGATATTTAAATTATTACCTTAATAACCCGGTGATAGATACAAAACATATTAAATAAAGTTGCGTGTTATACATTTATCACATCTTATGCATATAAATGAGGTTTCTTGTATTTACATATTTAAATATATATATATATATATATATATATATATATATATATATATATATATATATATATATATATATATATATATATATATATATTCGAATCCGCTTATGACTGGATAAGAGGGACAGCCGTTTATAAGGGACAATCAACAAAACCTCGAATCAAACGTATCAAATGAAGGTTATTTTAGTTCGCTTTAGTGGTACAACATCTCGGTTTATAAGGGACAAAAAGATTAATAGACTTTCAAGGCAATAAATAGTGAGACGGGCGATAAGCCAGCCGATATAAAATGACACTTCCGGTCCTAAAACGAAAATATTCGCATAAACAAAAATTGAATAAAAATGTTTTACTCATTTTTACAATTCGTTTTTGTTTAAGTGAACATTTTTGTTTTTCTTCGTTTTGTTTGATATGTCCTTGTGTTGACATTCTTTCATTGACGCTATACTGGTTTTTGCTCTGAACGTTTATTAATTATGCACTCTCCGATAGCTTATTATGTTCTTAGTTTAGTTCTGCAAAAACTGTAGTGCGTCGTGTGGTTTTATTTTTTTTTCTTACGGAAATTTTTTTTTCTTTTTTTAGTTCTGGTGAATGTTTTGTATGAATAAAATGTCGCGTAAATGTTTATCATTAAAGGAAAAAATTTATATTTTAGACAAAATCGAAATTCAACCTCCCAATATGCCTATTCGGGAATTAGCAAAAATCACTGGCGTCTTCAAAAACACCATCTCCCGTTTAAAAACAGATGAACAGAACTTACGTAAAAAATGGAGTAGTACTGAAAAGGGCAGTCAGGTGGTGGAAAGGAAACGAAAAAGAGAAGGTAAAAACCCAGAGGTTGATGAAGCTCCTAATTTATGGTTTAGCACAGTAACACAAAGATGTGTTTATGTCAGTGGGCCAATGTTGAAATTAAAATCTGAAGAGTTTGCGAAAAAAAATGGGTTATGAAGACTTTGCAGCTACGAATGGTTGGCTTGCTCAGTGGAAAGGGATACATGATATCAAATTCAAAAAAACTCATGGAGAAAAGGCAAGCGCTGATTTTATATATCTTCTCGTTTTGTTATCTGATCCGGATGTCATGACCTTATTTGATGCAAGTTACAAGACGTCACCATTTATATAGATTCTGCACTAGATTCATGATTTGCTATATGTCTGAACTACATAACTTTGTGGTCTGATTAATGTAAAGGCTCATCGGTCTATCTTGTCTCCTTTCTCCATTAACCTTTCCTTGCATAATTATTTTCTCCAGCTCATTTGCTTGTATTACATGACCAAAGAAGCCTATCATGTGTCTTTCAATGGATCTAATTGCTCTGTGGGTTCGATTTTCAGTTCTTTTAAATCCAAATCATTTGTTCTGTGTGCCATCCATGGGATCCTTAAAATTTTTCTGTATCACTTCATTTCAAAAGCTTCCAGCTTCTTCCTCATCAATTTTTTAATTGTCCAGGTTTCTAAGCTGTATGTCGCTATGGAAAAAATTAACCCTTTAAGGAGTAACCGTTTTGTTGTTTTAGAGGTCTTATGATTTTTCCATATACAATTGAGTTTACCAATCCCAACATTTACAAGAGCTAACCGTCTCCTTATTTTTTTTTATGATCCACCATTTTCAGATATGCATCCAGATAAATTAATTTATCTTTAATTTCAATATCTCGCGGCAGAGTCAGTGTTTGTTGTATTCTGTTTTCTTTGTCAATGATAAGCACTGAACGTTTATATTTATTCAGTATTAAGCCTGCCTGATTACTGACCACATCTATTCTTGATAGTAATTCAAACATTTCTTGCTTTGTGCTGGCCAGTAATACAGTGTCGTCTGTAACTTTAATATTTTGTAATTTTTTCTCTCCGATTGATATCCCTCCTTGCTATCCTTCCATTGTTTTTGTTACAATCCGTTCCCCATAGATGTTGAATAGAATCGGTGAAATACAGCAATCTTGTTGTATTCTCCCTTTCTTGCTGAAAACTCTTTCGATTTTTCGTTCTCCAGTTTACTAAAACCTTTATTATTTAAGTACAATTATTGAATTAAACAAATTAGATGCTTCAGTGTTCCCATTTCTAGTAATATTTGCCACATTTTCGTCCACTTGATGTCAAAAATTTTCTGGTTATCTAAAAAACAAAGCAGTCCCGGAATGTTATATTCATTACACTTTTCTATTATTTTTCTTATATTTAATAGCTGTTCACATGTGCCTCTACCTGGTACAAACTCAGCTTGTTCTTCCGAAATTTGTGGTAGGAGATAGTATTTAAGCCGGTTTTGTAATACATATAGTAGTATTTTACTGGTATGAATAATCAGTGATATTGTGCAGTAGTTTCCACGATCTTCTGTAGGGCCTTTTTTGTGTAGTGGTATGTATACTAATTTTGTCCACTCTTCTGGGCAGCTGCCAGTTTCCCATATTTTTTGACAAATCGTGTGCAATACATTTATTCCTGATTCTTCCATTGCTTTCAGCATTTCTTCAGCTCTACCATCTACTCCTACCACCTTTCGATCTTTTAGTTTCTTTAATGCGACTTCTATTTTAGCTTTCATAATTGGCGATTCAAGCTCAAAGTCTTGCATTAACACTGATATTTCATTGTTGTACATAAGATTTTGACAATACTGGCGCCATCTTTCTGCTATTTCTAACTTTACAGTTAATTTCGTTACATTTTGATATTTTATTGTCAACGTTCTTGTTTTGAAAGTATTACTTAACCATTTAATTTTCTTATATAGATCATAAGGTTCATTTTTTTGTGAGTGTTGTTCTATTTCTTCACAAATTCCTATTATGTAATTGTTCCTATCACTTTGTATTTCTTTATTTATTAGTTTATTAAGATCCTCATAATCATTTGAATCTGTTATGTTATTAGTTTTTCCGTTTTTTATTTGATTCCTCTCATTAATTAGTTTGAATATTGCCTCGGAGATCCACGGCTTCTTTTTTGTTTGTGCTTCACTGTGAATTTTCTTCACAGTTTCATGAATCACTGATATTCTCTCCATAATTCATCGGCCGTTACATTATTATTTTCGTACATGCGAGGAGTTTCGTTTAGTTTAACCTTTACCTGCCGGCTGTTTTTATTTTATTTAAGAGTGAGACATACCTCAATTACAAAAGCCTTGTGGTCACTGCCACAATCTAATCCTTGGTATGTCTTCACATATTTTATCGAAGATCTGCACCTTGTTCGCATAAGTACATAATCTATTTGGTTTCTGGTTTGTCCATTTGGTGAAATCCACGTGTAAAGTCGTCGCTTGTGATGATTGAAATTTGAATTCATTACAAATAGGTTGTTTTCTGAACAAAAATCGGTTAGCATTTCGTCATTTTGTTCGTATCTCCTAAGCCATATTTTCCAACAGTAGATCTTAGGTGATTATCGTTTTTGGTGGTTCCTATTTTTGCGTTAAAGTCACCTATTACTAGTAATATTTTCTCTGTTAGGAACTTGTTTTTACCGCCGTGCGTAGCTCATCATAAAACTCTTCCATTTCTTCATCTGACCCTTGAGTTGTTGGTGCGTATATTTGAGTAATATTTATATTTACTGGCTTCCCTTTTATTTTCACTGATATAATACGATCAGTTATTGTTTCACATCCTAGTAATCCCGATGATATCGCTGAATTTATTATTATCGCTACCCCATTTACTGAATTCGTTTTCAATGCTTGAACATTACCCTGAAAGAATCGTAATAATTTACAATATTTCCTATTTTTCTATAACACACCCAGTGAGTTCCCGGACCATCGTAGTTATCTAAATTAATTATGGCCGTCTCTACGTCTAACGGGGTTTTCGGTAATTTATCTCTTATAAAAGTACCTCTAAAGTGCGGAATATGTTGGCCGTATTTCGTCAATTCTACATTACTCAACGGTTTAATCGGGATGTTTTTTTTTTTATATACTGTTAGTAAAGTCCGTTACCTTCTTTAGGTTTTTTATTTACGTATAGTCCTTTACCTTCCATCGCTTTATTATGACGTATTCGTTCTTCTATTAACTTATCGTTTGCTTTCTTATTATTATACGTGTTTATAGCATTGGTTATTAACGACCCTACAGCAGCTACAGCCGGTGCAGCGGCGAGCAAAGCCGGTAAGAAACCACCTACTTTTATATGTTCAAGTTATTTAACCGATAATTTTATAGGTAAATCTTTTTTAATCCTTTTAATTTAATATTCGGTTAACGGTAAATACGTTTCGTTCATTACGAAATCTTTATTTCTCGTTTTATTTATTTTTAAAGTCACGGGTTTATTGGTTTTCGCAATAAGTTTCTCTTGTTCCGTGCTTATGTTAACCGGATGTTTTATGTAACCCAGCACCGACAGCTCTTTTCGCTTTCATATCGTTTGTTACAAGCCACGCATTAGCTTTTTCGGCTAAATTGGAATCTTTAGCGAGTACACGTTTTCACGCTTCATTTTCCAGTTGTAAATCCGCTTTATGTCTGTCGTCCAAATTTTTAGACTTGGAATACGCTATATCGTGATACATGACCGCTTCGTCTAATTTATTTTTAGGTTTGACTTTTTTTTCTAACTTCAAATCAAGATTAGTACCTAATTTGTCGATTATATCGTTAATCAGTCCGCTACCTGTTTTTACGGGTAGAATTTGCACGATTTTTTCTAGTCTTTTTTGTTTGTAATCCATCCTCTTCTTTAAATTCTTGTAAAATGTTTATAATTTCGTTAATTATTAAACGGTTATTATTACCGGCTTTTACTTCACCATATACACAATCTGTCTAACAATTCGTCGATATTTTTCCAGTAATACGTATTCTTTGTAATCCTGCACCAGTTTTTTTCGACTTTTTTTTTTAAATATTATGTTTAATTAAAATCGGCTTAACTATGACGTTGTATTTATGTCCCATACTACTTTTCAAGCGCGGATTATTCGGGTCATTTTTTTTTGTTTATACGAACTAGTTTTTAACTAAAGTTCTTCGTATACTTTCAAGTCTTTTTCGTTGGAATTTTTAGGCTTTTCGAATGTTAATAACCCCATAATCCTCGCGAACCTTCGTACCAGTAGTCGGTATTTAGTAACTTTATGTTATCGTTCTCTATAATTATCGGTGAATTACCCATGTACATAGTCTCATCCTCGATACGTATATCAAAAGTGGAATCTGTCTTTACATTGTTCGACAAATAGTTTTTCAGTATTGTATTCTCTACGAATAATACAAAATCCATTATTCGACACAAATATTTTCCCACACTCGTTAAGTCTGCGAAAGGCAGCCCGATTCCAAGACATATATGTCTTTATAAGCAAAATTGCAGAAAAAGTAATTTTAAGTAAACTGAGAGCACTTACAGACATTAATAATACTCCATTATACACACAGTTCGGGTTTTAGGCATAATTACTTAACCGTTCATGTTGTTGAAAATAACAGATAGCTTTACTTCCAGTAAGTATATAGGACTTCTGCTCATCGATCTGGAGAAATCTTTTGATACAGTTTGACACTGTGGATTAATTTACAAAATGATTAAAATGAATTTCGGCCCTTGTCTAATACTTCTTGTTAAAAGTTATTTCGGGAATTTTTCTGTAAAAGTAAAAAATTAACTTTCAACTCTAAAACTGTTAACGTAAGCGTCCTTGGGGTAACATATTACGATCATTTTTATTTTTATAATATGTTAACGATATCCTTATGTTCTAAATTGTCTTTTAAAATTAGCGCTATAAAAAATCAATTACAAACTTTTACGCTTAAACTTCATAAACGCTTGAACAAATGATAATGAAGAAGCTTTAATTTTCTCTAAAAATGATACCGATCGTGAAATCCGAGTAAACAATTCTAATATCGATTGGAAAGACAACTTTAAGGGAGCTAATAAAAATCATATACAGATCGGGGTTGTTCAACCACAATATTTTATACGCCTCTACTATATAGTGTTATGTTAGTAATTGAACTTATCTAAACGTGGAATTTGAATAAAATAATGATCAAACGATTGGAAGCGTTCGAAATCGGGTGCTGGAGAAGAATGGAAATGGTGTCTTGGACGGAAATGATAAGAAATGAAAAAATATTAAAAAGAGTCAATGAAAAAAGAAGTCTAGTAAGAACACTTAAAACAAGGAGACTTAAATGGATTAGACATATATACAGAAAGAATGAACAGCTAGTACAATTCATAGAAGGAACCATGGAAGAGAAAATACCAAGGCAGAAATACATAAAACAAATACAAGATGTAAAAGCAGTTAACTATTGAAGTATGAAGAAAATGGCTCTATCCAGAAACGTTTAATGTCCACCAATCTATTAATAGATTAAGGAATTTAGAAGAAGGTCCTTCAATTTATATAGAATTAATGTTATAGTATTATTCTAAATGCTTCCAAATATTCAAAAATAAGCAAAATATATGATAAATTAGCGCTATCGAATATAAAAGATTTGGTCACGCACCGTAGAACTGATTTTTTTCATAAGTACACGAGTAGTTCTGTTCTAACCATTAGATGTATAATTGCGATTATGAATCTTTATCCTCATCTTATAAACAATACAAACGAAAGAGACTTACACATGTCACATCCACATAATCTCTCTCTCTTAATAGGCATTTTTATTTTTAATTTATGTTAAGGTTTTAATTTTATTTATCAATGTTTGTCTGCGGGCTTTTGTAAAGTTTTCACTCTACTATTATCATTATAATTTGGACAATATTTTTATTCATGTGTAAGCTTTATGCCTATTATGTATTGGTTTTGGCATATTGGAAACGACTTTAAACGAAATTCTATGCCTCCATGTAACATATTAAGTAATTGAATAATGGCCTATATGTAAATTATGAATTTTAAAATAGTGAGCCTTCATCTCGACACTAATCCCTTTCCTAAATAAAATTTTGGAAATTTCAATTTTTTTTTCACCGTTCTTTTTTTAATATTTATGTGTACGTTGAACATTTCAGTTGGATCGCATGATATTAGCGTAGAAATTTGATTTTTACTGTATGTGTTCGTAAATATAATTAAAATCCTATATCTCGGGTATTGTTTCTGTTTTAGGATATCGAATTTTCCGGAAATATTTTTTAATCTATAAAAGAATTATTTTAAGGAAAAATCTCGCTGAAAAATTCATTTCCAAAAAAAAAAACATACTTCCTCCTGATATTTGTCAAAACTGACATTTTTGATTATAACTCCGGAATGTTATGAAACGAAATTCTACATGATTAAAGTAGTTATAGTTATGTATGTAATATCCATCCTAAGACTGATATATATATATATATATACATAATATAGGATTAGAAAGAGAAAAAGTGTTCAATAAAAAGATGGGAATAATTAATTAGAAAAGTAATTGGGGGAGACAGAAAAAAATCTTGTAAAACTAAATAAATGTAATTTATGCAAACCTCGATATTTCGGTAAGTGAAATGATGGAGAAAATTATTCGACCCAAATAGAAGTTTAAAAGAAAAAAATATATGCCGAATTTTTAAACAAGGAGTAATACAATATGTATATTGTACTTAGCTGGAGGCCAGAGACCAAATAGAAAATCCTCTACTCTGAGAATAGGTTGATTATTTCAACTAATTCGTAAGGAAGTGTCGTTTGATTTTCCGTAACAAGCCATGATGCCGTACGCTTATCTTTGAAAGATTTATTTTTTAAATCTTGTAATAAATATTTTACAAGCTTAGCCTATCGATTTAATAGAGTCTTGTGATATGAATTCCGAGATTTTTGTCACTGTTATCTCAATTTTCTTCTCAATTTGACCGCGTTCGTTATGTGTTAGAGATAATAAATTACAGGCTGATAACTGTTAAATGGTGTTCATTTCCATGCAACACTGTCTGAACTCAACTTCAGATTTTGTAGCCCATTGAATTTATATTTCGAATGCTCACGTCATTATTTCATATTTATAAAACTTTATTTGAAATAATTACAAATGATTCATACACTGAGGTGCATCCCTAAACGCTTCGTCTAACATCAGCCTAAGCAAGATAAACTGAAAAAATTATGTACCACTAGTTCAATTTCATGTATTTATCAATTATGATTAATGTTATTAGTGAAAGACACTTTTTTCGGAACGATAAAATATCATTTTTGTATACCTTTTTCCCTCGAAATGTATACTTTTCCTTTATCTTCTATTTTTAAAAAGTGATATTTAAAACTTTCTATTTCACTGACCAGGTGCTCTTTTTTTGAATTTGTCATATCCATTATCAGCTAATCTGTAAGTCTTAAAGATGTTTTGATGTTTTGTTTTGGAGGACATTTTAAAAACTAAATTAAATATAAATAAAACATTGTTTCTTTGTGAATTGTAGTGTTTTTATGTGTTCTTAGTTTTTACGTTTTTTTGTTATTTGTTTTTTTAATTCTAAAAAATTGTTTCGTGGTTCCTTTAACTTTACCTAATCACTAATTACTTATAAAACAAAAGAATGATCCGAAGATAACGAAATATGGTAATTAGTAACGTTGAAGTCGATTTTTAAAATTCTTCCTTTTAATACAAAAGTATGTAAGACATTAAACAGTTTGCGCGCTCGTCTGTGGGGGTAGTACATAGACAATCTTGTTCAGTATCAATATAAGTTTTTAAGTTTTTTCCTTTAGGAACAATTATTTGAGAAACCCAATGCGTATGTTTAGCGTTAACGTCATCTAAACTAATTGCTTTCATAAAATCTATGAATTGTTTAGACCCGTATTACGCGTTTAGGGAAACAGTAAACTGCTGCCAAGTTCAAGGTTTAATCTGGTAATTTTATAGTAATACAAGTGGATTGGAAGTATTATTTTGTAAAACTTTACTAGTGTATGCATTAAGTTAGTCAATAATTGCTGTTTTGTATCCTAACTCACAGTTCTATTTCTTGTGAATTTATTAATGACCAGTTGGTTGTAGATAATTTGTAATTAACTTCGTTTTTCATTACGACCCTCTACGTCGGAATATTTGAAGTTTCCTGAAGATCTCGCATCCTTTATACATACAGGTTGGCTTCTTAACACATTCTTGGTTCAGCTATTTATTGCATATTTTTTGTCACATTTAATAATAACGAAAGACTAGTTGTAATACCTTTTTTTATCTTTAACACTTGCGATCAGTTTGTATCTTATATATGTCAGGTTTTTTTTTCTTTAATATTTCAAGTCTATAAATAATAACTATAAAGTGCATTGTGTTAAAATATATTTGTTACTTTAATAACACTGCTTCTAGAGATATGGAACTTTGTATGTTGATTTATATTTTCTACTTTAAAAATCTAATTAATTGTCAGTAATATTCAGTAAACATTTTGTCGATCAACGCTATACAACAAAAATAAGTTCCAGGAATAACGTGAGTAATGTTAGCTATTATTTTTGTACAGTTTGTCACTGTATAAACTATTACGGGTGGGGGTATAGAGGTTCTTTAATTTTAAAATTAAATGTTTAGTAATATTTTAAATGTCTTATGTTATACTAACATTATCCACATATATGCTAATTTTTTCGAATATATTTAAAATTATGAATAAGTGATTGTTTAAATTTTACACAAATTTGATAGGTCATAATTTAACATAAATCATGGACAACCACAAGTAAATTATAATTAAAACCAAAAATAATTAATACAGCCAATAAACAAAAATTATTTCTTCGGTTCATCGGGTTAAGTTCAGTTTTTGAAATACTTCCAATAATATGCTAAATAAAATTCAATACAAAAATATATTTTAAATAGAATTTTCAAATATTGTTTACTCAGCTCCTTTATTTCTAAATCAACATAATATTAGCTATCGTGTATTTGAAAAGCCGCCGTCAACGAACATTAGTTCAATAATATACATATCACATTTAACTACAATAGAATGATCAGTCGATCTCTTCTTTGCAGCAATTGTGCGTAACAATCGTCTCTTTGATCCGGCTCTTTGTAGTACCTCTTTAATAGACATTTTATGAGTCCACTTGATTTTCAATATTCTTTTTGGGTACCATATTTCGAATGCACTCAGATCTTATTTGCCTGCAGTTGACAGTGTCCGCGTTTCGCATCCATACAGTGCAAGATTCCAGACAAAACATTTCATGAATCTTTTCCTTTTGTGTATTATTAATTCTCGCTCTTACGTCCCTATTACTCCTTCCATACCGGGTGACCATATGGGAATTTTTTAACTCTCTATTTTTACTGAATTGATTTTGATACATGTGGGTTTACTATTTCAGGTTTTTTTGCTGTATACCATGATTTTTGTATTTTTTGTGTTCAGTTTCATTTTCTAATTGTATTTCAATATACTTTCCATTTCCTTAAATACTTTTCCAGGTTTTTTTCACTTTCCACAATCATAGCGATATCATCGGTAATCCTCATCATGTTGTATTTTAATACCAGAGTTAATATTGTATTTAACTTAATTTATTGCTTGTTTGATATCAGCGTTAAACGAGAGCGGAGACAAAAAAATATCATTGCCACACTCACTTTTTAATTTTAGGTGTGTTCCTCCCACATTTGATTACTGATGTTTAGTCTTTGTATAGAGTTAAAATGATTCATCTATCTTTCCGTGGTATTCTTATCTGCTGCAGTATTTTGAACATTTTCCTCATAATTTACATTATCAAAATCTTTCTAGATCTATGAAAGCAATGTATGTAATTTTATTTTTACTTATACGTTTTTCGCTTGTTTTTGATGATAGGATTGCTTTTATGATTCCTATCTTTTTCCTAAAGCCGAATTGATCTGTTCTTAAAAATCCCTTATATATAGTTCTATTATTTTTTGTATCATTTTAGTAAGAATTTTAGAGGCATGCGCTTTTAGACTGATGGTCCGATAATTTTCACACACATCCTGCTATCTTTGTTGAGTATTTGCATAACCACATTTCTTTTAAAATCATGCGGAATAATTCCAGTTTTATAAATTTTTGATATGTCGTACAATTTCTGTATTGTTTGATCTCCACTGTTTCAGCAATTCCACCGGGACTCCATCAATGCCCGTGCTTTTTTAGATCTTAAGTCTTTAAGAGCTCTATCAAATAAGTAACTGGCCATCAATATTGCCTGCTTCTACGTCATCTTCATATGTTTCATCGATTCTTCTAAGTATTCTTTCCATTTATCCAGTTTATCGTTTTTATTGAATGTACATTTACCCATGTTATCTTTAAGATTATCTTTTTTATATTGCTGAAATATTTTCTGACAGGTCGATTGAAGCTTCCCAGTTTACCAGATTTTACTTGTTCTATTTCCTTACATAATTCATCCATCCATTCTTCTTTTTTTTTTTTTTTTTTTTTTTTTTAATTTTTTATATAATGTGGAATGTAGATTTTTTTTATAAAAAATCAATTGAAAATTAGTTAAATCACTAATATTTATTTTCTTAAAGAAAACACAAAGCTTTTCGGCATTTACACCATTATCAAGTGAAAAATTTTAAACCATCATAATTTTAAAAATATAAATTAAATATAATTACTTAAAAATATGTGATGGTGATTGTGAAAATATACTCCAAAAATGCTGTTCTGGTTCTGTTTTGTCTATTTTTGATGTGTTGAAATTTAATATCAATATATTTGTTTATTAATTTTGTTTTTTTATATTAATTTTTTCTTCAATACTATTTTCCGGATTCCGTAAAAGTTGTATACTGGTGGAATTTTAAATTTTTCATTTACTGTTGCGATGTATGATGTCCAAAAGTAAAATATAAAATATAAAAATATACGAACACAATTTTTTTTTTAAAAAAAAACAAAACACAATTTTACAAGTAAAATGAAAATAAATATTAAAAATTATATTATCAGATTTTTAATATTTATTTTCATTTTACTTGTAAAATTACGTTTTTTAAAAAAAATTGTATTCACGCCTTTTTCTCATTAGTTCAATAATTTCTGCAGTCATCCATGGTTTCCTTTAAGTATTTCATTTCCTGTATTAGTTATTTTTTGTTGTTGTTCCATTGCTCTTCTATAGTACTTCTTTCTGTTCCATTTATCATCTTCTTATTCATATTCTCAAGAAAAGTTTTTTGAAATCATCGATTTCTAATAGTTTTAAGTTTCACATAAATTGGTTTCTTTTCTATTATTTTGAATCGAAATTTACTTTTCATTATTACAATTTTGTAGTCACTATCAACATCAGAACTATGGTAGCTCATTCTGTTTTTCTAACTTGGTTCTTGAATCTTTGTTTGGCCATTATATAATCTATTTGATATCTTCGTCGAGATGACTGGTGAACAGAATATTTATTATGACAAGAAACCATAATCCCCATTGTTAATTTATTTTCCCCTTCACCTACCACTACATTCCAATCACCCATTAGAATCAAGCTTTCATCTCCTTTGAGATATTTTACACCTTCTTCTATTTGTTCTTACATTTCTTCAATTATTTGGTCGCAATATGTTGACATTAACATGTAGGTTTGTATCATCATTGTGTCCTTTGGCCTTGCTTTTAGTTTTATCATAATTATTCGACTGCTTATTTGATAATAGCCCATCATTTTATGGCCTAGATCTCTTTTAAAATTATTTAAACTCCTGCAATCTTAGCTAATATAAGAAAGGTAAAATATTAATTAATTCAATAATCGTATATAACAAATAATACATTAGATTAAAAAAAAAAAAAAAAAATATTCTCCAAAAGTATTGTCCCATGCCACTACAAATTTAGTGAAATAGGTTCCAAAATTTTTTTTTGTTTATTTGATCGATATTTGTAGGCAACCATAAACACCTGAATCTTGAAACATTAAGGTGGGGACCTATATAAATAAGTTGCAAACGTGTTATGGCCAGATAAGATCTGAGAAGTATAGAAGTTAATATTTAATTTTTTCATTTTCATTTTATTAGTAATATTCGGCAAAAATTGGTATGCTTTTCTTCCTATGATTTCAGCATCCCACCTCCTCTACCACTTCATTATCATATTTGAGAAATATGCGTTTTAAATAGGTTTTTTTGGAATTGTATTATGAAGAGTTTCTACCATATTATTATTCAATAATTTAAGAGTTAACAATTTCAAGTCATCTAGTATAATTCACTTGGAATTGCTCTGCCTGTGATATATAGATCCATTGGGAGGATACCACCAATGACACAAGCAGTTTAAGTGGTAGCAGTCTGACATAAAGATAGCATACGAAGAAGAAATTTTCTTTGTTGTTTATTCATATTTTTTAGAATATTGTGCAGGCATATGTAGCAACCCCATAACCATAAAGAGACTAAATTAATCCCTTATATAGAATAAGTATGTGTGTATATTGGAGACCCCAAATATTATGTTGCAAACGGCTGATGTTGCTTTCAATTATTAGTTTAATTTGTTCAAAATCATAATCATCATCATTTATTCTCAACCACTAAGTTGGTGGGCAATTTATGCGACTACTTACCTATACATATTTTTGTTCTATAGTGTAAGTAGCGTACAAAACAATTACAATATGGCGTTAGCCCAGTTAAATACACATAAACACCCCTTTGGGAACTGACTGACTGTAATCATTTTGTTGTCATGGCACAATGCAGCCTCCCTCGCATATGGTGTTGTGCGTGGTGGTTTGCAATTGCCTTCGACGTTAGAATATTACGATTATTTATGTTTTTCCTAATGATGATATTTTTGCGTCATCGATCGTATTCAAAGCCGGTATCTTCCGTGTAAGAGTCCATGCTCATCACTCGACTATTCCGATGACTGTAAAACATAACATTACAAATAGGAGGAGCGTGTGAGATTAGCTCAATTATAATTAAAGAGCTTACAGAAATCCTCTACACTATAATATGCATCAGAATATAGCAAATTCCATAGTATAGGTCCTAATACAGAACCTTTGGGACTCCGCAACTAGCTTTCCTTGAATTGTTTGCATCTCTGATGCTGGAGTGAGTAACCTTTTTGGAAGTAGCTTAGCACATTAAATATGGATTAAATTTATAATTGTTAACTATATCAGTAATTGTAAACAACTGCAGTCATCCCTGCATTCAAGATATTTTTAACTACGTGTACTAATTTATAAACAGTAATTTTAGCAGGGTGTTCTGTACAAAAACCAAATTGGATTCTCATGTAAACCAGTTCATTTTGAATAGCAGATGGTTAACAACTTTCTCACCTTAACTGTGGAGCTGAGTAAAGAGATTAAATATCTTTCCAGGTTTAGGAGGCAATTTTAAATCAGCTAATTTACAGCACTGGGGGAAAACTTGAAAATTTAAGCATTTGCTGATAAGTGTTGAGGAAAATTTCAAATTAAGCTGTTTAATCGGCTTAGGGTTTATTTTATCAGAAGAGGTTGCATTTTTATTTTTAAATCTTTTAATTATGTTATTAATAACTTGACTACTGACATCTGGAAGATACATTCCAGATGTAGATACAGAAATCAGTGTATTAAGCAGAAAATATTTTAAGAAAACATTACATTTTTCATAATCATCACTGTCTGCTGAGTATATACTATATTGGGAATATTTACTTTTTTTAAATAATTATTTTATATGGTCCACCCCATGCGGTACTCTCACTCACAATGTTCCATTGTTGTGATTTTGCATATTTTTATAAAAGGCAAGGTCAAATTGTTTTATTTGAAAACTTACTATTGGTAATACAAACAGATAATATAAGATGCTCTTCCCATTATAGTTGCTAAATATTGGTGATTTATCACTCTAATAACCAGATTGTTGTTATTATCATATCTCCCAACAAAAATGAATTTCGACTTGATCTGCCTTGAGACTCCATTTGAGGTAGTCTAATATTTAAATTACCAACTAATATTGCAGCAAAATTTGAAAACGTTTTATAATGGTAGAGTTCCTAGGTTTGTTTGAGGATAAGTAACATGATATTAGAATAAATATGCCAGTATTAAGAGTTACAATATTGTGTTTATTTATTAATAATTTATGAAGAATACAATTTTTAATAACAGCTGTTCTATCATTTATATATGTTACATAGCCAGGATTTATTTTTCATTATAAAATGTCTCCGTAAGAAAATTGAGTTGCCTTGTTATCAACATTAATGTGTGAGAACCCAAGAGGACCCAAAATCTATATTAGACTTTACTAGCAACATGATCATCTCTGCAGCATACTTTCCTATTAGAATTAGTTAACTTATCTAAAATTATCTTTATCAGGAAAAATTCTAATTTTATAGTAAGTGCAATTGGAACATATTTTAAAATCATTATAATGTTTTACAACATATATATATATATGATATGAATTGTCGTTATATCCCATAGGACGTCGTGATCATAATAATCCAATTAACTCAATGTTTTTTTGTTTGTTTTTTTTCACTGGCGTCTGTCCATTGCCAGCCTGCTGCATGATGTTAATTTTGTTATTTTTGGACACATTAAATCCAATATTTGATCTCACCATCTTCGATGCGGTTTTCCTTTTTGTCTTTTACCGGGTGGTCTGGCTTCCAATATTAGTTTTTCTAATTGCAGAGCGTTCCGTCTAGTAATGTGACCAAAATCGCGCAAATCCGTATGCGTATTGCGGACAATAAACTGCATTTTCGCCTATTCTCTGTAAGACTATCTTATTCGTGATCTTTGCGGTCCACGATAAGTAGCCGTGGCTGGATATTAAAGAACCTAAATATATGAAATTTTTCACTACTTGGAATCCATTTATATCTGAATAAACTTCTGCCTCCTTATTAATAATCATAATTTTTGTTTTTTGAATGTTTATTTGAATCACAGTCTGCAATTTGATCAGCAATGATGTTTATACTATCTTTTGAAGTTGTTATTAGCACTGTGCCACCAGCATATCTCAAATTGGAAATTCGTTTTCCTCCAATAGGAAAACCTTCGTCGCAGTCAATGAGAACCTTCCTCATAATAAGTTCACCATAAGTATTAAATAACAAAGGAGATAAGATGCATCCCTGTCTTTATATATATATATATATATAAAATTACGAAATGTACCCTCTTAGCTCGTCGTTGTCTGCTAACTTAATACAAGTGAGGCTAAATCCTCTCGTGCTGATTGAAAATTTAATTACGGAATTAGGTGGCAGATAATTTATTATGAATTAGAGGGCTTTATTTCGTAATACGGCAAAACAATTATAAGATCGCGGTCGCCAGTGCCTATTAGGGCACCTTAAAATTATAATTATTTAATTAATTAAAAATTCAACTTTTATTATTATTATTTAATAGATTATTATGGGACTAGATGTGAGTAATTGAGTGCCTAACCGGAAACCCTGCGTATAGAACCAGCAGCCGGTATCACTATATTCAAAAAATGACTAGTAAATGATAATTGAATTTAATCTATTCTATTTTACACTATTGCACATATATAAAAATTTATACAAATAATATTCACGACATAACTCATTTACAACACATAGTTGCGAGTTATTCACAATTTAGATACATATAATAAAATTACTAAAATGATAATATAATGAAGCAAATAATAATAAAAAATCGTACAACCTTCCACAGGTATTCGCGATGGCTGGCTCCGGATGGTGCTGAAATATCCTAACCGACTGCCGTCATCGTAGGTCCGTACTCGATGATGTATCGATCTTCGTGATTATTATTTTAATGAATTTTCTTTAAAATTTTCTATTTTCATTACCATTTATTAAATTACAAATATATGCTTCCTTTACATTAATTTAAAATATGAAGCAAATTTTCGTTATATTTTATAGATGTCTCGTGATATACGAGTACTACCAAAGACTAGAAAAACTGACCAGTCGTTACCATCATCGACGTAAGAGATATTAGACTAGAATAACCGACAAGCTTAACAATTAACGAACGAAGTATATCTATCTCGATCGATAAGTTTATTCACACACATATACAACACGCGATTACCGGCTGCGGGCTCTACCCGCCGTTATTCCCCGGTTTTTTCCTTCATAACCTGGCAATCCGCATTTAATTAAATAGTACTTATTATTTCCCAGGTTATTGCTATCATCATTTATTCATTATGCCTCTATGTTAAAACTTATCAGTTTTGACGATCTAAAACTATCCTGATGTAAATACCTCGGTTATTGACCGATTTTATATTACGTTAATTATTGTCGAAATTTTTATTTTTATTTTATTTTTATTTTTTCCATCAGTACCCCCATCGTCTTAGATCGTCATAATATATATATAACTAGATTTATAATACTTCAGAATGCCCATACTTTTGACATTTTGAACGCCTGTGTGGATTTATGGCATCACATTTGATATGAAGCTTCCCGAGATTAATTATTTTTTGATATTGTTCAGAATGAAGTTGTATACACGTCTTAGAAGCGCGATGTTTAGTTATTTCAGATGCAATAATAGGCTCTTGATCTGTTCCATCTGTAATATAATCAATTACTTCAGAAATATTTCTTGTTCTAAATACTAGAATTGTAGAATTAAGTAGATTTTATTCTCTTACTTTGCAATCAGGAATATTTCTTTTAGTTGCGTCATGCAGCGTTAGTCTTGTTTTGTGGCCGTGTTAATTATAGCCAATTATTGATTTTTTTGTTAAAAGTAAGATTACAGTGTGGAACTGATACGAACGAGTGGAACTCGCACACACGAAATTATTTAATCTATACAGACCGCAGTTCACAAATACAAAAATTAAGGATGTGAAAATAAGTATGTATTTTAAACAATATGTTTATGTATTTAAATGTAAAAAATATTGCACGTATAAAGAATCAAATAACGATAATATTAAGGCTAACAATACAATACATAGCGTGATGTAAGTAATTCAGATCTTAAATGTAAATACATTTTTTACATATCTACATCAATAATAATTTTGGTTTAATGACCATATAAAAGTCAATTATATTATATTACTTTCTATCTAAATTACAGTTATACTAAAACGTGCTATGTAAGCATTATAATCATTATCACTGTGTCATTAAGTGCATTGTCTAACCAGGACTTCTCGTAACGATTTGCTTGTTGATATCACAGAGTTCTATATTGCCCCGAGTAACGAATCATATTATGAAATATTTTTATTTACGATGTTTTCTTTAGTTTATATATATATAGCCATATCTCAAAAGGACATCGAATTTTTGTTTCCGCGATTACATTAATGTCTAGGAACGTTCTAATAATAAAATTTTGAAACATCTGCTTAAGTAACGATAACCAAACTACAACGAACAACTGGAATGTTAACTGCTGGTAGGGAATGTTTGGAGCGATACTCTGTTCGTAGTTCCCTATGAAACAATGCTATTCCATTTTATAAACGTAAGGTATGAAAGGAAGACATTTATTTATTTATTTATTTTTGGGCTTCCGTACAGTTTACCCATATCAGCATATTATGGAATGAATAAGAAAGGGCTACTTATAAATTAGGCAGAGTAAGAAGTAATGTAAGGATGTGTAAAATTAAATAATGATACCAGAATCTAAAATATAGGAGTATAGGATCGTATATACTTCAGCATTTTGAAGAGCTATGAGAAATTCAGGAAACGGAACTTTAAGGCTTTGCAGAGCTTGATAAAATGCAACACGAAAATTACTATAATGGAAACACTCGAGGATAACATGGTCCGCATCGGCCACTAAATGGATATCCATAGGATGAGAGCAATTAGGAGAACTAATAAGTTTCAACTTGTGTAACGAAGCAGAAAGACGACTACTGTCGAGTCTCAGTCGACAAATGGTAGTAATAAAACCCCGCAATTTGATCGTTTCAACTTTAATATTGTAGAACCATGGATTTAGAAGGTATGTCGGGTTGAATGGATTTATAATGACTTGCAGTAAACGGATCGGACCATAGATTTTTAAGCAGTTTTCTAATCGGTAATTCAATTTCGCTAGTTAACATTCCAATTAATAATTATTAGTTCAGCTGAAAAAGTATGCCAAAAGATACGTCGGTAGTTAATAAAAAAAAAAAAAAAAAAAAAAAAAAAAATTAAAATATAAACATTACATATTAAATGTCTTTTAACAAGAGAAAAGAAAACAACAAAATTTCGGTTTATATAAAGTAATAATTTCAATACCGTTCGACAGCGACGAAGTCACCCTTGAAAAACAATCGAATTATCTAAATTACTTTAAAAAATTCGAGAATGCGCTTTAGTGTCGAAATTGAATATAATAATAATAATAATAATAAAGGATATATACGTTCAAAAAGACGCAGGTATATATTTATATACACTAATATCTATCTATTTTCAAGTTATTTTTTTTTTCTAAATTGAACACTTCGTTTTAATTTAAAAAGAAACATCTGCCTTATATATATGTATATATATATATAATTAATGATTGTGTTTCTTAAATTATTCAAATGAAATCTAAAAACAATGTTTTTTTTAAGAAGAAAAATATATTCATAACGGAATTCCTACAGATAAAAATGAATATGTACGTATTTACTTTTGTTCGCTGAAAATAATAATAATAGCAACGATAATACTACATTTTCCCTTATAGTCGTTTAAATTAGATATGCCACGCTTTAATTCATATATAAATTTCTTGCTATTCGAATTCTAAGCGTTGATCATTATTAGCCGGAATAATTATCATTGCACCGCATCAATTATAAGTAAATAGATAAAGCAAAAAAGAAAGGAACAGTTACTATTGTCGTAACACGTAATCCGAAACGAAATTGATATTATTCGACAGAAGTTCCGATTCAAGAATTGCTCGACGGTACCCAAATTGTTTTATTCTGTTCCGCATCTACCGCTGCTTTCATCTGAGTACACATATAAGCTAAATTGACACCAGCAGGAATTACAGCTGTAAACACGTAATTAAAAATTGTATTCAGCATTTACTCTACACATATATATATATATATATTATGTGTGTTTTTTCTTTCCTTGAGCAAATAGAATGCCCCAAACACATATTAAAACTGATATATAATTTATACGTACCAAAAACGGCAGTTATTAGAACAGACGGGATATATATAAACCAGCAAAAATAAATAAACGAATACGACAAGGTTGTTTGTTGTCTCCATTCGTTTTCGACGTATACGCAGAACTTGTGCTTAAATTAACTCTAGCAAAAACTACATACTTCCTGGCGGAGAAAAAACTTCAAACAATATTATTTGCAGATCCGAAAATACTGCATAAAATGGTACGGACCTTAAATAATACAGGGAAGTAGTTTAGGTTAGAAACAAATGTTGATAAAACTAGAATCATGATGTTTGGTAGACATCCCAATCGTTTTCAACTGGAAATTAATGGTCAGGAAATTCAACAACTACAATGATTCGAATATCTCGGTCAAATAATGGAAAACCTGTACCGCGATATGGAAATAAACTTAAGAATTAGATTAGCTAAGCGAGGCTGGCAAGAAAAACGAAATAAGTTATGTCAAAAGTCGAGATACCGTTAAAACCGCGTAAACGTATTGTTAAAACTTACGTGTGGCTTATGCTGAAACGCGAACACTGAAGAAAAGGAATGTTCAAAAATTACAGACTTTCGAAATGTGATGTTGCAGGAAGATAGAAAGAATAAGTTGGACTGAAAAAGTTACGAATGAAGAAGTTCTCAAAGAATTGATGAAAAACTGACCTCATTACATTCGATAAAGAAGAGACGATTAATCTGGATGGGGCATATACTCCGACACGGTGTTCTGTTACGCGATGTAATAGAAATTCTAAGGAAAGAAGAGATCATGGCAGACCCAGAAACACTTGCGTGGTAACATTGTTGCATGATACAAGCATAAATAAATACTGGAAAATTAAAAGAGCTGCAGAAAATCAGTTGGGCTGCAAGTTACTACTTACCGTGAAATAAAATCGGCGCTAGCACTGTAAAATTTATGATAATATATATATATAAATATTTTTGTTCAAAATTATATCGTTTACAATATTATTAAACTTGAAATTATCGACGATTTTTCAGTCTAAAGAAATATTTAAGAATAAAATTCCTACCAATTTTGGAAATTTAATATAAAAAATCGTATATTAAATAAATAAGATATTCGAGCAAAAAGTAAAATGTACGTATTTAAATTTAATTAAAAATCAACTATTACAATCGCAAGTGACAACACCGTGAAGAAACCTAGGCTAGATACTATAATATTCTGTTAACCATTGTACAGTTACTACGTTCGCGTAGTGAAGTTGTTTAGCCTTCTGTGTTCGTTGATTGTATATTTCTGTAATTTTCGAGGTCGAGAAGAAAGCAAGAATTGTTATTCTTAACTCATTATCTTATGGTTATAGGGAATAGTCGATAAATGTCGCAGTCGTCAGCGGGAAGGGACGATACACTCCCCTGCCCCTCAGGTAAACGCCGCTCATCGTAGCGGTACTAATTCACGTAATAATAATAATAATAATAGTCATAATAATGCCGGTAGTAATAGTCACAATAATAATGGTAATAATAGTAACAGCAGTAGTAATCAAAATAACGATACAAATATTAATAATATTGGTGATAGCAGTGTTCATATGAGTATTGGTGGTAGTAATGTTAATAAAGTTAGTGAACGAAATAATTTCGTGAAATTTAGCGATTCTTCCGATACTGTTATGGACGAAATTATAATAGTCAATAATAGTCGAGTAGAACCAAATTTACAGATTATTTCAGACGTTTTGTGCGATACACCAAAGCAGTCTACAAATTCTTCCGTAGAAATTTCAATGTCTTCCCCGTCTGTATGTGTTTTTCCGAGTAATTTTCAGGGCTTTGCTGTAGTTATGATAGAGGGAAACAATAACAACATAGGAAACCTACACCCTATGTTTTTAGCTAAATTATTACATAATAAAGTTGAGGGCTTGACATCAATGACTACGACTGGCAAAAATCAAATTATATTAATCTTCAACACGATTATCGAGGTGAATATGTTTTTACTATCAGAGAATACTCATAAGAAACTCAATATTCGTTGTTTTATTCCGCAAACGTTGCTTTTCCGTTTTGGTATTGTGAGAGACATCCCGACCAAACTTTCAATCGAGGAACTTACTGCTTTTTGCACCGCAAGCGCTAACATTGAAGATATTCGTAGACTAAATAAAAGAACCATGATGGTTCTTTCTCCCCATCCCATTAATTGAAATCAAATTCCGTGGAAATATACTGCCTGAGTCAGTTCGGTTCTTTGATTACCATTCTTGCAGAGTCAAGCCTAGTATCAGACCTAAAATGTGCAACAATTGTCTCAGATTTGGACATATCAGTAAACTTTGCCGTAGTAAATCTCATTGCGCCTTTTGTCCCTCAAACCACGAGTAGAGTGCCAAACAAGTCGTGAAAGCCCTCCCTCTGCTTTATTCTGCACTAGGTGTAACGGTAATCATTCATCCTTTGATCTTATCTGCCCATTTTATCAAGAACAATTTAAAATTCAAAAAATTATGGCGATAGAAAATGTATCATTTTCTGAGGCAAAATTACTTAATAAAGGGGCGATGGTCACCCCTGCTTTTTCCTTTGCTGAAATTACAAATAATCAAAACTTTCCTGAATTACGATCCAGATCTAGTTAATTTAAACGAAGAAGAAGCAGCAATGACTTAGGTACTTCCGATCTCCAGTACAGTAATGGTAATTATAACCGAAATAATAGTAATAATGGTAATATTACTAGTAGCGGTAATAAAAATACAAGTAATAAATCCAATGTGTGGGGCAATAAGTATTTCTCAAACCTAGCTCTTAATATAAGACTAAGACCGGTGTACTCACAGGAGGGGAATATTACTGTTAATTCCTCAGCCGCTTTAATTAATTTCAATAAACGACAAACTCATATCTTCGAATCGTATGAGGCAACAACTAATTAAAAATCAAAATAATCCTCATCCTTCTATGGAAACACTTCCTTCCATTACATCTTCTCCTCTACCTTCTGATTCACTTGTGCCCGCACTATTATCTACACTCCGGCAGTTTCCTTTCTGCTTATCATTCCACTATTTAGGAATTATTCTGGATTCTCGGTTAACATGGCGCCCACATATTGATAAACTATTAACAACTATCAATCGCACTATTAACATTTTACGTATTTTGCATCTTTTATTCTATTACTACTCTTCAAATCACTAATCGGATCTAAACTGAAATATGGTTCCATAACCGCGTCAACAGTATTGTTAGGCAAGTTGGATCGTGTGCAAAATGAATGCATTAGGCTGTGTATTGGTGGTGTTAAAAGCACTCCGGTATCAGCACTAATGGCAAAGGCAAAATTCCACCCTTACAACTTAGACGGATTTATTTAGCCCTGAAACTGTTGATATGAATAATGATCGCTTCCCTTTATTTAACATGCTCAGTCATATCCATTTCAACTGGCGTTTTTCAAATAGAAAAATGTCCCTGCTCTGTTCCATTATAACAAGGCTGAAGGAGTTTCGTGCATGCAAGCTCCTACTCAATTTAGGGTACCATATTTTTACCTCTTCAACAAACAAAGTTCATCCTTTTCCCCTGAAAACAGTAGTCTGTATCCTTCTATTGCCACTTTCAATAGTATTATCTACGAAATGTTTCCGCTACACAATCTTGTTTACACGGATGGATCAAAGTCAACTCGAGGAATGGAAGCAGCAGTGTTCATTCCAGCTTTCAATATTAGTAACATATACAAATTATGCTAAGAATGTTCAGTATTTACTGCAGAATGTGTAGCAGTACTGCAAGCCTTGTCAATTCTACCGGACTTAAATTTTCGCGGAAATTACCTTATTATTACCGATTCAAAACGCGTGATGACGGCTGTAGAAAATAAACGTAGCGTGTTAGATACATTAATTGGTTTAGTTTTGCTAAAACTTAATAATTTGGAACGTGTGGGAATATCTGTGTCCTTCTTGTGATAGAGGTATTCCAGACAACGAATTTATTGACTCATTGGCTAAAGACACGTCGTCTAGTGGTGTAGAGCTCTCCTTAATAACTCGCAAAGATATCATTCACTTTATTCAGCTAGAACACAGGGGTCAATAGGAGCTAATGTACACTGAGAGCATTAGTCAATCGCCTCTCATTACTATCAGCTCCAGCTGTCTCTACCCAAACTCCCGTGGTTCTATCTCTTTAAGAAGATTAGTCGTAAGGGAATTGTACTCATCAATAGATTGCGATTTGGACATCATTTGTTGCCTGACAATCTTTTACGTTTTTATGCAGCTTAGAGAAAGTCAATTATGTCCCCTTCATTCTGAACAGGCGGTCTGCAACCCCGATCATGTCTTTTTTGAATGCTCTGCTGTGGTGCCGTTGCGTTCGGAGCTTTACCTTGTCTTGCTACATTCTTCAAGTATTACACCTCCGTATAACGTATCGTCCCTTCTACATGTGGATAATCTACAATTATTTATCCATATAGCGACATTTCTAGAGAAGTCAGCATGCTTGATTAAGATGTAGATAGTCCACACAGTATCACGTTGGGTAAGCTATAAAAGCACCTCATTTAAAAAAAAAAATTGTAGAAAAATTATTTTATTTGTACAATAACCATGTCCCAGTTTTCGTTTGGGTATCGGGTTGCAAAACTTGGGGCACCGGAGGCATTCTCATTCCGAGGATTCCTTCTTCCTGTTTAGTTGCATCCGCTCGAGCAGACCTTCTTCATCGATGGAAATCTGTGTTCTATAAAAGACGGGTTAACTTTTATAGATCTATCCAACCTAATCTCCCTACCACATCCATTCTCGCACTTACGCCTCCTAAAAACCTCCCAGTTCGACTTTTCTTCTCAATCCTGGTCATACTTCGTTCAAACCACAACTCCATCAATATTACTCCATCCCTGTGCATGCGGGAACTATAGCCGACACTAATCATGTGATTTTGCTTACGATTTGTTCAGCAGAGGTAGAACACACCTGCATTAATGTAATTTTACATTTAAATATTTACCACCCTTCTAAGTTTGCCTACTTATTGACCCTAAATAACAACAATGCCCTCGCAGCTCTGGCCATCCATGTGTATATATCTAAAATTAATCTCTAAGTGTTTTTGTTCATTTATTTTTTTCTCTCTTTTTTTTTTTGTTATGTAATGTATGATATATTTATATGAAAACAGTGCTGGCTGAATGAATATATAAGTTCATAATTCTGATTTAAATTTTACACAAATTCTTAATTATTAAAAAAACTATATTAATACCTGAAACATAATGCCGATATTCTGACTCGAGTTTTAATCCGTATTCATACATTTCCTTCGCGGCTTTCGCAGTAATTTTGTCCAAAAGATAACGACTATCTTTAACTTCCTTAATTTGCTTAGTTGATTTGAATTTAATTAGCAGAACAATCGGATACACACGATGATAATGTAATCTTTCCACACTAGCTAGACTAACGTCCAATATACAGTGACTATTCTGTGTGCGTAACAAAAAGCAAACGGTTATAATTTATTTTCCTCTTTCAGATTCGGTAAAAATACGCGATAAACTTAAATTAAAAAAAAAAAAAATTAATACAATATTATTTAATTGTAACCTGTCCGCAGGAATCTTTAACAGATGCTATAGATGTACACTCGAACGAATTGCCTTTTTTACGATAATCGATAAAGATATTATCGGCTATTCCTTTCTCCATGACTACTTGAGAACAATGTTTAACTTCAGAAATGCAACGCACGAATTTATCAGGAAAGTCGGCTAATAATTTCTCAATTACACATTCCGCCAAAGGACCGACAATAAGTACAGGTCGTAGCATCGGTTCGGCTATAAATATAGATAATACATATTTAAATGGTCAGAAGTAATTTGAGTAAGTAGACGCGATTATTATCAAATATATACAAAAAATTAAACAGGTTCATTTACTAATGCCAACAAAAGTTTTTATTTTCTGGTTGACGTAAATATTCATATAAATACATTTAAAACATCTGAAGTCACCTGTATTGTGTAATAAACACCTATATAAAAAATTCATTATTTCATGTTAAAATTTTTTAATGTGCGACAGAAAGAGTTAAATTACTCGCTATTTCGACGATTTTTTCTTTCATTATAAGAAATTTTAGTCAATATGTCATTAAAATTAACCTATTTAACATTTTCGTGAGCAGATGTGAACAAATAAACGGGCATATATATATAATTAGATAAAACGATATATTAATAAACCCGAGTTTACGTTTCAAGCAACATGCCGTACTCATCATCAGAACTAAACTGAACTAACCCCGACATAACAAGCTACTAAACAAAAAATAAAAACACTACACTACATCTGATTGGTTCTCAATTGACCATTCATCGTTCTCCATGCTGGATCAAGTCCAAAGCCATCATCTCTGTTGAAGTTCTTGAATTTTTCAATATCTAAGGCTTCCCTAACAATTCTTTCACTCAACCTATCTACTTTCACAAAAACTGTTGTTTTTTCAAACCTTATTACATGCCCTGTAACTGTTTGATCGACTTTTTGACACGCCCATACTTGCAGTTCGCTACATGTTCCTTAATCCTTACAGCAACAGCTCTGCCTGTTTGTCCCACATACCTAAGACCGCAAGAGCATGATATTTTGTACGTTCCTCTCTGGTATAACATCCTTTACATGTTTCAGGTGCGAAACACGGGCCTAATATTTTTCCTCTACAATATTCTGGCCAAACGATCCGTAATGCCCTTCACAAATGTTTGGCGTATCGTAGCTAATATTTCTTTGCCCAAACTAGAATTCTTTACATTCACCTTTTTTCCGCTTAATTTTTTAGCCAGAATATGTGATTCCTTCTTACCATACCCATTGCAAACCATCACTTGCTCTATTCTGTTCAATTTATTAACTAAATTTTCCTCGTTGGATACTCTTTTTATCCTGGTAATTAATGTTTTAAAAACTCCCAACTTTTGGCTCGGGTGATGGTGTGAATCCTTTACCAAATATCGCCCTTTCTGTGTGCTCTTAATATACACAGACGTAGACAATTTATTGTCATTGTTCCTTTTCACCAGACCGTCTAGAAATGACAATTCATCGCAACATTCACGTTCCATAGTGAACTTTATGTTCTTATGAAATGTATTTAATGCCCCCAAAAAATTCTAATAACTTTTCTTCACCATTTTGCCAAATGACTAAAGTGTCGTCCACGTATCTAATCCAACATTTAGGCTTCCAAACCTCTAGCACCAATTTATCCGGTTTATTAATATATCGTTTTACTTTTATTAATACTTTTTTTCTTTTTTATACGCGGTTATTCCGAAATTGTTGTATCTAATTATGAATATCAACCGCGAAAATAGTTTTAAAAATTATATATATATACATATTTACATATTCATTCACGTCCAATATCGTTATTTATTTTATTATTAATATACGTAATTATTTAAACATAACGACATAATTAGATATTTTAGAAAATACTACGCGTATTATACAAAATTTTGTAATTGTTTCTTTAACAGTCATTATGTAAATTGTAGGTACAATTAGGGTTCATTATAAAATTATTACAGGATCACAAAGAAGTTTTGACGGTAATAATCGATTTTGTTTGTTCTGATTTCAATCCCTTTGTCGGTTACTGCTGCTCTTTATAACAAAAATTATTTACAGGTATGATGTGAGCAATATCGGTTATTATTTTTGTATTGTAATATTTTACTCCGTAAACTGTTATCGGTGGAGCTCTAGGTTCATTAGCTTTATTTTCATTGATTTCTTTGTTATTATTGAGATCATTGTTTTCATCGCCATCATATTTAACTGCTCAGGCGGCATATCTGTTACTGCTTCGTTTTTTAATTTTTTCTTCTGTTAAGTCTGAACACATTTCTAATGAAATCCCTTTGTCTTTTTGTTTTATTGACTTCTTGCCAACTATGATCCATCTGTGTATTATGTAATTCATCATTTACTATTTGCTGTGAAAGATGACAAGCTTGTCGAGAGAGGAGCATAAACATGTATGAATTGATTATTATTTACCGACATCTCATTATTGAGACCTGTGTTAGTAGCGTTTTGACGCGGCGGAATAGGTTTTTCTCGTTGTATTGTTCAAAATACGTGGGTGCGGTTGCGTGCGCAAACTACCAGCTAATAAACGAACGAGTCTACGACTTATATTTCATCTATTTACGAAATTAATTTTTCTTCTTAGAATTTCTATTATTGTTTCTTCCTTTCACTCTACATTTCCTCGTGTGAATTGTTTCATCGCATGTCTCCAATTTATGTTGTTCATATTATTTCTAACCGATGTTAATATATGTAGAATTTTTTCCTTACTGAGGCTTTATTATTTATACCGCAGTTGATCACTTCATTTTGAGAGGTTTGTTTTGTGTAAATTGTGAGAAAATAAGAATAATATACGTAGTTTATCGAATTGTTTCGTTTTAGTATTATTGACTGGATGGATCAAGAAAACCTATTTTTAATGTATAATTCAAAACAAACCGGAACTTTTCAATCGGCAAGATGGAAAAAGTTCACAACTCCAAATTTATGCTTCGTAACTTTGGACAGTCAACAGCGTCCAGTACCTACAAGTCGTAGAATATTGCATACTTTTCCACATAGTCAACATCACCCGATTATTATAGAACTTGGCTTCCAGCTGAACCCAATAATTTCAAAGCCGCTACCACAATGGAATTTTAACAAAGCTAACTGGGAAGCTTTCACAAACTCTCTCGAAGGTCATATACGCTTTATTACTCCCTTGCCAATAAAGTATGACCGTTTCTGCGGTTTAGTAATTGAAACATCTAAAATGCATATCCCAAGTGGATTTCGGAAAGTCTACATTCCATGATAGAATGCAACTTGCGACCATCTGTACAACGCGTATGTCAGGCGATACAAATGTTGCTAACAAGTAGTTGAAGAACTTGATAAAGCTCGTATCATAAAATAAACTCAACTTGTAGCTGCCACAAATTTCACGCATTCGAATTGTTGAGCAGGCTGTCAGCCGGCTCAAAAGACTTAGAAGTTAATAAAATAATTAAAATATCTTCTATAGCGAACCGTATGGTTGACATAACTCGCGCTCAGAATGACAAGCTATTCAGTATGCAGATCAAAAAAGAACTATCAACGATTAAAAAAACTAATATGGCAAAACTATTTACTCTCGAGGAATTAACTTCTGGAATAAAAGCATTGAAGTCAAAAAAAGCAGTTGTAAAGACGGGATATACTCAGAATTCATAGCTCACTTTGGCTCAAGAGTTAAAAATTGGCTGCTAGCCTTATTCAATGAAATTATAAGTAACGGGAAATTGCCGAAACTTTTCAGATTTACAGGCCGATTTCCTTATTAAGCACCTGTTACAAACTGTTTGAAAGAATGCTTTACAGTCGTTAGCTCCTGCTATATGTATACTGGCTGACCAAGCAGGGTTCAGGCCTGCTCACAGCAGTACAGAACAGGCGGCCTCTTTAACATGGTTTATAGAAGGTGGTTTCGAGAAAAGGCTTAAACCGGCACGGTCTTTATAGATTTATCTTCTGCTTATGACACAGTTTGGCATCATGGTCTGCTGTGGAAGTTTATACAAGTGTTCCCATGTAGAACACTGCGCAGTAGTAAACGAAATGCTATCAAATCGTTCGTTCACACAGTTCGGCTCGTCGACAAAGAAAGCAAACCGCGTCGACTTAATAACCGCCTCCCACAAGGATCCATATTAACCCCCCTTTTATTTAATCTATATATACATGACATTCCGCAAACTACTGCGAATAAGTTTATTTACTCCAACGACATCGCGCTAGCGGCGCAAAGCAGGGACATGTCTACCCTAGAGGAAGAACTGGAAGAAGATCTTAGAAATCTTTCACTATACTTCAAACGTTGGCGGCTTCAACTGAATAAGTCTAAAACAGTTACGTCTTGTTTCCACCTAACATCTCAACTTGCTAACACAGAACTTAACATCCGATGCAATAATGAAATACTGAAATATGAACCTTGCCCCAAGTTTCTTGGCATAACCCTGGATAAACAATTGACGTTTCGTTAGCATATCGAAAATACGGTAGCGAAAGTCAAATTTAGAAATAACATTATTCAGAAGCTGACTGGTTCATCATGGGGTGCCTCAGCTTCTATACTTAGAACAGCAGCATTAACTCTCGTTTACTCCACTGCAGAATACGGGGCTCCGATATGGTTGAACAGTTGTCACACCAAAAAACTAGATACACAACATAACAATGAGACTCATCACGGGTACAGTAAAATCAACACCTACTACTTGGCTCCCGGTACTTAGCAATATTATGCTTCCAGGTGTCCGCAGGAAAACTGCAGCCTTACGAGAATAGCCAAAATATGAAGCAAATCAGTCTCCCAATAAATGGATACATGGCAAAATCAAAGCGGCTGAAGTCAAGGAAACCAGCGTGTATAACAGTCGACAAGCTTATTGCAAAGAACTTTGACGGTAAAAATACATGGCGTTAACAATGAAACACACTGAACCCAGATAAACACGCGCTTATTACATGTCCGACCGCTGCAATCGAATTCGTACTGGACAAGGACGCTGTAACGATCTATTAACGCGTGGAACATAAAAAATGACGCTGCCTGTGATTGCGGCTACCAACATCAAACCATCGATCACATTGTTCGCAAGTTGTCCAGGCAGAGCTTTTGACGGGACACTTCATGAGATCCATAAAGTGTCAATGGCAGCATTAACTTGGTTACAAAACTTAAATATTATATTATAGTGTCTTCCTGCATCATACCATATGATAAGAAGAAGGAGCTCCAAATTTACGGAATTTACTTTAACATTAGTAAATTTCGTATATTTTGAGCTGAATTATTACATGCAAACAGTGTACTCTAGTAGATAAAAGAGTTACACGTGTACCTTAAAATTGTCGAAATTTTATAGTATTTTAAAATATTTAATTAGTAACATTTGTAGGGACTTAGTCTTAGAAAACATGTCGACCTTATAATATTTATAAAATCGTATAAATCACGTGTAAGGAAATCATGCTTACAATTCAATCGTGTAACTTTCTGATATGATACAAGCGTGGCTTCCTCGTTTAAGCTGCCTGAATCGCTGAACCAGCCTAAATTTATATTTGAAAAACTAGCTAATTCTTTCGAGTCGCTTCTTTGATGTTTTTTACGCCGGAAGAAACTTCTGCGAGTTGTTCGTCGAGCATCTCCTTCTAAATCACCCAAACTACGTTTCAGCAACAATTCTTCTTCTATTCTGTTTTAATAACAAATAAAACTATCATGTTTTTATTGCCATCAAAAAAATTCTTATATATAATATAATTAGTGATGACTACAAACAACCGATCAAGAAAATCTACCAGTCCGCCACGATTCAGATAAATTTATGGAATACCTCTAAAAAAATTTCAATGAAAAGAGAAGTAAGACAAGCGTGATACATTATTATTTATTACCGCATTAGAACCCATATTCTGGATATTTAGACTTGAGGCTTTGAGATCGATGGAGAACATTTAAACCACCTATTATTTGCAGATTACGTAGCACTAATAAGCAGTAGCGTAAAATATCTTCCAATGATGCTAACTGAATTGTACTTTTTATTTCAGTCCTATTTTATTTGTACGTATGAACGTATGTTTAATACGTTCAAATAAAATAGGACTAAATAAACTTGCATAAGACCAAAGTAATGATAAATTCTGGAGGAAATGTACGAATGGTATCCTTGCAACCTGATGCACTGTAGAATGATTAGTTCTAAAAACAAACTGTTCATTTACAAGAATATTAGTTTCTGATGAAAACTTTTGCAACCGATTAAGTATAACTTTTTCTGTTAATTATGACACAGTAGAACATGATATTATGACTTTGTACTTTTCTAATATCGATGTTGTGCGGAAATTTCACCAAGTACACCGGTTGGAAGTGTACAGATTTCTTTTTAAATAAGGAAATAGATATAACTGTCGCTACTTCTTTAAGTGCGTGAGTTCCTGTGTACCGATATCCGATGGTAAACCTTTTAGGACCATTTTCAGTGGTTTCCTATCAGATGGTAAATGCGTTTAAAAAGAAACGCCACTTTGTTTTAAAGTTGTGATAAGCATAGTCTTCCGTTGCATTTGTGTAAATAAAGTATTTATTTCCACGAACACGAATATTAAATGTCGATTTTAAAAATGATTTAAAATAAGTTATCATTTCACTATATGATTTATTTTGATTACCGACCATAATTACAGATGGTATACGTATCTTTTAAACAAAGACGAATATACCTGCGTTTCGTCTATTTTTAACGGTTGAAAACGGTTGTGTGTAGGAATCAGATTATCGTTTATGTTATCTGATAAAGACGATTTACGTTTACGCGGATTACTCTTGCCTTTACGTCTACCTTGATTAATTCAATTATTTTTGACGTGTATCATTCGTATCATCCGTATCAGTAACGTGCATATCTTCATCATCCGATGTTGATGATGATGATTTATTAACATTTGACGTAGTCACCAATGGGAGGGAAGACGGCTGAGTAATACGCAGAAAAGGTGGAGGACAGGGGCTCAAAAACATGGCAGTTTAGAGCCGTGTGCACAGTAGCAGAGACAGGAGGGTAAATAATAACGATTAGATTACGCGGTGCTCGGTACGAACTAGCAGATAAGAAACGTAATTTAAAAACAACTAAATATCAATATGTGTAAAGCGGAAACTATATAATCAGTTTATTCTGCCGGTTTTTACACATGGATCACAAATATGGACTTCGACAAAAACAACTATTAGAAGGATAATAAAAGTACAAACAGCGCAGGTAAGATTAATATTAAATATAAGACTGTCCAACCAAAAGCGAAATACTTGCATACGGAAGAAGATCGGACTTTATAACGTGGTGAAGCAGATTGCCATGAAGTAGACCCGATAATAGATGGACAAAACGAATGTTGGAATAGTGACCACTTCATCAGAGAAAAAACATAACTTACATAACGAGGAAGAATTGGATTCAGAAAGCTCAACCGGAACGAATGGAAGAGATAGGGGAAAACTTACGCCCAGCAGTGGACCGTTACAGGATTTTTTATATATATAAATATATATACACTCATATATAAGGGGAAAAACACATTAAGCAGTTTGATCGACGCGTTTACATTCGTCGGTTTTCTAGCGTTTTTAAAGCGCTAATCGCCTGTCAATTTCTTGGCGTTTTATATATTTACCTAAACTGGACATTGCTTTTATCGTTATTATACCTTCGTTGGAAAAAAAAAGTCGCCGATGTGTTTGGGTACATCCACAATCGTTGATAGCAGAATGGAAAGACATTTTTATACTAATAAGATAAGATGAAGAACATTTTTTTAATTTTACTAGAGCATACAAAACTACTTTTCACGGCCTACTTACAAACCTAAATTAAGAAATTTCCAAAAAGAACAACCGTCTTCGAAACTGTATACCTCCAGAAGAAATGCTCCTCATAACGCCAAAAAATAAAAACTACTTTTAAAAACGCCGTTTTTGGTTTAATACGTCTGAATGAATACAAACGTGAAACGCATTTAATGTATAAAACGCCGCGTTCCACGTGAGACAATCACAAAACGCGTCAGTTTTAAAACAGCGGTGAAGTGTGTGTTTACCCAATAAGAAGCGTGTTTGTCAGAAACCGACTCGGTTTTACTTTCGGGAAACACTTCCGTTAAAACCGCTTAATGTGTTTTTGCCCCAAACCTGTAGTGTCTGCCTGTGATTTGCGAATATTTCCATTACAATCACTGTATTGAGCTATTTTTATCACACATAAACAGAAAATCTATTTTTAAAATTTTTGTCTGTCTGTTCCGATTGAATTCAAAAACTATTAAATCAATACTGTTGAAATTCGCATAGCTTATAGCCTATATTATCGGATTCGTCTTAAGCGTTGTTTCACATTGATATTACAAATAGGATAGAAATTACAATAATTTAAATTTCTAAAATATCACTGTCCCTTTCTTTTTTATATATTAGTATTATATATATATATATATATATCCGTCCATTATTTCGGCCACGCCCCGAACTTTGTAACGCGGGTGTTGGTAGTGAAGTTACATTCTAACCGGAAGACGTGTTAAATTTTAAACGATTTGGCAGAGATATCGCTGTTTACTACTTTTTAAAACTTTAAATTATCGTAATTTCTATCCTATTTGTGACATCAATGTGAAATAAAGCTTTAAAAAAATAATTACACCGACGAAGCCGTGGGTAACTTCTAGTATATGTTCTTTATCGTCTTTCTTGTTAATAGGATTTACTTTATACATCTTAAAATAGAGAAACTTCACGCATTTTTTGAAAACGAAAATTATACGAAATATTCCTTAACATAGTAAACAAAATAATAAATTTAAAATAAAAAGTACGCTTACTTATATTTACTGGGTATAACGCCACATTGTTGTTTGTAACCATCTTGATCAACGAGCCACGCTCGCCAATTTCCGGGCACACCATTTAACATAGTATTATCCACGAATAGTATATCGTCCTTACGGAACTGCATTTGTAAATTATCACCCAGATCGCCTGTTCTATCAAACATAGCTCTGATGTAAAAACTATCTCCGGGTTTATCTTTAACTTCGTTATAACCTGTAATATGTAATATATGATAATATTGTTTAATAAATGTTCGCAAAACTAAGGCTATAATATGGACATTTATCTATGATACAATTAAAGTTAATTAGGACTTTAAATAAGTACATCTCATCTATAAACACAAAAGTTCTCCTAACATGTTCACCAAAATCATACATTCAGAATCATTATCGCATATCGACTGATGTATATGTTTCAAGATTTTATAATTCATAATTAAATGTTAGCTTTTTGCTCTACATTTCTTTCAAACCTTTTCTATCAATTACGATTTCCTACAGTATTTTAAACAATTTATCATACTTTATTAATGATTCTGAATACTTCATATCTGGATTACAAGAGAGATTCTTTCCTGTATATTCCCGTTTGTTTAAGATTTGATAAAAAAATAAATTCAATGTCAGATATATTACACGCCTCATAATTATTTTGCTAATTATATAGTACGAATTTTCGATTCGATTACACTCTGTTATATTACTTGGGTGCTTCATGTTTATGCTCGAACATTTTTATTATACGGAAAAAATTCTATACACGATTCGTGTCTTTTTTACTATAATTTTATTAAAAATTCAATTCAGATTTATAATTATGACTAATTTAAAGGTTAATTAAGGCGTTTCATTATTTTGTGGTGGTTTTTGTTTTAATTTTCGTTACGTAATATATTTATTGTAAAAATGTAACTTCAATCTATATTCGAGTAGTTTTACATTTCTTAATTATTTATTAAGTTGCTTTGTAAAAAATTTACTAATTGAAATAAATTTGTTCTGTTCTGTTCAATAAACCAGATTAAAGTCATCGAATTATTTTTTAGATCTTTCAATTTTAATGGATGAATGTACTATCTTGCTCCTCCATTTTTTCTGAATTCTTTTTTCTTTTTCTAATACGTAATCTCGTAAATAAGGACATAATATATCTGTAATTTAAAACTCATTGAATAAACGTTACGAGCGGCGTTATATTAAAGAGACAGGCTCGAAAGTAGAGTTCTGATATTTCGTGTGGAGGGAAAAATTTTCATCATTATTGAGAAAGAACCAAATACTGTATAATTTATATATATCATAGCGATATTTCCACACAAACCGAACGTGTATAGTAATAATTTTACTCGACAAACGTGCCTTAATAGGTCAATCCTCGTAATTATCGTCTTGAAAATCAACGAATATACATAAAATATACACTTGTTATATGAACATAAAATAAATAACTTCGTTTGTAGGTAGCTAAATAAACATATTTCGTTCTCTTTAGCATATTTGACATAATATTATTTCAGTTGATCCAATTAGATACGAATACCTAAATGTTTCAAAGAAGATTGAAATAATATTCCTTATAAAAGAACGTGTTCAATGTCTACGAACTTGTTTCTCGGTCTATTATTTCAACGATTTTTTAAAATTCTGTTCATATATCTTATTGAGAATATATATACGTACGTATAAAAATAACCGATGTTAAGTACTTACGATCTAAATTATTTTGAATTAAAATAGTAACTTTATCCGCCGGTTTAGCCAATTCGAATGCAGCTTCCTCAGCCGTTGCTCGACGCAAATCTGTGCCATTATATTCTAATATACGATCTCCGGTTCTGAATAAATTAAATAATCATTTTATCGGTGAACGCGCAAAATATAATAATTAAATTTAACACCGGTATTTATTAAAAAATAAAAAATAAAAAAAAAATAAATCCAATTTAGACGTATAGTTATATAAGAAAAAAAAATACAATACAATCACGCCAGTGCTACTCATTTATACGGTATAATTATTTAATCAAACCGCCACATAGCAAGTTTTCACATCGTTTAGTATCGTGCTAGAGTTACTATTCGCAAACATTTATTTATTATCACAGTAACATTCTCTATCCCTACATGGAATTATATTCACCAATGAACCAACTCTTCTCAGCATACTTTATAAAGTACCCAGTAGTTCGTATTTTTACTTCGTCGATACATTTGTCACAAACCCATTTCAAAATATTCCTCTATAAACGCACATTTCTAATAAATTAATATTAATAAGGAATTGACAATACGCACAAACATCTTCGTTTATATACAGTGTTCAAAAAAAAATTTATAATATATTTTTCTCACTCCGTTAATGTTGTAAAAATTTATCATTACTTATTTCATTTGTTTTAAAATTGTAACATATGCACATTGGTCGATATAATTCAACGTTACTTTCTCATAGGTAAAAATAAGTGACATACGTAACTTATCTAAATTTATATAAATACCTTTTTGTTAATCTTAAGATGTTTTTGGACTACATATGGTTTAAAAAATATATATATATATAAGATTAAATTAAATATCCCATTAAAAACTAAAGAGGATATTGAGGCAGCCGTAGAAAATTTCACCAGATGTATCCATCCAACAAGCTACATATTTAGCACACCTAAGAAAGATAATAAAGTCTTACTAACCAAAGGACATCCGAAAGTAATTAAGGATATGATACAGAAGAAAAGGAAACTAAGGAGCATATGGCAGAATACCAGAAACCCTAACGACAAAATTGCGTTTAATAAGGCATCCAAAGAATTAAAAAACAAAATTCTCGAATAGAAGAACAGCAGTTTTAATAGCTACATCTCTTCATTAACGCCTGACGTTAATACAGATTATTCCTTATGGAAAACAGTAAGAAACATTAAAAATAGTCACCAGCCGAGACTTGCACCCATAAAAACTGATAATAAATGGATGAGAACTGACGAGGAAAAAGCAGAAACTTTCGCTAAGTACTTGTCACAAATCTTCAATCCATACAAACAAAATACGGCAAGTGCTGCAGACAATGAAGTAGAAAACTGCCTGCAAACTCCGTATCAAATGTCTCCTCCAATAAGATCTATGTCGCCTATGGAGGTAAATAATTTTATACAAAAACACCTGAATTTAAAAAAATCCTGAACATGATTTAATTAATGCCCTGATGGTTAAGAAATTACCAAAAAAGGCTGTTACATTGTTAGTATACATATTTAACTCAATGCTTCGCCAAAGCTACATTCCTGTACAATGGAAATTTGCGAACATAATCGTTATACCGAAACCGGGTAAACCACCGACAGAGGTGGCTTCGTATAGACCCATAAGTCTGCTCCCGATTTTCACAAAAATTTTTGAAAAATTACTGTTAAGAAGATTGAAACCTATTTTGACTGCTAACAATATAATACCGCAGTTTCAATTCGGTTTTAGAGATCAGCACAACAGATTCACAGGGTTGTTGATCTTATTCACAGAAGTTTTGAAGAAAAGAAATTTTGTCCTGCGGTGTTTCTGGACATTGAAAAAGCATTTGATAAAGTGTGGCACGATGGCCTACTTTTTAAAATAAAATGCAAATTACCGGTTCCTTATTATCTATTAATAAAATCTTACCTCTCGGAAAGATACTTTCATGTTACTATCAACGGGGCAGTTTCAAACATCTATCCGATTAAATCTGGAGTACCCCAGGGCAGTGTACTTATCAAATATTCTCTTCAGATTTGCCGACAAATGCTAACTACAGCCATGTTTGCTGATGATACCATTATATTGTCTGCTGACTTTGACATCGTGACAGCAACGAATCAATTACAGAGTCATCTAAAGGAACTTGAAGCATCGCTTACTTATTGGAAAGTCAAAGTCAATGAAACGAAATGCTCGCATGTTGTGTTCACACTAGAAAGGAATTGTACGAATTATCCAGATATAAAGCTCAATGTGGTTACAATCCCCTCCGCGGATAGTGCGAAATACCTTGGTATGCATTTGGATAACAAATTGACCTGGAGAAAACATATTACTGCCAAAAAAAAAAAAAACAATTGTTTATAAAATGTTTCAGCATGTACTGGTTAATTGGGAAAACTTCCAGACTTCCAATTGAAAGTAAAGTCTTGCTATATAAGGCGATCATAAGACCTATTTGGTCTTACGGAATAGAACTTTGGAGTTCAGCAAGCAACTCGAGCATCGATATCATACGGTCAGCTCAATATAAGATATTACGTACAATAGTCGGAGCGCCATGGTTCGTGAGAAACGAGGATATACGAAAAGATCTACAAATACTATCAATTAAAGATGCGATTTACAACCGTAAGGAACGATACATTCAACGGTTAGAAAACCATATTAACCATCTGGCGCAGAACCTGACAATAAATCGTTCGGAATTCGTACGCTTAAAAAGGCGCAATATCATTAATGTAAATACGCTATAACACCCATAAAAAATAGTTCTGTTATAAAATAAGGAGCTGTGGCCGCTGGGACACGTTCCACTAAATAAATATATTTGTTAAATGCTATCTTCGCCGCTTATTGCCTCAGATAGGCAGATTGCGAGCATTTTAAAAAAAAAAAAAATATTATTTTCAAATCGTGATATTTTAGAGAAAATGTTCAGAAAAAAATTATTTTGTACATATTTCTTTTATAAAAATAAATTTATTTCATTATTTTAATATCTACATCGGATTATGTTTTTATATCAAAAATGAATGTGTAATTTTTTTTTTTAAATAAAACTTGTTACTACGCTTTCACTCTCACTTCGTGGACAGATATTTAAACATATTGTTTTCAAAAATTACTTATTAATCGAGAAATGTAACTGTCAATGTACAGAAGGCGACGTTGAAATAACAAAATTTAAAATCAAATAAAAATAGACGCGGACTTAGAGCTTAGTAGCAACACAGATCTAACTAATTAGAAGGAATGATTTTATATTCGGACGGCATAATTGGTTATCGGATCAAGCATGTCACTTGTATATTAATTCACAAGTTGTTATTTGAACATATATAACGCTACGTGGAATCTATCAAGTATTTTCTAGTAATCAATAATTCATTAACAGTTGATTCATTCGAACATAATTAACGAACATACATTTTGTTGCTTTATTCGTCATTATTTTTAAATTACATTAACAATACGACTTAATTGAATAAATTATAACGTATGACTAACCTCAATCCAGCATTAGCGGCTAACGAATTAGGCGCAACATTATGAACGTATATTCCAACAGCATTTCCCCCTACTAAACTAATTCCTAGATTACTACACTTATGCGTTTCTAAAACAATATATCTCGGTTCGTGCAAGGTCGATGATTTAATATCATCTTGCCTGAAAAAAAAAATGTATAAAATACAAAAAATAATGTACGTTGATTGATGTAATAAATTTTTTTTTTTTTTTTATTTTTTAATATTTAGCTTAACGCGATACCTATCTGAATTTTTTGGCCGAGTTAACGTAGTAACTGTATGCGTATATTGAAACTGATCGAATATCGGAGGAGCAGACTTTCGGTTAATAGACGGTGAATTACAAGGAGTTGGTGATCCCGAACGTGTATCAGACCTACCATCTTCTTCGCCGCTGGTAGAGCTTTGTTCGCTACCGGATAAACCGTTATACTCTATGAAATAAACAAATGAAAACATATATATATATATTATATATATATAAATGTGCGCGTGATATAGAAAACATTTTAATTTAGTTTAAATGGTTGTATTTTTAACAGAAATTAATTCAAATATATTTAATGATATCTTTACAATTCATAATAATTCATAATTTAGTTACAAATGATTCAAAAAAATTACTTCATATAACAAAATTACATGCGCAAAACGACAAAATTTTGAAAAATAGTTTCCTAGCGACCATAGTTACATCTGGTAAGTAATGTAAAATAATATTTATTGTAATTATTAATACTTACTATCCGGATTATACTGAACTAGCATAGTGATAGAATTGCCGCATTGTCGTAAAACATTAGCAGCTAACTGGTAAGTAGCGCTACGCATGTTTATACCGCATACTTCCAACAACTGATCACCCACCTGATATAAAGTAATAAAATATATTTTAAAATAAGTAATTCTTTTCTTCAATCCGTAGATTGGGTGGATAACCTTTATGAGTCATGATCCTAGTGAGTTCAACTAAAATTGTCTTTTTTTGTCCTACTTTTAAGGTTTGCACAACTTGTTTCTCCCGTTTCGTCTATTATTTGATCTATATATTTACTCCTTGACCTTCCTCTATATCATTTTTCTTCCATCTTCCCTTCAATTGGTTGTACGAAACGTGGATTGTGTCGATATAAGTGGCCTATCCATTTAATTCTTCTACTTTTTATCGTCTGAATTAAGCTCCTCGATTAGTTTATGTTTTTAAAATTTCTTCCGTTTGTCACTTTTTCTGTCCAACTAATTCTGCAATCTAAGCCAGCATCAAGTTTCGAATGCCTCTATTTTTTATACATTTAACCGTTGATCGTCCAAGTTTCCGATCCGTGCATCATTATGGCATACGTATGATTTAACAAAGTGCTTCCTAGTTTCTACTTTTACTGACGTTAGAATCTCTTTTTATAGAAAGCTATTTTTGCATATCTCCTTATCACTTCTTCCATCTTGAGTGATTATGCTACTCAGGTATCTAAAAATCCTGTTTTGTACACAACATAATGAAATTGTGTAACAATATAGGAAGCTACACCACCAGTGAATTTGAAAGTTGCTAATTTTTTAGCAGTTTATATGTAATATTTATTTTAACGAGAAATTGTTTATAGCCGCAAAACAAAGGGGCCCAAAAAAAGTTCTTACAAAACAAATTGCCTTAAATGAGTCCTTATACTTTTTATGTATCTGACCTTATAACGAGACGTGGTTGTTGAATTAAAAATACAATTACGAACAATAAGAAAGACGATTCCATCTTAATATATTCAAAGATCGAAATTCAATGAAGTATCCCGTGAAGATATAAAGAGGACAATACAATAGGCAACAATGACCTTTGGTCGTTTCTGTTCTGGATGTAAGACGACAGACAGGTCCGACAGCAGTTATTGCGACCAAGCAGCTCTATTTAGAGATTGCCCTGCTTGCCCTACGTCAAAGGACAGACCTAGAAAAGGTGGTCTAAAAATGTTTCGTCTTAGCTAAAACCTGTCCGGTTTACCGTAATCGGAGGGATCCCATTTCATGCGGTCGAAACATTAAAGATAAAAAGTTGAACTTACGGATTGGAACATGGAACATACGTACCTTATTAGATGACTGAAATTTAACTCGCCCTGAGCGAAGAACAGCATTACTCGCATCTGAGCTCAGCAGATATAATGTTGATATTGTTGCTCTCAGTGAAACTAGGTTAACAGGTGAAGGACACCTTACAGAAAATGATTACACTTTCTACTGGAAAGGAGTCGATAACCCAAAGTTGTGAATGCAAGGTGTGGGTTTTGCAATTAAAAACAGCTTGATTGGTCGATTAAAAGAGTCTCCAAATGGAGTAAATAATAGAATGATTACACTTCGTTTTCAGTTAGATAAAGCACATGATTTGACGATGATATCTGTGTATGCCCTAACTTTATATGCACCAAATCATGAAAAGGAAAATTCTACTCTCAGCTAAGAGACGTACTAAGAAAAGTACCCAGGACAGATAAAATAATACTATTAGAAGACTTCAATCCCCGTGTTGGAAATAGTCATCTATTGTGGCCTGGTGTACTAGGCAGACATGGAGTTGAAAACCAAAATGAAAATGGAAATTATCTTTTGGAATTATGTACAGAGCACTATTTGGTCATTACGAATACATTATTTAGATTGAAGGAAAAATATAAAACTACATGGCAACATACACACTCGAAACATTGGCATCTCTTGGATTATATAATCGTGAAACAATCAGATGTTTCAGAAGTTTTGCTTACCAGGGTATATCATGGAGCGGATTGTTGGACAGATCATAGACTTGTGCTTTGTAAATTACAAATTAAAATCAGTAGAAGACGCTTCTATCGTAATGAAGTGACAGAACCAAAAATAGATAAAATCAGACTAAATGTCGCATGCTTAAGGAATAAACATAATCAAGCAGAGCTTCTAAAAAAAATAAAAGGCATATATATGAATAATAAAATCGATAGTGACTTATGTAGTGTTGAAGAACTTTGGACTTATATCAAAAAACTGCTTTTGTATGTAGGCAAAGAAGTCTGCGGTACGAAAAAAATTAAAAACTTAGACTGGTTTACTGAACACCAAAGTAAAATATCGGATCTACTTCAAAATAAAAGAAAAGCACACGAAGCCATGCTAAGCACATTGAGGTTAAATGTTGTAGTTGAAAAAAACATAAAGAAGCTAAAAGATGTGTGCAACGCAAAACTAGAGAATTAAAAAATAAATGGTGGCTAGACAAATGTGAAGAACTGAATTATTACAATGATATTAAAGGACTATAAGAAATTTTACGATAGTTTAAAAACTGTGTACGGACCGGTAACTAAGAGACCTAATGCAATCAGGAACATGAGTGGAGAACTGATACGACGTGATGAGGATATCAACATCAGATGGATGGAATATTATAAAGAATTGTTAAACAAAACCAATGATGTTGACTGGAACATGATTAAGAATTCCTGATTATCCGATTAACACGGAAGTAGAAGGTGCTCCAGAGTTAGAAGAAGCACGACAGGCAATTAAGGAAATGTCAAACAATATAGCACCTGGAATTGACGGATTATCTGCTGAACTATACAAACACGGAGGAGATATAATTGCAGAATTAGTACATAAATTAATACAAAAAATATGGTTAACAGAAATTGTGCCAAATCATTTTCGAAAATCCACGATTGTAAATATATATAAAAATAAAGGCGACAAATTTGATTGCATTAACTACCGTGGTATAACATTAACAACAACTGCGAGCAAAATTCTAGGTATATTACTAGCCAACAGACTTAATCGTGTTGTCGAAGGTATAATACCCGAAAAACAAGCAGGATTTAGATCACAAAGGAGAACTACGGATATGATATTTACTCTGCGACAGATTTAAGAGAAATGCATGGAACAAAAGCAAGACCTGCATTTAACATTTGTGGACATCACAAAAGCATTTGATTCAGTCAATAGGAATGTATTATGGAAAATTTTAAAAAAATTCGGATGCCCAATAAAGTTACTTAATTTAATCTCGTCCTTACTCCAATGATATATGTAATGTTCAGGTTGGAAAACAACATACACCAAGTTTTGATGTAAACTCTGGCGTTAGACAAGGATGTGTTTTGGCACCAACTCTGTTTACTTGCTTCACTACTGCGTTCATGATTCTTGTAGATCGATAACTAATGTAACGTGGTATCGGTGTAAGGTTTCGTTTTGACGGCGGTTTCAACAACTTAAAACGACTGAAGTCGATGTCAGATTGTGATACGTGTTATATTACGGACCTGCATTATGCAGATGACTGTGTTATTGCTGCGCACAATTTAAGAGACATACAAGATACTTTATTGTGTTTTAATTCGATGTATAAAGGACTAGGACTGAAGATTAATGTTGATAAAACAAAAATTTTATCGCAGACCTCTGCTACGCGTAAACAGGATGTTATTACGGTGAACTTAAATTCCATACCTGTAGAACGAGTTCAGTGTTTCCCATATTTGGGAAGGTACATATCGTCTACAGCAAAAATGGATGAAGAAATCAACTACAGATGTAACCGAGCATCAGCAGCAATTGCTAAATTAAATAAACGCGTTTTTAACAATAAGGATTTAAAACTCTCGACTACGATATACGTGTACAAGGCGGTTATTCTCCCAAAATCTACTGTATGGAAGCGAAACATGGGTGCTATAAAGGAAACAGATAAAGCCGTTGGAACGTTTTCATCAACGGTTTCTATGACGCTTATTAAAAATTAAATGGAATGATTTTGTTTCAAATCGTGACGTTCTTCGTGGTAGTGGAAGTAACTCCCTAGAACAATTATTGGCTGCAATACAGCTCCGCTGGGATGAAGGACAGTAGGTTTTCGAAAATATTATTGTATGGAGAACTAATTCAAGGTAAACGGAAACAAGCAAGGCCGCGCAGAAGATACAAACATCAAATACTGGAATTAGTCAAGTTTATGGAATTGGACAGTAACTGGGAACAGCTGGCAGCAAATAGACTGCAGTGGAGAACAAATTGGTTCAAGAATTGCGAGGCAAAATTGAAAGCATAAAAAATATCTGTACTTTGCAGCTGTCCTATTTGTGGTCGTATTTGTCAAACACGCATTGGACTAATCTCACACCTTCGTACTCATAATTGATTTCCTCTTCCTATCATTCTTTTTCTTTGCAGACGACTTAACTCGGATACGAGTGTCGGTATTATTATTATTATTATATATATATATATATATATATATATATATATATATATTATATATTTTATATATATATATATATATATATATATATATATATATATATATAAGATTATACACACCTGAAGGCCGACTTGAGACGCCAGGCTGTGTTTTGTTACAGTAGACACGAATACGCCACCACTATCTAAGCACTGTATCTGTATACCAAGAGGTTCCACGGATTTATCGATATGCACCCTTCTTAATTCGCCAGGCAATGGTCTGCATTAAATATAAAATAGTAAAGTTATCGACAATTAAAACAAAAATCGTAATTTATATATTTTATTGTAAGTTATATTATTATAATCGTGACAACTTTAAATTATGAAATGAATTTTTCAGAAACGATTTTAAGCGCATTACAATTACGTTAATACGCGGATAATAGTAACAACATATAAAAAACATACTTTTGAGGCCAACAATAGTCTGGTAATGAATTTCTTTTATTCTGACGACAACCCGGACTCAACACTTCCACGTGAAATGTCGGCATCGGACTTCCTCTGTCTGATTTTTCAATACTACCCGTTGATAATTTGCCGCCACTGCTTTTGCTTGCAACGCTAGGATTGGACGGTATACTGTCGAAACAAAATTAATTTATAACTTTAATACGTTTAGTCTAAAAGTAGTTTTCGATAAAATATTTTTTACTAGCAGAAATTATTTATTTTTATTACTTCACGTGTCTCTATCAATTGTTAGTAAACAATTTTAAAAATAATACCGAAATCTTTGATTTTCCTTTTTTCTTGGAAAAGTACCGCCTTCAAAACCGTGATAGGATTCGGGTATTTCATCACTGCGATACGCAGAAGTAATAGGATGCGAACGAACATTTGATCCGCCGATAACAGATTTTGCTTTATGATATGAAGAATCAATCGATGGAGAATGATTATGATGAAACTAAAATAATAACGAGAATAATAATAATAATAAATTGGTAGTGTGCATTAGATTAAAGTTAATTCAAATCCGCATGACGTTATATAAAAATACAACCCAAAATAATGCGTGACAATAAAAAAAAAAACCGTCGTTATTTTTTATGTTATTTTTGCTCTTTCATATCGCACTGAATATTTCAAGCTATATCGAAATTATAATAAATTCTCACGTATTGAATATAGCTGTTTATTATTAAACAAACGATAAAGCAAGAATTTAGCTTCAAACATTAAAGAACTATCACCAACAATGATTTATTTATAAAACACGTTTACTAAATTATGGGACAGAATATTCTCCCTGAAATCGGAAAATTGTCAATAGTAAATAATTTAAACCTCTCCTACGTTTAAATTTCTATCATTTACTCTTTGAAAATAAACATGCGATATTATTTTCTTCAACAAATAATTAAATGATCTTTAATAAATATATTAAAAATAAGACATTTAAGAATCATACATTTTTTCCTTAATTAACACTCGGATATCCTCCACAACATTCTAGTAATCGTCTCTCCGTAGAAAAAGTAAGTCATCTCTTTAAAAAGTTGTATGGAGTAGTGGATAAATTCAACTGCTTCAGAAAACATAATGAAACTTGCAAAGATAATTTAAATGATTTGCTTTAAAGTTATTGTATAAATACGTATTATTTCTATGATGATTATTTAAATTTTTTTATAGAATATTATATAAACTATCTTAATATTTTAAAAATCTATAGAAATTCATTACAAGTTATATAATTTCAACTTAAATTTATTGTGTAATCCTAAGTCGATATCTGGAAATAGAAATATATCCAGCCAATCCTCTCACTCCCGGATATAATATGCGAATTAATCAGTTTAAGAAAAATTCATTTTCGGGACTAACGAATACGATTGTGATAACCTCCATGAATATTGAAGAACTGTCTAAGCATAAGGAAATAGTATTATCAGACGTATGTATGTAGAAAAACAAGAGCGATGTACAGATGGTACAGGAGACGCATCGTGGTACCACTAAGAATAGACCTAGAGTGAGTGGAATGAAACTTGTAACGGTCCCATGATCAACAGGTAGTGCAACTTTTGTAAAAAAAATGACCTAGTCATCAAATATTGAAATCCTAACAGTTACTGGCTCTAAAACAATGATGTAAAATGGTTGAACATGACGCAAAATAGCCGTACAGCATAGAAAAGGTTGAAGAATCTTAGTAATAATATCAGCGTGCTTTAGCTGTTAAGTAAGCACATAATTGATAAAAACAATCAAGATCGTGGTGTCACTTGTTGGCGCTAGTTAATAATGATCATTTACGTATACCAACTATGTTGTAGTTCTATCATCGGTGTTGTTTGTCTTATTGGGGATGGACAATATAAAAAACAGTTCGTCATATGTTATCAGAACCAATAATGGTCGTCAGACCGGAGTGGTGTATTATTAAAAAATAAAAATGATCCAAAGGAAACTAACAAACCAGTAACAGTAACAGCGAATAAAATTGCACATCAACTTATTTTAAATGACAAGTCAAAATGTAGGACATGTGCCACCAACTATCGAGGCAAATAATGTAAATAATTTTTTGAGGGTGCCTTTTGGAATAAATGAACTGAATGGTGCTATAAATCTTTTGAAATATAATAAAGCCGCTGGATTAGACAATATAGTAGGTGAGCAGATTAAACATTTTGGCACAAAAGTAAAAATGAGGCTTTTCAATATGATGCCCACATGCATAAGGCTACCGAAGATGCCAAAAATCTGGAGAAAAGTGAAAGTAATTGCACTGCTAAAACCAGGAAAGGAACCTAACGATCCAAAAAACTTTTGCCACTTATTCAAAATTTTCGAACGGCTTATTCTGAATAGAGTGGAAAATTATGAATATTAAAAGTGCTCTCAACAAAATCAAATATGATTTTGACAAATTCGAAAGTTAATAATTTGGAAGAATTAATTGTGCACAATGTATTAATATCGTATATATACAATCGGTCAAAGAAAGTTGGCGTTTTATGTATTAAAAGAAATATATAATAAAAAACACTTATCAATAAATGCCAAGCTGAGTCACTATACAACTGAGTTCAAACTTGAGCTTCAAAGTCTATTAATAAACAACACAAAATGAATAAATGGACAACTTGAAAGCGCAGAAAAAGAAAGAAAAATAATATTAACGCTAGTGAAATAGAAAAATATAGAAAACCGAATAACCAATAAATATACCAACATGTAGAAAAAGCTACACTACTGTGTTCGAAAAAGGAAGAATTGGGTTCTATGGACATACGCAAAGAATGAGGCCTACCAGTCACAGGAAGATTATTTAATTACATGAGAAAACTCAAAATAAATGGCACATGATACACAGAGGTTAAAAACGATATGGACTAAAGATGAAAAACAGCGAATGCTATTAGAAAATAATTATATGATTGTAAATGATTCGCGAACAAAGGGGGAATACGAGCACTGTGTGGATTGAAGATATAACAAAAAAAAAAAACACAATAAAAGGATGGCAGTGATTTGGAAGGATCGGAAAAAGAATTACGGGAGATTAGTTTACGACATAGTCCATTGGTGACTAATTTCACTAATAATATATATATAATTTAAAAGGTACAGCTAATGAACACCAACACTAAATAGATGCACGGACCCATGACTAAACCATCAGAAGACAAGTTGAAACAATCTTATACGAACATTGAAACTATATTGAAAACTTCTACAAAATATAATTGATTTCGCAGATGAAATTGATACATTTTCAGTATGGCAATCAGATGTAGAAGCTGCAATCGAGCAAACCAAATAAATGCATCGAAATGTGATGAACGTATATTAATCAGTCTTACGAGTCACGTTTTAAAAGTATTTTATCGAGTATGACTAAAACACAAACGTGAAATGGAACCAGTTTGATTTTCGTAATTAAATGGGTACAACAGGAATGCCATCCTATATGAAAATATTATTAAAAAATAAATAAAATAAAAATCAGTCTATATTTTTTTTGACAGCAACAAAACATTTTATGACATATATAATTAATAAAAACGTTAAGAAACATCGATAAACAAGTTGATATAAGAATCTTATGAACTACATAAAAAAAATAGAAAGATTAATATTTTACCTGCAAAAATACCAATACGACGAGACGACCAACCAGGGTGTATGGCTTTTATTTAACGTATAGTGGATAGTATTTTAACAAATACTTAGAAGAACACGATGAGAGAATAAAAGTAGCTGGGGTGAAAAAATTTCAGTAATTTTCATAAATTTAATTTTAATAATGATATTGATCTAAAATAGGTTTTCATGTATATAGAAGAAAGTAAACGATGATAATGAACGATATATAAATCCATGTGTGACTTACCCGAGCTAACGAATTATACGATGGTTCGAAACAGTAAGTGCGCGGAGGATCAGTCAACGATAAAGATTCACCACTTTGAGAAGACGGTGGTACATTAATCGGAGACGGATAACGCATGTCTAAAATTTGCGCACCACCACGATTCGACGAGCAGGAAGAAGACGAAGGCACGAACGGAGTTAACGGATAATGATGCGGCGGTAAACTATACAGTCCGGAATGAGCTCTTAAATGAGATCCGGCAACAGTTGCCGCGTTAGAAGCGCCGATAACGCTAGACGAACAAGATGAAACGATCAACGACGAATTCGGACGATTGTTATCGTTATCGGAATATTTGCCGGCGCCGGTTTTTTTCTTAACGTAATATTCTAATACGTCTTTACCAATATTACCAGATTTTACCGAAAAATCGATACACGACCGATCGTCTTTCGTTCGATTAATCGTGGTCGCCGTTATTGTAATATTATCGCCTGCGCCGGTCGTCGTAGCATTACGAAATGTTTCCGTCGACGACGGTGGTAAGGGACTAGTCGTTAATAATACCGATAACGGTAATCGTTCTTTATGCTTTCTCGGATGTAAAATTGTGCCGGTGACGCTTTCAATCATCGAATTTATTCTGGCTTTCGGCCAAGTACCACCGTTGTTGTTATTTTCTACGTCTTTATGACTTTTCCGATTTTGCCGGTCGATGGCGACAGCGTGTTGTTGCTGTTGCTGTTTGGAATGGTAACTATCGATAACCGAATCAAGTTCGGCTATAGCGTCGTCTTTTTCTCTATCGAACGTTATCGGCGGGGACGAGTTACGATTGGCGTTATTATGATTATTATTATGAATGTGATGATGATTGTTTGTGTTATACTTTCGATCTACTTTTAAAAATCTACGTCCTCGATTTAAATCTTTTAATCGACTGCTTGTTTCCCACTTGTCGGCCCCACTCGTAGACGAGTTAACAATAGCGTTGCAGCTAACGTTAGCTCCGGTTTTGTCCATATCCGATTGTTTATTGCTATTATTAATGACGTTGGAATACATAGACCGCTCGTCATATCTGTAATTAATAAAACAGAAAATTCCAAATAATCATAAAAAAAAAACAATAATTTAATTTTGAAGATTCAAAATAGTCATTAACAATTTTCAATGTAAATATAATCTAGACTAAATAGTAAGCGACAGAAACAAACAGAAAAGTCAGTGCACATTAAATTTAGTAATCGAACTTAACAGAATTTCAAAATAATGCTAGGAGATAAAGTTACACCCAAAAACAAAATGTATAAATACTCGGATGTTTACCTGCACTGTCGCCTAACGTGAAAAAAATCATGGAAATGAAGAATTCGAGATAAATTTAAAGCTATATATATATATATATATATATATATATATATATATATGCCGACGGGCATAGCACGTTGAGTACGTCGGCTTTCCGTCTAATTGACGAAGTTAAGCAACGGCACTTGGATGGGTGACCGCCGGCTCAGTGATGTGTTGTTGGTATGTCCCACTATTTTCTCCCAAACTGGGGAGACCTACGTCCAGCAGTGGACCGATATAGGTTAAAATATATATGTGTGTGCGTGTGTGTATGTGTAAACACATTGATACAAAACGGTAACAGATATAACATTAACAGAATAACAGAAATATTAAAATGGAATTGGTAAGCCAAATAACGACAAACGGACGAAAATAGTAACAGATTGATATAATTGTAATAAAAGAAAACAATGAATGCAAAAATTTAAACGTGAAGATCATTTTATCAAAATGCGATAACATATGCATTTGTCCGTTACCAGGGAAAATAAATTTATATTTAATGTAAAATAGACGTATTAAAATCATTACAAATCAATATTAATTATATATATATATATATATATATGCAGAAATTATTACACAATTGAACAAAACGTTTCATTTTGACATCGATCTGGCCGAAATTATTATCACAAGTGTAAATAAATCGTTTTCATTTTAATATACAAACGAAAATTATATATGTATTCGACATATCGTAATATTACGATTATTTTCTAACGTGTCAAATATTTATGTAGTTTATGATACCTAATAGAACCGTAGCGTACTTCAGTCTGTGTACTACTGTTCGTATACTTCTTATAAACATCCCTATTCGATCCAACGCCACAGTTATTCGAACAGTATGTCGATTTCAACGTTGTAATAGTCAAAACATCACCGGGCTTATTTAGAATCGCCATCGCTTCCTGAGCATACTTCAAGCCATCCATTGGTTTGTTATTTATCTGATAATGATACAAAAATACCCGTTTGAAAAAAGAACAATTGAACAATATTCATCGAATTCTAATAATGCCAAACGCGTTTACGATATTAGGAAGAAAAAAATAACGTATTAATTAAATCGCAAATACAACTAACGAAGAAACGGCGAATTTTTTAAATAAAAATTTTGAAATTAATGTTCTTCGTTTAATAGGGTGACATCGTAGAAAAGCGAATTTTCTTTACTGTACGCAATAAAAAAGCATACTACGAAGCAATTTCTTAATACATTTAACATGATACAAAATTACCTGAACTATCAGATTGTTCTGTTATATATTAAGTGAAACAATTCCTGTCCGCAGCATTAAATAAAACAAATATTACTCAGAAATGGGACATAATAGTTATTATATATATTTCATTTAAATCGTTACGAGAAACATTTTGAACAACAAAAAATTGTACGATATATATTATATGTAAAATGGTTCCACTATTTCCATTTTAGTTAACATTACGAAACAGTAAACTATAAAAAGCAAAAGAAGAAAACCTTGTTGTAAATAAATCTATTTTGTTTGTTATTTCATAATTTTATATTTTTTTTATTTAAACTGCGAACTAAACACTTTCATAATTGATTTTACTTTTTTGATAAGTTTATGAATTGTTAAAATGATGTTATCTTTTTTAACTGTATTATTAATAAATAAACAATTTACTTTTTAGTTAAAATTGAGTGGAAGTTAATTAATTTAAGAAACGTTATATATATATATATAACGATGCGTGACGTGCTAAAGTAATTTGTAACAAGTAAAACTACTCTAATTGTTTCTATACTCGAAAATTATATTAAAAAATTACATTTGATCGCCATTGTTGGTAAGTTTACTTTTAACATACATATACTTTCAAATGAAATAAAATTATATTAGAATCTGATATAATATATGCATAAGATATGTATTTATGTACATCTTTATTATAATATGTGTATATTCTTCAGTGGCCAGAAAAGTAAACAAAAAAAAAAAAAGATACTTCGGAATTTTACGGTCACAGTAGATAGCAGCAGGCTTATTTCATCCGCAATTATTTGATATTAACCTACGGATATGCAAGAATAAAACCATTCTCTAAATAATGTTTGCAAACTAAATAATTGTTCTTTAACTTTTTCAAATTAATAAATGTCTTTACTAGTTTTCATCAATTGTAAAGGAAGTATAAAATTCATAACATAACGAGTCTACGATTTAGACTATGAAAAATATATTTGGTCGAAAAATACCAGACGGCAATTACATTTTTCAAATCTATATATAAATATTTTACAATAAACAAAATAATTTACAAAAACAGTTTCTTTAAATGAACGATTGATTCCGAATAAATGAATAATTAAGCTATAAAACACGCTAAGTTGCGCATTATCTTGTTTTTAATGAACGTATAAAACAATTGAAACTTCCGCAGTTGTTATCATCTACTTGTCGATTTTTTTCGGTGAAAACCACACCAGAATTTGTCACTGATGACGTTCCGAAGACACTTGTAATCTTAAGTTTGGTTTGAAAAATTCGGGGGTCATAAACGTGCGTCAAACCAAAAAACGGCATTAGAAGCTTGAAATTAGTTTTTCTGAGAAATATAATTCGGTCTTTAAACATAGTGTTATACGTAATAACAAAAAAAAAAATGTTGATGTAATTTCAATTTTAACAATCAATCGTGTACTCGTTTTAATTTAAAATTCGATTCAAAGCTTATTAGTCATGAAGAAATTTTATAGGCGTGCGTATATGTATTAATGTAACATGTGTATAAAGCTACGTATAATATGCACATATACTTACACTTAAGACTCTATCTCCGACAGCTAAATTTCCTTCCTTAGCAGCTAACGAACCAGGTGCTATTTTACAGATATATATTCCAGTTTCTAATGTAAGACCGTGATCATAATTGTTTACTTGAAGCTAAAACAAATGCCATAAAAAGAAAAACTCTATTATCATAAATTATAAACATATAAATTCATTTAAAGTGTAATACAAAATTCATGAATTACAAGTTAAAACTTCATGCATGCGGATTTCTAAAGAATAAATTAATCAACATTAATGTTCTAAACAGAATTTAACTAAATTTGTTGAAATTGTAACGATAATAATAATGAAAACGAATTTAAATATGCATAGACCGTATAACGGGACGCAATGATAACTGAGCACAAAAAAAAAACATACAATATATTATTACTATTATACGTATGTTTTCAAGTATAAATACTAATTTACTATGCAAATTTATAAATTCATATATAATTTCTCAAATTTTATAGATTAATATATTATTTCTTAATCTATTATCTTGGTTTATTAGACAGCACTGTAATCTCTTTCTAACCCCGCCTTTTACTACTCGCTTTCGGCATTTTTTTTTAGAATTTGCTCTCCTCACCGCAGTCACATGTTGCGTTGCCATTGATCCATCATTACTGAACATTTTTCTACATATACCGTGTTTCGTTCTGATGCGATTAAGTTTAGTCCACAAATTTCTCAGAAGATTAAAATCTGGTAGTCCGATGTGTGAGTCTTGTCGCGTTTATTTAGATTTTCGGTCATCATTCAAGTATCCAAGCTTGAGATTTATCAACCATTAGTTGAATCGAACTTTTGTACGGTTTCTCTGATTTAAACAGTTCTATTATAATTTCTGTTATATTTTGTCCATTCTTTTACCACAGCCTTTTTTCGTGATGTATCAGGCTAAATTATGCGATAGGAGTGGACACTGCCGACTATTTTTCTGATCTCCGCATTGAGCGCTTGACACCATTTTTTTAAAAAATTAAATAGATGTGGAGCTGCGTATAACATGCAAAGGATAAAACCGACGTTCTTTATTTTAACGTGAAAGTTTATCACATTGATCCTGCAAGCTCGTGTATAATATTTGCTCTTATTTTCGTTGAAGAGTTAACGATATGTTTACGATAAGTTAGTTTTTTTTTTTAACAAGACCCCAGATATTTTAACAGTTCTTCGTGTTACAATTTACAACCGCGGATAGGAACATTATCCTACTGTTTTCTTACTTAAGTACAACCGTCATTTTTTAAAGTGCTGTGTCAAAACTTCAAAGGCCCTTTATATTTTATTATTCTGATTATTCTGATTAGCTAGCACTAAATCATATGCTTACATAAACAAATATTTTAGAATACAAATCAACGTATAATGCAAACAGCGGAATATCGTAAAAACTAAACCAGAGACGAAAATGAAAATACACTTATGATACAAAAACACACTCACAGGGTTGCGCTTGATTCCAAAAATGAATAGCTTTAAGCTAGCACTGGCAGTTCGTCACAAATAACGCGAAATGGCGACGTATGTTAGACAAAATATAAATAGAATCTAATAGAAATTTAAAATAACGAAAGATCAAACTAACTTACTTGAGTTGTGAACAGGCTACGTGCACCAATCTTACGCCTCCGGACCATAATGATACAAGAATTTCCGCTAGATCTAATTGTTTCTATGACCATTCTTTTGCTGACATTACCACAATCTAAATTGTTTACTCGTAGGATACAGTCGTTAGTTTTTAATTTTCCTTCAACTACGCTGCCTTTCGAAATAGACGAAACATAAATACCAGTATCATTGGGGTAGTACGGGTCGTCACGTCCACCTACCAGCTCAACTCCTAAATTATCGTTTGTGGCTAATCCATTCTGACAAAAACAACAAAAGAGATTATGTATAATTAGCAATTATAACAAATAATATCTTATTAACTACTAGTGAAAAATACAATCAGTTGAAGTTAATGTCAAGCAAAAAATTACAATGAAAAATATTCGTTGGTTTTGCCTCGGAACTGACTTCAAAAACAAAGATTATGTTTTATAATTACACATACACACACACACACACACACACACACATATATATATATATATATATATATTGGTAAGAGGCGCAAGTTGAAAATCAATTTCAAACATACTAAACATTATAAAAAGAAATAGGTATTAGTAACAATAGACCCAGGAAAATTGGCACAGAACACAAAGCAATATCAGGAAGACTGACAGCTTGTGTTATTAAACAAGCCTAGAACATCAATTGAGGAAGAAGCAAAATTATTAACAGAGGCAATGAAGAAATGTGCAATTAAAGCGACACCGAAAGATAAAACAGTAAACAATAAGCGCAGAAACTAAAACTTTATTGCAGCAGCGTAGAATACTAAAAGTAGATAAAAATAAAAACTTAATTCGATGGGCAGAGCTAAATAAAACGATTAGAAGAAAAACGAGAATTGATATTACGACGTAAATGTAATACAAGGCCCAAAAATATTTTAAAACACATTGTCATGCGGGAATAAAATATTGGTAAAAATAAAAAATGCTAATGGAAAATCATAACGAATAAATATAAAATAACAGAAGAAGTAGAAAACTATTTTACGAAGATAAATAACACAAAGATACAACCAGATGTAATGGCAAACGTCTACAAGGAAACTCAAGAAAAAAACACCGAAGAGATTCCTGAAACAACCACAGACGAGGAACAAATGCACTCCGATCGTTAAAAATAACAAAGCACCGGGACCAGATGGAATTCTAGTAGAAATGATTAGACACGGTGGAAGCCTGATCATAAGTACGATTTGTCAACTTTTCAGTCGATGTTTAGATAAAGCTACAATAACATGAAAGGAAGCGGTAGTAGCCCCCATTCATAAAAAAGACGATATGCAGAACCTGAACAACTATAGACCAATTAGCTTATTATCGCAAATATATAAGCTGTTCACTAGTGTAATCACAAGGAACAGCCTAAACGTAGAGGGAAAAATTATCAATAATAAAATTAAGAGTAGCTGTAAGCAAAACTATCAGTACAATATACGATGAAATACGGACTCATGCAGACCATAGTGAGATGAGAAATCTTTTCCAAAGAATTAAAATTTTAACAAGTTGATGGGATACATGCAGAAGTACTAAAAGTCGCTGGAGACATTGGAATTGATGAGCTCCATTCATTATGCAACTAAATTTGGAACTAGACCGGTGCAGATCGTACAATCACTTTTTAAAAAAGGGAAAAAACAAAATGTGATAACTATAGAACTCTGTTACTTTTGTCTCATGCGAGAAAAACAATGCTCCACCTAATCCATAAACGTCTCGAAAAGATAGTAAAATCACAGCCTGAAGAACAAACAGGATTTATAAAAGGATGCGGAACGTGGGAACATAACTTGAACATATGACTGTGACGATAAGCGCTCATCGCGAAAAATTTGGGCGAAATGAAAATATTGCTAGAACAGGTTTAAAAATAGCAGTTGAAAATTTGGACTCGAAATAAAGAAGATATAACAAAAATCATGATTATAGGCAGAGGGAAACTGTTAGCATTCGAAGAATATAATGTTACGTCATTCACAGCGGGTGAATTTACAAAACACTGGTGATACAATTGAAGGTCCAAAGGAAAAAAAACCGAAAGGTCGTCCTCCACAGAGTTGGACAGATATGATAATAAAACAATCTGGATTAACATTGTATCAGTAAAACGTGGTTAAAATAGGATGGTATGGACCGCGATTCAGATTGCTGCATGATTACAATATACCTCTCGGTTGATCGACCTGATGATGATATATATATGTATGTATGTATGTATATGTGTATGTATGTATCTCAAAATTCTGACTTCAAAAACTATTATTAATTTGTACTTTTCAAATTTAAAAATACATATAACCTTGAAATCGTTTCTTTATTAGTTCATTCGCAAAAATTAATACACCTAAATTTTAAAAAAATGAATAACAACGCCTATAATAATTCATAATATTTATTAAATAATATTAAATAACAAATCTTCAAATAGTGTTTAATTAAATATATATCGTTATCATGACGTAGTGTCGTCTTTTACACATTCTTTCATGTAATAGGTACAATCATAACACACAACAAACTAGAAAAAAAAATGCTTACGAGATCTATAGTTAACATTTCAGTATCCCATTCTTGAAGATCGGCATCGATGGCGGAATCATCGCTGTAACTATGGCTTGCAGCGTGCAACTGTAACATACGAGTTTCTTTTTCGAGCTGAACTTCCATTTTTTCCCTACATCATGCAATTAAAATCCAGATAAAATATTTATTAAAATATAAAAATCAAAATTATTTATTTTTCAGCACAATGCTTGCAAAAGCCTCAGGTATACATGGAGTAATGATAAAAGGTTCCAGTTTCAATACATGATTCCTACAGGCAACAACATTTCACAGGTAAAAAACATCTTATGTTAACTCAGTCAATTCTACTATCCACATCCTCTAGATAAATTATGTTTGTATGATACAGCGTTTTCTATCAAATTAAAAAAAAAATTATTTAACTATTATTACTGAAAGAACCGCTTTGAAAAGCTGTCGTGTTGCTTACATATATCTATAATTCAATGATTAGCTTAAATTATTACTCAATAAGTGGAAATTTACACAAATGATTGTGATTTCTAGAACCGGAGAAGAAATGCACTGTATATATATCACATTACCAACTTACATCGCTATTACCTAGTGAAAAAATTAATATTGAAGAGATTACGTTCATATTTGCAAACTAAAAATATAATAACAGCTAAAAATGTTGTATGTTACAATACTGTGTTATCAGTTAAATATGCGTTATTTTTTTATTGGCTTAAATAACATACTTGGCAAATTATAACCGCCAATTTTTTTTTTAACACTAAGTTAAACGAGGAGATTTTTGGTTTTTAGTTATATGGATGAGTACGTTTAAATAAATATAGAAACACTAGTTAAAAGTTTTTTTTTTATATAATTTGATTTATTCGTAATTTGGTCAACACTGGAATAAATTTTTTATTTGGCGATTAATTTTGTAACAAAATATGAGTTAATCTGAAAATAACAGGACATACAAACATAATTAACAGCTGATAAATAAAACGGTAATTACTTCAACACTTTCAATTCTTTCGATGTTTCATTTTTCTGTCGTTTGATGTCATCGGAATCTCTGAGTGCTTCTGCTAGATCAGATACAGCGCGATCTCTTTCTTTTCTTAACCTATCGCATAATGTTCGTATACTTTCCCGTTCCAAAACGATTTTGTCTCGTTCATTAAAGGCCCAATCACGGCGTCTTTTCGATACTTCAGCCTCTTGTAACGCATCTATAGACAAAAATAATAATCATTTTTACTTTACCTATTTATTTTCTAAACTTCTGAACAACCTTATAACGATTTGAATAACTTTATTTTTTCATAATCAATACATTTCAGTATTTAACATTACTTAGTTATTCAAATCTTTATTTATTAAATAAATCAAATAAATAAACGTCCAAATAACACGAAATAGGATTTAAATTATATCGAATTAAAAAATTAAAATATATTAATTTGCATTACATTATTACCAAAAGTTACGAATCAATAACGAATTCAATTCAGATTTAGATAACTAAGTAATATCAAATACCGAGAAATGAATTAATATAGGATGACTCAGATAGACGGACGGTTTTGTTGTTTTTTGAATAACTCAAAAACTACTCCACCAAATTTTTGAGCGAAATTTTATTTAGAAATAGGAAAACGAGAGGTTAGCTTACAATCATTTGTGGAACACATTATCGATTAGACCGCCATTTGCAACACTACATCCATTCAGTTTTTACGAAATTTTCGAAAACTTTTTCGAGTATATGTCGCTGATTTTTAAACATTTCTTCAGAAATCCTAGTTTTCAAGTCTTCTAGATCTAGTGGACGTGTTTCGTAAACGCGGCTCTTAAAGTATCCCCCCCCAAAAAAAAAGATCGCGTAACTTTGAATTAATTTCGAAACTCTCTTTACACTGTCATGATCGATTCACGCCGAAAATAAAGTTCCACGCAAAACGCATGCTCCCTCTCATTATAGGATTCCATGATAACTGAAACTGGATAAAAACGAATCTCTCGTGTGTACACTAAACGTGGAGCACAAAGTTTTCGTTGTAGCAATGTTGTCAACTGCTATTCAAAAAACAAAACCGCCCGTCTTCTCTGGATGACCCTATATAAAAAAAAATGGCCGCTTTACAAATTTTCAGTTTTCCCATATTAGATCAAATGCAGGTACGAAATATTGTAGTGAAAGATTACTGATTAAGATTGTAATGAAAATATAGATATTCAGTTAATTTACATAACTTCTATTAAAAACGTCCAAATATGTATCATACTTACACGAATGGAGAAATAATTATTAAATAACGTAATTATAAACAAGTTCTGTCATAAATGAGCAGATAAATTTAGTATGTATTAAAACAGATAGCAAGAAAAGTTTGACTGATAAAACAAATTTTACACTTTTTAATTTTTATTTATAACTTTAACCTCTTCTTTTAGCAGCATTATTCCGGAAATGATTAAAATATACTAGATTCATCTTCACTTAATTTTGCTAACAAAATATAATTATAATTTTATGATTTCAAAAACTCTACTTTTACATATTTATCATCTAGAACTAAATTAGTATAGGAGTTTAATTCTGACATCTACATTAAGTAAATTAATAATTACAATTTCTGTAAACTTACAATTTTATCGTTTATTAAAAACATTCTTTAACAAAGAAACATTAAATATGTATATTTGATACGCTTATCAAGTCTGTATAATTTTCGAAATTATTAATGAATTTTATAATTTATCGTGCGACAAGATTATTAATAAATAGTAGTCCCGAATTAGTTATAAAGATATCTATAATAATTAAGCGAGCAAACATAACGTAATCTCAAAATATAATAACATTTGTATTAACTGTAATGAAAATAGTGAAGAATTGAACCATTCATAAACGATAATCTATACAATAATACATATTTGAAACGAGTAACAGATTATTTTCCGCCACTACATTATTTAAATTCACAAACCCAGTTGCCGCTTTTATTAATCATTTTTGCATTTAAAACTACTTGGGCGTTTAAATAAGGAAGAAAACGTACATATGCATATATAAACCACATTTATCTATACAAGAAGACATATCTTCAATTTACTTTCTGTACAACTAAACTGAAAACACACACTATATAATATAAATATATATATAATATATTATTACGTTATGCGTATCTCAACCTACCACTAGGGTGCAAGTGTTCCCCAAACATTTTCAAAGTTTCCTATCTTGTGCGATGCGAAATCAGCTGATTCCGGTTACTTTCACAATGTCGTTTCCCCATCTAGTCATGGGTCTTCGTTGTCTGCGACAACGATTAATCGGTCATCACTGCAATATACGCTTGGTCCGTCTATTATCATCTCATCTGGCAATTGCCCTGCCTGCTCATTTACATTTTAGTTTAGCTACGCGTTCTATTGCAACTACTAATATGTTTGTTGCTTAATCCATGCAATGTTCTTGTGATCTCGGAGTCCGATATTAAGCATGAATTTTCTTTTACACGCCGTTTGAGTCTAATTATGTGTTTAGTAAGACTCCATGTTTCAGAGCTCCGTATGTTACAACTGACAGCATACACTAGTTGTGTACTTTACTTTTTAAGTTGTTCAATATTTCTTTATTTTTAAAAAAACACTGCTTAATTTCTCGAATGTAAACCAAGTAAGAAATGTTTTCTTTTTAGCTTCCACTTGCACAAACATTTTCTTTTTCACTGTAATTTCTTGTTCCAAATACACACATTTCCTTACGGTTTCAACTTTTTCACCATTTATTCATATTATTGTACTTTCTGTTGTATTCGTCATTATCTTCGTTTTATCTAAGTTTATTTTTAGTCATCAAGATCGTTTAAATTACAGCGTTAATGAGATTATAGAAAATTTCGCAGAAAAAAAACACAAAAATAAATGTTTTCTTTTATTTTCTGTATAAAATTTTAAGTATTATTTATAAGTATTTGTTAGTATAAATGTGTTACCTATTCGATGTATTTTAATTTTATCAAAATAAATGGATATAAATTTCTATATTTTTCACGAATTTCGTTTAAATTAATAAATTATAAGTATTTTATATGTATATTTTTGTTAACTTAATAATTTTTAAATCCCTAATTTTTTTCTTTCTTATAAGGGGGTCTCCACGCTGTTTGTGCCCGTGTTCTTCGAATCATTTAATACGGCACTGGATATAACAATACCGATTATGTATAATAATAACACACACAATAACAATCAACAAATAATTTGTTCACATTCCGATAAGACAGAGTCACCTTTTAAATTAGTGCTAACAATAAATTCATAACAAGTCATACTATTTATAAAACGACTAGTGCAAACACTACACCCGATGCAGAAAAAAATTCAAATAGATTTTGGCCTTTATTAAATCTTCTCATTGGTAGTACTAACATGGTCGATAGGTATAGAAATTCAAATAGAAACTGATAGAAATTTCGACAATAGCAAAATAAAAAGTGAAATAACTCTTCTCCAAAACAACTGCCAATTTTATATACGTGGTAAATAACTATCAACATTTGGAAAATTAGATATCTTCAATATTACAAAAGAACGAATTCATATGTCAAGCTCTAAATGATGAAAAGTTAAACCAAAAATTAAAATTGCCAAAGAATACTAAACACTTAAAACGTAAAGTAGCAATTTACCTCATCTAATCAGATTAAAGAAGAGTTTAAAAGTAGTAATAAATAAATAACAAGAGTTTTAAAGTAAGAAATGTAAATATTATGAAATTCAAAACAAAACAATATTTGCAATACTTATCAATTTAGAACCTAACATAAATAATCAAGAAATTTGAAATTTGCATTATCTACTTAATATGAAAGTTAATGTTGTGCCTCGATATAAGAAATACAATATTACACAGTGTGACAGGTGTCAAATTTTCGCACATACCATTGAAAATATTCCAAGTGAAAGAGGACGAGATAAAAAGGTAGTGCTGCTGTAAATCTTGAACAGTCGCCTATTCTTCGAACGGATTGCGTAAAATATCTGATCATTGGAATATGCATGTGAAAATGGAAAAGAACAAATTACACACAAATTGCATCAAATGTATTAGCTGATTGGTCACTACTATAAGCTAAACCTCTGTAACAAACGTCTTCAGTATATAGAAACAAATAGACAGATAGACATATAGCATTAAAGTACGCCATAAACAATCAAACTAGCTATTCAACGAATACAAAATAAATATATTTGGACTATAACTGTGGTTTCAATATTATAAACAGAATGAAGATATACATTTGCATTTGCAAATTCCAGCGATAAAACAATACGGTATTTCGCTAATACTCACGAGTAATATCTTCGCCTTCGGATCCAGATTTATTATTCGTTAAATACGATGCTAGACGTGTAAAGCTCACGAAACCACATCAGTTGGCAGCATAAAATTATGTAATCTATTGGAAAATGTTTAATTCTACACCTTTTTCACCGTCGATTTAACCCTCATTTTGTCTATAGTGCAAATTGATACATTAACTATAAGATTACAATTTTAAACTTTCACTGGTTCATTTCCAAAGTGATCAATTTTTTTGTGTAAGCCATGTCTACATTTTTTTTTACTTGTAACATTTCGGAAAACACGAAGTTAAAAATATAAAAATAAAGTCAAAAAAAATATTATCGTGATGTTCAAGTATATTTTGAAAAATATGGAATTATAATAGATGTTCGAAAATAATTATTGCGAGATCTATCAAAATTATATTCAACTACATGTATCAATTAATAGAGGATAATTCACCCATTCAACAAATAACTTTAATATCAAAGTTTTCTCCCTTTTTCGATCTACTAATCTTTTCAATTTTGCTTCGCTGTTGTCATGTAATTTTATTTTACACACATACACACTATATATATGTGTGTATATATATATATAAATAAGAATAAATAGGATTTTTTTATAAATCATGAAAATTGATTAAGTTCGTACTAAAAATTATAATAAATACCTTGTAACTCAGCATGTTGTTTATCGATACACTGACGTAATCTTTCAATTTCTTGATTGGCTTGATCTAAATTATCCATCCGTTCTTTTTGACATTTAGTAAACAAGTCAATAGACGTAGATTGTATTTGACTAAGGTCACTACGTTTCGAATCTCTGCCAATGCAAAGTCAAATCATTGTAGATATCAAGATATGATAAAAAAATAACAGTAATATTATTGTCCATGATGTATCAATCTGTATTTAAGTTAAATATGAGCCAGGTAGTATTAACACAGACTTATTAAAAAATAACTGAATTCTAAATATAAAAATAAAATTAAATACCATAAATTACCTTTCGCGAGCATACGGATAATCGTATCGAGATTTAAAAGCTTCTCTTTGAGATTCTTCTTTAGCGGTGAATTCTCCAAATCTTTCTCGAAAATCGTTACATTCTTTTAAAGCTTTATCACGATCATTAAGGGCAGATGCTATTTCTCGTTTCAATGTTTCAATATGATAGGAAAGTGTCTTTTTCTATAAAATTAAAGTTTCTAATTTAAAATATAAAACAAATAAACTACACAACAGCACCAACCGAAACTGGACATTTCTAATTTTTCGTTGGATAATTATTTGTGTAAAATAATAATGTCAAAACAAAATATTAAATGCAATGTAATTTTTAAAACGAGTTTTTATTACAATAGAAAAAATAACTAAATAAATATTGTACCCATAAGAATATTACGTTAGTGTAGATAAGGAAGTAAAATATACAAGCCCAATTCATAGAAATATAGAAACAAATAGATTTATTATTTATAATAACTGTGTGACACAATAGAAAAACGTAATTAAATATAACGTAAAATAATTCAATACTAATTACGTAATTGTACCGGAAAATTATACACATTTTATGAGAAAAAGATATTGAAATTGTAAATTTTGATATAAAACTTTAGATTGTCATATTTTAATTCATACATAAATATTAGTCACAAAGAACATCTAATATAATTCGTGAAATAAAAATTTGAAGAAAAAAAATCACAAACCTCTTCAACAAATTCTTTAGCGTTAGTTTCTAAAACGTTAATCTTCTTATAAGCCTGCGTTAAATCTTCAGTCAACTTCTCAATTTCCTTATGGACTGTGTCCCGTTCACTCATAATTAAACTATACTCTTGCATAGCAGCGTTTCTTTCTTCCGTCAAACGTTTCATATCTTTGCTCGTCTTCATTCTTATAGACATAGCTGCGTCAATTTGTTTCATAGCTTCCTCATGTTGTTGTTGAGCCTGATAAATAAACAAATAGTTTATCAGATTTTAACTTTTTTAACTAAAATGATTTACAATGGATTTTTAATCTATCATGTTTTTAAATATGAAATTAATCTATTGTGTTTTTACGAGTGTGAAATAAAAATAACTTATTAATATCGGCGGTTAAAAATAAAACTTCAAAATTACACAAAACATTCTAATTAATATTTCTATAAATTATATAATGATAAAAATTGAGTGAATTTTACATTAAGTTATACATTACACAAATGGGCTCAAATAATGTACCTTCTTCAAAGCTTCCTGCAATTCGTTCCTCTCTCGCAAAGTAATATCCCACTGACGAATAGCTTGTGTACACTGATGTTTCAGACCATTACATTCTCGTATAACCATATTACGTTCTTTATTTATTTCATCTATTTGTTGTTTTAATCGTGCCACTTCCTCCTATCAAAATAGAGATAAACATTTATTTAATATATATATATTATGGCGTGTTAATATCTTGGGGCATTGTAGAAATTTATTATAAATAAGAAAAATAAAAATAAAAATAAATATAATAAGTTTTGGCAAATAATACAGGTTAGCGAAAGTTATAGGCTCGTGCGAGACATATTAGTGTCGATATATATATCGGTATTATCCGTCTATTAAGTTACAAGTAGAACATAATAGTAATGATCAATCCCATATTAACGGGGAAATTCCAGGAAACAAGTCGCACGTGGAGCCAGCAGTCGATAATCGCGTTTTATGTATATATATATATAGATATATGTATGCATGTGTAAGTAGACACGTGCCAGATCGAGATAAGCGAAGATAGTTAATATAAGAATCGGTATCGTTGTTAGGAAGAGATCGTACGTTCGTCCGAAAGGTTGTAAATGGATCGAACTGCTCGTCCGTTACGAGATCGAGCGGAATAATAAGAGAATAATTGCTTGTTTTAATTATAATAATTATCACATAATACATTCGTCCACGATCAAATAAAATAAAAATAATGAATTAAATTTGAAATAGTAAAAAATAATTCCGAACAGCTGAATACTATCTTACTGCGGAGATACAACGAGCGGAATATCGGATAAGTCACCACGATTTGAAAGCAGCCATCGATCTCACCGATGGTACCACCAGGTTACGTTATTTTATATTTTATATTTTCTTTGTACGTCTTAATGAATTTTATGTATATATTTTGTGAATTATGTTATATGGAAATGTGAATAATTGTTAGTAAATTGTTTTTATGTTGAATCAGGTAAAATTAAAATAACCATCATAATAATTAAAATAAATAGTATTAAATTCGTAACGTATACTAGTCATTCCGTAGGGAAATTTGTTAGTTGTTGGCTCCACGCCAAGAAGCTTAGTTTCCGGTGAATAAATTAAATAAATATTTTTTATTTGCACAGTATTTTGTGCTGGCGACTGCGGCATTTCTTATTTAGCTTTATCTGGTACATTACCAGCCTACAAGTTCATAGCTCTACCAAAGAGAGAGTTTTGTGAGAAAGGTGCAAATTGTCCGCAATCACAGAGTATATGTACCTCGCTCTCTTAGGTGGAACGTAATAACGTGGCGATCCTCTCATAGGTTAATACGTTATAAATTGACCGACCAACACGATAGGATAGTACGTTATAATATATCATCATCATTTAGTCGTAACTCCACGTAGGAGTATCGTGATCAAGGTAACAGTTTCATTATTTTCTGCCTCCATCCTGGACGATCTTCGGCATCATGAACGCATTTTGAAAATGACATCCGAGCTGCAGCAGTCACTGCATCTGTCCATTTAATTGGTACTCTGCCTTTTGGCCGCACACCATTCATTCTTCTAACAACCGAAGAGAAATGAAGGAAAATGGACAGTACAACGCAGATATAACAAAATTAATAAATCGACAAATTTCAAAAAGTTGTAAAAATGATAAAAATACGTACATCAAAAATATATGTAAAGAAATCCAATCCCACGCGGAGAATGTGGAACCAAAGGATTTGTACAAGAAAGTAAAACTATTATCACGTGATTTTCAAACTAGGAATTGGATGATTGAAGATGAAAAAGGTATTATTAGAACAGAAAAGAAAGAAGTAGCGGAAGTATGGAGAAATTATTGCCGATCTTTATATTATCATGATGATGAACGAACACTGGCAATCTCACAACCGCTGACAGAATTAGAAATAGAACAAGACATACTAAAAAGCGAAGTCATAGAAGCTATTAATTATTTAAAAAACAATAAAGCTGTGGGCGTTGATGGAATACCAGCAGAAGTCCTAAAAAATACTGGAGAAGTAGGCGTGCAGATGCTGCATTCTATATGTAACACCATATGGAAAACTACAGAATGGCCACATGAATGGTGTAAATCTATGTATATTCCTCTATATAAGAAAGGAAAGAGAACTAAATGTGACAATTATCGAACCATTTCTCTATTGCCGCACGCTAGTAAAGTAATGTTACGAATTCTTAACAATCGTATCCGCGGAAAAATGAGCGAACAAATTGCCAAAGAACAAGCTGGATTCGTTAAAAGACGAAGCACAGGGGAACAGATCCTAAATATGAGACAATTAATAGAGAAATCAAGAGAATACAATGTGCCTATAGTGATGTGTTTCATTGATTACCGAAAGGCTTTCGATAATGTAATCTGGAGCAAACTCTGGGAAATATTGATGGAGATGGGTGCCTCAAAGCACATTATACATCTGATTCAAAAACTATATGAGCACAACCAAAATATCATAAAGCTAGAACTCGGTACACAGTCCGAAGAATTTACTGTAAAGAAAGGTGTAAAACAAGGATGTGTACTTTCACCCATATTGTTTAATTTATACGGAGAACATATAATGAGAAAAGTTTTAGAGGATTGGGATGAAGGCGTTTCTATCGGAGGATTCAAAGTTACAAACTTACGGTTTGCTGACGATATAGCATTGATAGCACCTAATATAGAAAAAATGCAAAGATTACTGAAGAAATTAGAAGATATAAGTAAATGCTATGGTCTACAAATAAATAGTGGAAAAACTAAGTTAATGGTAATTGATCGGAAGAATACAATAAAGGAAAAACATAAAACCATTCCTGGTTATGAAACGGTAGAAAATTTCGTTTATTTGGGATCCTTGTTGGAAAGTAAAGGCGGATCTGAAGGTGAGATCAAGAGAAGAATTCAACTAGCACGGAGTGCGATGGTTAAACTAACACGGATATGGAAAGATTCCTCTGTTACGAAAAATACAAAAATTCAACTTGTACGCACTCTGGTTTTTTCAATATTTCTATATGGTTCAGAAACGTGGACGATCAGAAAGTCCGAACAAACTCGCATAAATAGTTTCGAAATATGGTGCTGGAGGCGGCTCCTTCGAGTTTCGTGGATGGAAAAGCGTACTAATACGTCTATTTTGGAAGAAATTCGTCCAACCCGCAGATTAACAACGGAAGTTCTCGCACGTATTATGAGATTTTTTGGTCATATCATACGAAAACATGACGGAATCGAAAGAACAATAGTTATAATATATATATATATATATATATATATATATATATATATATATATATATATATATATGACAATACAATTTAGCTTTATAAAATAAAAAGGTATATGAACTCAGTCCATTAGATGTGATGACGTTAATAAAATTCCATATAACCATAACACTTATTAAAGTATTTTAATCGTGTTTTCGTTCATAACGACCAAACACAATACATTACTAAAACATACCTGTGTAATTTCCAACTTGTCCATAGCAGTTGTATGAGACGCAAAAATATTATCGTACTGCTGTCGCAATGATTCGTAATCATCCTTCAAAGCTTCATACTTGTTGATGGTAGCAATATAATGGTTACTAAAAGCTTCATTTGCCCCATTTTCTGAAATTATATCCTTTAAAAATAATAATAATAATAATATAAGTTCGGAAATATAAATGTTTAAATTCTATCAAAGATACAAATCGTTCAAATAAATTAAATATAAAATAATAATTACAAAAAAATAACCGTTTACTAATTCAAGTTACGTTCATTTAAATAATAAATGTCATCTGCGTTATTCAAACAAAATTTAATTAAAAAGTTATTTTTAATGGACATAATTTACTTTCATTAATTATATCAGTGTACGTATTTTATAAATTACATATTCAATGTACTCTTTATCATCCTTCCTAAGCTGATGTGTTATTTTTATTTTATAATTTTCGATTATTATATTATTTTTTTGCCGTAATCAAAATAGACATTTAGTGTGCATAAAAATTTGTCGACAAATTACTTTTAAATATCTTATTAGAGTAATTATCATTATAATCGCTGATTCGTAAAGTTTCTGATTAAAAACACTTTATATCATTAACCCACATCTGTAAAATTATTACCTAATATATGCAAATACTTTTAACAAAGTCAACGAATATTTACTCCCTCCATTTTAATTCATATTCACATTAATAGAAAATATTAATTCTTATGATCTAAAATTTTAAAATTTAATAAACACCAACAAATAATATTTGTTGCCATGATTTGCGAACAAATCACTGTTTTTATGAACGGCGAAACACTAAAAGCATATAATAATTCGATTCACAAATAAATTTCGATAAGTATATACATGTTATTAAAGGCTGTTTTTACCTTAAAATCCTCATTTTTATATGCAATATGAACTTCGAAATATAATATATAATGTTCGAAATAATTCCACAAATTAATTATTATAAATTAAAAAAAGACTAAAATGAAAATTTACAAGAAAATTTCATAAGTGAAAAACATTAAACAGGTTTTAATTTTATTTTGTGGTATTTCTCACCTTATATGTTACAACACTTTCACCATGAATAACTAATTTGGTATACATTAATGATTCTGATATAATTCTTATTTTCGTTTTTTATTTGCCAGATTTGTCGATCACTTAATCTACACACGTGCTCTATCCAAGATTATAGCGCAAATAACAGCATATGAACGTTTAATATTTCACTGTTTTATATCATAAGTGAACAACTATAATATGATTGCCTTTTTTTATATATTTTTATTCTTGATGAAACCAAACTTTTTATACACAAAGAAGCTAGTATGTTTTAATTTCTATAAATATGCCTCCTAATGATATATATATTGAATACTGACATAATACCTGTTGGTTGCAACAATTAGAGCGCAATTCCGATATTTCACGATCTAGTCTTTGTTTATCTGATACCAATTCACTATATTTTGAACGTAACGTTGAGGATTCTTGTGCTGCAGCTTCTAATTGTGACATTGCAGCATGATGCTGATTTCTATAATATTCCATTTCCTTCATCGTATGTTCGCAACGTCTATTTGTTTCACTATTTTGTCTTTAAAAATATAAATAAAAATAGAATTCACGTTTGTTTTTGTTTGAATTATCTGAATCTATTAATTTAAGAAAATCAAGTGAATAAATTACATTTACTAGATTTATACTAATATACATATTTCTGCAAATAGTGAATAAATTATATTTACTAGAATATGTATTGTTCACTTTTAACAAAGCCAACAGAAACAAAATTTGTTAAAATTATACAGAATTATTATGAATATTTATTCCTAAATAAATATGATTTATTTCAATATAACATAAGATAAAATCTTGTAAAAATTTTACTCAAATAATTACACATTTCGGTATTATTACGTCTTTATTCGTTATAGTTAAACTAAGAAAATAAATAACACAATTACATTCTCTATTTATTTATTTATAAACATTAAATGTTAAAATTATGTACACAATTATCACCATAACCCAAAACGTTCTAACCCATACTCCTATTACTTCAGATTAAAATATCAGCTCTATATACAGTGTTACCACTAATACATAACAGATATGTAACCAAAGATCCCAAAATTGATAAATAGAAGCAAGATACCCAAACAATTGCAATAATTTATGGATATTTGCCTACGTAAAATAAAAAAATTGATTTCATAACACAAAAAGTCATCGCTCTTTATCAAGAATACTGTGAAACTCATTCAGCTCACACACATATTTTATCTTAAGACACTAGATAGCTCAAAAAAAAAAACAAAAACAAAAAAACGTGAGGAAATGATTATAATTACATTACGAATAGAACATGCACTATTTACATGCAATACCTATTAAACAATACACCTGCTCCAAATTACTCAACATGTAATGTTCAGATAACAATAAGCCATACTAAACTGTAAAAATTACGAAATCCAACGAAAGCTCTATAATATATCAAATAGTTCATTAAACGCAATACTGCATGTAAATAGGGTATGTTCTATTCGTAATCTAATTATAATCATTTCTTCGCCCTTTTTGTTTTTGTTCTAGGGCTATCATCTAGTGTCCTAAGATCTGTTTGATGTTGAAAAAATGTGTGTGAGCTCAATGAGTTTCTCAGTATTCTTGATAAAGAGTGATTTCTTGTTTCCATTTTATTCTATGTTATATTATTATTGCAATTTTTAACTGATGAATTTGGATTTCGAGCTTTGTTTCTTTCTTATTCATTTTTTATTGATACTGACTTGTGTATTTATTTTAGGTTCGTATTCGATTATATGAGTTTTCCAAAATAGAGCGTTTTGTGTTTATTTTTTTAAATTAAAATTATGTTCTGTCATTTTATTAATTGTATTTTCTTTTGTGTTTTATATTTCTCTTTGGAGTTGAAATCTGTTAGAAATAATTTTTTTAAGAAACAAATTTAAAATATTATCTGTAACATATAAGTACATACCTTCGTAGCAACTGCAGTTCATGTATGGCTATATCACACTGTTGCTTTAACCCATCGTAATCTCTGCTGCCTGCTCCCACGGATTCTCTATTGCGATCGCTACTTCGTTCTGAATAACTACGGGACAGCGCATCTTGCAAAACAAATTTACACATTGCTACTTCAAACTTTGATAACATTATAAGGTATAGCAAGCAATAAAAACAGAAAATAGAGAAATGTAAACAAAATATGTTCGAAAAATCCGAAATGAGCTGTAATTGGTTGAATGACAGAAGTTAAATATCTATTAGAAAAAATTGCATATCTTAAAAGTGAATAAAATATTAGAAGCATTTAAAACGATTATTGTATAACACAAAATTTAGTGTAACTTTAATTTTAAAAATGTTATAGTAATATGGTAACGATTAGTTCATTCTTATTATACTATCAATGAAGTGAACATTCAATTTAAAAGTTAAGGTACAAATAGTAAGCTAAAACGTAAAATACAAAGAAAAATTAAAGTATGTTAATAAGGAAAGTAACTGACCATAACTCCCGTGTGAAAAAATTACGCAAACACCCTGACATACATACGTCTAGAATTTCATTACTTTCAGAAATTTATAATTAAGAAGATGCTCGATTCAAATTATGGTAGCCCGAATTTTAAATCGAGAAAATAAATGATAATCATGCAAAAAAATTTAAAACATGCGTACTTTTATTTTTTCAAGGAGACTGTAAACCAACTTTGTTATTTTTTTATAAATAAATACAAAACAATTATTTTGTTATATAACATAACTTCATTATATTCACAAATAATTGATTAATATATTAACATTTAATATAATTAAACACTACTATAAAGTATATATGAAAGGATACATAAAATCTACACAATTTATCACTATTAAGTGTTTTTTCATATTATAATTACCATTATTGTTTCCATTATCCATGGATACGTTTGCAGACGCCATAAATTATGAATTATTTTGTCACATATTTCGGACAAAACTACTTACAAACATACTTCAAATATATGTCTTCACGCACCATAATTCATGAATTATCTTGTAATACTTGTTAATCTGAAATATTTGTCTCATTAGTATGTTCTATATTTTGAACTTCGAAATAACACATTTCTTAAATTCCCGAATACGTTTCTTAATCGTGACGATAATAGTAGATTGATACTCTAGTTTAGGAATCATTACACTAATAAAATCAAATTTAAAATATAAACATACATCAAATATGTCTTGTTGCACTTACTTTTTTAATAATCAACATAAAAATAAAACAAAATCAAAGATAAAATTATGAATAAATTCGATATTTATAAATTACAGAATATAAAACTGCATTTAATAAAAAAAAAAAGTGGGTAGGTAAACAGCTCAACAATCAACTTCACCTGTAAACCACAGCACATGCAAGATAATACTTTATCTTCACCTATCTCAATGTTCTCAGACTGGAACAGTACAAAATAAACAATACAGTTATCATTATCATACACACAATTACGACATCATATAATTCTACTTTCTAAATTTCCTAATCGTAGGTACACAAACGTATTTATTCACCGGAACAATAAGGTAATTAATATTAGAGATTAAAGTTCTTGTATACGTAAGATAATATTTCTTATTAAAATCTGTTTTTATGTCAAGCAGCCTTTTTTGTGGGTATGTGTATGTGTGTGTGTGCGCGCGTGCGAGCTTGTGTATTACAACAAAATAAAACAATGTTTAAAGTCAAGTTATAAAGTATATTACATATGAAAGCACCTTTTCAACATTTTTAACTGATTATAATTAGGTAATAGTGTAATAAATTTTTAGATAGTGGAACGTAGTGATTTTTTATTAAATTAATTACAAAATTAGTTAAAATTACTAACGTTTATTTTCTTTGCGAAAAAATCACAAAGCTTTTCGGCATTTACCCCATTATAAATTGATAAAATAAAAAAAATATATAAAATAAAAAACACAAAAAAAAATTTTTTTTTTAGATCACAAATTTACAATTATAAAATAAAGAATAAATACTTAAAACAATCTGACCTTGTTTTAAATATTTATTTTTCATTTTATAATTGTAAATTTGTGATCTAATTTATTTTTGTTTTTTGTTTTATATATTTTTTTTATTTAATAAATTTATAATGGCATAAATGCTGAAAAGCTTTGCGATTTTTTCGCAAAGAAAATAAACGTTAATAATTTTAATTAATTTTGTAATTAATTTAATAATGTAATATAATAGTTAAAAATTATAAAATAATCGAATTAATGAATAAAATATTCAGAATGAATTTGGGTATTTGAAGTAAAATTTGCATGGGTTTATATTTAATAAAAATTTTTTTAAAGAATTTAAATTTACGTTCATAAATACTACATTTAGGGCGCCTTCACTAGAGTCGCGCCATCAGGTCAACACTGAGAATTAAAGGAGCTCCTAAACAGGGATGAAAGCCACCAACACTGGTGGCGCGACCAGCTAACCGTCCATCGATAATATGCGACCAATTCGGCCACCAAACTGTTGGCGTCACTTTGTCGCTCCATCTTTACTTACGGGTCGCTTCACACGAGCGCGACCAACTCGGCCACCAACTCTAGTCAGTTTGTTGAGACGGTGAGTAGAAAGACGAAGTTTTGATTTTGTACACCGCGTACGATTATCTGTTTTTTTTACTGTGTTTACCTTTGTCGCTGAAATGGATGTGGAAGAAAATTCGACTATTTTCGACACCGAGAAATTCATCTTGGAAGTTCAATCAAGACCAGCATTGTGGGATCCCAGTTCAAACGAATATGCCAACAGAGATTTGAAAAAAAAAAGTTGGGAAGATTTGGTTATTATTTTTATGAACAATAAAGATGCATCAAACAAGAAAAAAAATGAATACGGTAAAGTACATTTTAATATATTTTATTGTATCATTTTATCTCGTCGTAACGTTATAAGAATGGTATGCAACGCGAATCAAATAACACGATACTGCCATGATAGTTCACCCTCGCTACTAGCGAAATAATCAGCAAATTTTTCCCTGATGGAATAGGCTGCGGTTGAACCTCGGCTTGAGGAATCTGTAATTCACACAGCCCATCAATTATGAGAGTATCTTCAAACCGGAAGCCATCATTTTTCCTAACATAGTTGTGTAAAACACAACATGTTTTCACGATATCTTCTGCTAAGAAAATATCAACATTTATAGGACGGTGAAATATTCTCCACTTGTTGCTAAAAATTCCAAATGCACATTCTATATATCTACGACCTCTTTGCGTGTCTGTAATTGAAAATTTTCTTTTTTGTAGTCAAAGATCTGTTTCCAAAAGGCCTCATAACATGATCCGATAATGAAAACGCTTCATCTGATCGTATTATGTATATTAAAGCTTCATGATCAGATTCTCCAATAGGGGCAGCAGCAGGAAAATTTAATTGATTTGTTTTAATTGCTTCAAATAAAGCACTTTTTTGAATAGACAAATCACTTTCTTTGCCGTAAGTGCCAATATCGACAAAAGTAAACAGATAATTTGTGTCACACATTGGAAAATTGGCATTATTTTCAAATCCTTTCGCAATAATTTTCCACTCAGTGACATCTGGTATGCGCAAATATGCATTTCTCAATAATTCCCATATTAATTTACATACTTGTTTTATTATGCTACTTATAGTTGATAATCCAAGTCGGAAGTAGATATGCAAATCAGGCATTGTACAACCACTTGCAAGGTACCTGTTAGAAAAAATTACAAAATCATATCAATTATAACAACATCGAAAAACACTATTCTTTCAGAAATATTATTGAAAAACGGATTTGAAAAATGTAAATTAATTTTTCAATTGAAAATTATAATAAACTTTCCTCGCAAGAACAAAATTAGTATCTTTTCAAATTCATGTATTTTTTTAAGATTCGCTCTTTAGGTGGCTGATTATTTCTAACTTTTTTTTTTCAGGGAGAATCTTGCAACGGAAGTGGAAAAGTCTAAGGGACTGCTATAACAGAGAGCGTCAACGAATGTGTAACACAAAAAGTGGGTCCAGCTCTTCAAAAAAAACTGCCTACGTCTACTTCAAGCAGTTGTCTTTTTTACAAACCGTAATGCAGGAGAAAAGTATTTCGGATGTTGTGGAAATCGAACCCAATGTTGAGAAAAACAGTGTTCATGCATATTGGAAAGAACGGGCAGGTACTAAAAGGAAGTCCACTGAAAACGAAACTGCGAATTCTGATTTAGATAAATTAGTATCTGTTTCGAGGGAAAACATCCGATCAAGGGAGGACACAGAACGATCCAAAGAAGACGACGATAATAGAATGTTTTTGTTATCTTTATTAACATCTATGAAAAAGATCCCTGAACATATGCGCTTCTCGGTTCGTATGCAAATGATGCAAATAATAGACCATCATATTCATTGTTTGAAATTTTGTAATCATTTTAAATAATTTGTATCTCTATTATATTATGCTATATAAACAATACTAATTTATTTCAAGTAAATCTTACTTTTGCATCTGCATTCATATTTGTAAACAAAAATGATATTATTAAAATAAGATGAAATGAATATATTCTGTAATTTAACATGTATTACAATCGCTGGACTATTTATATTAGTAGAAACATATTACTCCAAAACGAAAGTATAATAAACTTCATAAAAAATAAACGGATATGTAAATATATTGTTTGCAAATTTTGTGTTATTAATAACTTTGATTTTTACAATTTTACACACCGACGTAGAATTTATATATTTTTGTATTTTATAGTTGAAATTATGTCATCAAAATTACTTTATATACAGATCCATAGGCAAATTTTAAGATTATATGGACTAAATGGATAAATTAGTTACATTTGCAGTTAACGTAAATTATAATATAAAGACAAAAATACTGAGACAAAATATGATATAATTACTGTTGCTTCTTGTCATCTGTTATTTAACGATCTCTCTAATTTTAAAATTATTATTTTTCATTAAAAGGAGATTGATTTTTATCAAATTAAATATTTATGGTTTCGCGTATCCGTGTCGTTTACAATTCTAAATCGACTGCTTACATTTTTACTGTAACTATGAATTTTATTCTGGTCGATACGAACAGCATGTTTCGATATTCTCGTGAATAGACATCAAACGTAAATTATTTATGGAATGCTTCATCGGATAAAAACTACTCCCTTTGGAACGCTCTGTATAGAATTAAACGACCATTTAACCGCATTCCACCTATTAAACATGGAAATAACACATCTACCTGAAAATGGCGTGATATTGCTCAATTTCTATGCTGACATCTATTTCGAGACTTTAGCTCTTATTAAAGCGCATGAAACTATTAATTTAATCTTATCTGATGAACAATTCCGTGCAGTACAAGGATAGCCCAAGTCACCGTTCTCGATGCAGGCACATGTGTCTACAATGAAACGTCCTGGTGAGACCATATACGCGTGATATGCCTGTGGATAACTATACAATTACGGCCACGTTTGTGAATAACATAGCTACCTAGCCCTAACAGCCACAAAGAGATCTAAACGTCATCGCTGCATGGGCTCATTAAATGAATCGAACATTTACAATAATGATATCTGATTTCACAAATAGAATCTATTTAAGCAATCAACCAATCTTATAGTGTGTTTCTGCCAAATATCTTGACATATATCTAGACCCTCAGCTTTCATCGAATGTACAGATTGAAAAAAAGAAAAGTAAAATAAACTTTGAATTATATGGTAGAAATTCTATTCGTGATGTTTACTGCAAACACCTCCTGTATCACCAAATTATGAAGTCTACATGTACATATGGGATAGCATTATAAGGATGTATCAAATCTAATTATACTAAGTATTAGCTTAGCTGTGCGAGCCATCGTTAATGTGTATTGCTAATCTCGTAATGATGATATTAATCGAGATATCGAGCGAATTAATCAAAGAATTTCATCGAAATAGCAATCCTGCTGCGGTTCGGTATATATTTTTAAAGCGTTGTTTATTTTTTTATATAATTCTTTTGACAAGAGATTTAGTCACAGGACTGAATGACCTCGCGCGTATTTATTTAACTATATTATTTTTCCTCAATTAATTACAAATAGCAATTATTGTTTAAGATTGAGTACGTAAGTTTTAAACGATAAATTTGCTTGGGTGTCATAGTAATTCATTTGGCCGTATTCTCTATATGTTTCGCACAATAACAATTTCTATTAATTTAACCAGTAATTAGTCGATCGTGTAAATATTTTCTATATTTATCTTGTTAAAGATTAACAAATTCGACAAACTGTATATTTCTTGCCAAATGAATAAGTTGGGATATGATGTTAAGCATTATTACAAAAATTAGATCAAATTCGTTCGAAATATATGTACGATTACTGCGAAGCTACCGTTTATTTTTAAAAATAAGATGTATTATTAACTTGCTTAAACGGGGAGTCATAGTTGTTACGATACTAAAAAATTAAAAATATATCCGCAGACAGACTTATAATGAAACTTTTAATTAAAAAATATCTTTATGTAGAGCACGAATAGTATTAAATTATAAACAAAATGAAAATGAGATAATGAAATATAATTTTTTTAAACTATTTTTACGATGTATTTATTTTACCAAAATACAAGCGCACAATTATATGTGAAATTTTAAAACACCCATAACGAATAAAAAATGAAGCAGAGTGAGTTCATAATTCGTTTGTCGTAAGATTCTGTTGAAAAACTCATCTACCTTTAAACTTGTTACTTAATTTCTGGCATTTAAATGTTTTTAAGTAAAACTTATGGAAATTTAATTAGGTGTACGTTAGGCTTGTTTTATAATAATTTAAACATGATATATGAGTATAATAAAACGTAAGATGTTAAAACATTTAAGAAGTAATCGGTTAAAATAAAAGTAAGACGTAATATAAAAGTCTATAATGATTTAACTGTTATTTTATTTTATTTGTAAAATTATAAACGTTGCAGTATAGGTTTAACATATATGTACAACGTGTAAAATTAGCGGGAATGTAATTAAATCTTAAACGTTAATTACCCAATATTAAAATTTATATATTTAAATAAATAATGCAAAAAATGGAAAACGACAAGTAAATGAAAATTAATTGTTATTTAAAGATGTCTGCTATAATAAAAATAACGCGCGTTTTAATATCACTTTTATTTTTTTTTGCAATTTTTTTAATTCATATTTTAACATAAATACAAATTTTTCCAAAGCAGAATTTCTGATTTTTTTTCAAAGATTAATTAAACCGGACAAATACATATTTGCTTTAAGTAACCACGATATCAACGAATTTCATCGTTAACACAATAAGTATTTAATTGCGTACGAATATAAACGATTTACTTCCGGCCGGCGGCGGAAAAATTAATCCTTAATCACATCATCTATCTACAACGATCACTTCGATAGCTGGAATTAATTTCCATGTATGTTTTTCAATCGACGAACATTGAATGTTCAATTTAAACTGACCAGCATTAAAAAAGATCACGTTACATTCATGATAAACACTTCCAAATTCCAGTATCTGGAAACAGCATAAAGTACATATATAATTGTACAACAAATTCACAACACACACATATATATATATATATATATATATATATATATATTAATTCGCGTGACACGTATGCTAAGTATTACTTAAATGTCCTAAATTATACGAATATCTTTATATCTTCATAAAGAAATCAGCCTATTAAATTTTGTAAAATATTAAACACGTGAAAATTTATTTTCCACGCTTGTTTTTATAAGACCCATTTCGTATACATATTTCACGAATATTAGAAGAAAACCTTGATATTAACAAATTTCAGAAAATGAATATGATTAAGAAGAAATGAAGAAAGATCAAAACACTTTTATTAACAAATTTAACTAGGTATCTGAAAGTAGTATTTTGAGGTTTATCGACTATCTATTTATTATATATGTATTGTATATTCTAAGCTAGAATCAGATAAATATCTATAAAATAAGGATCACCTCGAATATAGAATAAGTATCAATAAAAAAATAATAATTAAGTTGTATATTTTTTTAAAAAGCGTTACAAAAACAAAACTGAAGTAAAAAAAAAAAGAAAATGATAGTAAGCAGGCGAACTAATGGAAATTACAGTGACTTAAGGATGAACTAATAAACAATACGGAACGGTTTTAAATTTGGAAACATCGAAGAAATATAAATACCTGTACAAATTTCAAATTGTAGTAAGTTTTAAATTCAATGAATTTACGAAATTAAACATTTAAGATTTATAGTTATTTTCATTTTATGAAATCAAAAATCCATTACTTTTTCCAGACACGAAAGAAAGTAAAAATAGAGTAGTAGAAGTAAATCATATTTACTACACACTTGCGGTAATGTTACTTCAGTTGAGCCGATCACTGATAAACACGATTCAAGCTGATTATTTATGACACCATTCTGATAATCTTGAAAGAAATGTAACTGTAAAGTTATATTGGCTAACGGCCACGATAGTGTATTATGTACCCAGATTCCAACTTGTAAAATCTCACCTATGATATGATTTTTACTTTCTGAATCACCTTTCATCATTGTGTTATTCAAAGAAACTTCTACAATGTGAAAACATTAATCAATAAAACGATAAAATACTAAATAATTATATTACAAATTAAATTTTTCTAGTAAATTTTGTCTGGAATTTAAAAAAAGAAAAAAGAACGTGTAATAAAATTATTTAATAGGATTTACAATTTATAAGCAATAATACGTGAATCGATAAACAGTTTTCAGAAGATCGTTAACATCCTGCAAAACAACTACCAGGGTATATTAGGAACCTTTTATAATTTCAATCGACCATTAACTTAATGGTGTAATAAAAACAAAACAAATTCGTAAGGGGACAACCGTATATATTTTCTCCCTATCAATAATCTTTATAGATTCTGGATTACTGTGCCGTTATTAAAGTTCGATATTATACATATGACTCCTATTACATAATATATACGTGGCTAAACATTTTTTCCAGATTTGAAATATTTAACTACGTTATACTTTAAGATTTTTAAATATTAATTTGGAATTCGATTACACACACCGAGGTATAAAATTTTAATTATATTTACTAACGCGTATGCGATAAAAAGCAAAATTTCTAAGCTTATAACATTCCAACAGTTAATGCGATCGAACTAAAATTTTGAACGTACATTTAGATAAAAAGACGACGGGAAAAAATTGGAATTTCGCAAAATTTTATGGTGATGTACTCGGGGTCAGGACCTAAAATCTCATAATTTGTAATTTTCAAACAGTCCATTTTTAATGACTTAATAAACTATAAGAATGTACAAATTTTCATCCAAATCGTTATAGAGTAGTTTTCGAAATAGCCGAACACACACACACACACACATATATATATAAGAATTGTTTGCTTAATAAATCGAGATACGTATAAAATTATGAAGTAAATACCCCAGTGAATCGGCGACATACGAACTAAATCCAACATATCATCAGTTATCATTAATCCATTTAATGAAGCATGACCTTCTTTACTTATTCCATTTAATATCCAATGTAAGTCCACCTGAGATGCTATACATTTACTACAAGTTTTATTTATGTTTTCAGTTACATCGACCGTTGGTTCATTACTCTGAACGCTCTAAAAGAAACAATATAATTACAGTGTCACGTAAAAATTATTTGCATATTTAACATACAGACACGCACACATGCACGATCGCAATATAAACAAAGTATAAAATATAAAAAATAAATGAAAATTAAGTAACCACGTAACAGATGGAATTTATATTTTGAACGAAGGGATATAACATTTACACCAGTTATAATTTACATTTAACATAAGAGACACAATACAGAAAATTGCATGTTCTGGTACATAATTAAATCATGTCGAATTACGTACACCCCCGGATATACAGTACTAATTAACACTTTAAGGTATAATTTGAAGAGAAAAAAAACAAATACAATTCCACCCATAAGTTCAGATACAAAGATTTTATTTACTACGGATTATGTAATCTCGTAAATTAAATAATTTGCCATATTAAAAACAGTAAGATTAAATCGCCATTGAATAATGTGTTCGACTTCCTATTATTTAAGGTAATTCATACATTTTAATCAACAAAACGATGACGTAATAACTATATAATATTTTTGTATCAAACATACGTATAGAATAAATAAATGGATAAAATGCAATATATTGGATCAGAGAAGCGGCATTTATTGAATTTCCTTTCAGTTGAGAATAAGCTCTTGATTTATGATCAGATTTTAAAGCTGATGTAATGTTACGATTATGTTTATGGGGCTGCTCGAAAAAGAGCAACCTAGCAATACTTAATATGGTTGTAAATTCCCCGTGGTAGATAACCAATCTAATGTTTCACGAAGACCTCGTAGTAAAGTCAGTTCAGGACGTAATATACGGTGACGCAAAGATATACATTCATAGAGCAGCCGAATCTAGCAATATAATTCGCTAGAATTTCGGCGGATTAATAGTACAAGCTCATAGATAAGACAGTTATAACGAAAGTATGTATAGTATAAAAAATATGTAAAAGAGCTATGTTGCCAGACTAGGCTGTCGTTGGGAAAAAAAAAAAAAAAACAAGGAACGCAAATAATAGAAATATAAAATTAAAACCTGGAACTAACGGATATAAATTTTGTCATATTTATTAGTGTAACTACTCGTTACAAATTTCGTTTTGCTAATTAAACATTTTCAATACACGTATAAAGTTTAAAAAAAAATTATGTTACTGTCAAATAATTACCAAATAAATCAGCTGCAACGCGTATATTTTTCGATTTATTTTACGTGTTTAGAAGTAAAAAAATAAGCATTCGAGTGGACCAATAAAATAAGTTCATAATAGAAAAATATATCCCCAAAACATTTACCATCTCATTCGATGGTGTAATTGGACAACGATCTACAGGTACTGGAATACGACATGTTCCAGCTTCTTCTATTAGAATTACTTTCGATGTTGTATATTTTACTTCCATTTCGTGGTTAGTCATATTTGCTACATCTAGAACCATGTAAAACTGTGAACAGCTGAAAATAATTAATAATATTACTTCAAAAAAGTAATTTTTTTGAAATATTTAATTATAATACACGACAGATGTATCTGAATTATTAGTAATTATAAATAATATTTACTTTGTCCAATTCAAAAATAATAAAACCACTAAAATCTAGTAAATTTTAATTAGCAGACTTGAAATACTAGACTATCAAAAAGTATAGAGTAACCTAGAGAACACGGATGTTTTTTTTGTTTTTTTTTTAATAATAACTAAAAAACTAGTCGACCAAAATTTTTGAATGAAATTTAAAAATAGAAAAACGAGAGATTAATTTGTGGAACATAATGCCATTCAGATGACCGCCATTTGCAACAATCCATTTATTCAGTCCATTTATAACATTCTCGAGCATAGGTCGCTGAATTTTTGAAATTTCTTCAGAAATCCGAGTTTTCAGGTCTTCCATATCTCGTGGGCAGGTTCGGTAAACGCGGTTGTATCCCCACAAAAAAAAAAAAATCTGGAGCGGTCAAATCTGGTACGCGCGGCGGCCAAGTCAAATCCGTGAGACGCGACAACACGAAGCAGTTGAAACCATGTACGGCTCATCGAAAGATTGTTTAAATCGATTTCTTCGTGTTAGATTTTTTCACCATCGTTTCAGCAAAAAGTTTTCGTTGTGCATGGTCGGTACTTCTTAATGAGTTATTACCAGTTTACAAGGATAAAATTTCAAGTCTTCCAGCAATATACGGCGAACAGATTCTCTCGACAGGTTTAAAAAAGCAGCATGACGACGAGCAGAACGTACGGGACTCCGAATTATCGTTGCCCGAACTCTATCGTATCGATGTTTGTGGGGGTACGAACAGGTTTTTTTACCCGAAATGTTTTCTATCCGTTGCAGAAATTGTCTCTCGAAACTTTTCAACCAACCTTAAAAATGAATCGCGAGATGGTACAGGTTTACACTGTTTGAATTCTTTTCGGAACTCTCTTTGCACTGTCGTGATCGATTCACGCCGAAAATAACGGTCCACGCAAAACCCGCGCTCCTTCTCATTATAGGATGCCATGATAACTGAAACGTGACAAAAACGAATTGTATATACTAAACATGGTTACCAACTGCGCTATTCAAAAAACAAAACCGCCCGTCTTCTCTGAGTCACCCTATACGAACAAAAAATAATTATAATTGCGAGAAAACTTTGATATTCGTCTGGTGTTAATTCCTCTTTAAAGGTTGTAAATATAAAATTGTTTTATATAGCGATGAAAAGTGTAATAAACGAGAATAACAGCGTTAAATATAATTCCGTGCTTAATGTAACTTACTTTTTCATACCACTTGATTTAATTATTTAAACAACCACTAAATAAATAATTGACGTTTGAATTTCATCGTTAGCTTAAATTAAAATATTGATTGTAGAAAAATTAATGAATTCGATATTTCGACCGTGTAGAATAATTATCAAAATATTAAAAACACTTATAAGTATTACTTCTGACATTGTAAACATTGTACTATACCTATGAAATCAATCATAACATGAACTACACTACAAACGATGTAACATGCAAGTATATGTCGTACTTACGTTTCGGCCGGCAGAACATCCCAGTTCGTAATTAAAAGAGAATTTAAAATTTCGATATAAATCGTTAACGAATAAACTCTACAATATCCCGCCGCCATACCAGGTCCACCGGAATAACGAATTTTTACGTGACATTCTACAAGCTAAAATATTCAAAATTCGGAATATTGATAACAATCTATATATAAAATTATACGATTTGCAGAATAATCTGGAATATTTTGTCTAATTAGTACTCGATAATCTTACTAGAAATGTATTATATTATTTTTATAATTGACGCTATTCTACTATTCGTACGATTACGGCGCAGTAGTAGAATAACTCGATTCATTCTGAAATCTTTAAAATACTATAATCGTACTTACTGATATAGTTAGGTTAGTCATATTCTTATTCTGATATTTGTTTTTCGCTATATTTATAATTTTCAAATATTTTTACTCGATTTATGAACTTCGAAACTAATTAATAATATTATACAACACAAAAATTAATAATTAAGACGTAATTTTTTGTTTGTAGGTTTTCGACATATAGTCAAAGCATTATATTATAATCGCAACGATAAAATACACTTACTCTAGCAGAATTTTCAGGAATTTTGTATTGAGAGGAATAACTATTTAAACTACTACCTGTAGACCTGGAATAAAATGTAAGATATTACTTTTAAATCCTTACAATTAATTCATGACACATTGAATATTGAAGAGGTTAGCAATAAAAACAAAATACTTAAAATAGCCTATATTAATGCAAGCTGATTGAAGTCTGTATTTTCAAAGTAATTAGTTTCCGATTATAATCAGGGTTAAAACGTGTTTATTTAAAGAGCGTGAAATATTATAAAAAATAATAATACATTCTCGACAATTATTTTTCTATATTTAAAAATTATCATGTCACCTTTTTGAATTTAACATGTAATAGGTTTGCAATTTACAAGAATGTTCTTATTTTTTTTTTTTTTAATAATACGCGTATATAAAAATACAAGAATAACGAATGAGCCTTAGGATTAATGAAATTTGATCAGTGAAGGAACAAAAATAATTATGAAAACTAACCTGTATGAAAACGTCGACACAGACATGGGTGTGCGACGTTCTTGCGCTGTATTTCGTGAACTAGACATCGACATAACAGAGCTAGGACAAGACAACATACTACTCTTCGCGCTTAAAACATCTAAGGCATTATAATACGTAATTCGTTGTTATTGCAAAATTTAGAGTATCATTATATCAATAAAATATTCAAGAATAAGAAAAAAAACAACAGGATCATAAAATTATTTGTACGAGATATACCTTGGATATTAGTGGATGGTTGTACTAAAAAATTCGAAGCACCGAACAGAAATAACGGTAATTCGGCTGTCGTGCCAGACATCACAGGTAATTGATCTTGCACGGTTTTCTGACTCCACTGAACGACTTGTCGCTGTTGATTCTGATCTAACTGAGATTCGACAATTACCTCTAACATTTCAATCGGTAACGTTCCAATATTTTTAAAGTATACGATACATTCTGAACTAATCAAACAGATGAAATTGTTAATGTATATTTATTTACTAGACACACTTAATAATCGCTACATAGAATCTTTCGCTAAAATACGTAGTATTCATCTTTAACAATTTCGATAAAGCTTATAATTAAAGATTTTCGTCATAAATGATAAAAGATTATAGATTTCAATTTCAAAATAAAAACGTTTCAAGTAAATAACAAATAGAAAAAAAATGAATAAAGTTAGAAATTATTATCAAAATTTTCTCTTAACGAAAGCGGCGCGCAATATTATTCATCAAAATATTTATTCAAATAGTGTTATATAAATCGGAAAAGCTTTCTCGGGGGAAAAATATCGAATTTTAAAAAAGCTTCGTTTTATTTCGATAAACAATAAACGTTAAATCTAACAAAAACGAAATCATCAAAATAAATGAAACTCGAAATCAGAAGTAGTACATGCGATTAAACTAATGCATCCAAGGAAGGCAGCAGGACTGGACCAAATACTAGGGTCTTTTTTTCGCCTATTAAAAGATCATATAAAGAATGTAACCATTTTCTTCAATAGTACCTATACCTCTGGCAACATCTCCTCAGAATGGTTGAAATATTTTTTTTGTTCTGATCCCTAAAAACAACATCCGAGAGAAGAATGTAGTGACTACATCAGCTTGATGAATCATCTACTAAAAATTTTCCTGTGAATCATTTACCACAGGATTAGAGGGAACTGTGAGAAAGATTTATCGGCAACACAGTTTGATTTCCGTCCTGAGAATGGAACCAGAGAAGCATTGACGGCATTAAGAATAATTCTACAGAAGTCCAGAAAAATAAATAAAGACGTATTTCCGTGTTTCATTGATTACAAAAGGACGTTCGATAATGTAAGGCACGATAAACGGATGATAAACCTAAGAAATATGGGAGTTGATAACAAAGATTCTAAAATAATAAGATATTTCTATTGGAACCAGGAAGCTGAGTTAGTACTTGACAATAATAAGTCCAAAATGAATTTTGAAGTTAAACGTGATGTACGGCAGGGCTGTGTAATGTCCCTTTATTATTTAACGTATACGCCGAGCAGATCGTCAAGAACGCCAATTAGAACAATTAATGGCAGATGCGAGACAACGTAAAATCTGATTTGCATGCTAGTGATCGCCTATGCTCAATTATGAGTATGGCATATAGAAGATTAATCAGACAAATTACATGCCTAATACATATATATATATATATATATATATATATATATATATATATATATATATATATATATATACACAATGAACATGAATATTGGCATAATTAAAGTTATTCAATATTAAAATTAGTTTATAATAAAAGAACATCATCGATTCGAACCTTTCGCCAGCGTATAAAACAACCGTAGACGTTGTTGAATCTGTATTGCCGGATGACTGTAGCGAATTCGACACCTGAAATTAAACGTAAACTTTTAGAAAACTGTATTTCTACGACATTTAATAATCATTAAATATATTAATTATAAAATAAAATAAAAATAATGTTAATGATTTAACGAAGAAGCAATACTTAGTTTAATAGCGCGCGATAAAAAAATTTCTCGTCACGTTTAACAAATAATTTCACGAAATCAAAGTTAATATTTATTATTATCTATTATACGTTATTAACGTTATCTTTTCGTATCAATTAATTGTTTAATCTTCTATATTGATACAGAAGATACACGAGTTATGCTTTTTTAGCCTCAAATAGTATTAATTAAAAATTTAAAACGTTAGCCGTAGATTTATTAAAGTTAAATAATTGTTATATGTTTTACACGTTTGAAGTTTTCTCAACTACCGGCATATTATATATAATTTTTTTCTTATTAAAGTAGCCTGTCTCATTTAGGAACACTATGATCGACAGGGTTAAAAATGGTGTAAAATACGTTTTTAAATTTAAATCGGTGAACATAATGAAACATTACGTGTAGCGTTGGCAATGCAGGAATAACTTCCAGTGTATACACGGATTGCGGAATGTTTGGAATATAACGCAGACGACAGTTTGATTTCACTCCTAGCGTATGTGTGGAATAACCTATAATATACAAAATATCACCCAATAAAATAATTTTAAAACAAATTATATATATATATATATATATATATATATATATATATATATATGAATTTTTATTGATAACGATGAAAATACAATATCGATATGATGTACGCAGTGTCTATATATTAGCACGAAACGACTTTGCATTCTGTTGACAATGTTAAATTATATCGATTTTAAACATATCTAATTAATTTCATAACTCAATATACAGAATAAGAAATATTTTGCACTTATCAAACATTAGAAAAAGCTTACGTGAATTTTTAAACAATTTTTCTACACTTACAAGCATATTTCGTGTACGAGACTATCCAATGTTGTTTGATTTAAATGGTATATATCATATATAACTAGAATGCAGGATTAAATTTTAACGTATTTAGAAAATTATAAGTACAATAATAATTATTAATTCTATAACTCATCGCAACGTGTGTATATTTTATATAACATTTTACATATATTTATTCGATATTGATCATTTATCTGTCTCTTTGAATGGTACTTCCATTGCAGACATATCGTGACAGAATTGTATTTCGTTTATCTCCATTATACGTTTCGTGAAAACGTTCATTGAAGTTCTTTTTCAATAAAATTAATACAACCCACCATTTAAAAGGTGTACAGTCGCATTCTTTTATTTCATCAAGTTTTAAGTCAAAGAAGATTATTAGATCTTTCATTATCTCTAACTATGTGACCAAAATAAAAAAAACACCTAAGGTAAACCTGCTGTTAATAACTGTAAATTCGCCAAATCCTTTCAGTAGATTTATTGGTCCTCTTATGTTATTACCTTATTATATTCAGAGTTTGTTGGCAATAAGATTTCAAATAATTATGTATTTAAATTATCTAATTGTTTACGTACATATACCATTTAAGTGACGTTTGCTATTTTTTTATACTTCTATCAATATAGAAATGTAAATGTTAAAAACTGCTAACAATAAAACCACAGTAATAACATAATAAAATATGCCCTTTTTTTTAAAAAAAAAACAAAACTAAATGCTAATAATTACCAGTTATTTCAAGTTCACCGGCTTCTTTCGGGACTCCTGTTAATACGACACTCAAATTAGGACAATTTGGTGGCAACACAATCGTCAACGGGATACTTTCGAATACAGCTCCGTTAGTTAACAAAAGCTATGAAAAATGTTTGTTACATATACATAAGGTTACACGACTAACAACGTACTTAAGGAAAGTATTTATTTTCGGAACAAGTTTTTAATATAACGTAAAATGGTGCGGAATGCAGTGATTTATAAAAATAAATACAAACAAAAAAAGTAGTTAAAATCACTAAATTTTGATATTAAAAGATCACGAAATTTTATTTCTTGTTGTATTTTTGTATATTTATTTTTATTTATGTCCACTTGAAAATAGGAAAAGCTTTGTAGTCTTTAAATTTAGTGATTTCAACTACTTATTTCTTAAGTTTAATATATATATTAAAATTGTTGAAAAATATAATAATGTATTAACAAATAAATAAAATTTATTTTAAGTTTCTTAAATAAATAGAAGCGGTAATAGAGGAATCATTAAATCAATTTTTACTTACTATATTAGTAACTTCCAATTCAAATGATAGCGGATTACATATTTCCAGAATAACTTCACAAATTTCGTCTACAACCCACTGATATTCTAAATAAATTACATTACATATATATAATTAAATTGTAACACTGCTGTAATTTCTAATTTCCATTTATTCCATCTACACCTTCAGAAAAATCGTGAACCTATCGAATTGCAAAAGTTAAGGTCTATTATTTAGAGCTAAAACTATAACGAATGTAAAACAAGAACAACCAACTAAATAATCAATCAGCTAGGGTAGAAATCGTTTTCGATTGGTGCATATAGCTTTATTTTTTAACACAAATCGGTTTTCTGAACAATAATCTCAGTCAGATAGTAACTCGCAGTTATACATTAGTCCAAATAATTTTTTTTATTATTATACCTTGCTTTAAAATGTGGGTTCGATTTAGTACTTTTGTTCGAGATTACTGTTTATTGCTGTAATTATACGTAAAAAAATTATGTACTTTTCAACTATGACGTATAATTAAATGAAAGAATAGTTAAATCTACGTTTGCAGTATGACTTTTGTAATTGGGAAACATATTACCCGTTTCTTCTGATACATAGACAGGAATAATTTGGAATTCAGCTAGTAATAGGTAGAATAATAAGTAAAATAAATATTTGGCAGAAGATTGAATAATCAGGGTATCAGGTTCTTGATATCGATAGATGCGTTTGGTCGAATCAGAAGCATCTAGTAACTAATGAAGATGTATATAAATCTCATGCATAACGAAACTACCGTTCAAATTTGGGGAAGTATGGACCCATATCTGCCGAATATACATAATATTTCTAGTTTTAGGGAGTAAGTAAATACACTAAATTACTTTTTATACATGAGCTACAATTTAACTTCAATTACGATACACTAATAATAATAATAGGAACTTAGAATGCTTTCGTGACTAGAAAATTAAGAATCCATATAATTTATTTAAAAGTCCTACGTGTGTTAAAATATGTTTACATGATTAAATCAACGTAGATTATGAAATACGTAAAATTAGATTCAAATAAATATTTTTGTTCAACTGACGTTAAAATATCGCTCATTATTATTTCATCTAAAATAAAATTATACCTAATTTATCTGGTTTTTTAGCGTTCTTTCTCTCTAACGAACCAAATGAAAATGGAGTGAATAAAAAAGGTCCGTAATCTTCTTTTGTAATTTGTACTTTATGTGGTCTTAAAAACACTTTTAGATTCTGCACTACGAAATTCCTGAAACATTTATGCGTGAACAAAATAGACCTTAATTACGCCAAAATATAACATTATTTTACCAACAAATAAAATTAAAAATTTCATAAACTGCAATTATAAGTATGAAGTTGACATACAAAACTTTTAAAATACAGTGTAATTTTGACAGAAAATATATTTTTTTATTTAATTAATGCGACATAATATTATCGTTTTACTAATTACATAGAATATAAAAATATTTAGTACCGCATTGAATCAATCTATCAAGATTCTAAAATGATCAATTGTTTATCATGAAACTATATAAGTAGTTTTGTATTTTGGAATAAGTTTAAAAGCTTCCTTTTTGGAAATATGAAGCTGAAATAGCCACTTACAATGATCTCTTAATCAATCTTAATTTAATCAAAAATTATTTGCATTTATAAAATTAAAATCATCACAGATCTTATAAACAGAATTGATCGAATACTATAATATTCTAATTCTTGTATTCGAAAATTTTTTTTTAACATTTCTCATTAACAAGGATCAATTTTATCGAAATTTTAAAATTTGAGATCGGAATCATTCGGTGATACAATTATATAATTAATTATCGCTGATATCAAAAATTAATACTAGAAAATATATTAAAAAATTGACAGTTAAAATTTCGACAATAAGTAGGACTGTATATTTTCAGTTCGGATTCACAAAATTGCAAAAGTTGGAAAATATTCGTGTCAATATTTTACTATACGTTAAAGTACATTAATAAGAAAAAATTTACGTTCACGTTCTTACGTACAAAGGTTGGGGAATATTAAATAAATTTGCTGGTGGAATTATTAGTCCAGAGTCTAAAACCAACGGTACAGGAGATCCTTCGCATTGTGCAGTTAATGCTTGCAACTGACACGCAGATTCTTGTCGTTCTGGCGGCGTCATATGATTCCACATTGTTTGCAACAAAAATGTCATATGCCTGGTGGCTAATCCTGGATTACCTACCCGTTTAGCTGCAACTACTAGGTCTTGAAGTACTTGTCTTTGGAGTCCAGGCCAACCGATTAACGCGCCTGTTAAAATACAATGGAAAAAATTTCAATGCCACGTATATTTCGTTTGTTTTAATAACTCTTACTAGTTTACTTAAAAAAACAAAACTATATTAATAATAAAATGTAAGAGTCTAACTACTATTTTATCTTGTTTCAAACGTATAATGATCTGTTAAATCTTTATCGTAATCAACCTTAGTCATCGTTAAGGTAAAAATCGTATAACATATAAAATCATTATTACTTATTATTATTGCAGACACGAAACAGCCTCGTCATATATCACTAAAAATTATAATGTGAATCTACCCTAAAATGAAATTTATTATCATCTCCATAGTTTTGTTTAACATTAGTACAAATTAAAAATTACTGATTTAATATATTTTCTTCGCATAAATATTATCACAAATCCAACATGAGAAGCAACGAGATACAAATAAAATATTTTTGATGAAGATGAAATAATAAAAAGCATAGCCATAACACAAAAAAATCGTGTTATAAAAGATAATAGTTTTAAAAAGGTTCACCATGAATGGAATTAAAAAGGTTTAATAATTAATGTATTTTTCAAAGACGAGGATGCCTTTACGGCTTACCCAACGTGTTATTGTGGGAGACTGTTTATATTGCACACGTTATGGTAGTGGTAAGATTTGTCAGCAATTATCTCTGAATTTTTTTGAATTCATATTTCCGATTGGCCCCCAACACTTTTAAATATCTACACTAACGATCAGCCAAATTAGGAACAAGAAGGTTCATCTTCGCAAACGACCTGGCAGTTGCAGCTCAAGACAGGGCCAATGCGGAAATTCGAAAGCATCTACAACGAGCAGTGGAGAATTTAGATAATGAAAATGCTTTAAACCCCAATCCAAGAAAAACGGAAGTGTGTGCCTTTCACTTAAACAATGGAAATGCAAGATGTAAACTGAACGTTTACTGAAACGGATGCAAAATACGGCATAATCAAACTCCAAAATATCTAGGAGTTACCTTAGACCGGACACCTACATTTAGAAATCACTGCGAAACACTCAAGAAAAAAATTGAAACCAGAAATAATGTATTGCACAAACTCGTTTCTACGAAATGGTGTGCTATGTCAGAAGCGCTTTAAACTTCGGCGCTGGTCTTATCATTTGCAGCAGGGGTGTATGCTAGTACAGTCTGGAGCAGATCATTACACACAAGAAAAGTGGATACGGCGTTAAACAGCGCTTACAGAATCGTTACCGGCTGCTTAAAAACTAACAGCGATTGCAGATCTGTACAGAGCCAGTGGTATCGCTCCACTATCAATACGTGGAAAAGTAGCAAAAATAAGGACCAAAACACTAACACTTACAGACCAACGCTACATGCTCTATGGACAATCATCATCTAAAGAAAGATTTAAATCTAGAAAAGACTTTTGGAACTTCACTACACCACTTTTACACGAGTTAACAAAACACCGCAAGGAACTATGACAACTGGATGTGGTTGGTAACGAAGGCATATTGCCCCACAACACGATCAACTGGAAAAAATGTAAAACCTTAAATAGATTACGAACAAGGTGCAGCCGTACAAAGGAAAATTTAAAAAATAGGGACTAGATACTGATTCAAAATGTGAATGCGGAGAATAACAAGACCATAAATACTTGTTCAGATGTCCACTACTCGGAGGTGAAATAACAACTGACAGCTTATTGTCTGTTCAAAATGGAGGGGACAGAAAGAAGTTTCTCTAAGCTGCATATGGAAAAGACAATCCGGTAACAAATGATACCCAAATCATAATCTACTGATGAGTACAAGTTCTTTGCGACTAATCTTCTTAAAGAAATAGAACCAAGGAAGTTTAGGAAGGAACGGTTGAAGTTGACAGTAATTGGCGCGAGGTGATAAAAAAATACATAAATGAAAAAATAAAATTGTTTTCGATAAACAAATATTTTGTTATAAATAAAACAAAGGTAATAGACGTAAAAATCAATATACAAATACGTCACAACTGTTTTTGTAAAAGAATTTATGTGCAAACTGTTTCTTTCTATCTAAGCAATATACAATTAGACTTGAAAATTTGATCTACGTAGCGTGAGTTACATGAGCCATGTAAAATAGAGAAGTCTTTAGTTTATTGAAACAAATTATGATTTTCATAGAAAAGCTGATTTAAAAACGCGTTACTTTAAAGCAAATAAATTATTACGTAATGCATGTCGAAAATGAACGCGTATTTAATACGAATTATTAAAGAATGTATAAAACTTTGTGCCGAATTTCGAATTAATATTAGGAAAAATGTTATGTACAAAAATTTCATTTTTGCATTTTATAAAATTTATTAATTAAAACAGTACTATTAGTTGACCTAAATTAATCATTTACATATCAATAAATGAAAGATTATTAGTAAATCGTAATAGTTTTAATAATTTTTAAGAAATAATATTTTATTCGCCAATAAGGAGTATTATTAACTCTGTCGAAATACGAATTGTATATTATTATAAAAATCCAAAATCAATTTAAACTACGTTTTTTTTTTTTTAAATATACTTTATCTTACCAGGTGCATAATCACTTGGATCTAAAGTTAAATTATGACCCGGTAATGACTGCAACATAAGTTGATAACATTGATTCCAATTTGTTTCCGGATTACGAGCTGATACATAACGAGTAGCAGTTAATCTTCTATAAAAGGAAGCTTTACGATGGAATCCGATACTAGTATACAACTCGGACAAGGTTATCAGTCTTTGAATCTGTAATTACGTTATAATGTTTCATATGTATACAGAATAAAGCTGAATACAGACATTCAGAAGTTAAAAAAAAAACGACAGTGACAAGTCATGCATACGTCAAGTCAAATATATTTTAAAATCTACAATAGATATAATTTTTAGCAATCTAAAGTTAAAACAATGCATTTTAGTGTTATAATTTAATTATTTTATTGACAATATTATTTATAACCCTTGTATTTTTATATTTTCGTATCTGAAGACAGTTATGATTATTGTTTCCATTTTGGCCGTCTAAAAATAATTATGCAAAATAACGAATATGCGACGATAAGACAATTATACCATCTGTTATTTACAGCATTCCTCCAAACGTTCCATACATTGTTTTATTTTCTTCGTTATTTTTTCCATAGCTGTTTGTCAAATTCTATCTTTATATATTTTTCACGTTTTAAAATACTGTTCTATTATGCTTTGTATATAAACTGACTGTTTTTATTAATTTCATCAAATAAAGTTCAATATTCGAATTAATAATCACATTGATTTATTTTTTTCAAATAACTGCATGCGTAAATAATTATTTGATTTTATTATTACGCAATAATACAAATTAGTTTGTATAAAATTCTAAATAAATAAATTATTTTTAATCATTTATTTATTTATTCCGAATAAATAAATAATTAATAGGAATAATTATTCACTTCCCCAAAAGATATATATTTACGATTACAATTCATAAACAATTTATTTCTTATCGTATACGTGTAAAACGGAACTTAATATTACCTTCTCTTCTTCGTTCAAAGTTAAACTAATGAAAATAACATTTTGCAGCAAAGAATGGGCGTGTAATGGAGAATTGTGTTTTACAGCTATTCTAGCAGCTTTAAAACAGGCTTCCATCTCGATAACGGCGGCATGTTGATACTGTTAAAAGGAAACATAATACACGCTACTTAAACGTAAAAGTAAAAATAAAATTACAAGTAAATACGCGTATTTCTTAAACCACTCAAATTGGAAATTTATTTACGATATTTCATATTTATTTTATCTTTAAAAAAATAATAAAATTTACATAAATTAGGGTAGCAAAGATCTGTCGGAATTAATACGATATTTCATATTTATTTTATCTTTAAAAAAATAATAAAATTTACATAAATTAGGGTAGCAAAGATCTGTCGGAATTAATTCTAATTTTTAGGTAATATAATTGAATTATACCATTAAAGCTATAGTTTTTTTTTCGCCGATTGCTGTTTACTCGAATATTTTTTCAATAGAACATAGGAATTTTCGGCTGAAATTATCGATGAGGGCTGCAAATTGCAATTATTAAATGAGCGAATACTATGATTATTCGAAATGTGTACTACATTCGGTTAACAGGATAAAAAATTATAAATTACTGAATTAACCGTTACTTGAAACTTGAGCGAATACTAAGCAGTGAATAAAAACACAAATGTTCAAACTTTTAAAATTTATATGAAATGAAATTTAAAAATTCAATACAATTAATTTGAAATGGTTTACAAAATTAAAACACCCGAAATATAATCTTTAAATAAAATTTACTGATATAATGTTGTTTTTCTATATAATAAAACAGAACAATAAGCTAAGTACATAGTATATAGACGCCTGGCTAAATCTGTAGTAATTTTATGACTATTGTCCACACAATTCCCACTAGTACATCATCGTGGTTATCCATGTAGGAAATGGTCGTCTGAATCTATTAATTTAATCTGTGTAACAAATTACGTTCGTAATTATTAATCAGTAAATGAACCCACTTACATTATTTCGAAAGACACATCTCTCCACTCATAGACTAAATAGATTTTATAAGTTTAGATAATAACATTTTAATTCATCATCGTATCTTTCCTTATCGAATATCTTGACTAGTTCATTACACGTTATTCGAAATTGGCTAGCACTAATTATATGTAATGAGTACATATGCTATTGTAGGGAATGGGACGCCACTGCCTTCTCCGTGATAATTAACAGTTAAATTATGGTGAAAAACATTTATACCGTGAGCTGTGATCGAATGTTCGATCGCCGAGTTGACAGTCAAGCGTTCTAGCAACTATGATACCATGACATGTAAGATCAAAAACGTTAAATTCTCATCACCACTATCTTGGTGTCATCACAAAGCATGCAACCAGCATTTATAAAGTTAATAATCAGTTATTAGTTTTCTGTTAATGATCATATATCCCCAGTGATCTTTTTATTGAAATTTAAAATATATCCTTCGCTGCGACAAAAATTTGCTTATTGTTAATTATATGTTTTTATTTCGAAAATTTTACTCCATAAAGAAGATCGTCAAAGATGCGCGTATCTCCTGTTTTATTTAACATATATAGTTAGTAAGTAACGAAAGGCGCTCTTGAGGACTTTAAAGGAAGTTTTAAGACAAATATCTAATCTACGATATGCGGATGATGTTGAATGTGTTAGAAGATCCAGAACTGGTAAAGTCATTGAATTACTCGGATCGGTAATAAGTAAAAATTTAGCGTAGGATAACTCTGAACAAGCTAATAATGGGAATATTGTATAAAATCTTGAAGGATCACGCCGTAACACAGATAAAATTAAAAGTAGTTAATACCCTAATATTTGCAATATTCCGATACGGAGCCGAAACATAAATTTTGCTAAGCTGGATATATAATGAATTGATGCATTTGAGATGTAGAGATGGCGCAGAATACAGCGAATGCTATGGACTATGAAGAAAACAAATGTGTCAATTATGGAAAACTTGAAGATTGGAAAGCGTCTATCCATCTTGTGTCAACAGAAAATATTAAAGGACTATACTCACACTATGCAGAAATCTGTCGATAATCTCGTGAAATCCATACTAACCGGATAAATAAGTGGGAAAAGAAACAGTGGTAGATCATGAAGTGATGAAACTAACTAGAGTTCAAACAATTTATGATAAGCCGACAAAGGAGTAAATAAAGATGGATATCAGTGGTACCATAAAGTCAAACATTCAGAAATTAAGTTACTGAATGCAATTATGATAACTTATTATATTTAATATGTATTGCTTCTCGTATTATTCGATTAAACAATAATATAATAAATAGTCCCTGCAACAAACAATCGTACTTTTGTATTTAGAATAAAAACCGAATATTATGGTCGGTCAACACAATAAAACAAACGAAAATCATAGTGTACGCAAATTATAGAAATATAGTTTGTATTTATAAATTTTTTCCAATTTATAACTATTACGACCATAAATAAAACCATGTATTGCGACAATAAGATTTAACAAAAATGACATAAATCATTTGTATATGTATAAATTCTTCACCGACACAGTAATTGCTTATTAATGTATTTAAGAAATGATTATTAACGTTATTTGTTTAAAGATTTATCCTCTGATAATTTAATATTACGAAAATATTTCGAAAACATTAAAACAGGACGGCATTTCGACATTTAATGTTTTATTATTAATTATTAAAAACGATGAAATCGTCATTTCTTACTTGAGAGTAATAAACGATAGCTTCTTTGTAGCTTTTATATATTTCATCGGCTAGTAATATATTTTGCGGTAAAGATAGCATTGATTTAGTTGATACAGAAGAATCGTTTCCACCGGTCAAAGAGTTAAATCTATCTCGTCAGAAATAAAAATGAAATACACTTCATTTATATCATCTGATGTAACTTAAATTGGGCGCAATGCCTTAAATACACATGAACATGCTAGAAAACAAGTAAATAATTTAATATACGAACGGAAAAATATTTTCTGTTTAAAATTTAAATTGTATTTATGTATCCACTTTATATATTAAATAAAATATAATACCTTTGGCGTATATTCCGTTCTTGCAAAGAAGCATTTCTATGCAAAGGTGACGTTTGTACTTTAGGAAATAAAATTAAAGCTGAAGCTGCGCATAATCCTTCCGCGCTATCTGGAAATAAAATTAAAACAAGATTATAACGAATGTAAAACATTCAAGATTATGTATAATTTGTGCAAGTAAAATATGATGCGATCTTTTGTCAATATAGTATGATAAAAATTATTTTTATCGTATATAAAGTACCATTCTACGGGAATATTTACTTGCAATCCATAGCCAATCATTTATAGATCTAAGAATTTCTATAGCAGAATGGTAAAATGTAAGCGCTTCTTGAATCAATCCCGCTTGAAGAGATAAATCCCCCAAATGTTTTGTTAAACGACCAGTACATCTTTTACGATTACTTCTTGATTCCATATCTAATCCAACAAAATCGCGTTTCTCAAATGGAGCCAGTAACAATGGCACCTTTTCTATCTATTTTAAATGCAGAAAACCCACAAAAATATATGTGAAAAAATTGTAATAACATCGTGAGCTGTACAACTAGTATAACTGTATACAACAAAACAAAAACACAGTTTTTTTATACGCGTATAAATAACATTATAAACGAAAATACATACCAACAGAAATAAACGATTTAAAACGTACGCGAGACGACACGATTTTTTAAACTATGTAAAGAAATATATATTAATATTTCAACTTTTGCAAAGTAGACAACATTTAAGAATTATTTTCCGTGAAAACCACGTCCTGATTATTGTTTTCACCGAAAATAATTCTAGACGGATGGAAAACAACCACGAAAGTTTTAATAAATATATAATATTTAAGAAACTTTCTATTTTTATATTTTTATTACATTGACGGGAAGATGTGAGCGCCACTGTCAATACAAAAATGCCAATAAATTATTTCACAACAAACCTTTATTCTCTATAAAAATTTAAAGTCAAATTCATAATAAAGACATGACTGGGATCATGTAAAAATATTCGAATGGCGTTCGTTATTAAATAACTAATTTCTATACCATTGTCAACAATACAACTCGTACCGGTATTACAGAACATGCTACCTTATCAACATCTGTTTTAATGTTTGAAAAGTGATAGAAAGCCTAAAATCCACAATATACTTTGGATCTTAGATTTACTTATTTAAATATCAATAATTTAACACTGATCAAGAGTAATCGTATAACCTTATCCATATGACTCCCTCTCCACATTGAATACAATATCATGCCTTACGTCAGAATCCACTAATTGTTTACCTTTTTATTACAATACTTTGATCTTAGACCGCACCAAAATATTCTCTCCAAACTGACGTTTAATATTCTCAGAGCCCAATCCAGTACAGCAGACTAGATATCAATCTCTTCTCTAATAATATTAATTACAAATACATTAATGATCTACAGCTAGCAATATTGCACCAATGCTGATCAACTGAATCATACAATTTCTAAGTTAAGTACTTATCTATTAAAGATACCTGCAATATTACAGTTGAGGATGCTACTCTAACTGTTGATTGGTGGAGTCCCAGACTCCGGTACTTTAGAGAAAGAATAGATATTAAAAAAAAAAAAAAATGTAAAGGTAATATAAAGCACCTTACACTTTTTTGCACGGTAATAGTTGGAACTATTTATTATTATCATAATTATTGTCCTTAAGTATATTTACAACTAACACAAAATATAATGTATTAGTAGTATACATATCACATATATTCATAACTTCATACACTGTTCTTTGCTCGTTTATACAAATATGTATGTTTTCTTAAATATGCGATTTTAATCATAAAAAATAACTAATTTAAAGTGCACTTAATATAACAAAATTTACAAACATTTAGTACGCTTATTATTTCTCATTGAACGTAATGCTCATTTAGTCCATTTTATGTATAAAATGTCACCAACATAATATATCAAATGATTCAAGAATGTTTCGAACGTAACTATGAAACTAGCCATAAAGTTGGTACGCGGTAGTTATAAAAACATGTTCTGTGGTAATTAATAAACAAAACAATAAAAGATGCCGTTAAAACAAAATTGTAGTCGCATCATTATTTTAAATAAATGTTAAATATATTTTGAAAATAAAACAAGAGCACAAAAGCTGACGAGGAACATGATAAAATAAACAGGGTCGAACTTCAATAAAATTAGACTTGAAATTATACGAAATAATTTAAATAGCGCACAAAATATACATACAGTGCAGAATTATCATACCCACACACATACATCAACGTATGATTATATAACCTTTTCCTTAGCACGCTCCAGGCGTTTTGATTCCAGTATCCAAAATAAAGCTGACAAGAACTCACTGATCTGGCTTTCTAATTCATTATTCGGATCCGTTTCGGAACTATAATAGGCTGGTATTGATTTGAAATTTGACGGAGGAGTTAAATGAACAGTATCTATTGTATTAACTCCAAAAACAATACACCGTGAGTCATACAAGGTTGACTGATATTTAACTTTCAATGATTCATGAATGCGGCATATTTCATTAAATTCAATCTGATTTTTACATTTACCTATGCATTTAAATACTTTTTTTAGTACCGCAATATGCTAATAAATAAAGTACGGCGTCATTATACATTAATTGAAAAATATTCATACACGGTTAAATTTCTAAGACATAACTGATTAGAGACAAATTTATTAATTATCGCGTAAAATAGGAATTTATTCATAATTCCCAAAAATAGAAGCCAATAATAAAAAAATAAAAATGTAATTTGAATTACAAACTATTTGAACCAAAATGATAGTTCCTTTATTAAATTTGAATGCCCTCAGAATGTTAAAGAAACACTGCCAGATAATTAATAATTTTTAATTTTAAATAGCGAATAGAAGATAACTTTGTTTTTTTCATAAAGCTCTGAAAAATAATCAAACACAGTACTGATACAAAACAGAAAAAATTCACTTATAAATCTAAAAATAAAATATCAAAAACAAAGTAAACAATAATTTTCAATCAAATCGAATAAATGAAAAACGAATTCAACAATAAATATACATCTTACCTACTGTAATAAGACCCAATAATCGACGATGTGTTTGAAAATCACCCCAATCATTATTTCCAACCGGATATTCTTTCACATATCGTGTGTATATTGTCCTCTCGGTACTAACATTATCATTTATTTTGATGACAAAAACTCGACTAATACGGTCAAAGTAATGATTAAAATGTTTTGTAGATAATTCTCCACCTATTTCCAGTAAAAGTACATCGAATAATAATTGCTGTGGATAAAAAAAAATGTTCGATGAATATATAAGAAATGATTAAAAAACTATGATTTACCCAGATGTCGAACAAGGATTAACAAAGCAGAATGATCGTAAACCGTCTGAATATAATCCGGACGAGACATATTAGGATCGGGTGTTGGACTCGATAAAATTACACTTACTGATGATCTCATTGAACTGAAACAAATAAAACACGCGTCAATGAAAAAATATAACAAAATTATCAAATTATACATTTTATTTACCATTTAGAATACCTTGTACATTTCAACGTGTTTTTTTTTTAATGAAACCATATTCTACATAAAATTAATTTTGTAGTCCGTACATTCTTTAAAAAAAAAACATATATTTTAACAAGAAAACGTAAAACAAAGAAGTCAATTTAAAACAATATATTACTGATAGATTAATACGAAAGTAGACATTTAATGTGTATCGCATTATAAAGTGTAGTTCTAATTAAAAAGTAATATTACCATGTGTGTAGAAATTGTTCGAAGTTTAGAAACTGGAAACGTTACACTTAGCGATTTATGATCACTTACAATATACTGCTATGTTTCGCATTATTGAATTCTCGTTAATAATCATCGGCACAAAACATTTTACATACTTCCAATTATAGTAGAATTAAATAAACAATACACGATATCATTCATTATTTGAAATATCATAACATTGTGAATTTTGTGAAGCATCAAGAAAAATCAACTACAGCGAATGTAGAATAGATTGTTTATTTTTTCACAGCACACGTCAATAAAGTTAGGTGATTTTGTCGGAACGGAACATCGGAAGTACTAACGTCAAAGCTAAAAAAATTAAATTAAAAATACGATACCTATGTTTAATTGTTTATAATTTCTATGACACTGATATAGTAGTAATGCATAAAAGAATGAAATATCCGAACATTTTTAATAGATTTTTATTAAAAACATTTTTATAAATCTTTTGAAAAGATTAAGGGTACTCTCATATAATAAATCTATATGAAGAATTAAAATACATCACAACACTCTATTTAGTGGACAAATTATCACATCCAGTTTGTACTAATATAAATTTACACCCTGCATACACATGCATTTAAACAACTTAAAAAATGAAAAAAAAAAACGTCTATGTAGACAGCATTATTCGTTTTTTTTTTTTTAAAGTAATGTTTATATTATATCTGTCTAGTTCATTGATTTCAGTATTGAAAATTGAGGTATTTTAATGTTTACTGTTATTAAGAATACGTTCAAAAATAAGAGCCTTAATAAATTTGACTCTAAACAGACCAGTAACCTTATGGAATTTCTACAGTCACCTTTTCAATCGTCACCTTCAACGAAACATATATCTCCGAGAGAGGTACAGTGTAAAGTTGCCAAATTAGCTAACAGTAAAGCGCCAGGCAAAGACATGATAACTTGTGACATTAAAAAAATTGCCGTCTAAATCGATATACCTACTAACTTACATTTTCAATTACATGCTTCGTACAGGCTGTTATCCACAAATTTGGAAAGAATCAATATTATCGTTATATAAAACCTAAAGAAAATGCTGCCCTTCCTACCTATTACAGACCAATTAGCCTGCTCAGCACTGTATCTAAAATCTCTAAGATGCTAATACCAGATCGAATCTTGAAAATAGCTACAGACGAAAAATTAATTCCTGATCATCAATTTGGTTTTCGTAAAGACCGCTCAAAGGTACACCAAATACACAAAATTACAGATCGGATATGTGCTGTCTTTGATACTGTATTGGGCTTTTCTTAGACATGGAAAATGCTTCTGATTGTGTATGGCATCTCAGACTTTTATTTAAACTGAAAAGTATTATGGCCAGCGATCTCTACTGCTTGCTACGCTCATATTTATCAAATCGCTCATTACAAGTCAAGATAAACTCTGTCTTCTCCAAAAAGTAGTCAGAGCTTCGGTTCCGCAAGGAAATATACTTGGATCTCTACTCTATTTACTGTATACAGCGGACATTCCAGTACTAACTACCCCCGTGCTGGCGATCTACACTGATGATATATGTATCCTAACGACACACGATGATTGTTCACTCGCATCTGCTCTTATGCAAGAACATGTGGATAATTACAAAAGAATGCAAAATAGATCGAAGTAAATTACACTGTAAAGGATGTTCAAAGCCAGGACATGTAGAAAAAGTATGTATAACCACATTGCCCAAAAATCATTCATCCATCACAAATTATGTGGAAGTAAATAACCTAATTGATGAGGAACGCCCATATAAATTCTATACAAGTGTGGAACTTGAAAAAACACCGATTTACATAGAAGTAGATTCTGGGGCAAGTTACACAATTTTGCCACTATCAATATGGAAGGCATTGGAATTACAAAAACAAATTTTAAAATCTGACAAGCTTTTCCGTTCATTTACGCATCACTCATTTAAACCAATTGGGAAGGTGATGGTCACCGCCACGCGTGGAAAACAAAAGTATACAGGTAAAGTATACATTGTAAGAATAATCATACACCATTATTAGGTAGAAATTTTATACATGGTTTAAACATTAGTTTACTTAACTGTGATTATATTGAACCACCAGGCAACATAAACCACTTAAGTAACTCAACACATTCAGAAGCAATTGAGTCTGAAGTCAAAATTTTAAAAGAAAAATTTACAAATACTTTTCAACAGCGAATTGGCAAGATTCCAAAGTTAATTTGTAATTTGGAACTTAAAGAAGGTGTTAAACCAGTCTTTACTAAGCATAAGACTCTACCTTTTGCACTCAGAAAAAAAGAACTTGATGAGTTAATTACCTCAGGTGTTATGACTCCAACTGAATTAAGTGATTGGGGTTCACCTGCATTATTCATTCCAAAACCAGATGGAAGTGTTCGTATGTGCATTGATTATAAGATAGGCGTTAATCACCGGCTACAAGACAACCATTATCCTATACCAGAGATTGAAGAAGTTCTCCACCAGTTGAAGGATGCTGGTTATTTTTGTACTATTGATCTGTACGAAGCCTATCATCATGTTCAGGTTTCAGAAGTTAGTGCAACTATTCAAACAGTAACAACACATGGGGGCATTTATCGTTTTAATCGTCTAGCATTTGGAATCAAATCGGCACCTGCTGAATTTCATAAAATTCTAGACCAAGTTATCCAGGGCCTCGATGGCGTTGTATCATATTTTGACGATATCGTAGTTTCGGGTATTGCATTTGATGAATGCCGTGAACACTTATATAAATGTTTGGAACGTCTTGAAAAATTTGACCTACATGTAAATGAAAATAAATTTTCATTCTTCAAACAAGAAATAAATTACTTAGGGTACCACATCACCAGAAATGCTATAAGAAAATCACCAGAAAAAGCTGAAGGTATTTTGAAAGCTCCAACTCCAAAAAATAAAAAAGAGCTTGAACAATTTTTAGGATTGATAGCACATTATTCGAAGTTTATCAAAAATGTAAGCACTATCACTTATCCATTGAGGAAACTTAAAAAAGCAAATGCAAGGTTCATATGGGGACCTCAACAAGAAGCATCATTTATCAAGTTAAAAAATATTATTGCAAGTGATGTACTTAGACCTTTCGATCCTAAGTTACAAATTATATTAACATGTGACGCATCTCCAGTAGGCATTGCTGCAATTTTAGCACATAAAGAAATTAATTGAGAGGAACGGCCAGTTATTTTTAAGTCACGTTCTCTTAGGACTACAGAAAAATTTAAAAGTCAATTGGATAGAGAAGCCTTGGCTATATATTGGGCATTTAAAAAGCTGTACAAATACTTATATGGTCAGAAATTTGTATTAGTAACAGATAATAAGCCTTTATATCATATTTTTCATCCAAATAAAAATTTACCATCTTTAACATCGGCAAAGTTACTTAGATATGCTTCTTACATGTCAGAATTTCAATTTACAATCGGATACAAGCCTACAGAAGAAATGTCAAATGTTGATTACTTTAGCCGTTCTCCAGTCAAAAGTGATGACATAGAAGAAGAAGAAGAGGTTAATCAAATCCAAAAGCTTGTTGTTCAGGACATTAGCTCAGTAGCAATCAACAAGGAAAACATCAAGCTAGAAACAGAAAAAGATAACCACCTGTTACAGCTCAAAACTACACTCTTATCCGGTGAAAATTAGGACAATTTCAATTGTTAAATGGAATAATTTTTAGGAACAATAGGGTAGTTATACCTGAATCATTACAACTGACAGTTCTTCAAGAACTCCATGAGACACATATTGGAATTACCAGAATGAAACAACTAGCTAGACGCTATATCTATTGGAAAGGAATGGACAAAGCAATAGAACAGTTTGTCAAAAAATGCTCCGAGTGTGCTCAAGTACAGAAAGAGCCCAAGAAAATATATCATATATATCATACCTGGGAGACACCAACAGAGAATTTTCAAAGAATACACATGGATTTTGCTGGCCCAGTTAATGGTAATTACATATTGATAGCTGTTGATGGAAAATCTAAATTTCCATTTGCAGAGATATTTACAAAGCCACAGTCAACCATAGAGACGCTAAAACGAGTATTTGCTGTACATGGAATTTCAGCAGTATTAATCTCAGATAATGCTACCATTTTCAAGAGCTAGGAATTCACAGAGTTTTGTAGTCAACATGGTATAAAACAAAAATTTAGTGCACCAGGGCCTTTTTGCTTTACGATAGTAATCGGTTTTATGTTATTCTTTATGAATGAGATTTCTTTATTAGATACTTTATATATCTCGACATTTTTAATATTCTTCAGCATAAAAATAGATTTAAGCCGGCCTGTTAGAGTAATTCTAATAAAAATTCGATCAACCGTTCCACATTAGCATTGTTTAAATAATAAAAAAAAAATCGTATTATTTGATCTAGTCAAGTTTGTTTATATTTTTAATTTCTCTTTCTAATTCATTGTTCACCATTATAGAATTTCTGTACTTGTTTTATTAATTCGTTATTTTCAAACTGTTATATATTCTGAAGTGCTTGAAAATTTTTTCAAGATAACGAATTGTGATTTATTTATGTTATATATCTGCATATGTGTACTCACTACAAATAAATAACCCAGAAAATTTAGGAACAGCGTATAACTACTAACACTTAATTCAGTGAGAGAAATAATAATACTTATAGAAAAGGACAATTTCTTTATTTTAGCTGCTATATATGTTTTCTACACGGATGATAGAAACGTGGAAAGACAGTAGCAAACTTTAAAACTGTATAGGGGATGAAATTTGTAATATTTACGTCATTATTTTAATAGCTTTTAATCTAAAATCGAACTGATACTGGCAAATTCCGATAATACTACGATTATAAAAAACAAAATTAAGATAATAAAACAAAATAATTTAAAAAAGAAATACTTTAAAAACAAAACACACAACAAGAACGTATATTACTTTGTACGTTTTTAGTTAGTCATGCATCGATAAAATCCTTCGTTTCGTTTTCTACTGATGAACTATTTTTAACGCTAGTATCGCCGTTAAATATTGTAAACTAATTTTGCAACCTAAACTATGAGATTAGCAAAATTCGTGTGTCTTCTCATTACTAAATGAATTTCATGTACATAACTGACCTTTCCAAACCTGAAAAACACATCAATATCTATGTCGGTGATACAGCTTTATACACGGAAGAATCAAATATACCATACGAAATAATTCGGTGCTATATGTCTAAGGTTAGGTTCTTCGCGTCCATTGTTTGTCTGTCTTTTATCTAATCGCGTTGAGCTTTAAACGTTATCGCGCAGCGACATATCGGTAAGTTCGTTCCGTATATAAACTATAATTATATCGACGTATTTAATCTTACATTGCGTTGAAAACTGTCTATATTCAACGCGTATATAGTCTACTGCTGACAACGTAGGTGAGATCTTTCTTTTATCGGCTAGCTCTGCCAGACCGATTATATTTATCTTTAGATCGCGTATATTTATTTTATTTTATTTATTTACCTTAAAACTATGAATAAAGTTACGAATGCGAATCGCCCATCTACTGTAGCCAATAGTGCGTATAAATCCGCCGTTGACAGGCTACGCTATTAAACGTCAACATTCGACTACCGCAACTAGTGATAGTGATGATTGGCGTACGCCCAAACGTACAGTAGCGGTAAAGCAGACTAAGGGCGATAGATCTACTGCCAGTAAGGCTACATTAAAGACCAAAATAAATATCTTTGAATTCTTAGCTACTGCAAATGATGATAATGATGAGGATAGCAACAGCAACATTGAGATGTCACCTGAAGAAACCAACACAAGCAAGGGGATCGCTTCTGGTAGTCAAACAAATGTCACTAGTGGACAGAAAAAAGAGATAACGATCAAACCTCCTCCAATCATGTTTAAAAATGTCGTTAATTTTAACAGCTTCAGAAAATTTCTCCTTCAAATAAAGGATGTAGAATTTGAATTAAAAACTACTTTATCTGGAGTAACTATTAAGCCTAAGTGCCCGAGTAGTTATCGATGTATTGTTAAAACATTAAGGGAAAATAAGTATCACTTTTATACATACTCGCTACCGGAGGACAAACCGTTTAGGGTAGTTATTAAAAACCTGCACCATTCTACAGATATATCCAACATTACGAACGAAATTGAGGCTAAAGGATTTCAAGTTAAAAGTATCACTAACATCCTACGTTATAAAACCAAAGAACCTCTCCCCATGTTCTTCTTAGATTTGAAACCCTCAAAAAAAAAATGCAGAAATATTTGAAATCAATCGCATCTTAAATACAGTGGTGATAGTTGAAGAATCTAAAAAAAATTCAAGACTCACGCAATGTAAAAGATGCCAGTTATTTGGCCACACGGCTAATTACTGTAATCTACCGGTACGATGTGTCCAGTGTGCTGGAATGCATGATACCAAACTTTGTAATAGAACCACATCTGACCCTGCAAAATGCGCTTTGTGCGATGGTGACGATCCGTCGAGCTATGCTTAGTATACAAGCAGCAAGCAGAATTTTACAATAAGATACGTTCTTCTCATGCTCGTGTCCATGTAAATAGAAATGAACCCAATGATACCAGAAATACTAGCTCAAATGGTAACCTAAGTTCATTAAATCGAAGATCATATGCTAACGTCGCTCGAATGGGTAATATGAATTATGTCGAAAACCAAACTGATATAGATCAAATGTTCAGTGGACGTACCAACGGAAACTACAGCTATACTGGTAACGGAGTCTCAATAATGTTAACAACGTTCCTAAACGAATTCAAATCTACAATTAATCCATTAATATCGCTCTTGACAAAAGTTATTGAAAAATTACTTCAAAAATGATACTCGACAGTAATATAATTACACAACACACACTCGTGTTAGTACTGTGGAATGCGAATGGCATCACTCAAAAAAGAAACGAATTTGAACTTTTTCTCCAGCAAAACGATATTGATATTGCACTAATCACAGAAACCCATCTCATGTGCGAGAAGAGCTTCAAAGTTCGGGGTTATGTAGCATATTCGGCTCACCATCCAGATGGAACGGCTCATGGGTGTAATGGTATTGGTTAAGCATAAGTACAAACAATACAAAAATTTCGTTTACAGCACATTCGCATACCAGATTGTAGCAATTAACGTTGAAACACTAGCAAAGGATATAACAGTAGCTGCAATCTATTGTCATCCAGGATTTTGCATACCGCAAATGGAATACAACTCAATCCTCAACAAATTAGGAAACGTGTTCATATGCGGTGGCGATTATAATTCCAAAAACAGCATATGGGGATCAAGAACAGTAAATCCATCTGGAAGAAAGCTGTACAAATTTATAAGAGACAACGCACTTGCCATCTTATCTCCAATGACGCCTACGTATTGGCCGCGTCATCTCAACAGGCTTCCAGAGGTCTTAGATTTCTTCATCATTCGTGGCCTGCAAAGATATAACAGGGAATGCAGAACAGTCGTTGATCTATCCTCTGATCATACTCACTATAGATGTACATCCTAAAATCGTTCCCAAACAACGGAGACTTACAAACTGGACTACCAACTGGAATATTTTTACGGGTATTATTGAGAATAACATTGACTTAAAGCTTAAGCTAAAGGACAAAGGTGACATTGACGCAGCCGTTAAAAATCTTACTAGCCTCATACAATATGCGTGTATCAACTCAACTAATCACACTGCAGAGAAATCCCATCAAAATCTGTATATACCGGTGTAAATAAGAAAATTAATAAAGGAAAGCAGGTTAGCAAGAAGAAGATGGCAGCGTAATCGTTACCCATCCTTATACAACAGTTATAAAGAGATGCACAACAAACTAAAAAATAAAATCAGGGAGTATAAGAACAAAATCTTTATGGATTACACGCAATCTATTAATGATGGCGGAAAGCCGGTATGGTCCTTAGTCAAAAAACTGTTAAGTCAACCAGAAGAACCGTATAATATTAGATCAAATAACAACTGGGTTAAAACTGACAAGAAAAAGGCGAATACGTTTGCGGAGCACCTTGGTACAGTTTTTACCCCGTTTCCCGATTGTGACAAGGTTCACTCTGATCGAATACAAAGTTTGTTGAGTGTTCCGCGCCAGTGCGAAAACGTTACTAAGGTTTTTTCTCCGAACGAAGTCTTTGTATGTCTTTGTAATATGCCGTCGCGTAAGGCTTCTGGCTTGGATAAAATTACCAGAGAAATAATATCACGGTTGCCGAAGAGAGCGGCTATCCTTCTTTGCTATATCTTTAATGCAATTCTAAGGATGCGATATTTTCCTAAGATGTGGAAGAAGTCGGTGTTAGTCATGGTGCATAAAACTGGAAAACCGCGGACTGAAACCTCATCATACCGGCCCATTAGCTTACTCTCCTCGTTATCGAAGGTTTTGGAGAAGTTAATCTTAAATCGAATCGCTACGATTATAGAGGGCCGAGACGTATTACCGAATCACCAATTTAGCTTTCGTACGGAGCACTCTACGATCCAGCAGTGTCACCGATTAGTTGATGCAATTTCGCTAACTCTGGAGAATCGCGAAGTTTGTTCCGCGGTATTTCTTGATGTCACGCAGGCATTTGATAAGGTCTGGCATCCGGGATTACTATATAAGATGCGGCAAATTCTCGATGAGGATATTTATCAGCTCCTAAAATCGTACTTGACTGAACGTTCGTTTATTGTTAGAATAAATGGCTCGTTTTCAGAAGAACATTCAATCAGATCATCGGTACCGCAAGGCAGCTTGCTAGGTCCTGTTTTGTATTCCATCTATACTGCGGATGTACCAACTTCGAATTTAACGTTGCTGGCTACGTTCGCCAACGATATAGCGATACTGGCGTCTAATATGAATGTTATGCATGCAAACGCTGCGGTTCAGAATCATCTGAATCGACTAGAAAAATGGGCAAGTCTTTGGCGCATATCATTCAATTCAACTAAATGTCGGCACATCCTGCTCACCAACAGACGTGTTAGATGTCCAACCTTGACATTTGATAGTTCATTAATTCCACAAGTCGAGTCCATGCGTTATCTCGGCATGCATATGGATAAGCGATTAACGTGGCGTGATCATGTGGAATACACAAGAAGATCTGTGATAATAAGGGCTAAACAGCTCCGGCCGTTGCTAGGACGAAAATCAATTCTCAACCTAGCCGTAAAGCGGAATGTTTACTTATCGGTCATCGCTCCAATTTGGAGGAGATATGGATTAGAACTGTATGGAACAGCAAGTCGAAGTGATCTCCACAGAGTACAGCAACAGCAGTCCAAAATCCTACGTACAATAGCATCTGCACCGTACTTTGTATCGAACGACATATTACATGACAATTTGAACGTTTCATACGTGAAGGATGTTTATACGGAACAATATAGAAGATTCTTCGGAAAGCTCCAGTTCCATTCGAATCCACAGGTACACCGAATGTTTACTAGAGATTTTCCAGTCAGATCCAACAGTCGGCTAAAACGAAGAAAGTGGTGCCGCGATGCACTTCCAATTACCTAAGTGGCTACATTGTTCTCAGGGACGCTACGTGTAATGGTTAAACTCTGCGAGAAATAAATTATATAATAATAATAATAATAATAATAATAAAAATTAATATATTTTTCCTCTTTGTAGATCCAAATCTGGCTGTTCGTTGGAATTGCCCGGCTTAATAATATTCTTTCACTTTCCTCCTCTTGTTCACATTCCATACTCCAATTTCTTCCTTCTCCTTACTTCTTTACTTACGATCATTATTGTTTATGACAGGAAACTGTCGGTTCAGTAAAATAAAAAAATAAAAAAAAGTCTAAATTTAAAATTAGAATAAAAGACTCCATTCTTCTTACTAGACATAGATTCATTATTGACAAGTATACGACACCGGTCATAACACATTACAACCGGCAAATTTCTCTTCTCATTAATATGCAACGGCCGTTTCATTTTTCCCCTTTTTTTAATGGCGATTCAAATCTGTCTGTGTACAATAAATTATTAATAATTATGTACTCGCCTACTTCATGACGCACCAGTGGTTTGGTGTTTAATATTAGCAATCTTCAAAAATTCAAAATCATTGCCCCCCAAATTTCATTAAATAAATCTTGGACTTCAAAAATTTTCACTATGCATAATGCTCTTCAACTTTCACGTGCCCAAAAATTCGATCTACGATTTGAACGATTTAAATAGTATCGTAGATTACGACCTATAAATATGCCTAAGCGGCTCAAACATTTACTATTTACTAAGATAATCTAAAAAAAAAAACTATATTATATATATTATATTTCTGTATTAGCGCATTTCCGTAAGATTTATTCTTACATCTTAAAGTTAATTTACGTCCAATAATTAATTAAATTATTTAAGACTTACGATTTGTTGCTTTTTAAAAATTTTTCCATAAATGTTTGCAATATTAGTTTTATGTAATGCTTAAATTGTTTTATATTCTCTATTCTATATTCGATACACGGATACACTAGTTTTTAATTATTTTTTTATTAATATTATTAACTTTGATATGTTATTAAATTTTTCCTACAAAGTTCACAATATCGCTTTCGGATAAATTCGATTGTTTTTACGTATTGTGTAGATAGTTATCGATTTTCCTCGTTTATAAATTATTTATCGATTTATATTAATAAGCGGTAAATAAATATTTCGTTCGTTTATTCATTTTAGAACGCAAACATTTTCCCATCACGATCGATGTTAAATTTTAAATACCGCTCGAACGATATAAAAACAAATCGCGCGATTCAACCGATTTTTTTTTTAGATTCATATTAAATTGACCGAATTTATTAGAAAACTTATTTTTTTTTGTGTGTGGTCTCAAATTAACGCCTTTGATTTTGGAAATGAAGTAAATAAGAACGCCGTTATCCCCGAAAGAACATATAATAACTCGAGTTATATAAAAAATAACGCCGGTTTCCGTTACGCTATCTCCATCAACTTGTAATATAAAATCGTCTCTACAAGAAATTGGCGATGACGTCATATGGAATTCTTCCTCATTCGATTCTTTAGTCGATAATAAAATTCCGTAATAATAACACCGCTATAGCGCAACTTTCATTCGCTTCCGACTAACAGTAGTATTTAACATTCACCTACACACACACACACACACAAACACACTGTCACTAATACACAAAATGTAAGCATTTATATATTTTTCTTACGCACAGCCGTATATGTATGTATATATTTAAAGTTACTTTTCTCGTTTTTCTTCCACGTTGGACGAATTTAACGGTTACAAGTCAAAGGAGATATTATTCCTTTGAACTCTCGAATAAGGACATACATTTGTAACGAGAGAGAAGCTAGGAACTTAGGAAGAGCAAAATTTAAAAGTAGGAGTTGTCGAATTAACAACAGGTGACTCGTCCAGACTACCATTTTCATAAATATCGTCTTAATACTCTAAAAAAGGGAAATGTTATATACGTGTGTATACGTACGCGTCTTAAATAGATTACAGGTTTACGTAAAACATCAGGTAGTGAACCGGCGACACAACAAGGCGGTACTACTAACGATCGATCGTAACTTACATATATATGTATACTCTCTATTTGTGAAATAACGTTGGCAGATGTATGGCAGTGGGACGGTAGTAAAATCTTCTTGGTGAAAGTGAGCAGAATGAGTGCGAGAAACGTACAAATATCGGAGACGATTTCCATCTCGATCTACTCAACGAGCGGGACAGCTATTGCCGAAAAGAAAAACACACACATATATATATATATAATATATGAACAACACAATGACCTAGTTCGCCAACAGCACGATAAAGTTCTATCGTATTATGTATATGTGCGCGTGTAGTACATTAAATCTGATGTATCTGCAGCATAAAATATAGATAGTTGAATTTTTTCTTATCATGTCTCGTGGAACAATTCGAATCGGACTCATAACGTACATTGGCAAGTACTTCAAGACATTAATAAAACGCAACTAGCTTACCGGTTCAGTGTTCGTTTTATATATACACATATAGTGTGTAGCTACCAATGTTCGTCATCCGATTAGGGGATAATCACGGTGTAATTTTTCCAGTTGCGTGCAGAGTAGCGCTCAAAACGAATTAATACTTCTGGAATAAAGTTATTAGACGTTCGTATTCGATCAGCATGGCAAGTAGTGTAAAGCGTGCGTTCGTGGTCCTGATCGTCGTTATTGCTGACGTTATCGTTAACCGTTGCAATTTAGTCTTTATTTTCCCACATTAGTCCCGTATCACGCTATCCGTACATAGTCGCAAACATTATTTCTCTGCTGGTCGTAGGCCAGAATTCCACATGAACCGTTCAACAAAATATACTCGTGATAACCATCATTTCGGTTTATTCATAGGCTGCTGGGTAAGTAGGTATTATTTAATATTTACGTTTGGCCGTTTATACAAAAAAAAAAAAATAAAATAAAAACTTTATCCGCGCTGTAAATTTTTTTCAAAATAACATATTATTTTCCTAATGGTTTACACAACATACACACACACACATATATATAAAATATATATATAAATAAATAAATATATAAATGAAATATATATACATGCATTAATTTCATATTTTATTTTACAATGATTCTTATTATCCATTGTTAACACACACACACACACACATATATATATATATCCATTTCATATTTTATTTTACAAAGATTCTTATTATCAATTACAAAAGTGCTCTAAGCTTCTGCCACCTTACTTTCCATTTCATTTTTAACTCTTTCTAAAAATAATTATCGCATTTTTTCTACGGTTTCATACTTTTTATTTATTTTTAGAATTACAATCGGCCTAAGACAATACGATCTTCAACTACACCATTACTCCTAATACAAATCGTCATATTGCACTATATTTAAAATTCTTTGGTGAATTTCAGAATCGATTTACTTCGACAATGAGCTGAATAGATATAAGATAGAATTCTTCAACAAAATATGGATCTAATATTCTCACATAATAAAATATTCGTTCTGCACATATAATAAACGAAGGAATTTTAAATGGTGCAATTAACTTACCCTGCACATCCAGGGATATCTCAATCTGAAATAACGGAAACTATAGTCAGAACGAACAAGGTGTGGAATGATGTGAAAGTATGAAGGAATAAAAAAAAAAACACCGACAAAAAACTATACATCAATAATTGATTTCATAAAAGTCATCTTCGAATTTAAGCTCAGTAGAAGATTATCGATTGATGTAAATATAGTTGAATTAACTGTTTATTGTGAATATAATTTGAAAAGTTTTGGATGTAGTGATTTTTAAAAATTAAACAACAAAAAAGAAACTAAAATCGTTAAAATTTTCTTTACAAAAATCCCAAAGCTTTTCGACGTTTAAACCATTATCAAGTAGGTATAAAAAATAAAATAAAAAAATAAACAAATTTATAAAAATTCAAAATGTAAAACATATTAATTCACAATTTACGAAAATTAGCAAAATGAAAAAAAATTTCCAATTCGAACTACCAGATTAATTTATAAATGCCGTTTTTTCACTTTGATAATTTTTGGAAATTGTATATTTAAATAAATATTTTCCTATATTTTATATTTTTATAAATTGTTTATATTTTTATATTTTATTTTTCATGTCCACTTGATAATGTCTTAACAGTAGAAAAGCTTTGTGATTTTTCATAAAGAAAATTTTAGTGATTTTAATTCATTTTTTGTTGTTTATTGTAAATATTATGGTGTCAGGTATGAAGCGGATATGACTTGAACAATTACAGATGTTAACGGAGAAGAGCTAAAATTTAAATATGACAAAGAATTCAAAGCTTATGTACACACATACTATATATATATATACATATAGACTTCAAATCAATGCAAAATATTAGCTACAAAGAATCAGTCTTTTATTAGGCATAACATAAACATACGATACCATTATAAAATTCAATAAACCGATTGAGAATGTGACGTCCGTTAATAATTGATAATAAAACTTAACAAACTAAATAATTTCACTAATTATGAAATAAGTATATTTTACTAAAACCTGCATGCTAGTAATTGATAAAATAAAATTTCTTTGTTTATTAACTGTTTAATTAAAGAAACTTCTAAATTGAAGTCAGTCACCAAAACTATATCAAATTTTGATGCGAAATAATATCACTTACAACGATTTAGGCCTTAAAAATCATCAACTCACTCTATAAATCACACCATATATATATATATATATATATATATATATATATATATATATATATATATTATATTTCACATCTTAATACATAATATATACCTTTGATACAGAGGTACGTTTAATTCCTTGATTTATTTTAACGCCCAGTAGGTAATCAGGTAAATCGTGAAGAATCTGTCAGTCTCATTGTGCAGTTAACCCAATACTTAGTGTGTCGGTGTTTTATCTTTACTCTTAACAAGTTCAAGGTCGGTGAATGACCAGCATCCGTATCTAATCTTTCTCCATAGGGATTCCAGCATCAACTAACTTCGCTGTGTATATCTCTCTTTTGTTATACGATAACGAACGAAGTGTGTCTACGATGGTGATAATCCAGTCAACACGGGTTCTGACCATAAACATCGGATCTTTTATGGTGTTATCGATTATGTTCTTTTAATCATCTATTAAATCGTTATATTTTATCATCTATATTACTCTGTAATCGATATTACATGCACGTATATAACGGTAATAATAGAGATAACGGAATACTTGTAGCAATATAAAAATTTGTCCGTACACAATACATGCACGTTGGTATCTATTATATATATATCATAATATTGTTCATTGGCTAACACCGCCGTAGTATTGAAGGCAATGCATATGATACCATAAGGAATGGGATACCACCGCCTGTCCGTAGTAATTAAAAGTTACATGATAATAGCGAGCTTTATTCCGCGAACTGGGATCAAGTATTCGACTGTCGGCCGCTTGACGAGTGTTCTAGCCACCGTGCATTTTAGAGCAGCTGTCTTTATTAAAATTTGTACGTTCAGTAATTTTGGACACTGTGTTCGTGATACATACGATGGTCTTTTATTGTAACACTCGTAACTCTATCGTGTGCTGCATTTGTATTTTTTCCATACTTTTATTTTAAAGAAAGTGATACAATTTATATTAAAAAACAATCATGCGGTACAAATATCCTGAGAGTCCTCTAAAAATTAAGAAGAATTACCGGTTCCGAAATGTAAATCGTCGGAATAAATATAGAAAATTAGAATAGTTAAGCCAAAAAAGGTGAAATTTCCTAAAGGCGATTTTCAAATCGAAAAAATGTAGATAAATGAGGCCACAACAACAACGATTCATTTTTAATGATTCATATTTAGTATACATAGAGAAAATATTTGAACTTATTAAACGCCAACTAATAAAAACGCGGCAGGCCCTTGAGGATAGTGGAAGAGGGTTACAACGTATAATAAAATCCGCGAAAAAATAAACGATAATGATTTTGTATTTTTTGAAGCAATAATAACATAGTAATACTTAACTAAATTTAAAATTTAAAATCTATTCATCACGTTTTTCTACAAAATTCTTCTAAGTACCTCCTCTGGCGTGATTTCAGTGTCAGTGTGTATATTAAGATGCGCTAATCCGTTTAATCTTTGCTCGCTCATCGTATTTCTTAAATAAGTTTTTAACCGCTTTAATGAGATAAAACTTCTTTCTACGTAAATGTTTGAAATTGATAGACAGCAGAACTTTTTCAATAATTTATATACATTTGGATACAAATCAGCATTACATCGTTCCATTAATTCTGTTACTTTTATTATTTTTGCGTTCGCAGCTGCATACATTTTGATTAGTAGTATTCGCCATAATTCAAGAACTTCCCAAACATTTCTATCAATTCTCCCAGTAGACTCGTTTCTTACTCTTCCGATGAAAAAATCTTGTTTGGTGATATCAAGATGTGAAACATTTTAAAAATATTTTTATGAGTAATGCATTTTTCTTCCATATGTGCTATAGCTATATCTAATTTTTTTTTTTTCTTCCGAAATTATGCCACTAGCTTCAGGCTATCTAGCAATCTTTTTGAACAGAAATTGCGATTAACACGTGAAGTTCCTTACCCAATGGTAAGGACTTTCGCTAATTGTATTTTAGTACTTTATATTATTGATGCTTATTCAAAATAGATCTGTAGGTTTAACTCGTTTTAAACGTCGGGTATCTGTAGAGTTGTCCAGTAAAGCAACAGCTAAAGCATTCGTGTGATAAGAAAGTTTGTCGCCATATTTACGAGCCATTTCTTGAATTTTATCTTTAACAGATGTAACTTCTAGGTCTGTGTGTAATGTAAGATTGCTTACATACCACGGGGCATCTATTATGGTTCTCAATGCTTTATTTTGGAAACGCTGTGTTATAGCTGTATTACTCTGTTTAGCACAGCCCCAGAGTTGACATCCGTACGCCCAAATAGGCCTTAGAATTTGTTTATACAATAATAACTTGTTTTCCAGTGTTATTTCTGATTTTCTTCCAATAAGCCGAAGCATATTCCTATACTTTATATTAAATTCATTTCGTTTGACTGCTATGTGGTTTTTCCAGGTTAGTTTTTTATCCAAATGGATTCCCAGGTATTTTACTGTGTCTTTAGCTGGAATTTCCTGATTATTGATATAAATATTTTTGATGCTGGGTATTCTCTTGTTTGTAAATATTACACGAGTTGATTTTTTTTTCATTGATTTCTATTCGCCACTGCCTGAACCATTTTGAAATAGTATTAACTGCCGATTGTAAGTTAACTTCTGCATTTTCAAAAGACGAGTCAGAACAAATCACAGCTGTATCGTCCGCGAAGGTAGCGATTTCTGTATTATTTGGTACAGGTATATCTGCTGTATAAATTAGGTACAGCATCGGACCCAGTATGCTACCTTGCGGTACACCGGCACTTATTGGATGAAGTTGAGATTCTTCATCTCCATATTTGACTACAAAATAACGTTCGTCAAGGTAGGATTTGAGTATTTCAAATAACTGATACGGAAGATGGCACCTAATTTTATAATGCAATCCTTCGTGCCATACTCTATCGAACGCCTGTTTTACATCGAGAAAAACCGCGTCACATATCTTTTTAGATTCGAAAGATTCTTCAATAATGCTGACTATACGGTGGACCTGCTCCACAGTCCCATGACCAGATCTAAAACCAAATTGGTGTTCCGGTATTAGATTTTTTGTTTCCAAGAAGGGTTTCATTCTTTTTAGTATTAGCTTTTCGTATACTTTAGAAAGCACCGGAAGCAGAGAGATTGGTCGGTATGATGTTAGTTCCTCTGCAGGTTTTCCTGCTTTCTTTACTAAAATAATTTGTGAAAATTTCAACTGGATAGGAAAATGTCGTAATCAAATTATAGAATTAAATATATAAGTTAATAGGACGAAGCCTTTGCGTGGTAATTGTTTTAATACCCTGGCTGTAATTAAATCGTATCCTGGGCCTTTATTCGGATTCATAGTTTGAATTATTGTTTTAATTTCACCAGGAGATATAAATTTAACGGTATTCTTCTGATCTACATCAGCCAGCGGTGTTGGTAGGGATCATGTTCCAGGATTTTCCAAATTCTTCGGCGTTTTCTAGATCACTTCGAGCCCATTTTCCTTCTAACCTTCTAATTGCATGTATCTTCTCTACCGGTCTTTTTAATCGTTTAGTTGCTTTTCAGAGTGAATAGTCGGTTTGAGGAGTGGGCGACAATTTACTTAAGTAATCACTAAATGTTTTGTTCTTATGATTTTGTAGCAGTTGCTTTACTCGCTTAGTTTGATTATTTAGTCTAGTTTTATCCATCGAATTTCTGTTATTTTGCCATAACTTCCGCAATTTCCTCTTTAAAGCCACTTCCCTACGTATTTCTGCTGGATAATACATAAATGACTCGTATTTCTTGTGATCTGGTGTAGCCGCCCAAGCTGATTCCTGGATAGTTTTTATAAAGTCCTCTACAGCTATTTCCACATCCTGTGGCGTTTTTAGTGGAATTTTTAAATTAATTTTATTACTCAACGTTTCTCGAAATAAATTCCAGTCAATTTGTCTACTGCATAATTTTGGTGCACATAATTTTCGTATAATTTTATTACTTACAAACAGTACCACTGGTGTACGATCAGATGAAATATTATTATCATGGTAAACATCAATAAAGTTTGTTGATAAACCTTTGACCACGAAGAAGTCCAATAAGTCTGGAACTTTCAGTGGATCTGTAGGCCAGTAAGTTGGAGTTCCTGACGAATGTACGGTACACCAGTTTTCATCAAGAACTAGTTTTAATTGTTTACCACGGGGTACAGTAATTTTCGATCCAAAGTATACATTTTTTGCATTGAAGTCGCCTCCAACTACATAAACATTACCTAATGTCTTTAAATATTTGTTAAATTGGTTTTTGGTAATAACGTGTCTCGGAGGACAATAGATGGCTGAAACAGCAATATTAGCTTTTGAATTTCTGTTTATGAGTAAGTAGCTTGTAAATAATTACATTCAAATTTTGGTATTTCATAATGCTTTATATTTTTTTAAATTATAATTCCCGTGCCACCATGCGCCGTAATGGAATGAAAATGTTGATACGGTAGAACGTTTGCGAAGTGATTTGAGAACTTGCCTTTGCATTAGCTCTATTAGTTTGTCTTGCGTAAAGGCGTAAAGTCGAGGTAATTTGTCTATATGATTCCTTCTCTTCTTCTCTATAATTATACTTTTAAATTTTGTGCAATGCATATGTATTATATATATATATAATATATATGTGTGTGTGTATGTGTAATTATATTATTTTCATATATCTGATTCTGTATTGTTTTTATGATATGGATTTTCTGCACATAACTATGTTCTGTATACACATTACTTTTAAATTATTGGTTTTTATATATATATATACACATACACACACACACTTAATATATATTTTTTATTAAACAATTGTACGCAATATTGTAAAGATGTAATTAAATTAAGATAATGTGTTAAATATTAGGTCACTTGTAGACTGAGGTAGAATTTCAATTAGGTTACGAATTTGATAATATATATGTATTGGAATAGTTCCTCGATTAAGTTAAACTAGTTAAATTCGCAATTACATCACAAAATATTTTGTGCATTTACAGGTAAGCAAATCTTGAAGGTTCGAAGTAAAATTAAATAAGTTTTACACAAACGTGGTATAACACAAATACACACACGCGCATATATATACGTACGTACACACACACACACACACATATATATATATATATATATATGAGAAATACAGGAATTTGTTAAAAAAAATAAACTTTTATAAAAAAGTTTAATAAGAATAACAAAAAATTAATAAATAAATACATACATCAAAATCTACAAAACTTTACTTCACAAACTACGTCCTATGTTATACAGGCGTCCTATCACTACATAAGTTTACATTATATATTATATATACTAACTAATAGTCTAATGATTTGTACGCGATACAAATAATAATTTTTCGATATCGATAGAATAATATAAATTATTAAAAAGTTTTTTAATAAGTCAGAAACGTGAACAAAATTGTGTTCTAGAAGGTGGCTGTTATTTTCTAAAATTATGTATTTATAATATATTTAATTCCACTTTATTGACATAATTATTCACAAACACGCGTCATCTTATCAGAAGCGTGTGACAGATTACAATTTTTCTATATTTATTCTTTTAATGTTCGACAGTTCTATGCATTTAAAAAACATAAAACTTTTTACATCTGTATATTTGCATATTCTTTTTTTTTTTTCTCGCAGATTGTGATCGGTTTTTTAGATCGTGCTGTTAGTTACGATGGTTACACCACCTGTTCTAAACCATTTAGAACATCTAGAGGACGCCCGGATTATCCGTGCGACTTCAAAAATCAAAACTGGTGTATCATCCCAGGTTCATCTTATCCTTGGTAAGAAGAAATCTATTCGTATATCTAATTATACATTAGTTCTTGAAAATATACATTTTATGATGAACACAAAATTCATGTCATAATAGGAATAAATTCTCTAAATAGATTCAATTATTAATTCGCACACATATATAAAATTTATACACGTATCTACACACACACATGCAATATTTATAAACACGGGGGATACTTTCGGTCGTGAATTCGTTAGCTCTTTAAAGAAAGTCACGATATATTTTCGTATATAGATTGATGAATAAATTAGCAGCTAATAGAATCGTTGGCAGATGTTTCTGAAATTCGAAATTCCTTACGTAACGCGCAACACTAATAATGATACCCAAGTGAATTTCTTTTACTGCGAATTAAGGAAAATTACACGATTTTTTATATGCACAAAAAAATGTTTGTATATTTCTTTTTTACTTTTTTTTTTTTTTAGTAAGTTTATTCGCTAGAATCGTCGGAATCTAAATGAAAAATTAGCATCGATAAATATTTATACCAGATTTCAATACTAACAAAACAAAAATTTCTCCGTTACAAAAACCTTAAACAATTTAGTTATCCATTCAGGTTGATCAATAAACAAGCATTATTCTAAAGAAAATTCTACAAAGCCTAAAAACACTCCGACTTTGCTGGTTTTTTTTTTAATCTTTAGCGGGGTCGCTTAATCGACACTATTTTCTTCAACTATTCAAAATTCAAATAATCCGTTTCAATTACTTTCTTATCAATTGCGACTTCTCGCAGACTGTTCAACTTTTTGACAAAAATTAAAACACAAACGTCGACTTATATGTCGTCAACATAAAACATATATCCGCAATAAAGTTCAGATAACGCTGCTTTTCGACGAAATAATCATTTCTAAATAATTACTAGAAACAACTTTAAACGTTAAATATTCCGTTACTATTATTTCGACAATGCGGTTTAACAAGAAAATCCCGTTAACAATACGAACGTAATAGCCATAATAATAAATGACGACAGTAACGCTGGAAGTAAATACATTAGCGACAAGATCGCGTATGCGCCTGTTTAAATCGGTAATGTTATTGCAATGACAACAATAATCATTATCGTAGCAATTATAATAATCTATTAAAAGAAAATATTATGATTATCCCGTTATTATGTGAAAATTTTTTTGAAGTTTTTTTTTTTTGAAGTTAATATTTACAGATGGAGTTAAAATATATTTCTTCCGATTATATACATAATTACGGCATTTTTATTTTAAACATAATAAAGGCATTTATTACATTGTACTAAAGTAATGTTAGTCAAGATTTGACGCATTTTGAAAAATAAGAATCCATCTAGAAACGCTATGATGTTTAGTTGTAATTCTTAAGAAGGTAATAAAAACTCGAATAGACATAAAACGATGAGGCTGGAAAGCAAAAATGTACGGATTATATTATAATCTAAAATTATTATAGTGCCCCAGCATACAGCAAAATAATTATATATATAATACATACACACATTCGAATTACAAATAGGGGTTATGGAGTTTAAATTAAATGAATTACGAAACATAAATATACGGAAGTAACAAAATTCATCTAGTGGCAGATTCTGATCATGTCTTTCTCGAATGTTCAATAATTTTTATCAAACCATTCTTTCCTATTTTTTTTGCGTTAAAAAATATCAAGTTTCGTTAAGTGGAACAACAATACAAGACTCTTCTGTTAGATACCTAGGAATCCATCTTGATCAGTCTTTAACATGGTCATCACATATAACGGCAGAAAGGATTGAATTAAATATAAAAACAGCAAAATTAAAGTAGTTATTAGAACCCAGATCGCAACTAGATATTAAAAATAAACTTTTATTGCGATACTTAAACCAATCTGGCTATATGGCTGCGAGCTATGGGATGCTCCTCTAAGAGCAACATTCAAAAAATACAGCGGTTCCAGAATAAGATACGACGAAGGATAGCTGGCGCTCCATAAAGACCTTCAGATACAATATGTGGAACAAGTAATCCAACGAGCTGCTCGCGATTAAACTCACGAAAATCCGCTGGCAATAAATTTGTAAGTTCAATCGGCGATTAGAAGGCTGAAGAGAAAATACCGACTTCAGATAATGCTTTCGGGCTGCCATCATTCATAACTTGAGAGTTCTGTCGCTGGACCGACTCCTTCTAAAAAATGTTTATTTTTTTCACATTCATTACATCTGGTTGGTGACGGGTTGTACACGTCAGTTCTAGATTAGAAGAAGATAAAGAAATCTCTTTTTTGAATGTTCTTCTTGTTGTAAACAATAAATTATTTCTTACTGTTCTTAATGCTGATTAATGCGTACGATTATATTCTAAATGTTCTAGTACCCATCTTCAAACATAATAATCGTTTAGTCGCATTATTTCTTTATCTTTTCGTTTTGGAATTATACATTAAATGTTTCATATAGATAAACTAAATGGAAGCTTAGTAAAAAACTAATAAATAATTAACACGATTTGGGATAGTACATAATGTGACATTTGGATTAAGCTGTAGATATGTAGAATTGGATTATCTTCCTCCTATCGTTTTTGCCAAATTTCTAAATTGTGTCTTTTTATAATTCTAGTGTGAGAATTTAGATTGAATTTTGTTATTATGTAGTTCGTTTCTTCTATTAGCTACTGATTAAGATATGGAGAGCAGTTAAAGTTTTTAAAGACCAACATAACTGTTCCACTGAACATAAGATAGGAAGTACAGTAGCAACAATAACTACAGATGTACTGTACGAAATTACTTCGTACCCCTGCATGCACTTTTAAGAAATTTTCTATGCACACTGAAGTTTTTTTTTTGCCGTTCTTGTTTTTATGTTTAATCTAGTGCAACAATAGTGTTCTCAATTAGTGATTTGTATAATTCTGTAGTTGTAATTGAAGTCACGTGTAACATTTGACTGTATTTAATATCAATTTCTTATATTATACCGTCCAGATGGTGTGTAAAAGTTAATTTGTTATCTTTGATAATGCTCAAGTATTTCAAATATTCGACTACTTCGAGAGTTGAATTTTTAAATTTTACCTTTTCTTCTTTTTGATTTTAAAGAATTCGTGAAAAAGGCGGCAACACTTTTTTCTATTGATAGTTTTAATTTGACCAATTCCCATATTTACATTTTTATCGTAGCATAATTTCAAGACTATTGAAAACTGTTCCACAATACTGAATACTTTCTTGCGGACAACTAATATTCATCCCTTTTCTAGCTGACACGTTCCCTATTTGTATAGTAATCTTCGTGTTAGTTAGATAATAGTGGATGATTCACAATTATCTTTTATTTCCAAATCACAAGCTCTCTAGAGACTTAAACAGAGTAAGATATCAATAGTTGTCGAAAGTTCCTTTTATGTCCACTCTTATGGCGATTACTTTTTTCCTATCTGATGTTTTTCAGAATTTTTGTATGGAGGGGGTTTGCACAGTGGTTTATCCATTAAACTTTACAACATAATTTTCATAAAATAAAATTATCTTAATTTTAAGTATACGAGTATGTTATGTGTAGAGAGTAAGAAAGGTATATTGATAGGAAAAAGAACGTGTAGGGAGATGAGGTGATTATAGAAGGTGCCACGAGAAGAGCGGTAGTGTGAATATTCCATGAAAATGTGATTTCTGCGATACAGTGGATATCTGGAGGATGCGAACAGAAATCCGCAGTTAAATATTCATTTTGATTTTAAATTTATAAATAATAATGTTTTTTAAACTCTATATTTCACTTGTTACTTTTCAATAAGTTTGTTTTATTTTAGTCATAAAAAGTCCTGTTTATGGAATAACAGTTTCCTCGCATAGGAATATTTATGATTTATATTCAGTCCTATTCTTTGTATTTGTGAATCAGTATGTGTTTACGTGTCTTGTTTACATGAGAATATGGGTATGGTATTTTTGTTTTTTCTTCTACTCCCATGTGTGCTTGTATTATTGTATTTCATTAGAAACATTATTTTTTTTTTGTTGGTATTAGTAATTTACTTTTCCACTTTTAATATGATTTATATTAATTAGCGTGTTGTGTGAGAGTGGTTTAGTTTTATTTTTGTTCATACTTTTATTTGATAATTGTTCTGTAAGTGCATACACTGTAATTGGCGTTTTTCTGTTGTGTACGCAGTAATGTTTTGTAAATAAATAAATATATATATATATATATATATATTAAAATGATAAAGAGAATGAAATTGAAAATTAAAATTTGCTACATGAATAGCGTGGTCGAATCTACCTTTCTTCTAGTATGTGTCGTCTTATCCATGACGACGGTTAATGCACATTTATAAACCACGTAAACAACCACCAAAGAAAGTTTCTATATATTTCTTCGGTAGCATTTTTTTAGTTTTTCTAAATTGCGTATTATTTTCTTCAACAGTAATAAACACGCAGAAATACGGAGAGTATCGGATATGAAGGAAGAAGTGTATAATATTATTATATATATATATATATATATATATATATATATATATATATATATATACGCGTAAACGATTTAATGAAAAAGAATGCTAGTAAATAAATAGTTAGGATGAACAAGGATAAAGAGAAGTCATAATAGCCCCTTATCTAAATGAAACCACTACACGAGTGAAGGGTACCGCTTTATACGAATATATTATATTGCGGCCAAAACCGAATGATCGTCCGAATGTCAGCTTATTATTAAATCGGCGTTGAAAATAAAATAACTCTTACTAATATTTAAGCAAATAACTATACTATACCATGTCACCTTGAAATTTTCGATATCCTTACTATTAACGGCACGTAATATTCGTACGTTACGTTACTACTAAGAATTCGTTATTGAAATCAATTAACAATATATATATATATATTTTAATAAAAGGACATGTATATTACAAAGAAAAATAAAAAATATTATATATATATATATGTATATAATTTCTAAAAGAAAAAACAATAAATAAAACTAATAAAAAATGGACAAGACTAAGAATTCGATTTACTTTCACTAGACTTGTTTAGTAGCTTAAGATTTCAGTTAAAAAACGATTGGGATGCATCTCATTCATTGTTTATGTTGGACACGCTTTCACTAGATTCTAGTACTATACTACACTACTATTACCACGACGACTCTATTACTACTACCACTATACGCTAGATGATAATTTTACAATTATAAGTAAAAATTATCGTTCGTGCGTACACAAACACACACACACAAAAATAACGATACGTTTCATTTTTCTTTTTGTATATAACTGTTCACGATTCTTTAACTTATCTTTTTTTCCATTTAAAACACGATTTCCTAAATTAAAAAAAAAAAAAAATAAAAATAAAAATAAAATAAAAAATCATTCTACTTCATTTTTATTTGAACCGTTATTAATTTACGTTTAAATGAAAAAAAGAAAATTATTATTTTCGTTCGGCTAGACGTCGTATTATCGTTTTTATTTTTTATAACAATAATAATAATAATAAAAGGCAATTTGTTCGTTGCTTTCGATATCAATATTACGACCGTAATCGATAACAAAGCTGATCGCTATTATATATTGTTATCGATTGTTATCGCGTCACGTGCGTTAAACTACCGTTATAACAACAACAACGTTGCACGCAATTACGTCTTTTCTCTCTCTGAAAGTATACGTTCTTACAAGAAGAATGGTCGTCATGTAATGCGAATTGACAATGAAGAAAGTGACTAAACTCATTTTCTTCTTTCGCGATCGCATAGTATAAGGATGTAATATAATTGCGCACACGAGGAACATATTACACACACACATATATATAATATATATATATATATAATTTTAACACACGGGTTACGTTAGGATAAGGCGCATGTAAGAGAGAGAGACAGAGCTAAAAGAATTTAATACTTGTACTAACTTCTCATATTTTAATCCGACTGTTTAACCTACTCTAATCCTAACATTATTAGGATACTTATTCAATAACAGTAGACTTCTTCTTGTCCTTAGATAACCTATTTTTTTTTTACGATGTTCGATCCTTTAAAACTACCATTACAATTGGCTTAGTTCTGTATTTTTAAATTTGCACAGCTCGATGTTCCCGTATTTTTCATTGTGTCCTCGGTGAATGTTTTCTCGGCTCTTGCACTGCACTTCGTTCGCCTTTCATTTTGCATTTAATTATTATTTGTACTAGCGTTTTATTAATTACGGACTAAATGTCGTAACAATCGCGCTAAAGTAACGAAAAAGCATTGTAGAAAATAGCGTTACAAATAATATTTTACGGAACGATCCCCTCTAGATGTTCCTATGCGGTACGTAAACATTTAATGGTAAAATTGCCAAAATAAGGGGAATTTTGTCAACGTAAAGAATGCTTAAATTATAAAAATATTTATGTAGCGCATTTATCCGTCTACTTTTATATTTTCATCTTCTCGATCTTTTTAATTTTTTCAACTACAACTGATGATTTGCGACTGGAAGAATTTAAAAAAGGACTTCTCCATTTTAATAGTAGAAAGCACGGTATATGGAATAGACGGTAGGTATCACGAACTAGGTGCGCAGTAGTCAAACGAGATTGTGACGTAGTCGGTACCCATCGGAAATCCAGTTTTGTTATAGAACGGCTCATTTCGTTATTTCTAAAGCGTCGTTTCATATTATTTCGCGCGGTTTTTGATTTGTGTTTATAGTATTTTCTTATTTTTTAGTGCAGAATTCCTAATTTTATCTTTTAAAGTATTTTATTTCTAATTACTATCAGGGTAAGACTGAATAATATTTTTATCTCACTGATTCTTTGATATAGACCTTTCGTACATAAATTGGTTAAATTTTTTATTATCTTATTAACATTTATATTATGCCTTGTTGTGCTATTTTCGGGTGTTGTAATCATAGCCGAGATGCTCATAAATTAGGTATTAGCTTTCATCGATTTCCTAAAGATGAAGTTCTTCGAAAGCAGTGGTTGCATATGAGCAGAAGGACTGACAACTTCAATATTGAAAGCGCTCGCGTATGCTCTTTTCATTTTAATGAAAATGATTTCGAACGTGATCTGCAATCAGAATTACTTGAGAACAAGACAAAAAATATATTAAAAAAAGATTCCATTCCTCATTTAAGGATACCAACTTTGACTAAGTTTAAGTCGCATAATGAAAATGAACATAATGAAAGACAAATTAAACTGGGACTCGGATGATGATGATGATGAAAAATTGGACCACGTTCACGGTGAAGAGAAAGATTTGTTAAAAATGCTAGCTGGTTATGTTGCATATCGAATGAAAAACCGAAGATTAGATACTGCTTTTGAATACGTCCATCCAACAGAATTCAATCCACCTAAAAAAAATTGACTGGCTCGCTACAATATCGAGGGGTGCTTTAATGAATCCAACCGATCAATGGATAAACATTATATACAATATGGAAAAAGACTTTAACAATTACCACGGCAGTAGCATTAATAAGAATTCGGACATAATGAAAACACTGATAAACGCATTGTGTTATGTTAGAGCACGAACATTTATCAGGATTAAGACACTGAACAAGAAAAAGTCCAGAAAAAGAACAACTCACAGAAACAAAAATACCGACGATGGACGAAAAAAGAGGAATAAATTGAAATTGCACTAACTACAATTCGTCGAGTGAGAAATTTCTTTATGCACCTAAATTTTTGTTACATTTTATTATTTACAATTTTACATGTTCATAAAGTAATACGTCTGTGTATCTTTAAATGCACACATATATATACTCCCCAAAAGTCACGATTTAAAGATATTTACTGTTTGAATTATTTTAAAAATGAAACAGCACTAAACTGATTGCGAGAAGTGGTAACACAGCTGTGATTAATACGATATTAAAATAAATTATTTATGTAGAAGAGGAAATAAAACAAAATTTAAAAAATAAAAACTAAACTAGTCAAAAAACCACAATTTAACCAAAAAGAGTGTTCACGCGATGTTTCTTCTATACAGAGGCGGCGTCTAGTTGGGTACCAATGACGTACTAGTTGCCAACCGGTATGCGCGTGATACCTACCGTGTATTCTATATACCGTGGTAGAAAGAATCCCCACCGATTTTACAATCCTCTAATATCTTATATCTCATGTATTTTTTTTACCCATTCGTATTTCGTTTAAACAACTCTATAAACAATCACACTGGAAAAATCAACTCGTGCATTCCGAATTTGTCAAGCTACTATCACTTTTGATCGCGTTCACGACTGTAATTGTGTAATATTTAAACAGGTAAAATCGACTTTGAATAGAAAACAAAGCTTTTACTCTATTTATTCACTGTACATTAATAAGAAAAGAAGCAGTTTAGAGAGTGATTATAAAAAGAGACGACGAAAATCCACCGAACGAAATAAAACTTACAGAACCTAATAATTATATATACTTTCACGGAAGAGATGATTTAGTAACTTGTTAGAATTACTCGCACTCGGATTGAAACATATATATATATTCTAAATATGCATTGCAATTTTAAACTAATGTTTAAATAATCAATATATACGACTAATTATATAAATATTGAATCTCTTGTACCGTAACTCTACTCTTAGTATAATATTATTATGTACCCCAACTGATGCAAGATTTCTACCAAACGAACTAGCAAACAAAACAGCTAAAGAAGCAGCCACTATTCAACCATATCTATTAATTCCTATAGCCGAATCTTATGCAATCGCTTCCTTCAAACATGAAACAAATAAAACCTTTGTGATCTATGGAATGTTATTTCTAATCACCTTATAGCTATCCGTTCTCATGCGAAATACTTGGAGATCTTTTTTACACAGTAGGAAGGAACAGATAGTTCTAACTCGTTTTCGCATTGACTTATGGCTACATTATAAATAACCTACCATCGTGCGCTCGTTGCGTCCAGACACCTTTAACACTCCATTTATTTCTTGAGTGTCCACTCCACACACCGACCTCAAAAGTTCAGTTGCAATTAACTATAAGAAGTTTTAATCGATGACGCAATTGCCAGTACAAGCAGCTCTTCAATTTCTATGAAATGTACATATGATCAACTTTATATAATATCCAATAATTAACTTTCAGGTCCTCCTACCCGTGGCAGCAGTACATGGTACTTGACAAAAAAAAAAGTAATTAAACACGTGTAGATATTAGTTTGTTAACTAATTTTTATTATTTATATATATACATATATATATATATACATAACATATATATATTAAACATAATTAAATCGTCCGGGTTTAATCGCTTAAGACATACTAATATCTGATAGTGTGTCGAGAAAATGGCATGCCTCAATATTCGGATGTTTATAGAGTGGTTTTTCATGCTTAAACCGCCTCAGATTCGGATCTGCATGCAAATCTTAGTTTCTCTGATCTGATACCAACCTGTATTGATAATTGTACGAATAACTTTATTTTGATTACGCTGAATAACCATTCGGTTAGTAAGCTTCGCGCATCTTCAAAATTAGGCCTCATACTTCCAGATAGGTTTGATGATCGACTAGTAGAGTAGTCGTTTACTGTGGAGATTGAGTTGTGAATTTCAACAGCCACCACATTTGACGGACTTCAAGTCGATTTTATTCTTCTTTCTGCCTCACATAATGCTTCTATGTTAAATTTCCATCAAGAAGTATGTGCTTTGTTCGATAAGGTTGTTTCTCTTTGTGCTCATTATCGTGTTTATATCGTCTTTCGATATCGTGTTAATATATCGGTTTTTGATAAACTTTATTTCGGCTTTATATCTTATCGTCCGACCACAGCGCGTGATTGTTGCTAATAATCGATAACGCAGCGGCGTCATGCCGCTTTATCATTCTCGTTCGTCTTCTCCATCCGAAAAAACTACTCCATCAGACACAAATTTTCAAGGTAATATTACTTTTAATAATCGTAGTACCGAAGATGTACGTAATATCTTATCAGGAGTAATACACGCCGATATTAATAGAGACTATTTCTGTTCTGTTACGTCAAACGAACGAACAACTTCGAAAATAAATCGATTAAAACTTCCTTATCCGATCCAAATATTAATTCATTAACTCGATCATTCCTTCTCTCCTATCTCTCCCAAATCATCCTCCACAACGTCAGTCTCAGTCAAATACTTACTCCTCGATAGCCAAATCACATCACACTCCTAAAATTGCTCCTCTCATAGAATTCGACTACCCGGACGAAAATCAAGGAATAATTTTTCCGTACATCGAACATGCCACGTTAAACGACTATTTTAAATCCCTTCTTCCCAGTATCATGCAGTCACAAAAAATTATCGCGGCGTCGCGAATTAGTGGCAATCGTGTATTAATATTCCTCAAATCTCCCAATGATGTAGTCGATTTTATGAGCGTTGGAGGTATCACAATCATCAATGATCATCGGATCAAAGCTAGACGATTATCTCCATCTACAAAAAAGATTGTTTTATCTAACGTATCAGCCGTAATCCCAAATACTTCATTAGAACACCACCTTAAAACGGTCATCGGCTTCACTCTCGTTTCCCCAATCACCATACTGCGTGTCGATCCGTCCGACGACGAATTTGGTTATATTATCAGTTGGCGTAGACAATTTTACACGACAAATTTTGATGAAATCACCGTTCCTCCATTTTTCTCAATTAATTATCGAAACCATGATTACACAATTTTCATCAACACTGACGATTTGCACTGCTTCATTTGCAAGGAGAAAACCCACAAAGTAGCATCGTGTCCATCAAACACCGTCAACTTTGGTGTCCAACCCCCGACAGATAGAAGAAAAACTGAGGAGACGCCCCACAATGCAGCACCGTGCCCATCAAGTACCGAAAATTTTGACATCCAGCCTGCTACAGAACGAAGGAAAACTGAAGAGACTAAACAACCAACTGAAGCAGAAATTGCGGATCTAGCCAACGTCATGACAGTAGCATCTAATGCCACAAAAAAACGTGGTTTACCTACATCGCCTACAGAGTCTGATAATGGAAAATCAATGGTAGTAAAGCGATTGCATGTTAAATTAAAAAACACAATTTTATCTAACACACACAATACAGTAACTTCTGGCCCTTTACCTCCAATCAGCCCATCTGCTATTACCACCAATCCTGATAATTCACTCTCTCCGCCATCCAGTATCAATCCATCTCGTTCACTCACTCCACTCACCCATTCCACCCCTAAGAATCGCTCTCGTTCCGCATCTTTAGCTACAAGAAATCAAGTTCTAGAATTCCTTGCCAATTCTTTGCAGTTGCATCCGCCACCACCAATTTCTATCGGGTCAATTATTTCCTTTATTAACGATACATATGGAAACAACTAATATTCTACACTTCTACATAAATATCAAATGGACGGCAAATTATTATCCAACTTGTTCACCAAATTGTACCCATTGACCAAAAATAAACAAGTGAAAACACGTCTAACAACTATACTCAATATATTAAAGGATACAATAATACACACACACTCTCACCCATCTTTAGTAGTATTAAATTTCATTATAATTGATCTTATAAGGTAGTAGTATATTAATTTAAAGAAAATTTAACTTACTTATTACATAATGTTTGGTTATATGCATAGTTTAATACAATGGAACTTTCGAGGTTATTACACGCACTTAGAGGAACTAGAGTTATTAATTTCCACATATAATCCTATGATTCTATGTCTGCAAGAAACTCATTTCACCCCTCTGCATAAACCTTCCTTATCAAATTATACCTTCATTCGCCACAATTATATACACAACTATAATGCGTGTGGTGGTTCATCTATTATCATTCATAACTCACTTCCATTCAAACAAATACCACTTCAAGCAGACTTACAAGTATGTGCATCCGTAATATATATACCCCATCTTACTTGTCCGATTATTTTTGTTAATGCTTACATCCCTCCGGACCAACAAATTTCTGCAAATGACTTTAATTTTTTTTTACAACAGCTTTCACATCCAATAGTGTTACTGGGCGACTTTAATGCACATTCATTGTATTGGGGTTCACAAACAAATAACTCACGTGGTAATATACTAACCAGAATTATTTTAGAAAATGACCTCATACTTCTCGACCCAGTCTCACCCACATATTTCCACTTAGCATCAGGAAAGTTTTCAACAATCGACTTAGCCTTTTGTTCCCCATCCCTTTTCCCCAAGTTACACTTATGGGTTTACAATGACTTATGCTTCAGTGATCACTTCCCCATATTTATATCCTTTCATATCTCTCCTCCAATCCCATCACAACCCAAATCACCATCCCTATGCATCAGTTATGCCGATTGGAACAAGTACAAAAATAAATTTAATCTAATAACACAAGATCATCAGTCATTTTCTGACAACGTCTACAACTTCACATCAGCAATGTGCCAAGCTGCAGAGGATTCTATTCCAATATTTGGTAGACGTACAAATACACATACTGTTCCTTCATGGAATAAAAATATAGCAAATGCTATTTCTAAAAGAAAACGAGCATCACGAACATTCAAAAGAACAAATACTCTCCAAGATCTAATCAGCTTTAAAAAAGCAAGAGCTGAAGCCCGTTTACTAATCCGGAAAAGTAAGACAGAATCACTGTCTAGATTGGTATCAACCATTTCACAGTCCACTTCAACATCATTAATCTGGGGAAAAATCAAAACATTAGCGAATCTCAATCACCCTCACCCTCCCGTTACTTTATTAATATCTGACCAGACCATTACCGACCCATTAGAAGTTGCAAATCACTTTGCAAAATACTTCACTATTCTATCTTCTACCGCCCCCCCAATCACAGACTGAACAGCAACTGATAAAAACTCCTATTAAAAAGATAATCCCATATAACAAGCCCTTCACAATTCAGGAGCTCAATTTTCATTGGATAATAAAACAAAATCTTCAGCTCTTGGTCCAGACCATTTACACCCTCTCATGTTCAAACACCTCCCTAATACTGCCAATTACACCTCCTTCAAATATACAATCATATATGGGAAACAGGGTCAATTCCCCTGGAATGGAATTCCCAAAAGAAAAAAGCAAAACCATACATTAGATAGCTACTCGACTTCTATTCATCTTGGAATCATTAAACCTCCTTTCTTCCTCCCAAAATGGGCGGTCGCCAAGGTAGATCGTCCCTTAACCACCTCCTATCCTTACAGAGAAATTTTAACGGTCTTTGCTGCAAGGCAACAAACATATTCTCTATTCTTTGACATTGAGAAAGCATATGAGAGAATGAGGCATAACAATCTTCTCACAAAACTAAACCGGGTGGGCATAAAAGGTAATATGCTAAAATACATCACAAATTTCTTACAGGAGAGAATAATTCAAGTTAAAGTTCTGAATACTCTTTCTCTTCCACTGCCTACCCCAAATGGTCTACCTCAAGGCTCCCCCTAAGTGTTACTCTTTTTTTATTATACATCAATTACATTTGTTCATTAATTCAACCTCCATTCCCCATACGATTATTTTTTGATGACATAAATATCTCCATCTCATCCAACAACCCCTTAGTTGCACATCAACTCATTCAAAAAACACTCACTCATCTTGAAAATTGGATCATTGAAAATGGGCTATTATTCTCCCCTTCAAAAACGCACCTCATAATATTCCACAGAAAACGAAACATAACCCCTTCCCACCATTAATACTTTATAATACCCACATAAGTCCTTCCACAAAGATAAAATTCTTAGGCCTCCTTTTTCACCCACAGCTGACCTGGCGACCTCATATAACACAGCTTAAAGCTAAATGTTTGAAATTATTAAACATTCACAAGTATCTCCCCAAACCATCCTACAACTTAAATATCAAAATACTAATAAATTTCTACAAATCCATGATTCTTAGTAGACTAAACGATAGGTGTGAAGTTTACTCCATAGCACCCCAAAAGCTACTACAATGCCTAGATCCCATAACCATTCTGCTCTTCGGCTAATTCTTGGCGCTCACCGCACATCACCGGCTGTGAGCATGTGCTCCTTACTAGGGATACTCCCACTACATGACCATAGAGAATATCTAACATTTAAACTAATACTCCATTCCATCCCTATACATGACTCTTATCCCAAATACCCATTTGATCCTATCCCTAGCCTTACAGCCACTCTAAATGATTTCAACATAAATTACAGCATTTATAATATGACTAACTCAAATTACCCAACTCCTCCCCCTTGGAAAGGGAATATACATACCAATATAATCCTCCTGCAATATAAGAATATGGTCGAGCATGAGCTCATTACGAAAGCAAATAACTTAATAAATAGCTATTTACCAACATTGTTATGTTTTACTGACGGCGCCAAATCCTTATCCCATTCTATTAATAGCCCTGCAGCATGTGCATTCTCCGTTAACAATTTATACTATCCAATACGACTGCATGATTCTTGCTCTATATATGACGCAGAATTATACGGTATGTTTTTCTGTCTCCAGCACTTACTCCTAAATCCCAGTGACAGCAAAACTTCAATCGTTACAGACTCTCTTGCCGCTGTATAGGCCCTCCAGAAAACAAAATCAAAGAACCATCTAATTAACTGCATACAATTGTGGGTTCCAGGTCATAAGGGATTTTGGGGAATGAAGTAGTAGATAGGGCAGCCCATTCTATACTGTGTTCCCCTACAACCTATAAGACTGCCCCGCCATCCCTGTACTAAACACAGCCCTCAAATACTTCTTCACCACAACTGGCAACAAAAGTGGAATTCATACCACCATAACTTCCTTCTTAGCATCAATCCAATGTACGATTCTGGGAACCATCTGCCAATTTAACACGTTCGAATTACATAATCTGCCTTGGTCACATATCACTCTCTCATGACCATCTTCTCCAATGTACCAATCCCCCGGCTTTTTGACTCCCAAACCCCTCTCTTATCTGTCATATTACTGTACTGTCTTTACCGAGCCAATATCCATCCGCGTACTCTATCTGCTTTCCTCTCCAACAGTTCTTCAACTATTCCTTCCCTCAGTTACTACATCTAACTGTTAAATCACCAGTGCCGTAGAGTAGCCTCGGTAGTTAAACACGGCACTATAATATATATATATATATATAAAAAAAAGAAGAATGTAGTCCGTGATGTTTAGCTGAATTTTAACACAGGTTATTGATGTAAACACTATATTGCGGATTAACTTTTTTTTTAGAGCGTTATTGACGTGAACGGATTTATACTTATTGAATTTTATTCTTCATTTCTTCTTTCTTGAAATCTCGCTTCTACTTGTGAATCACTCACAGATAATACTGAAGTATCATTGGCAAATATTACTATGGTGATGTCATCCATTAATGGAATATCAGCCGTGTAACAACACTATCTCGTCGTATACACTAGCATGTGCAGAATAAAAAGTTGACTTCGCTTTTGAATGGATTGAAAGATATATATATTAATTTTTGTTGAACACAATTTTTATTTTACAAACACGTCAATCAAGACCATATACTGTGAATTAATTTGATCATTTCTTGTTAGATACACCGAACTTATCGAGTCGAATTAAATTGTATCCGTTCGATCTCGAATTGAAATATTTCGTTTTGGGTTATAGGCACGCGGTTCGACGATTCGTTTACGAAAATCACGGTCTAATGCGTCGAATGTACGGCGAACAGCGTCACATATCGGTCCTAAGAGCGGAAATCGATTCGAACGACGTAGACTATAGTCAAGAAGGATGGCAAGGTTACCACGAATCGCCTTTTAAAAAATACGCAAAACCTACACCGACTCCTCTTAGGCAAGCTTCAGCTTCGACTACGTTTACCACATCGGACGTATCTGCATCTACTCTAATTATCAACGCTAGTAGCGCCATAACGACGAATTCTTCTTCATCTGACAACGCTAACGCGACTACAACCGAATTCTATTACGGTAATTCGACGAATTTAAGGAATAACAATTATCCGGAATACGCGATAACATATAACGTAACCGATAACGACGAAGAGCGAGAAGAAAATGAAAGCGTAGTCGAAGAAGGCGAAGACGTTACCAGTACTGAAGAAACTCTTTTGGAAACGACTACAACCGAATCGACATCACCAACAACATCATCATCATCATCATCATTACCGTTGTCGTTGACTGCAAGTACTATGTCTAGTATAGAGACGATGTCCAGAACTACGCAACCGCAAATTTATCAAGAAACACCGCCGCCTTCTTCGTCCGCAACGGAAACGCCAATATATAATAAATTACGAGGAATGTAAGTTTTTAACGGCATTTTAAATTTTAATACATATACAAATAAAAAGTTTCACAGAGAAAATATTCAAACGGAGTTTAATTTAAAATTATTCTTTAAAAAAAAACTCCATTACAAATATTTATTATTAAAACTGATTTTCTAGTCATTGTAAACATTGGCGTAATTGTTGAAAAGATTTTATCTACAGACGCACTAACCTGTGATTGTTTAATTTCATAATACATACACAATTTGTAAGGATACGCAATAAAATGTCTACACGAATTTATTAGAAATAATGATCTTGATCTTTAGCAACGCGTGTCCTGTAAAGCAGGAAGTAGTAGCACCATTTTGGGCTAACAATACCAGAGGAGAAATTTTAGCATTATTGAATTTATATCCGTTCGAACAATACGTCCATTGGGAAAGATGCACGTAAGTATCGAGAAATAATTTAAACAACACCAGTTAATCAATGTTAAACGACGAGAAGTTATTGCGATTTCGAAAATAATATTAAAAAAGTGCAAATCTAATTTATTTTGAACGTTTTACTAAAGATAGAATTACGTTATTTTTTCTTTTTATTAGGACTCTCATTTAAAAAAAAAACTTTAATATGTCGAGGTTGACGTTTCGACAAACACGTGTACCTTAGAACTGTTCATGGAGAGTAGTGAGATGATTATCGATATAGTTGTTTAAATGTAGTGAGAGAAACGACGTGCAGATCATTGACAAATTCCAATAGTCTCCGCCGTTTTATTGCTAAATATATGCACGACCCGGGTTATGTAGTGACGGAGTGCGGCTCTATCGGCCTAAAGGGTCCCAGTAGTTGAACCCGTGCCTATAGGAGTACACAGATATTGATCTTGTGCCCGGAGATATAAACGCTCAGTGTAACTAAATACAACTCACCGGAATGCAAAGAAGAAAATAAAATGAAGTCGTCCACGTTAAAACGGTCAGGTGTTTTCGGGACAAGCTTCGGCAAACAAGAATAATGCTGATATAATTTTTTTATTATAGCGCAGGTATATATAGGATTAAAATTCTATTATTTTTGAAGGTTATTATTACTATCTCTTAATACCGGAGTGTCCAGAAATCGAGCTAAACGGAAGACAATGTAAGGGCAAAGGAGTAAAGTCAACGAGTTCAGTGAAGAACATACTTTAGACGTGATCGGACAATTTTTGAATCGAACAATACGATGATCACGTTGATAAACATACAACTTATCGTCATCATACTGTTCGTTGTCGAACATCGTAACTGGTTCTTTGTATTTTTTTTTCGTGCAAAGTGGGTTCCCACTTTGGAGGCACTAACTATACGCAAGGTAGACACATATAATGTCATACGAAGTGAGGTACCTCTCACTTTCAATGTTAATTAAAAGTTATGTAATGTTGAAAAAACTGTATGCTACAAACTGCTCGGGATGAGAATCGAACGCTCTAAGAACTATGCAATTGTAATATATATATATGGCATTGGTTTAGTTTTTGTCAACATATAATTTAAAAAATATAATAAACGGGAGTAATATTTCAGTAGTAGTAATACAATTGAAGTTTAACTTCTAATCGGCTTTTATTATTTGTTATATAAAGATACATTGATATATATGATACGGATCAGAAATAAAAATTTGAATGCATTAGTTCATTTGACCTTAATAAACTTAGTTAAACTTTTAAGACATGTTAATGATTAACGTAACACTGAAGCTGTGAAGTTATATGTGAATGAGTATAACTATTTATATACATTTTAATATTATTATATGTATGACTATTATTAATATTATTAAAGAATTTTTTTTATTGTTATACTAGGCCATTTCAAACGAAGGTCTCTCTCAACTGTTTCTAATTATATTCACCATATGCCATTCTATATAGGGCTCTCGTTTCCAAAAAATTTCTTGAAATCGTCGTTATATACGATTTTGATTTTATCCTCTTTCGACATGCCAAGAGCCATTCCATTAGTTTCTTCGTCCACCAATCATCTTTTTTAGATGATGTTTCGGTCGGTACTGTGGGAAATTTTTGGAAGAGTCGTTAGTGAAATTTGTGTAAGGTTTTGGACAAGTACACTTTGGTTGTCCATACCATCTAGTTGACGTGGTTATATATATATATATATATATATATATATATATATATATATATATATATATATATATATATATCCTAAAGGAGAAAGCGAGCATGTGCTTAAAGTAAACAGTACTGCAATTGAACGAGTGGATAGCTTTAAATATCTTGGAAACATATTAAGTAACAATATCAGTCTTGATAACGAGATAAACGGCAGAATACAAGCTGATTTAGCCACTGTAAATAGGCTAAATAAAACACCCTTCAATAACAAACACATTCTCTTGTCAACCAACCTGATAATTTACAAAGCTGTAATATTACCAACATTACGGATCAGAAACCTGGGTTCCATACAAAAAAAAACATACGCTCACTTGAAGCATTCCACCAGCGTTTATTGCGCAGAATACTGCGTGTCCGATGGCAAGATCGTGTGTCAAACCGTGACATTTTACAGCGAGCAAATTGTCAATCTATTCAACTGTTGCTTTACAAGAATTGTCTACGATGGTCCGGACATGTTATAAGAATGGGTGAAAACTGAATTCCCAAAAAGGTTTTCCACGGTCAACTGTTGGATGGGAAGCGTCGTATTGGACGTCCGCAATGGTGGTACAAAGACTTCTTGAGGGAAATATTTAAAGATTGCGATATAGATCCCAAGAAATTGGAGAAAGTAACAATAGATAGGAAAGGATAGAAATGTGCAGCTACAAATGGCCTACAATGTGCAGATAAAAAAACTAAAACCGTGGCAGATAAGAAAAAACGTAAGGAACAATATCCAGCAACACTGTCACCTTCAAATGTCGCGCATGCAGCAAGGATTGTACTGCGAGTATCGGGTTACTTAGTCACCTCAGGACACATCAATAGCGGATGGTACTCCATACTCGGACACAAGTGGATAAATTATATATATATATATATATATATGTATATATATGCAGATATAACCAATTTTGTTAATATATATATATATATATATATATATATATATATTACTTTTTAATCAGCGTGTACAAGAAATATAGACCAACCACTTAATTAATTTTGTAACTAATTCTGGCAGCTTTGACTATAGGATAAACGAATGCAATTTTTTTTATATATATTATAATCTTCCAACCAATTTACGATGTAAAACGTGTCTGAATTATTATTCGCAAATGTTAAAGTTAACATTTTCCAATAATAATTTTGACTCGCTAATTGTATCCCGTCGCGTAGCGATATATTAGCATTCTGTTTGCTCAACTAAAATTCGAATCCCACCAGTGGCGAGAATTATTTAACGGTTACAAATGCCTCTAGCTAATACAGTAATATCTACTTAGTCAGTAATATACTACTAGCTCGGTGGGAAAGTAAATAATGGCAAGTCATCATACATTACCTTGCTAAAGGTGGGTTGTTCGACCGATGCTCTATCAATTTTGGAGGAGAATCGGCTAAGCCAAGTCTCCTAACAAACTTTCTAGTTAATGGTATTTTACTGATACACATAGGTTACAATTCGCAATATAATAAATTTCAATGTTTCTTGAGAAATTGGAAATAGTTTTATATCAAACTGTTGAATTGTATGGATTTAGAAAGTTTTATTCATACATACATACATACATTTATATAACGTGAATCACGATGTTGCAACAAAAATAATGTAACCAATTTCATGCACTGTTCAGGCTGTATGGCTCGATCGAAAAACATCTGTAAATTTAATTTGGTTATATCTTATATCAAACCATTGTGCTGAAGCAATCGATCTTTTTGCACGGTATTTTTGTGCCCTTCTCAACACTACATCTGGAATCGGTTCAAGATTGAATGTATGTCCCAGCCGCGTATACTAAAACTGAAAAAATTCGTGTACGGACTAACTTTATTTTAGTACTTTTCCTCGTGAATTTATCCATACATTTGATACCACTTAAACTATTTTAATATGTTTTTTTTTTTTTTTTTTTAAAGTAAGCAGTGTGTAGGTAAGGTTCAAATCTTAAGTTTTACTACCTCTGTTGCACACAATATCTAATATATATATATATATATTAAAAAGAACAGGGCGATTTTTCATTAATACACGATATTAAATCACCTGTCTGATAGATATGAAAACAGACAAATGTACTGTAGACAAGGATGCCGTTGCGAACAACAGTATCGTCTGCACAGATTACTAGCGTATGATCCTACGGATGATTGCAGAGGCATATTCTCGGACTGGTTTAAATTTCCATCTTGTTGCGTCTGCAAATGTTACGATTTACCGTTAGACTTGAGAATTACGTCGAGGAGTCCGCGCCGTAATAAAGACGACCTATCTTCAATTTCGTCCTCATCGTCTAAGTTTATCAATGCGGACCGATAAAACGGCTGACGAAAATTGATTACGCTTATTTTACTTCTCGCCAGAGAATACGCGAATGAATACATTTTAACGAACACATTTATACGAGGACTCTCACGGAAAAATTTTCGTATTCGCGTTCGCGTTTGATAAGATTCAACTATTATATATATATATATATATATAAATACATAGATTATATATATATAAATACATAAATACATACATTATATATATATAATACAAGTCGACGATCCACTTAATAGAATAAAACGTGAATTCTAAAAAAAAAATTGTCGTTAAACTATAATTAATAACCAATCGGATCGCTAACTAGCGATTAGTAGCAAAATATCCGCACGATAAATTTCCATGAAAATCGTCGCTATACAAGATTTATTATAAACTCTCTCTCTCTCTCTCATTGTAATACGAATTAGCGTTCTAAGCGTTTACATCAATAGCGGAAACGACAATTCTGGTCCGTGTTCGTTTATAAATTTTTACCATTTTTTTGTTTTGTTTTAATTATATATATATTTGATTGCTTATTTTTGTTTTTCTAATGATATTGTTTTGACAAGTTATTTCTAGTTTTTTTTTTTTTAATCTCTATATAGATATTTTGTGTTACCTTCCTATTTCAGATTTAAATATGTATATATAATTTCGGCTCGAGATACGTTAATGTTTCTTTTTATATTATTAAACTTGTTACTTTTGTCCATGTTTATTTATAATTTTATCATTGTATTTTCTCTTCGGCTTATTTTGTGTCGTATTAATCGCGCGCGCATACAATTATAATATCCATGCAAAATGTTCGCTCGTTATTCAATTTCCGATACGACTTATTCCCGCACAATTAAGTTATTTATACGAATATTTTTTGAAGTTTTAAATTTCGCATGCAAAGTAACCTACTTAAACACATAACTCGGAACAGGAAATACGCCACATTGCAGATCATAATACAAGGCAAAATAGAAGGTAGCAGAGGTGTCGAGGACGCAGACGAATGTCATGGATGAAAAATCTTAAAGATTAGTTTAATATGTTTGACACGACTATACTGGTTCATACGGCACGAGATAAAGAAATATATCGTCAGATGGTCAACCACAACCTTCGGTAGGAGACGGATTTACAAGAAGAAATTTCCGATGAAAAATATAAAAAATTATTTACAAAAAAAAAAAAAAAAAGTTAAACATCGCAAAACAAAATATATTAATGTATTAGGTCATGTAATTTCGGGGAAGGACAAAAAGTTAACAAAATAATCAAATTATTAATTGAAAAAATAAAAATTATAATTGTTCAAAAATAAATTTTCTATTAATCCACTAATATCGCTTTGAATGATTAATTTTATACGTATATGAAATTTTAAAATTCGCTTTAGTTTACTGTCCCAAGTATTATTAATTAAAAAATACCCGTTCACATGTCATATCAATACATCATTTTTTTACATTCTCCTTACTTTCTTTTTTTAATCGCTTTAAGAGTCTATTGAACGATCATTAAGGTTAAATTTAGTTACATTTACATCGACGTAGGCAGACTTACACACCCACATAATGTATGTATGCATTATATGCACGCGAGAAAATTATTAAACACATCCCATTTTTTAAATTATACATTCAATGATAAAATTAAATTTTCGATCAAATCTAAGAAAGTACATATGTACATTTCATCTCTTCATCAATTTTGTATCAAAAATTACTACAAATTTGTTGCAATCGAAACAAAACCACACAGTGCTACTACTGCATTAATTTTCGCTATATTATTCCGACAATAATCATGAAAATACTAAATCCGGTTACATTGTTTTCCGTTATTAAATTATTGGCATCCTTATTTTACAGTCAAAAGAATAAAGACAATTACAATTTTTAGTATTTATTATTGAATTTAAAGGATAAATTTAAAAAATATTAACAATACACGAAGTTATCAATCAAAATTAAGGCAAGAAGAAAATGCGATATATATTAAATATATTTTCGACCCATGTCCATAAGTTATTTCTTTCACGTCAACAACTATAATCTACAAGAAGAGGCATGAGTATTTTCAAACGAAATTTTTGAGATTTTACAACTGATAGGTTGTCATAGATAGGGAACAGAAAACTTTAATAGATAATTTTAAAAAATATATGCAACATTCACACTGTTATACTTTGTAATATTATGAGAACTATATATAACGTATAAACACGAATTTACGGTTTACAGATATATATATATATATATATATATATATATATATATATATATATATATATATATATATATCAGTAAATCCATGCATTTAACATCTTTTTTTAGTTTAAATTTATTCGCGTGAACTTAAAACACAAAGTGAAAAGTATTTTTATAAATATTGGGGGCCCGTCATTAATATTAATATAATTTTTACGTTCCAGTAATTATTATTATTATTTTTTTTAAATTTACTTATGTACTAATTTCACACAGTTTATTCGTATGTTGTCAGATGAACCTGATAATGAAAAGAAATAAAAAATAAGTATCCGATAATAAAATTTGATTAATCATTACACATATATTACAAAACACACATACACATATATATATAATTTTTTACATTAATGGAGCCGAAATATTATTCAATATTAAAATAATAAATACCTGTAGACCTTCTTTAACCCAGTTTGTGAAGTTGTTTAGCATCTTCGTGGAATTGTAAAGTTCTATAAAACTTTAAAACATCTGGATTCGCCCAAACGTACTTAGGATCAAAATCTCTAACTCGAAGCGCGTTCAAGCTTTGAGCTCTGGATAGTGCAACGTATGCTTGTCCAGCTTCAAAAACTCCACTTAAAGACATTTCGACGCAGTCCAACGTTAAACCCTGTTAGCCGATCACGATACAGACGTTATTCAATATGAATAGAGTAATGAATATACTTTCAGGTATACAGATGCAAACGGAGGTAAAAGTTTACTTTAAAATAGGTATCGTGCAGGCAAACTTATTTTACAGGATGTTTAAAACATTAAAATTCATATTGTTTTACCGTTACAATTATTAAACGGTAGTTGTCGCTTAATTAGAATTTTATCCAAAATGTAAAGCAAGTTTGGTCAGAAATCTAAAGCTTAACGTATATATAATATTTTAATTGTATATTTTAAAATAAAATTCAATTCAATATAACTGTTTTGTTTTTTTAATTGCACAATACGCGTGTAAAATAAAATATGAAAATTAAACTCAAGTACTCTAACGATGTTTCGTAACTTATATCACTAATTATATACATTTACCTCTTATACCACTGAGGGATATCCTTCAGTAAATTAGTACACACAAACATAATTACACTTATTGCGAATAAATAACCGCAGACAGAATAAAAAATAATGAAAAACGATTATCATCAAAGAACACAGAATAAAAAATTACTTGCAATCTAAAAAGCAGAGTAATATTTTCACATGCTTAGAAAGATTTCCATATTACTATAAATAACATGTAAAATAATTTTTGAGCCTCGTTAAAAGAGCAATATAATTACAGCAATGAAACGAAAAATCAATTTTCCAAAAATAGAATATCAATACCACTTTAATCATTCTTTGATTAAAAACTTATTTATAATGAACCATCAAAATTATTTGGTAAATAGTAACAGATACTTTTTTGCATCGTTAATCACTAAACACGAATATAGAATTCGTATTCAAAATTTGATTGTAATAGTCACTATCTGTAATGACGTTTTAAGCTTGATCATACACATACTATATATATATATATATTATATATATTAGAAGTTACCCACGGCTTCGCCTGTATAATTATTTTTTTAATACAATATCGCTGTCTCTTTCCTTTAATAATATATGTGCACGCCCCTAACGCAACAAAGGTGGTTTGTATTGCGTGTGTTGGTAGCGAAGGTACATTCGAATCGGAAAACGTGTCAAATTTTAAACGATTTGACAGAGATATCGCTATCTCCTACTTTTTCAAACTTTAAATTATTGTAATTTCTGTCCTATTTGTAATATTAATGTGAAACAAAGTTTACGACGAATTCGATAATATAGGTTATAAGAGCTATGCGAATTTCATTATTATTGCTTTTATAATTGTTGAGTTAAATCGGAATAGACAGACAGACAGTAAAAAATGTTTAAAAACAGATTTTCTGTTTATGCGTGATAAAAATATAAAAATAGCCCAATGCAGTGATTATAATCAAAATATTCGCAAATCACAGACAGACACTACAGTTTTATATATGTATATATATATATCTATATATATATATAATGTTTTTTATTTGTTATTGTCTAACGACGTTAAACAATTTATACATTTGCAATAACATACTTATGGGCCTGTAGTTCTTCAGGGGGAATACATCTCCCTTCTAAAATAACTTTTACATATTTCCAAGCATCGGGTATTTTACTTTTTTTTCGGCATCTACTAAATAGATCACATAACGTATGTTTCAAAATATTTCCGCCATATCGCATCATTTCTGACAATATTCTGTCAGGGCCAGGGGCCTTATTCATCTTTAGTGATTTCAGGACGTATTCTTCATCTTTAGTTATACCGGGAATTTCCTTGTTGTTCATTACATCATGATCGATGTTTCTTTCTTGTTCATCTGGCGATACTTTGGTGCTGTGTATATCCGTGAAGTATCTCTCGACTTCATTTATTTCTTTTTTTTCCTCTACCATTTTATATTATAGATTATCTTTGTTGATATTCTTGTACTATGTTATAAACCTTTTTTAAATATCTTTGGACCTCTTTTTCTTTATTAGATGGTTGTTAAACTTCTGAATATCCCTTCTCATTTGTTTTCTTCAGTTTGTTCAATTCCGCCCACTCGATTAAGTTTTTGTTCGTTTCCATTTCCATTACACGTCTTTGCTGCATTAACGCTATAGTTAGCACTTAGTTTTCTTATTATAGCTTTATTTTTTAGGGTCATCTTAGATGAATATTCCCGTATTATTTCCGCAATAAATGTGTGGCAGTTTTGTCAAAATTATTTGGTATTCCGTCTCTCAATTTTTCCTCCAATTCCTTCTGACATTGTAGCACATTTTGTAATAAAGTCTTAGCGTCATGTGGTATTTTTTAGGTAGCCAGTTTAATTCTAATTTAGCTCTTATTAATCTATCGTCGCTACTCGTATTAACGCTTTTTATCACATCTATATCTTCGACTAAACAACCCTTATTAGATATTGCATAGTCAATTTCATTTTTATACCGAAAATCTGGGCTTCCCCAGGTCCATTTCAGTTTTAAATTCTTCTTGAACAATGTATTCATTGCAAAAAGTTTATTCAATTCAAGAAAATTAACCAATGTTTGTCCTCTTTTCTGGTACCATCCCACTTATTTCTCTTGATCATTTTGTCGTGTCCGAATTATTGCGTTGAAATCTCCAATAATCATCGTTAATTTGTACCGCTCTTTATCCAATAAATGTTGCAGTGTTTCATAGAATTAATCTATTAGTTCATCTGGATACACTACTATCGGTGCATAGGGATTTCGTTCCTAGGTAATTGAATCATTATGTATGCTAGCTACTCTATCTATTAAGTTGGCGTACTTCAATATTATTACCCTACTGTTTATTAATTAAGAAACCTATTCCATTTACGTTCTGTTTTTCTTGTCCTTTTTAATACAATATTCTTTGTGACTGCGCAATCCCATAGTGTTCTCTCCGATTTTTATATATCACAGTTTATTTTATTTATTTCTTCTTCGAGTTCTGCGAGCTTGTCCTCACTTGTCAACCTCCTAAGATTATATGTGCCGATAAATATTAAATGGTTCTCTTTTTTCATATTTCGATTAGTTTTGTTACATCCAGTTGTTTTAGTTGCCTCCTTTATTTATATTTTTATTAAGCGTTAAGGAGCCTGACAATTTCAGTTGTCCATTCTGGCCTTGGCTGCTACGGCCTTTCTTTTTTCTTACTGTTATGTCCGGTGAATTGTAGCCTAATCACCCGTGCTGGCTAGAACAAATTGAGAGCTCCGGATCCTTGAGAGTACAAATACGATGTATAAATACACCCAATATATAAATATAATACTTTTACTATAGTGAAATATATAATTTTTACAGTTCAAAAGGCATTTTAGTATAAGATAAAAAATGTAAAGGTACCTGAGATTTATGTATAGAAAAAGCCCAAGCCAATTTTAACGGTATTTGGCGACGTGTCAATATTATGTTATTGGGCGTTTTAATAACCCATTTTTCAATTTCTATCGTACGTTTTAATCCGGAACAAAACTGAACTACCGGTAGTCCTTTAAAAAAAAATGAAAAAAACAGTATCACACAAAACATATCCATATGTTAATCCACAGAGTACATAAATATTGAATTAAACATTATTTCAAATATTTAATAAAAGGGATACGAACCATCTGACGTAAAGGACGTGACGGTACCTCTAGCACCGTTTACTAATCCAATAGAAACGTTAATATTTTTCAGTAGCATCACTTGAGCACCTTGTTTCAATACTAACGTCTTCACTACAGATGTTTGCTCGTCCAACATCTTTTCTGGGCCATTGTCAATCGCCACGTATTTTTTTTCAACTCCTATTACAATGAGCATAAATATTCGTCTAAAAGTATCTTTTCAAATTTTAAATTATTAACATCAGCTATTAGCATGGATGGATCGACTGTACATTAACGTCACAATTACTTTATACCGCCATTTGATTTTTTTTGTGATAAGTTATGGAAGTTAACAGATGTATATATGTGCAATTAGGAAAATCCATTATTTGTGTATTTTGTTGCGAATTTTGCATTATACGATGAAATGAAAATATTATTCGGTTCCTACGAGCAAAAATGTCGCTGATACAAAATGGATCAAGCAGTGAATAGAACTAAAATGAAAACAAATAAAAACTTATTCGCGTCCTTGGAAAAAAGTACATTTTTTGAGAGAAAATTTCCTTATTAAAAAATAATTTAATGTCAAAAAAATTTAAATGACGTTTGTAGTTTCTTATATTTAGAAAGTTGATAAATATCGAATATTTTGGAAGAACATTTTTCCATTATTATCGAACTTCTATTATAACAGTTTATTTTTTACTATTATTATTTTTTAGTCAATTTAATTACTACGATTTTTAATTTTTACGTTCACAAAGTTAGTTGCAAATAAACTTTGTCCGCTGTTAGATCGTTGATACGTAACAACTTCGTTTTCTTCTTCCCCGTGTTCTACTCCTACCATAATCTTAAGATGTCTGAAATAAGATGAGACCACGCTGTTTTATGAATACTACTTTTTATTTATATTCCACTTGTATTTAAAAAATCTGTCGGAACTTTTAAGACTGTATAACATTTAAGAAAGCGTTAGTTATAGACTAAGATTTTTACCGCATCTTTTAACCTCTGTGTCACTTTTAAAAAATCACAGTAGTATAGTGTTAAATTAACAATTTTGCATAGTACTGATATGAGTATTTCTTAAGATATTTTAACTTTTTAAATTATTAAATCTAATTTATTTATTTTTTTAATCCGACCAACTTGATATTGTAAATTTTTATATTAAATACACCAATCTGCAAGAGGTATGTGATTTACCTTTCAATTGAGAAAGTTTGTTCTGATTTATAAGTTGCGCTTCCATAGTTTTACAACAAAGCTGTGTAGGTATAATTCCATCTTTTTCTAAAGTATTCTTCGCTGTTGCTTCCAATTGGCGAGTGATTTCATCAGTAACTCTAATATATATAATTAATTAAAGATATAAAATACAAATAAACCACTATCTATTAAATAATTTGTCATAAATCATAAACTTTCATCCAAATAAACAAATATTATAAATATTATTATTAAAGTATTTTAAATATTTAATATATAGATACCATCAGCTTGAAAATGAAACTCACTAATCTATATTTTGGGGCGGAAAAATAATTTTTTTCTCTTCCAAAGGAAATAATTGGATTTTCATCTAATTTAAAATTTATTGATAAATTAAAAATTTGTATACCTGTTTACTTTAAGATAATAAAAATTAATTTACCTTCCTGATCGTATATTATTCAATATATCGATAAATGTATCATCACTTTGACGATAAACTTTTTGCAGATTAAAACACTGGAATTGGCAACGTGACCAGGCTTGAGTTTGAAAACAAAATCGAGCTTTGGAATTTTTATTTATAGGAGGTAATTGTAAAAAGTCTCCACAAAGGATCAACTTAATACCACCAAAAGGTTCGTCATTTTTCCGTACGCGCCTGGCTACTTCTTCAATTTTCTAAAATTAATGAAAATAAATAACAACCGGCAATGAAGAGGGTTTTTTAGCGTATATAAAACAAGCAATATAAATAAAATTCTGAAATATATGTTAAAGGTTTTTCCAAACATTAAAATGAATCTACTTATAAATCCATTTATCTATATTAATAAATCGTGGATTAAACATAAGAAATAAAATATGAGTTAAAAAATGGCAATTATCTTTATTTAAGTATAGCATGCTGTATAAATACAACGTAAATTACATAAGGAAATAAATAAATTATATATATATATATATATATATATATATATATATATATATATATATATATATAGTCGAATCCGCTTATAAGGGTCACATCGGGCGGAAGACATTTGTCCCTTATAACCGGTTGTCCCTTAAAAGCGAATTTTTTAAAATCTCTTATTGAAGCGAGTGGGTGTTAGAATATATATAGTTTAGTACAACTAACATACTTATAACATTATTAATTCGTAATATTTATTTATATGGAAATTAAGAGAAAAATACAGGAGGCATACATAAGGTAAAAGAACCTGACCTGATATTTGTAAAAATTGTTCATTTACTGTAAAAATGCGATATAGTTGTTTGGTGTAAATTCTTCATCTGCTGCGTTTGAACAAAATCTGCACAGTTATTTAATGATGCCATAGGAGCACCTTCATTATTCCTTTGCATAAAATACCGCCGGAGCTTTTCAATACATTTTTTCGCCTCTGCAGTAGACACAGGAGGTAAGGAAATGTCATCCGTGTCATCATCACTTTCTGATTCTTGTATTTGTTTCTTCTTCGTGATATTTTCCATAATTTCGCTATCCAAATCTTCAATATTATTGTCACAGCATGGCAGATTGGCGTCAATATCTGAAAATTGTTCACAGTTGGTCACACGTAGTAATTCATTCGGTGTTTCATTACTTTCCATTTCAACAATTTCATAATCAGGCTCCTTGAAACCACAATGAGCAAAGCTGTTCTGAATTGTCATAAAAGTTACTTTTCTCCAGCTATCAGCAACAAATTGTATAGCCTGCAGTATTGTTATTGTGGAACTGATATCTTTTGCCATTGTAGAAACTGTTACCAGATCGTCTTCAATAGCTTGTAAGATATGCTGTATCAACATCTTCCTATATTGCACTTTTAAATTTTTTATGACACCCATATCAAGTGGCTGAATTAGTGAAGTAGTGTTTGGAGGTAAGAATTCAATTTGAATATTCTTCAGTTTAACGACAGTGTGGTGCGAAGTTGCATTGTCAATAAGGAGTAAAATTTTTCTAGAATCTCTCTGTAATTCTATATCCCAGTTTTCTAACCATTTTGAAAAAATAGTAACAGTCATCCATGTATTTTTGTTTGCGTAATATGTTACTGGCAGATTACTTACATTGAGATTTTTAAAGCAACATGGCTTTTTAGTTTTACCAATAACTAAAAGTTTTTTTTTGTCACTTCCAGTTGCATTACAACAACATAGCACAGTGATACGATCCATAGTTTTTTTCGAACCATAAGTTGTTCGTGTTTGTATACTAATGACCCATCTGGAGTGGCTCGACAAAATAAACCAGTTTCATCCGCATTATAAATATCATTCAGGCTGTAACTTTGAAGGAACTTGAAAATTTTACTTGAACTCCATTGTTCAGCTCCTGTCAAATCAGCGCTTGCCTTTTCTCCATGAGTTTTTTTGAATTTGATATCGTGTCTCCCTTTCCATCGAGCAAGCCAACCATTCGTAGCTGCAAAGTCTTCATAACCCATTTTTTTCGCAAACTCTTCAGATTTTAATTTCAACATTGGTCCACTGACATGAACACCTCTTTGTGTTACTGTGCTAAACCATAAATTAAGAGCTTCATCAACCTCTGGGTTTTTACCTTCTCTTTTTCGTTTCCTTTCCACCACCTGACTTCCCTTTTCAGTACTACTCCATTTTTTACGTAAGTTCTGTTCACCTGTTTTTAAACGTGAGATGGTGTTTTTGGAGACGCCCATGATTTTTGCTAACTCCCGAATAGGCATATTGGGAGGTTGAATTTCGATTTTGTCGAAAATAGAAATTTTTTCCTTTAATGATAAACATTTACGCGACATTTTAATCATACATAAAATTCACCAGAACTAAAAAAAGAAAAGAAAATTTTTGTAAGGAAAAAAAAAACGCACGACGCACTACGGTTTTTGCAGAACTAAACTAAGAACATAACGAGCTATCGGAGAGCGCATAATTAATAAGCGAACAGAGCAAAAAACAGTATCCTCAATGAGAGAATGTTAACACAAGGACATCTCAAACAAAACGAAAAAAAACAAAAATGTCAGGTAAACAAAAAAACGAATTGTAAAAATGGCTAAAATATTTTACTCATTTTTATTCAATTTTTGTTTATGTGAACATTTTCGTTTTACGACCGGAAGTGTCATTTTATATCGGCTGGCTTATCGCCCGTCTCACTATTTATTGCCTTGAAAGTCTGTTAATCTTTGTCCCTTATAACCGACTCGTTGTCCCACTAAAGCGAACTAAAACAACCTTCATTGGATACGTTTGATTCGGGGTTTTACTGATTGTCCCTAATAAACGGTTGTCCCTCTTATCCGGAGTCCCTTATAATATATATATATAAGTATATGCAGATATTTATAGATGAAAAAATATTACAGTCAATATGTAATTTCTTACATATTTTCACAAAATGAGCAAATAAGCATAAAACATATATTCATCTTCAAGATGAATTAAAAGTTAGAAATAAGGAATATATAACGAACGGCATCGCATAATTAAACACATACTATAAATTATACGATTATTCCCTTCGTTCTTTTATGTCTTGTATTTACTTCGGGAATTCATGACTGTAGCTGCCTACGTCGTTAATTAATAAATTTCCTGTTAAGAAAAGCTTGACTTTGTTTTCATGTTTAAGCATGTTGGGTTTTTATCATACTTTTAGTACTGAGTTTTATTCAAGTTGTCCACACCGTATAACAAAATCTGCTTCAGTTTCATTGATTTTAAATTCTTATTTATTGAAATATTTTAAGGAGGTACTAATTTCTGCAATTATCCGTTCACAAATTGTACATTATTACTGTGTTAACGTCATCAAAGATATTAGTATTTTTTTCTTATACAGTCGACTAGTTTTTAAAGCTACATTATGATATTGTAACCGAAACTAGTTAACTAATTTATAAATATAAATAATTGTGATCCTGTATAAAAAGTCTTATTTATATTTTATAAATATATATCACCAAGGAAACGCCAGATATACTATGTGATATTGATACTTATCCTATTAGTATAATTCCACTTACACGGACAAATAAATTAAATATATTAGATAATTAAGATAAAACCAATCTTCAGAGTTATATTTTAGATTATAGTATCTACATTTATATTAAAAAATCGCGAGTATGAAAAGAGTATCCATAAAACATGAAATTATAAACACCGAAATCACAACAGTTTTACAATAAATAAATATATTGAAATTAATGGCTGCTTATAAAAAAGGATATAGTTTGTACTCGAAAAAAGTTTTAAAAATGTAAATAATAACGTGAGAAACACTTGTTAAAAACTCTGTAATTGCGATGATGCACAGAATTTTGACTCGTATTAACATAAAGTTCACCAAAAATATTTGATCAATTAAGGATCTTAAAAACCCGCGTTGATTAGATCTAGAAAATACACACAAACACGTAGTTTATTTAATATGTACTTGGATGGAAAAGTTTCTAAATCGTGAAATGTCTGATCTGTATTTGAAACAAACTATTTTAATAAAGTATTAGTATATTTCAGACAAATTAAATACACAATATAACTTTCAAATAATCTTGCATTTGAAAAGTGTACATATAAGACACAGTACATTATTTAATTTCCTTTATGGATAATCAACTAACTTTACGTGTAATATGAATGAAAACTCAATTGTACGAGTTATTAAAATAAATATTTACTTCAAAGTATTCACCATCTATCATTGAAATTTCATCAATTATAAGATATTTACATTTTCTCCAAATCTGAGCGGAAGATTGTCGGGAGGCTAGTTCTACTGCACGTTCTATCGTTACATCGCCACCTCCGATACCTAAATTTCAATACGTAACATATTTCGACATCACATTACACCATTTAATCTTGTAAAATTTCTAGATTACTTCCAAAAAGTTTTATTGTGAAAAATCTAATTTTTATGCATCTCTCCTGTAATTTATAAAATAAATATTTCAAATATTTTTTACTTTATTCGAAATTTAAATGTATGACTTTGGTTTTATACTTTAATACTGGAAATAGCGGGTTATGAATAGGTTCACCAACCAAAATTTAAAGATGATCATCTCATTAATCGTGAAAATTATTTCATACCAGCGAATGAATGAAGAGTAACTCCGCTTATTAAACTAGCAGCAGCCCCAGTACTAGCAGTAACAGCAGTTTCATTAGGTGGCAGTACGCTTATAATGTATTTCAGTAAGTATGACTTTCCAGTACCAGCACTGCCTACAAAAATATTTAAATCAAAACGATAAATATTAAAGGCAAATAAATAATAGGAGAGAAAATTGCAGTATATAGTGCTAGTACATGTATTGTTATGGTTACATTACGAGTGCATCATTTCAACATTCTTTTAATATTATTTTTCAGCTTGTTTTTTTTTATATTTTTTAAATTAACGAGAGAAAATTAGGTTTGTACTTTTAAAAAAATGTAAATGGTATTTTCAATATAGAAGTTAATCGGTAACGAATAGTAAAATAATTCAAACCTGTAAAAAATATATTTTTCTTTGAAGTGGCTGACTGCACGATATCTTGTTGATCTTGGGTTAATACCATACGTTCAGCAAGTGACATAGCACACTTACGTTTCTGTTTTAAAAAAAATCTCTGATATATAACTTTATATCAAATGAACAGTTATCAAATTCTTAAAATATTATAATTTCATTACTTGATCTACATCATCCTCTTCTAAGTGCTTCTTCCTCTTGAGATGAGATTCAGTAAATTTCTTTAAAACAACATCACCTTTCACTCTTCCAACATCTTTTGCATTAATGGGGCTAATTTCTTCTAAAATATTACGATTACTTGATAATAAGTGCTGTTTTACATTCACTTTCGGAGACTGCTTTTTGCTTGTCATTTTTATACACAATGTTTTCAAAAAAGGGATTAAATGTCCCGTGGGCGCATTTGATATCATAACAACTACGTTACTTTTTGAGAAATTGAAAGTTGCTTTGCCTTCTATAGCAAATTTTTTGTGAATCATAACATCAATCATTTGAAATTTATGTTTGCCTTTCGATGAATCTATTTCTAGAAACAAATCCCTTAATTCATTGCGTAATATTCGAATTATCATCGTGGTATATTTAACTCGATGTAAAATCATCTTGTTATCATTTAACCATTCTATTTGACCACTACATTGTAATGTAGTTACGTCCATATTTTATAATTATGATTTCAAGAACAAAACTACCAATTCAATTCAATACAACATATCACACATATAAATTAAAAACTAAAATATTCAAAATGAACTGCACAGTGCACATCAAAAAATCATTCACAATTGGCGCCAATCAAATATTTTCAGGAATAACTCACGGTATATAGAATACATATACCGTGCAATAACTTAAGTGTCATATTAAAGACGTATATACACATCACATACATCAAGTTTACGAATTTTAATGTTAGAGACCAAAAACCAAATTATATTTGGGGGAAATCTACACATTTATTAATAATGAAAAATATTTAGAAGAAAATTAGTTCAGTTAATTATATAATACATAAAAATCACAAGAGTATAAATAAACACGTTAGTTCATAGTATAAGCCCAAGAATATGGCGTGCATAAAATTTTGTTTGGGAGTTTAGTGTGATACTTGTTTTATTTTTCCAAATATAATTTTCTCAATAGCCGCATACGAAATTCTTCTTCGGTTGTAGGGTGTATTTTATTATTTTTATTAATAACTTTAGGAGAAACTTACATTCGTTTCTTTTGTTTGCTGCTGACTCGAAAATTTCATGAGAAGGAAATGAACGCGCTGAACGACTGCTGCAATTTGCAGAAACAAATGATATGAGAATATGCAACACGTGATTCGCAAAGCATAAGAGATTATATACTTGGGTTATCCTTGAAGAAAAATATAAAAATCAGATACACTTCAATTATTGTAAATAAATAAATAAATAATAACTATATTTGTCAATGCGAGATACAAAAATGCAGTAAGAAACTGTCATACATACCCACGAGCTGACTGAAATATTGCTAGCAGCCAAATACTGAATATTACTTAAGAAAAAATGCCAAGAAAGAAAATTAAGTAACGTACAGAATTTTTGTACTAGAAAATCGAGAAATAAAATAAAAGTACAAATTGAAGTGGAGAAAGAAATATAAAACATGTAATGAAGCAAATAAAGAAAATTAGATCAAAAATTATTAAAATGGGAACCTCTGTGACAGTAAGGAAAAATAAAGAAAAGTATAACTTGAATATATTACAGTTATGGGATGATAAAAATGGTCATGAAAAATATACAATAAAACAGAAGAGGTGTCAAAGGTAGAAAATGCAATTAAGAAAGCGAAAAATAATTAACAGAAATCCAGATAGTAGCAAAGATTTTGATAAATATTACACTAAGATGCCAAACTTTGCTGGCATATATAATGAAGGAAAAGTTCCCGAAGATTTTAAAACCGTAACGTTTATTACAATTTAAAAAATAATCGTGCTAATGAGCCATAACCTCAAAATACTGCTGTCGGTCATAAACAGTAGGATAGAACAAAGGACATACAGCTCAGCCAAAAACACAATATGGTTTCCTTGCAAAAAAAAAGGCACTAGAAATGCAATAACTCTTAGTGCAAAGAACAATTAATGCAAACCGGGAAGTAAGCATGCTTCATAGATTAAGCAAAAGTAACGAATTTCAGAGGTATTGAACGCAGTCGAAGACATCGAGAGAAGAAATCTAAAAGAATAGCTTGCGCATAAAATATAATGCATATTAACCGTTGAGGGAAAAATACTAGTAAAGAAATTGCAAGGGAAAACGATTACCAAGAGCTTTAATAATAAGAAAATTGTCGAAATCCGCCAGGGAACCACAAATATAAAAGATGTTGATATACGCCATCTTCTGACAAGAAGCTACTAAATGGAATTGAATGGGAAAACTATAATTTATGCTTAAATATGAGGAAACCTAAAAGATTCATTCTGGAGTCTATTAAGAAGTTTTATACGTTCGAATTTGGAACACTGCTTCATTGTGTGGGATCCGTAGTATAGTATATAAACATTAATAAAAATTTTGGTATGGCCTAACAAATATATATTTTAAATGTATGAATTGTTACTTTGTATGAATTAATGAAATTCAAAATCTTACAAAGTAGAGACAAAATTGCTAAATTGAAATTTTAGCATTACACATGCAACGGTAGAGTGAAAGATTAATTAGTTTTTAATTCTGCGGTTAAATACTAAAACCGTTGGCTACTTTAATGAGCCAATATCAACTTGTATTGTAATTGTGTCTATTTTCTACCTTTAAATTTTAATCTTGAATGATTACTCTTTAATAGATATATATTGGGGCAGTACAAATGTATACAATTACCTTGTTTAGTATAGTAGACGTATGCGAAAAGTAATAACTCAGCTACCGTAATATTTTTTACCAATACGATATATTAATACAAATTCTGAGTATTGAAGGCTAGAATAGTAAAACAATGATTCGAACATATTAGAATTGTATACTACTTATAGCCTGCTAAGTATTTGCTATATACAATGATAAATTAAAGGTTTCACATTATTGGACGAGAGGAAAGCAGTAAAGTTCTCAACAATGTTCTTCCTCGAGGATATCACCTACACTATTACGACACATCACATATTTAGCAATTTAACACGACAAACCAAAATCACTGAAACAAAATTGAGTTATTATTTAAAGATGTTTGAATACTTCAACAACGGATGGTTTATCTTCAAGTAGATAAGTTCTCTTACACTTTAGTAATCGGCACATAATATTGATAAGAAACTACAACATATATATACAACGAAGCACTTCTTTAAATTTTAAAATTAGCCTATCTTTCTACAAATTAAATCACCTTATTTTATAATTGTCTTAAATTAATAATAGAGAAGTTCATCTGGGCTACCATTCATAATACATTTATTCGATATTAATTAAAAGTGAAGATCAATATTGAAAGGGTGATAAAACCGGTGTAGACCTGCCTTTCATCTTCATAAAACGTTTTCTCATTACGGTTTCTCCTATGGCTAATATTTTTTTATTTTTTGTTTATAAAAGAATGACGAACATTACAGAATGAAAAATAAAACGGTATATTCTATGTGCACTGAAGAATCGATTTTTAAATATTATATATGAAAGTTGTAGCCATAAATTTATTACATACACATTATTTATATATATATATATATTTATAAAATACCTGAGCAGTATTCGTTCTGTATACCTTTCATCACGAGAGGGATAGAAAATCGTATTTAAAGTATTATTAAACAACCGAAACTATTTTTTTATCTTGTTACTTTAAAAGTTTTGAGACTTTATTTATTAGATTTTTAAAATTACGTCCTTTTTTCTCTATTTAATAGCCGTGTGAGGAAAAACTAACGTTTCTTTTGTTTATTCTTATATTTTGTACATTTGTGACACGTTTTATTGACGATGTGTATAATTAGTCGCATTTTTTTTTTACCCCTATTTATATATTTTTTATAATGTGCCCGTGGCGTAGCGATAACTTTGTCGCATTCTCTCAACATGTCAGTCTCATTAGGGACAAATTATGATAAAAATATCTCGAATCAATTCAGTTATGCATACAACTGGTCGATAAATAAGTAACAACTTACTCTGATTTAAAGACAAACCGGAGTAGTGGAAAAAGCAATGACAAATCAATTAGCTTGTCCAGGAAGAACCGTTAAGTCGATTCTCTATGAATCTTCAGATTGAAGAGAATCGTTTAGGCGATGTCTCGTACTAACTTACTAATTCATAAGAGCTTCTTTACTTTACATCCCAATAAATCTTATTCGAGACAAGTTCACTTTAAACAATTAAAACACTCTATTGTACAATCACATTATCATTGTTCTCAGCTACTTAATACAAACTTGTTTAATTTTTCAACTTTTATAGTCATACGAGTAAAGAATAGTTTCTAACGTATTTCTTAACTCAGAGTTTTGCTCCATAACAATTTTGTTTTTCGAAACAAAAAAAAAGAGTTTTAATGTTCTTTTTGACTTCTAATCTTCAGCACAACTTTATAAAATATTTAATTTACCCTTCATATAAATAATATTGCTTATTTAGAGCGTAACTTGACTTAATAATTTTTTTTTAGATTGTGGAATGTAGTGATTTTATTTATAGTTGATTACTAAAAATAATTGAAATCACTAAATTTATTTAATTATGCGAAGCTTTTCGGCATTTCCGCCATTGTCAAGCTATATACAATTAAAATTAATTATATAAAATAATAAAATATTAATTTAAAACTAAGTTTACAATTTTACACAAAAATGTTGTGTAAAATTGTAAACTTAGTTTTAAATTAATATTTTATGATTTTATATAATTAATTTTAATTATATATAGCTTGACAATGGCGTAAATGCCGAAAAGCTTCGCATAATTAAATAAATTTAGTGATTTCAACTATTTTTAGTAATCAAGTATGACTTAATAATGTAATATATATTATGTCTAAGGTATTATGCATTTCTGTTACATTATTTAACGAGTTTATTTATATTACCTGAGCATTGGCGATACAGAAATACGTTTCCTGGGTAGATCCCTTGTTTTTAGATTTATTACCTGTATAATTACTGAATATTTAGGTCCTTTCTATAATAGCATCATTATTTAAATGGTGAAATATGAACAATATAGATGAAAGTACTGATAATAAGGAATGTTTTATCAAATATAATTCATTTCTCGTTAATATAAAATTCTAATATGAAACATCGACTTTATATATATATATATATATATACATATTTGACAGCCGTGTTCATTTTATAATTTCCAAGCCGATTAAGAAAGACAAAAATTGCATTATTCTGTTATTTATTGTTCTTTGTAAATATACTGGATTTTTCACCGAAATGTAATATGAAATTTAAGGCCAAATGGAACGTATGCATGGAATTCATATTTTTAATATAATATAGATAGTTTTTTGTTTAATTTACGAAGTAAATAATTACAAATTTGACACAAAATCCATAAACCTAAGCGACCTGTGATAAAATAGCGTAAATTAGGAACATAAATATTTTGTTAAACGTGTAAAATATTTAAAGACATATTTAAATTAAATCTGCAACGATAATAAAAAAATCACTATACAATTTGTATTCACAATTGCTATATGTGCAATACGTATGTGAAACACCGTAATATATTTACCTATACAACAAAAAGATTAATTAATTATTAATCGTTCACTTAAAAATATTCAAACGAAATTTCATTCCAGCTTGACGTTCCATCTTTGATATATTTGCAATATACTTATTGAGTGTTTCTATACATGTATCAAAATGTTTTTCCTGAAAAAAAAAAAATATATATATATATGAAAAACGATATTAATTGCTATACCAGACTGCGTTAAACTAAACACGTCACTTAGAGTAATTTCATATAGAGTAAACTAAAAGAAAAACAAATATAATTATTACGACAAATAAATTCTGAACATATATATAATTTGAATAAAATTTGTCCACCAATAACGGTAGGGAATATAAAGGTAATCTAACTTCATTTTTATTTGGCATGCTCCTTAGAATATCATTAGTACTTCAAACGAAAAAGCACATAAATTCATATCTAGGTTCCAAAAAATCAAATAATTTTAAAAAGACAACTAAATAATAATAAGAAAAAAAAACCAGTGTAAATGTGGATGATCAAAAAAATTACATTTCTTATATTTGCATATTATTTTACTCAACACATTTGATTCCAGTTTCAGTTTTAATAATAAACATTTTATATTAATAAAGAATCGTTAAAAATGTTTCCTCTCGATTTTGAGTAGATTTATAAGTATGAATTTTCTTTAAACTTTAAAAAAATAACTATTTTGTTAAGAATATTAGACATTCCATACTATTCAGTTTTTTATTTAAATTAAAATTCAACCCGTATATGTACTCAAATTATGCATAGGATAATATTTTGTCTTATCATCACAATAATCCTTATTAAGAAAAAAATAATAATTTCCGATATCTAAAACTTTCTTGCATAATCGAAGTTCATCATTTCTAATTCCGGCCACTATATTGAAATGAACATTATTATTTAAAGTAATGACTGAAATTTTCAATTCAAAAATATTTTTTCTATAGAAAATTTATAAATGCGTTATTATAATTTTCTGAGTACGTATAATTACTTGTGAGTTAATAAAATCAGATCACGATAGAGAACCTTATTTAAAAGAACTAATTTCAATTTAATAAAGATATTCATATTTTAAAAAAAAAATAAAGAGGTTATCATAGTTTTCATTGTACTTTTAAAAAAATTTGGTATGAAACTGTGCATTTTTAATGTTTTTGATTTTCTGTACGATACATTTTCCCATAAAAAAAAAAACAATCACACGATAAATAGATAACTAATAAAAATAAACATTACCAAAAACACTGAATATTTGAAAATACACTATTTATTGTAATAAATTTATAAACGAACAGAGGAAATTGAAACTTATTCGTTTCTTCAGTAAGCTGCACATGAATGGGAAAATCGTAAATTTAATGTTTTAAACAATTCAAATATAAAGACATATTCTACAGGTTAATTGGACATTTTAAAAAAATAGTTGCAACCGTGAGTTTAAGATCGAAAAATTATTGTAAACAACCATATATTTCTTTAGAAGTAAAAAGTTAAATTATTGTATTGTTTATTCCACCGTAAGTGGTAATACAAAACAATAAATTTGAGGTTTTTTGCAAATATTATTTCGTATTATCTCCAATCGCTAAACAAGGTTTTATATTTATTTACTTTCAAACAATAATTATTATATAACTATATATATACATGTGTGTGTTTGAGATAGTAACATTGATTACTAGAATAGATGGGCAACACTTACAGATTTTACAATTTTATAGAATGCTCTTTCAACAGTTTCATTGTATAGTGCGGATTCATTTTGAAGTTCTTTCTTTCGTTCAGTTAATTGGCGTAGTTTTACTTCGCATTCTTGAACTTGAGTCTTCATTTCAAGTTGATTAATTTTCATCTCTTCACATTTACTAAAAAACAAATAGTAAACCGTATTCAATAACAAGTTTCACGTTGCTAACATCAAAGTAACGCATTTCCTTTTTAAAAAAGAAATTGTTATTAAAAAGAATCTGTGTAATTGTAGATAAGAGTAAGGTTATACCAAATCATCAGTTTGGATTTCGAACCCCAGCATTCTACTACTCAACAATGCCACAGATTGGTAGTTTGTTCAGCGGTCTTCCTGGATGTGGAACAAGCTTTCGATCGTGTTTGGCACTCAGTATTAAAATTTAAATTAAAGCAGCTACTTCCACCAGATCTTTATGTATTGGTTGGGTCTTACCTAACAAATAGAGTCTTTTTGATTAAAATCAACGAGTTCGTCTCTGAAGAAAGGAAAATATCTGCTTCTGTTCCCCAGGGTAGTTTGTTGGGACCAATTCTCTATTCAATATACACGGCAGACACACCTGTTTCTAATCAGACAATTCTGGCAGCGATAATGGCCTGTAAATCCAGAATTTGGAAATACAGCAATTCGGGGACATATAGATAAAATACAAAAGTGGGGCAATATTTGGAGAATAAAGTTCAATCATAAAAAATGTCAACATATAACTTTTACCAACAGACCTATTACCACTGCAAAGCTAATAATAAATAATTCTGAAATACCACACAAATTTTTAAACGAATCTCGGTACGTGTCAATATGTCTTCCTCGTTAATAGGAAGAAGATCCACTTTAAGTCTAGATTTTAAAAGGCGGATAAACCTCACGTTTATAGCTCCAACCTGGAGATACGGGATAGAGTTATATGGCAATACTGAAGCAAGTAATCTGGCACTAATACAAAGAAATCAATCAAAAATTCTTCGTATGATGGTCGCGGTTTCCTAAATGTGTCTCGAACCACACTCTTCACAAGGATTTTGATATTCCATTTGTTAAAGAAGTGCATGTGCAACAATATCACAGATTCTTTAACAAACTTCGCCTAAGCGATAATCTGAATGTACTTCGGATGTTCAGATACACGCTGCCGGGCAATCCTAGAAGACTAAAAAGAAGATGATGCCGGGACGCTCTTCCTACAACCAGTATAGTAGTGCGTTTAACGATGTCAAGCATGCGTCGACCATCATCTAGCTAGGTAGCATATAGTTTATATGCTTCCAAGTATCCGAAAGATAAGCGGCTATGTCAAAACTTCAATAAGCGTTAATTATCAATTCTACTCTTACTAAAACATATGTTTAATTTTAATTAGGCTTAGTGCGAAGCGAAAAAACAGTTGTTTATAAAAGAAGCTGATAGTGAATGACAATGTTTAATGGGACTTTTCTATTATGGAATTCATACGCCTTAATTACTTATTGATACTTCTATTTGTGAGGCTTATCCCAGCGTGACAGCTTGGTGTTGAATACGTCAAACAAATTCAACTTAATATCGTTTTTTGCTATTTTATCTTGATGTAATTTCTTTTTCAAATTCGGGTCGATTTTCCGATAAATTCTATATGCCGCGATTATTGAGATATGTGAATATATAATCAACCGATTATGATTCGTTTAGTTACTAAAACACAACCGTATTATCCGCAGGATACTTATAAAAGTTAAGCTTAAGACACACTATGTAAGAGAATACCAATTTTTCGTAACGGATAACAACTTAACATACAATTCAATATTTTTCCAAATAGAACTGACGGTATGGAATATTTATAAGCAGCTGTAAATACAACGTGTTGTACTTTCCTTCATAGTTAGGTGGAATCTCGTTTTTATACTGTTTGATTTTTTTCCTTCTTATACGTCGATAAGTTATTTTTGAGTAACTGAACTCAATGTATATAAAAAAGAATAAAAATACATTTATTATTTTAAGTCTATTCGATTTATATATATTTAGTTTCGATGAAAACCAATACATGTTTTGTCCCGAGAAACGTTGATATTTGAACATATATATATATATATATATATATTTTTTAAATATATAATTAAATATGTTTATTGAAAAAAGTAAAATGACGATTTAAAAAATTATGCGTGAAAATATTACTTCTTTAATGAATTTAATTTGGCTTCCTGTTCTTGTTTTATTTGTTTCTGATATTCTTCAAATTCTGACATTACCTTATGCTGATTATTTATATCATTTGATATTAATTCTTCTTCGCGAACCATTTCAATTCGTTGATTATTCAATCGTCTTAGTTGCGATGAATAAGAATCCATTAACATTTCCGATTCGCTGAAAATTAATATATATCGGCGTTAATTTAACTCGTAATAAATTAGTTGAAAGCGAGTAGCGACATTTGATGAAGCAGTGTTAATATCGAGGTCCGTTTAACCGCAAGCAAAATGATACTTGATTCTAGAGCGCAATTCGATATTTTTAGGCGTATTAATATTAAAGCTATTCCGTATACAGAACAATTATCAAATTATTTTAAAAATAAATTTTAAATTTGTCAAACGTCGTTTTGAACAAAAAGAAATACTAAATTTACTTATTATTTACTAAACCAAAAATTCATGTAAGCGTGTAAACATACACGAATCGGCAAACAAAATATAAACGTATATCATCATAATACTTTTAAGGATTTTTTAAATAAACCTTTTAAATTTCCAAAAATTTTATTTCTGATTAGTTTAATAGCAAATATCATCGTGACTTTTTGTATTCTTTCAGATATTGAAAACTATTTATGATCGTCGTCGTAATCAGAAATTGCATTCAATAAAAAAATTGTCAAACAGAATAAATTAAAGTAGCTTCTGATAAAAGTATACACTTGAAAATACAGTTAATAAACTAGAACATAGAAAATTCGATAATCAGATTAAATAATTTTCATAATTATTAAAATGTCGTAATAAAAAAAATTAGTTAAAGAATTTTGCACCCGTTAAACGCACAATCACATTTCATAATTAAAGCAAATATAAAAGTATACAAGGAAACAGAAACTGTTTACATATTCTTCTGGGTATAGTTTATCCGCTTTTCATAGACTCAAATATTTGACAAATTTTGTCTCGACTTCTTGCTAACTCGAATGCATGTGTGTTGTACGTGTGTTTGTAGCTCACAATGCATCCACAGATGACCGATAGTGGAATAGCATGCAGTAGATGTGAATAAGGCGTTAGTCAAATAAGCAGCCGTGAACCATCAGGTAAACGATTCCAGTGCTGACAAGACAATAAGCACGAAGTAGCAGGAAGACAGATTGGGAACTGTTTATAAAACTGTGTCTTCCTAAGACTGATGTTTCAATCGTTATTCCAGTAGCAAATAGGTTTTTACCTAAAGGCTAAGGGAGACGACTGTGCCAGAAAATTTGGTAAAATCATTACCAAATACAGGCAACGTAAATAGCAAAAAATTACTTTACTCCCGTGGTGCACATACGCTAAAAACGGTTAGATAACTACGCTGAAGAAATCAATGGAAAACTACTTCGACATACGTTTCAAGAAAATAATATTTTTGTTTTAGTATAGATTCATATTTTATTTCACAGATCAAACGGATACATAATATTAATATAGTCGATTATAAAAAAATTTAATTTAAAAATTATGCAGTGTAAGATACGTACTAGATAGTTTTCCTAAGATCACACAAAAATTTCAGTTCATTATGACGCTTTCCGAAACACTCAACCTGATCAGTAATGAATGCTATCATATGCTTCTTCTCGGCTGTTTGATTAATTATATTATCGGCATCCTTTTTTAGTTCATCGCGATAATTAGTTAGTTGATCAATTTTAGCTATTATATTATCTGGAATTTCTTCGTCCATTCCTTCTAAAGTAGTAATTTCATCCGCAAACTATATACAAATTACAGTTAATCATTATGCACTTTCAATTAATTATTAACATAAAATTGCGTACAATAACGCGACATGGATATTTAAATATCTATTTAAAGCTGTTTTCAAAATTTTATACTGTCAGTACGCTTTTAAAGTTTCATTTTTGATCAATTTCATTTTTTTGTCGCAAATTTATACGTTTGCTGTTTTTTAACAACCGTTTCATCTCGAACCTATATTCTCAGTATAGTAATCGATTCAATAATATTTTATTATTCAAGTTCCTTAAGGTTATTTATCCTAACAAAAACTATGACACAAATATATTTTTTTTTTAAATTAATAAATTCTATGGTCACATGTGAAATATAAACTTAAACATCATTATCTATTTACAAAACATGAGATTAGTTCTTTTGAGTTCTACATTACTTGTTTTAAATTTCAGTTTTTTTATATATACATATATGTATGTATGTAATTAGTACAAGTATTTACAAATATTTTAACGATATTTATAACATTTTATTTAAAACAAAATTTATTTATTTAGTTTAAAGAATTTTATTTTCTATGTTAAAAAAAATAAGATTAAAAACTGAAGAGATATGTTTTTATAGTATTTCTGCCTCGATAGTGTTATAAAAATTCAGAAAATTGCATTGTGATTACTACTTTAAAATAAGTTACAAAAAATGTTAAACTTTACAAATTATTTTTAAGTAAGACAAAAACAACTTTGGTGTTACTTTTGTTTCCAAAAATTCGTACTTCTTCAACGTTTCCATACGATTCACAGATTGCTTTTTAAAGTCGTCAATTTCTTTCAAAATATTTTCTTTTTTTGCTGAAAATTCATTCAATTGGTTCTTTAAGTCATCCGCAGATTTTCCTTGCTAATTGCATATAAAGAAAAAGCAAAATACAAAAATAATAATTCATAATTTAAATATGTTCCGATCTTATTGATAATCTTCTGGCCCATTCTACCATCTTGCATTCCTAAAGAATAATTGAGAGGATAACGGTTTCTTTTTACTTCAACTTACGTTAGAATTTCATTTAACCAACATTTTTTTTTTACTTGATAATAAAAATTTTCCACGACAATTAATAAATTTTCTTAGAAAATTTAGAGATCCCTAATACCATCGTAATGACACCTTTTTTTTAGGAATTAAAAGATTCTTCTACCTGGCGATTCAGATTATTCTTCAATGTATGTCCCAAAACAGATATTATGAAGATAGAAAATTCACACTTATCTTCATTCAGTATTAATTCACACTTCTTTATTACCATCATAAAATTTTTAAGATTTCCAGTTAGCCTTACTTTTTCCACGTATTGTAATAATAATTAAAATATGCATTTGTGTCTTATTTTTGAACAATCATGTCTAGAATTCTTTGTTAGCAAGTAACTCAATCACTAACACCAAATGGAATTCTAGTGGATAGTTATGCACCAAAAGTAATATAAATTTGATCTTCCGGTTGAATAGATATTTTCTCATATTCACTTTTCAAATCAATTACACCAAACAAATTATATTGTAATAGTGGATTACTTCGTTCAATACTAACCTGAGCTAAAACTTATTTAATGTATTTTTTCTTTTAAGGGCTAGATTTAATAGAAATCGGTCTGCAGTTATCCTTTTAGATTTTAAAACAGTGAAGAAGCCATCCTCTAAAGTAGTTTATAAGAAATATATGTACAAATCGTTAACTTGTTTCTTAGGTTAGCATATTTTTAATCCATTAAATTGTAATGAAAACAATTCTCACATCGAATATAAACTTTAATGAACATTAACTACGTAAGCAATCATTGAACCAAAACAAAAACAAACTAGCTAAAAATATGACAATACACATTATAAACATCTATTATGGATATTTATTTATGACAATCGATAAACGGTATACACGCTAAGTTGTAAACTAATTTATTTTGAATTTAGAAAAATATGTGCACACCAAATATAACTTTAATTTGTCAGTTTTACATAAAGCACTCTTGCCGTTAGTAACATACTGTTTGCTTATATTAAATAAATGTAATTTTATATTTTCTACAATAAAATATGGAATATATCAATCAAAACATAGGTTGCAAAATTATATGAACAAAACGTAATATGTACATTTTTGTATCCTTTATAAAACATTTAATTTTACATGCATCTTGATCTGGTTTTTACGAGTCATTAAAATTATACTTACAGTTTCTAATAAGTTTTCATTTCGTGCGCGTTCCGAAACACGTTGATTAATGTGAGCTTTAAGTTCCTCTATACGTATTAATAAATCATAACGCTTTATCTTCAAAGCAATAAGTTCATCCGATTGAAGACGACCAATCATCGTATCAGCATAACAAATAAATTGCAACAATTTGCCCATTAAATGTAAATTTCGTTTTGGTTCTATTTTAAAAATTATAAACAGGATCAAGTAATGAAATCTAGACCATTTTAGTTATGTAAAATTACATAATTACAGAGCAATTTACCTGGATATAACAAGTCACTTAAACCAAAATCTTCAACACCTATTCCTTTCATAAAATAATTAACACCTTTACAAACATTTATGTAAGGTATTATATCGGCAAACATATCAGAGTACGTAATAACTTGCATTTGCGTATGTTGTATCTAAAAAAATACATAAACATATTTATATTGTATAAAATATTTAATTATAATACCGAATAAAAAAACGATATATTTAAAATACTAATTTAATTTGAATGAAGTACATTTTTCAATGTGTTTGTAACGCCTAATTCATTCAAAACAGCGGTGTAAATCTGACAAGAAAAATGAGCAGTTGGATTTTTTAAATCGTGAATAGTTGCTGGCACTTCCGGTAAGAACATTCTAATCATGTCCAATAACTTTTGTTCTACAGACATTTTTATTATTATTACTACACAATTTAGCGTAAAAGTAAATTTGAATCACAAATTTTCAAAACACCATTACTATTGCCGCTTCTTAATCTTACTTAAAGTCCAGTTGATTAAACTTCCGTTAAAAATTAATTATAATTTGAATTTAAAGATATGTTCACATGACTCCAGCGCAAGCGGTATTTTTAAAAAATAACGTTGAAATCATATTTTTTCACATATATATCTTTTGTTGAAAACAAATTCATTACTAATTAAATTTTAATTATAGAGACAGTAAACCTAACGACGTTGAAAAACTCTCGTAGTTACTTTGTGATAAAATGTCAATAATATTTGGTGGAATATCATTCATGAACCGAAAAAGAATTACTAATGCAAGCGCCCTACGACATTGAAAATTACGCTCTCTTTAGCAAATATTGAACTAAAGCATGCTATACTTTAAAACAGACAAAAAGATCTACCTGGCATGAATTCACTTCCTCAATCTCTCCATCAGCTACACCTAAATTAGCCTGTAATAAAATTAAATCAATGGAAGCCTCATCAATGTTATAATTCTCTTCGGGCGTTAGGCAAAAAGGGAAATATTATCCTGAACCGTAGTCAATTAGCAAATTTATTTGCAGAATTATTTGCAGACAACTCAAGTGACTCAAATCTAGATCCAACTTTCATTAAATTTAAAAAACACTATTAAATCTATTCCACAAAACTTTAATGCACAAAACAAAGACAGTTCTCCTTAAATGAGCTGAAATCCGCTATATACAATTTGAAGGACAGTCCCAGTGGTCCAAATAGTTTTTGTATTTGCCTGCTGAAAAATGCACCAGATAACATCATAACAGTCCTTTTGCATATACTGAGTGTTGTTTGGGATGAGGGTGTTTTTCCGGATTTATGGAAAAAAGCGCTGATACTGCCCATTCTTAAGGCTGGCAAAAATCCTTCAACTATAGATTTCTATCGACCAATTTCCCTGACGTCAGTGCTAGGCAAAGTATTTGAAAAACTTGTAACAGGTCGCCTAATGTGGGAGTTAGAACATCCAACAACTAATAAGCAATAAATAATGTTCATTTCGTCCAGGTCGCTCAACAATTGATCAAGCTGTTTACCTCCACAATGAAATATCAAATTCGATAGTTAATAATAATCATCACTTATTAGCACTCTTCTTAGATACATCCAAGGCTTTTGATATGACCTGGAGACACAATTATCCACTCCGTGAACACTACCGAATGGTGTTCCACAAGGTGCTATCCTTAGACCAATCCTATTTAATATTGCCATAAATGATATCTTAACCGAGATAGTAGCTCCAATAAGAGCATCAGTATTTGCAGATTATTTGGTTATCTTCCTACCATGTAGTAATGTACCACTTGGATCAGAAACACTGCAACTCTGCTTAAACAAACTTCTAAAATGAACGGAGTATCCGGATTTCAGTTCTCGGCTGAAAAATCCACAGCCATACACTTCTGTCGAAAACGCTCTTGTCCTCATAATATAGTTCTTTACTTAAATAAAAAAATAATTCCATCTCCTACTACAGTGAAGTATCTGGACCTAACTTTTGATTACAAGTTGACATGGAAGCCTCACATACATATGCTAAAAGTAATTAAAAGTTGACTACGATGTTGTAGTTTATGGAAATGCAAAAGGATGTATTTTACAATCATTATAAAGTGTTAACCACTCTGCCCTGAGAACATGTTCAGGTGCTTTTCGTACGACCTCTCCGCTAGCTTACTGATCATACTCGGCGAAATATCATTCAAATTTCGCCGTTCCAAACTTATGTCATATTTTTACATACTTAAAATTTTTCTGAATCATTCCATCGATCTGTAATGAATCTTAGTGATAAATCCAGAAACAGTCGTTGGACACAAACAATATCAATACTTAAAGACATCAAAGTAGAAGTTCCTCTTCTTTATCAGAACTGTATGCCTGCGTTGCCACCGTGGATCTCACTAAATATGGATGTAAATCTTTCATTACTTAGATCTTCGCAACAACCCTTCTAGTATATTAGATCAATACAACGACCACCAATTGCTTTTCACAGATGGTTCAAAGTCAAATTCTGGTGTAAGATGTACAGGAGCATCCTCCAAAGAAATAATAATCAGATTTCCACTACCTCCAAATTTTTCAATCCTCTCGGCTGAACGTTATGCTATAAAAGTAGTTGTAATTTATATAGAAGATTCTGTTGATAGAAATTCAAAGCAGTCTGTCATTGCCACCGACTCTCTTTCAGAAATCACCAGCATCAGTAATTATAAGCGCAAAAATCAGCATCCAGTGGCTAAGGAAATAATCGACATCCTATCTACCAGTCTTTCCCCTCAACCATTATTTATATGAGTTCCAAGTCACACTGGTATTGCTGGGAACGATCTAGCAGACACAGCAGCTAAAGAGGCGGCTTATATGTGGCCTGCTCCTGATCTTCCATAGATCCAAAAGATATCCGTAGCATAATGAACAACCGCGCGCGAAATGGAATATATTGTGGTTATCAACACCAATTACAAACAATTTACGCTTATTCAAACCTGATACTAGTTTATGATCTCCCCCTTTGTTGACACGACATGAAGAAATAGTCATTCGTCGTATATTACTAGGATATACGACTCTCACTCATAGTCACTTGATCAGAAGAGAATCACCACCGATTTGTTCCTCCAACAATGTTAAATTAACAATAGAACACCTTCTGCTACACTGCCAAAAGTACAGTGCTGAACGTATTCGATAAGGTCTTCCATCAGCATTACAACGATTTTTGTAGCCAAATGCAGCCGGTCCAACAGTAGCGTTCGTACGTGAAACCGGCATGTTTCAACAACTGTAGCTTCCGTGTCCGTATCTCGGGCCTCGTAGCAGTATATGGCATGTAAATAGATCATCATCATTATCATCTAAAGTATGACACGATTGTTTTATCCGATATATAAGTTTGTTATATAATTGTGTTAAAAAACTGAAATCTCTTGTGGGACAGTTTTTTGTAAGACAAATTTTAATATATTTATTGAACAATTGAAAATCGACGTTCCACAAACTGCTCTAATTTCAGTCGTGTACTTAACGTGTACGAGTAACATCTTAAGCGAAAAAACTTTGGCTATGTGTGTGTCAGTAACGGTGTTGATAAATCAATTGAAAAATCCCAAATCAATGTTTTTCAACCTTTTTCATGACGTGGTCTCTTAGCGTGGGAAAAGTGTTTGCAACTTCTACCCTCTGCTGTTTTTAATTTGTATTTTTTGGTACCACAAGTATAGAAACATTAGTCATTTTCTATAATCCGCGCAAAAAGAAATAATAGAATTTTTTTACACCAAACAGGGCTCATTGAAATAGTCCGCAAAAGTCATGTGAAGCACTCGTTAGTGAATAAGCGGATTTTTTTTGTAGTATACAATTCACTTATTATGGAATTTTATTACTGTTGGTTTGTAAATTTTTTATTGTTATGCATGTATATTCATCGACTCTAGTGTTTAATAATTCTTTTTTTAAGTTGTATATATTGCTCTTCCGGTTTATTAGTTTATTACTGATAAATAGTAATACTTGTTTACAACATACTAGTTCAATTTATTTACCTTTACATTTAAAAAATTCTTACACATTAATACGTTGTAATGACTTTTTTATAATTAATATTTCGTTTCTTGATATCATATGGCAGGCCATATATTCAAAAAATAAATTTTGTATCATGAAATAATTAAAACTCTCCATCTCTTATAAAACAAATCTGTAAACATGTGTAGCCTATTAATTTTATAAATATAAAATAAAAATACAATTTTTTCTCCTAAATTCACTTATACATTTTTTTCATCTTCTATTATCAACTAGCAGTTGCAGATTTTTAATTTTAGGTTGTTATTTCTACTTATATTTTTATAATTACACTCTATGTTTTACAATTTATTTGTTAATTTTGAGTATATTTATTCACAATACAAGCATGATTATACTCTTATTTTGTCCACAGTTATTGTTGCAGTCTATTTGGTTGTCTTACTAGCTGTTTTATAATTAATTGTGAACTAGCATACCTATTTGAAACTAAAGTGACTTTTTGTGATTATTGGAAATGGATAAGTTTCAAAAAGATCAACACAATCATTAACATTAACTTCTGTTGAGAATAGTGGAACAAAAAGGAAAAAACTGTTCGTGTGGTAATAATTACTCAAATTTAGATTCACTGCAATTGAAAGTAAACGTGTCGTTTACTTTCAAACATTATCATGTGACAAAGCCATTAAAATTAATGTGCTACCTCAATACAAAATAGCCACATGGAAAAAACAGATCATTGAAATTTTTTGAGAAAAAAATTGGAGGGTCATGTTCAACATAAATGAAAAAGTGTTGCTAGTTAATTATGGAAAATTCATAATTATGATTGGTAAAATTTAATTTTACCAATAATTTTAGAAATATAGCAGATGTTAAGTGAAAAAACTCAAAAGTACATCCCTCTCTAATAATACAATTCAATGTAAACTAAACTATATGATCAATGCCACTCGTGATCAAATCATCAAAAAAATTAAATAAAACAATTTTGTATCCCTATGATATTGCACACAGGTTTGTAGCTTTTGCGGGTTTTCAATCCAACAAAGAACTAATAGAAGAAATGTTTTGTAAAGTTTTTCTACAAATATATCAAGTGAGTTTTTATTGCGTAAGACTACCCAGGACTTCCAGAATCACTATAATTATAAGAAATGTGAATTCTATTAAAACGAAAGTGTTACATTTGTTTTGAAAAATTTGTAGAGACATTATCACACAGAGATTAGACGATTAACTAAAAGTAAAGTGCTTTCAAGAGTTATTAAACTTCGAGATAAACTTTTGCAGTTTTTACAGCAGGTCAAGTCAGTAAATTTAATTGTAACTCAGAATTATTTCAAAACTGGCTTTTCTTTCTGAATCTTTTTGAGCATTTAAATATCTTAAATAAAAACTTTTAAAAATGGTGGGATGAAAACATAAGTCCATCGCTTCATTTTAAAAAAAAAACACCGTTTATTATCCATCTTTGATTAACTCCAACTGACTCATTTCTATACTGTAGAAGGTAGGTCTCAGATAAACGAAAGGAGAATTGTGTCATTATTTCTCAGTGAAAGAATTTACAGAAAACACTGGACAATATGGATTATAAATCCATTTATAGACACAGCTATAGATGAAGCAATTTTGGGAAACAACCTAAGAGAAATTCTGCTGCTGAAATGTTTCACTTGGAATTCAAATCTGTTACTTTGAAGCCTTTTGGTTAAACAGGAAATACCCACAATTAACATCAGAAGCCTTGAAGTGCTTAGTTTTATTTGCCACCTCTCAAGTTGTAGAAACCACTTGAATTTGGAAAACGATTTAATCTGAGATAAAAAAATTGGTCAGTGAGACAGAGACACAACTGTTAACATTAATGTGAATGTGTTATTTATGATTTGTTAATTCATGTTAACCATTCTAAGGCCTAAACAGTAATTAATGTTTGCTTAATAAATATTAATACTGACGTAGCATGTTTTTTTTTTGTTTTGTTTCAAATTATAAAAGCCTTTTTAAGGGAGCCGCGGTTATTTCAAATTTTAAAGTAACGACTACTACTTAAACGATGCTTTGCGACCCCCCCCCAAAAAAAAACATCTAAACAATGGGAGATATTGATAAATAAATATAAATGTTGACGATTGATGATAAATTAATATAACTTAGTAATGCAGCAAAATTCCAGAAACAAAGTATCAAATTATAGTGATAAGAAAATGTGAAAAAAAAACGAGTTGAGTATAAAATAGCGGAAAATGCATTAGTTAATGAGAGACATTTTGTATGTGCTATTGCTGATTAAACACATGTTGTAACAGCTGCGAACTCATGACCAGATTAAAACAGTTGATTCAACGTCGAATTCTACCATAAAGTGCTGCGTGCATATTAGACGCGCCTCGATCCGTTCGGAACCACGATTTTTGTAAAAATATTTGCATTTTATTGTTCATAAGGTATAAAATTAAAAACCGGTTATTAGCTTAACAACGTTCAAGCTCAAACAAAATAAAATGGGGTGGTTATGTGAAAAAATTGAAACATGTAAGAATTACTTAAAATACTGATAGATCAAGCGTGTGGTACTTATTTAAAATTAGAATCATTCCGTTTAATGCGTTTTTATTCAGTCAGGCTTGTTGCCTGTAATTAAAAAATAAATCGGAATAAAAATATAATACGATACAGTTGATGTACATACAATAATTTTATAAAATAGATCATTCACAGTACTTATAAATACATTCATAAAGTACGAAATTTATGCAGAAATAAAATTTAGGTTTTACTAATAACCGAAATATTAACCGTTTATTATTTAAAAAATACGAGAAATCTATCAAATCTTGATAACTAGGTTCCGCATGATATATCAAGAAATGATCATAGCGAATAACATTCACTTAAATACTAAAATTCGTATCCACTGCGCAAAGTACGGATATATTTATTTTACCTTTTAATTGTGATACATTTGTTCATGCGATACATATTCTGTTTATATGGAATTATTTTAGTTTATTTATTATTAGTTATAAGACGGAAAGATTATTTTTGTTTCCTTAAAATAGTCACCATTAATTTTAAGTCGATAATAATAGTTGTAAATTTTTAATTGACAAAGTAAAATGCGTAATGATGGTAAATGTTGCGAATAATTTCAAATATGGTGCAAACTGATGCGTTAAAAAACGATAAAGATAAATTCGGTTAAGAAATATACGTTGACTGCATTTATCCGACTAACGTAGATTTACGTGTTATTAAAATTTTCTTTTGCTTGATTTCGTCATTTTCTTCGTAAGCCATTTGAGTATGATAACAGTCTTTTAATAAATCCAGACATTTTTTAATATCCGTCTGGTAACTATTGCACGGTAGCGAATTTACTCGAGTTGTTCTGGGTGTCCTTCTGTGCATTTGTTTTTCTACCCACCGTAACATGGTTAAAACAGCATCCGGACCCGATAATCGAAAATTAGCCGCAGTATGTATCATAGCTGAAGATGAATCTACTACTCTGAACGTGCATGCGATTCCGTTTAAAGCTAACATAGCGTCTTCGTTTCCGGCGTAAATCACTCTAACTCGTTCCGACCAGTCAACGCCGTATGTTGTCCTTAATATATGTATGGAAGCCCTTCCTTGATCCCATCTAACTGCTGGCTTAGCCTCAATTGCCATGTTACCTTTATGAGGTTCAAATCCGGCTTCGATAAAAATTTCGGTAGCTTTTTTAACAATACTTTCCCTCAGATTGGTCGGCGTTTTTCGATAATGGAAAGTAAGTAACATTCCTTTATTCTCTACCCAGGCTCCGTCATGACATACCTGATCCTGTAGAAGTCTCATTAATTCGCTCAATTTTTCAGCGTACTCAGTCGGTATTGGATGAATAAATTTAGTACCGTCCGGATGTAATATTTCCAAACCATGACTTCCGGCGTAAGTAATATTTTTTATGTAGACCATTTGCATTAGATTCTTTAAACTACGCCCGGAAATTACGGCAATGTGTACATCCGGCATGTTAGCGAGACGAGTTAATATGCGTCTAGTTTCATCCGAAAGTTGAGCCAAGTCCGGGTGAGATGTTAGATGAGTAAGTGTACCATCGTAATCCAATATTAAACTGAGTTTACACGCCCCTTCGATATGATTACTTAAATACATATCAAAATCTTCCACCTTCAACTGTAACTGAGTACTTAACGGATCTGTATCGTTTGCGTTATTTTTTATAGCCCCCATCGACGATAAAAAAGACTTCATCCAATTATTAACGTCCATACATTGTTCACGATGTCTCAATTGAGCCATTCTTAATTCGCGTTCATCCAGAGACATGGTTAGAGCTCTGTGAATGGTGTCGGCTACTTGATCCACTTCGTAAGGATTCACCAGTAGCGCTTCGTGCATCATGCCTCCGGCACCCGCAAATGGCGATAAAATTAATACGCCTGGTTTTCCGATTTGACAAGCGACGTATTCTTTGGCGACTAAGTTCATGCCGTCTCTTAAGGGTGTTACTAACGCTACGACTGAATCTCTGTACAACGAAGCCAATTCTTCTTGACTAACGCAACCGTAAATATATCGAATAGGAGACCAGTTTGGTTTCGAAAATCTTCCGTTTATTCGTCCAATTAGCTGATCCAGTTCGTCTTTCAATTGTTTGTATTCTTGGACATCTGTTCTAGACGGTACGGATATTTGTAACAATGTGACTTTTTCTATGTATTCCGGATGTTTTTCTAGTAGCCTTTCGAAAGATTTAATTCTATGCACGAGACCTAAAAAAAAATAATTATTTTAATAATTTAATAATTTCTATTTAGAATACTAAACTTTGCTTCGATGGAAATTACACTTTATATAAAATTTAAAATATTGTGTGCTTTTGTTTGATCATAACGATACACGTATGTAGAAGATGTTAACTCGAAAGTTGGTAAGAGACGTCACATAATGATTACAATTAAGCTGAAGATTGGCGGAGAAAAATTATGCATCATAGTATATATAAAAATTATATTTTATTTAAAAATATAACAAAATGTTTTCATATTCTTGTGTCTTCATAGGTATGAAAGTTATTTATAAGGTAGAATTTAAACCGTCTCGTTAGCAAGAATGAGAAAGTTAAATATTAAAATTATATTTATTTATAGGTTCCTCTTCTAAAAATTAATAATAAAAAAACTTCTTTGTGCCAACGTTACACTAACTATTGAATACATAAATGATATGATCGAAATAAATTGAATTAATTATTTAAAGTAATGTGTATTTTGTAGTAATTTAAATGCCCTAAACCTCGTGTATGGTGTTAGGTTTGAATAAGACGATGATCGATATAAAACAATTAAACCTAATTACAGTACTAATGGGTTTTCGCTGAATTTTAAAATCAAGAAAAGAAGAAAGAATGACAAAAATACAAACAGGGAACATCAAATAACTATCCGTATTTATTATAGAAAATAGCTATCGATAAAACTGATCGGTGAGAATTGAGAACGGATACAATCCGTAGAAAATTCTCAACGGTATTAAAAGAAACATATGAAATACATTATTATACGTTGACCGAACTTCGAAGAAATCAGTCTTTTATGGTTGCCATTGTTTTTTACGAAAATTATCAGTATAGCCACATTATTTATTAACCATTTCGATCACGATGTCCACTATATGGTGCGTGAAATTTTAACGTTAACAAAATTTCTATTTTCTGAGGTGAAATGTCTCAATTTTAAAAATATTTATATAAATACATCGAAAATTGTCTACAGTTCTCCTAAGAAGGATATATCGAAATTTATAATTATATATCACAATTTTATAATGTAAGACATTACTTTAACGTGACAGATTTTTTTGCAGCTAATTACTCCGTTTGGACGTATTACTGGTAAAAAATTTAGATCCGAATTGATTCGATCTCGTGATTGATCGCTATCGGTATAGTTTGAAGAGGAAAAAAATTAAACAAAAAAAGAAGAAACTACACGTTACTTTTTTTTTATAATCTAATTGATCGATTTGTATAGCATTTGAAACGAAGTTTACAAGTTACGGACCGATGAATGGATGCCAAAGCGAATGTTTAATATTTAATGTTTAACGTTTAATGTTTAATACTATAATTTATCCAATGGAAGCTGTAATTTCGTTAATTCATTCTGAATAAGCACAAACAATTATATCAAATTTAATTTTACCGGATATTTATAAATTTCTATAAAATACCTTTGGTGTAATCCAATCTGTCCACTCCTAAAATAACTTTTACATTTTTCTCGTCTTTTAAATAGGACGGCGCTTTTTCGGCTAACTGAACGAATCTATCGAACGGGATACCGATCGGTAAAGCTTTAATATGTATAGTACGTCCAGCTAGTTCGATCATCATGTTATTACGATCAACTCGACAACCCAAACGTCGACAACAACAGTCTATGAAATTGAGACAATAATCCTCGATGTGGAATCCGACAAAATCGTAAGCTATAATTAATAATAAAGTAAATAGATGTATTATTATTACTAATTAAGTAATTAAGAATTGACCCTTTCAGTCGTACGTTATCAAATTTTGACACAAAATTATAAATTTTATACACGGATGTTTATTAAATAATACTGATTCCGAGGCGTACTTTTTAAGTTATCTAAATCAGCCTATTACGAGAATATTACAATATTTTTACGTCGTAACTAAGACGATAATTTTTATCGTACGACCAATAGTTTATTATTTCGATAAAAGTTTCAACTCGTTCAGCCACAGTGTCCTCTCTATACGGCCGAACATAAATAATTCTAAGTGGCATTTAGTTCGCCTAGGTTAATTTTCTAAAAATTAACGATTCTCTGTAATTACCTCGAAAGTAATATTGTACGCGAAATATTATACTTCATATTTTTACCTTCCTTAAGTCGTCTAATTGAATTATTTCACAAATGTATAATTTTGTATAAAAAATTGATTATGTCCGATTGAAAGAGATAAATTATATACTCCGTAAAAGTATATGGACGTTAAAAATTCGCCTTTTATCGAAATATTTTTACTGAAAACCTGGAACAGTGCTTCTAATTTAGAAATATCTACAATGAAATATTAACAATTTTTAACATACCGAGCATTCCTTGAAGAATTTCGTCATCCCATGGGAATAGTCTCATTAAATCCCAAGCTGGAAACGGTATATGTAGGAAGAAACCTAATCTACATCGTAAATTTTCTTCTTTACATTTCTTTATTAAAAAAAAAAAAAATCTATTATCATTATTATTACTATTTTTATTTGCCCTTATTATTATTATTATTGCTATTTAAATCGAAAAAATCTTACAAAGATATCAACGATAAGGACAAAATCAAAAAACATAAAAATTATAACGTCTGCACTCACAAACGATCTCTACTCAATCATAACACAAAAAGTCAACGCTTTATATCAGGAATACTGGGAGACCCATTGCGCTCACACACATCTTTTTCAAATCAAACCAATTTTAGGACACTGGAAAACCACAGAACAAAATAAAAGACGCCACGAAGTAGCTATAACTAGATTACGAATAGGCCACACCCTACTTACATCGCAATACCTACTGAACAATACACCTGCTCCAAAATGCCCAACATGTAATACTTCAATAAGAATAAACCACATACTACTGGAATGTGCAAAATATGCAAACCATCGAAACCTTTACAATATATTAATCAGTTCACTAGGAGAAGTACTACAGGATGACCCTCAAAAAATAGATACATTATTAAAATTTCTCGGAGAAACCGGATTAATTAATGCCATATAACTCTAACCTTAGACGCAAATGATCTTAGTAATCGAGCGTCTGTAAATAAAAGAAATTAAAAAAAAAAAAGATTCTCTTCTAAATGTGAGGCAATTGTACGAAGTTGAACTTATTTGATATAAATATTCACGCCGATATAACAAGGTTATCAGCCGACGAGAGAGAGCAAAGATTGCGAAATTCAATAAATTCCATTCCGGTTTACAGGCTACGTACGCAGGTGCTACGCTATTTAATTCGCTACCTCGTGTAGTAAATGAATCGATTAAAAATTATAAACGACGACGAAAGTATTAGCGTATGTCTTTAATTTAATAAATAACGTCCTCAATATTACTTTAAATAGTTTAATTAGTCGGATTTAGATTTAAAAAATCGAATTAGTAGCTTTTTCTGAAAAATCGAATTAGTCAATTATTCGATTATGCCCATCTGTAATTAATACACCTAAAACCAAGGTTACGATAATAGACCGCTAAGATTGTCCTTAATGATGCCGATTACTTGCCAGAGTACGAAGAAGTGGATTTTTTCGTTTATTTAATTACTGTCGATGGATGTTGCTCGAATGAAATAAAAAGGCGAACTTTAGACAAGACTGCAATGATACGAAATGAAATATATAATTCGTAATAATAAGTGGCCGGTAGAATAAACGATATATAACACCGAGTATAAAAGAATCAAAATGGGGATGTGCTTGTCATCTGGCGAGACTCTCGGAACTGCTCACAAGTAAAGTGACACTATGGACACCAGATGGAACTCGCGGAATAGGCAGAAAACCGACACGTTGGGTTGATGATATAAAGTTCGAGAAGATTGGGCGCAAGTAAAGCGGAAAAATGGAAGCAACTTCGAGATCCCAGCAGTGGAGTGAAAATAGCTTAAAAGAAGAAGAAGAACGGTGAAATTACGGAAGAAGTTAATAAAAACATTAATTCTCCCTTTAGATAAAATAATTTCGGAATAACCGCGTATAATTTAGAACAAAACGATTTATTAATAATAAAATAAAACAATATATTAATATTAATAAGGTCAGAGTTGCTTGAAACGTAAACTCGGGTTTATTAATATTAATATATTGTTTTATTTTATTATTAATAAATCGTTTTTCTCTAAATTATACGCGGTTATTCCGAAATTATTTTATCTAATTATGAATATCGACCGCGAAAATAGTTTCAAAAATTAATTCTCACAATTTTCTTATATGCAGCCGAGACATGGACGATTAAAACGGCGGATAAGCAGCAATGTGTATATGGCGACGAAACTGAAAGAAGAACAAATCTCTCAATAGGTAATTAATAGAATTACACAGATTTTAGACATTTTTGGACATATTGTAAGAGGTGAAAATCTAGAAAAAATATTACTGCTTGTTAAAGTATCCAGTACAAGAGTAAGAGGCTAGAGTACCTACTCGCTGAACTGATGTCTTACGAAATCAATTTGGCCGCTACAGCTCAGAACCGGAATCTATAAAGAGCACTCGCACGCCACAACGGTAAGAATTGACCGAATACAAAATGGAATTGATACTCCATAATAATTTCTGTCATCTTTTTAATCGGTTTAACGCGGTAATTTATATCGATCATTTTTCAGTATTTTTTCGAATTTATAACACGTTGTTTATGCTAACTAATCTGTATTCGTCTTATCGTATAAAATCCGTTTTATTGTTTCACTCACTTGGCCGCATCTTCTGCGCTTGTTCGAAATATTAGAATTTTAATAATATTACATTTCTCTTGGCTTGATTTCGGATCTTCGCTAAAAAAATCTTCCGTTCAGAATTAGTTCACTACGCACCACCCTCTCGTACGATTCTGTTCGAAACTCTCTTTTGCACTGTCGCGATCGATTCACGCTGAAAATAATGTTCCACGCAAAACGCGCGCTTCTTTTCGTTAGTGGATACCGTAATAACTGAAAGTGGACAAAAACGAATCTTTCGCGTGTGCACTAAACGTGAAGCACGCGGTTTATGTTTAGCAGTGTTACCAACTGCGCTATTCAAAAAACAAAACCGTCCGTCTTCTTTGGGTTGCCCCGTATCATTTAATTCGATCTATTTGGTCGTGATTTGCACGTTATATATTTTATTTGTAATGTTTGTACAACAGTAGCGAAATAAATTTGATTTTGATGATTATCATTATGATTGAAGTGCAGACGTAATTTTACGTCCACCTCCGTATGATTATCAATGCACCTTGAATTATCGTTCATAGTCATGAATAAATAAACATAGTCGGGTAATTTGATTTTTTTTTTTTGTTTTAATTTATCAACATGTAGGACGTGTGCGAAATTTTTTTTGAGCGACCGACAAAAACTAATATTACGAAATATTAATTTTGCATGTAGGGTTATTCATATTCTAAGAGAATATCTCAATAACACGCTACCAATATTATTATTCTATACATTAGTAATAAAATTATTATTATATGCGTACATAATATTTTATATAATATGTATGTCAAGGTTAAAGCGTGTCAAGTTTATAATAGACCGGTTCTTCGCCAGTTGAAAAAAAATGTACACATTCACAAACAAATCAACGAGTATAGGAAAAGTAAACGGGTTTAAAGGAAGATGGCCGAGTAAATAGTACGAGAAAAAAAACATTTAAAAAAAAGTTAATTATAGCGCAATTTTTAAGAGGTCATCTCAACACTTTATTATGATGAAAAAATAAAAAAATGATTAAATGGTCGGCTTTGAGTTCGAGAAAAGTTTTAATACGTTTTGTAATTTCCTTTTGATCCGTAACCGAAGTAAACTGTTTTATTATTCACTTAACGATGTCTCGGCTAGTTTGAAATGTACAAAGTTAAAAGCTTCTTATCGAGCTGTTCTGTTGAAAGAAATATATATTTTATTGTAATCGGAATCGAAGAGATACACGCGATTTTGCTACAAGGGTGAATTGATGCGGTTGGCATTTTGAGCGATGGTCTTGTTGTTTCGATGACGCGTTTTTAATCGGTCGATTATTATTCCGTTACAAACTCCGAATCATCGTGTCAAGTTTGATTAGCGGATGCCACGATTGAATATCAAGAACAATTCGAGTTAGGGTTATCTGTCCACGTGTGACGTGAATTTACCATCAAGATCGTTCGATTTGAGCCCTCTAGACTTTTTTTTTTTTACTGGATTTTGTCTATGCCAGTAAACTGCTATTATCAACATTACCGATACTATCTCTAAAGATTCAGCCAGATCTATGCGGCAGAGTCCTTGAAAATAGTACCACTCTGACCGGTGTCCACACTATGCTACATTCGAACGATGCAATATCTCGTACATAGCGACATACATCGCCCTTTCGAATAAAGCGATTTTTATTAAACACAGCTGGTCTGACTTCATTTCAACATCGACCCGACTAGCCCTTTAACATTTAACAAAATTACTCAACATTTTCCCTCCATAGACGTCATCATCTAATGAATAAAATCTAACCGAGGGATGCGCTAAAGACGTTCGATAAGAAAAAGTGGGATCCGCGATTTACGCGCGAAGAATATACCGTTCGGTACGGAACTTTCCACCAATCGTCTACGAAGACTCTGCTCTTGAATCGTTTCCTCGAGTACATCGTGTTTCATTATGCATATCCTCGTCCGCGTATCTAAAGTCTCCAGTTACTTTTTTACCTCTAACTTCCTTCTTTTTATTTTACTATATGTTCAGCAGATGTTAGCGCTTATTTGGTTTGGCTTCTGCTCAATTAGAAAATTCTCCAAGTAAGATTTCTATGTCCAGTCCTGCCCGTTTTTTTTTTATTAAATTCTCCAACTGTGTTTTTTCTTTTCTATCTCTTCTCATTTTCCGTGTTCATTAAGTCGCGATAGATTATACATTTCGTTTCTCTTGGCGTGACTGTAATAAGGCAAACTCATTTTTTCCAGTAGAAGTTCTAGCTCGACCTCTTCTTTAGAAAGTGTATCCGACTAAAAAAGTTCTAAATCGTAATAAGTAATTTCGCGCGACTAATTAAATAAAAAGGGAATTCGGAAAACAAGATGAAATAAAGGGAAGCCTATTACAATTATATATTACGTACAAAGACGAAGATATATATATATATATATATATATATATATATATATATATATATATATATATATATATAATATATTTAACTATTTATTTCAATGTAAATCCTGTTCTTCGATATTTCGATAATTTACGAGACTGGTTAATTTTCAAATTAACCGATAAACTAATTCAATTACGAGTTATATACTTAATTCAGAATTAAGGCAGTTTATTAAAGAATTGTATTTTAATAACGGCTGAATTCTAGACATACAACTATTATAAAAACTTACATTCCTGATTGACGTAGCGGCAACCAATAATTGATAATCATGAATCCAGACCAACGGGGACACATCATATTCACCTTCCACATTTAATTTCGCGTTCGCCTCTCGGATAGCCGATAACGTAGACTGAGCGAACTTTTCGTTGACCGTACAATATTTCTGGAACGAATAAAAACGTTATAACGGATTAATTATGCGAGGACATATATGTGTGGTATATATGTATAGTACATATCCGTATTTACAGGTAAAGTAAAAATAAAAAAGAATTTAAATGAAATAACACAAATTTAAATAATAGCAGGTAAAATTTAAAACAAAAAGAATTTAAATGAGATAACACAGATTACAATAAATAGGTATAAGTACGCGTACAGAATAAAAACAATCAAAAGTTACGTATACGCATTAAAAAGTAAAGTTCCGTTAACTCGAAACTGAGTAGCAGACTTTGTCAAAGCTGTTAATTCGGAAGATTGATAAAGGACCGGTCCCAAACGACGCATCGTGAGGAAGTCGATACGCGATAGGTTTTACTTCCCCAGTTTCTTTACAAAATTGGAACACGTTTACCGACCAGTTAGATGGATAGCTGAATCGGTTAAAAGCCTTTTTATCGTGAAAAATGTTCAAAGTATTACCGTTATGCACCGGGGTGAGACGAAATATAGTTCACACTTTCGTAAATTAGTGGTATGTCGGATGTTTACGAAGCGTAATTTTATTTCGTGTGAATTGACTTTTAGCACAACCTTTATTATAGATATATAAATATAAATTTAAACCTTTAGATTGGATATCTTGCGCTGCAGCACTACTTTAATGAATATTTAAGTATACTCAATTAATTTCTTGGTCGTTTCACAGCGACATCTTAAAAATTAATTTTAATCACTCGCCGGTTTTAAAATGTAAATAGAAAGCCAATAAAAAGGGTTGTTTACATTCATTCTGTGTACACTGATTTAGTGAGTTTAATATAATTTTCTGTATCATAGTACGATATAAATAAAGCGGTTTTTGGCATTGTATTTTACAGGTAAGTATTCACTATAAATAATTATCAGTAATTGCAATTACATTCTTATATTTCGGTACATTTTTTTTTGAAAAAGCACGTCAATGGTGAGTGACAATGACGCATTGTGAATATACATCACCGCAACAAAAAATATTAACTTTTCTATATGAAATATTTCTATAAAAATAAAGATTGTTCATATTATTAACGATTACGGGTGTTACATTCTCATTTTCAGATAGATCAGTACGTAAAAGATGATAAAGAAATTTTTAATATGATTGCGAAAGATGATACATAAATTATTGACAGTGATTCGGAGGTGAAATTGTATATAACGAACTGAAAGTATATGGAGGTCATCATCATTAAGTGTCGTCTCCGTATCAGAGGTAGGCGACTACTTATCTATACATATTTTGTTGTACAGTGTAAGTAGCGTACGAGGCAATCATAATATGGTGTTAGTGTAGAAGAACACAATAAACATCTGGGAAAACTGATTGTAATCACTTTTTTGTCAAGTTACAATCCAGCCCCGTGTATTTTTGTACTGTACTATATTATTACTAGCGCGCATATGGTGGTTTGCCATTGCCTTCCACTTATATGGAGAGGTAATCGATACTATTTTCCCACTATAGGTTATTCATTCGGTCACGCAAGTGGACTACACGTATGATTTTTTACGCTGTGAACACGATAGTGACTAATAGCTGGTGAGAATATCGGATTGAAAAAATAATAGATTTATTACATTTTCGTCGGGCAATTTCCGACAGTTTAATATTATGCGCAGAACCAAAAAATAGTAGACGGTCTTTAATTTCTAACCTTGCATGTGCCTGGTTCATTTCATATTCATAGGGAAATTGAACCTTTTGCAGGACTTCGTTTTGATTATATTCGTCACTTTCCGAGAATAAATGATAAATATTTTAAATCGCGTTGTAAATATGAGTCGTGTAAATATAAAACTCATAATTATCGTAAAAAAAAAATAGTTTAATTTATGCTTAACCGGTGATAAAAATTGTTTCGATTCATATCACACGTGTAATGGTTAATTATTTTCTATGTTTATTTGTATTCTTATATTTTCTATTAATTTTAATTTTACTCTATATTATTTCATCTATTTTATATATTTGTTTTTTAAAATAAATTTCATTTCTGAGTTATGTCTGTTTACGTTATTTTAGCCCAGTAAAGTGATAAAATTGTTGTTATGTTTTTCATAGACGAGTTGAAAATGTCGCTCCTCAGCGACACTGTGTATCTTCACTCCCGGCGATGCTGTGATGTTGAGAGCAAGTTTTTTGTAATCAGGAGATTTATATTAGACGACATACCAAATTTCAGGACTTTAGGATAAAAATTGGAAAGTTCCGATGAAAGGGATAAATACAAATATCAATATATGGATGTATGTATTTAACTAAATAAATATTATACGTGTTTCCAAATATAATTCATTGCTAAGTATACAAATGGCAAAATTCAGACGCAATAATAACTAATAAGAATAATAATAACTTGATGATTTTGAAGAAAAATCGCCGGTAACACATCTGTACCATAACTATAACGATGCGTCTATTTAAAATAATTTAAAAATAAATGGACAAATTTAACCCTAAAAAAATTTTATAATTACCTATAAAAAGTGACGAATTACAATATTCAACTTGGGGGGAGGTGAACATAGATATTATACGAAGGTTTCAAAATCGAGCTCTAAGACAAATAACGTAAACGCTTTGGTATGTCTCAAATTTCTCAATACATGCTTACTTTATTCTCGAGCAGTGTGAAAAAATTGCTCAACTTTATTTAACAATACTCCGAAAGCATAAAAGTTCTGCGGCGTGCCGTACATTTGCTCGAGAACTTAGGAAATGAAAACAAATGATCTTTTATTTCTTAGATAAAAAGGACTGAATGTTCTCGCTGATCATTTTCCATACAACTGCTTGATAGTCATCAGACTTGCTAGTTGTAATGTATAATGTAAATAAAAAAATGATTACAATGTCGAATGGATTTTTTAATCTGCGTAACTTAATAATGTGAAATATCTATATGTGCGTACGTTTAATATCAACGTGTTATAGAAGAAGGCAATGACCTATTTCAAAATAACTGATTATATTTAATTCGAAAATTCATTTGTAGTATACGACTATCATAAACAACTTGATGTATACGTGACACGTATGTATATACATATATCTAAATTTATATATATATATGTATGTGTGTGTTGGTATGTATGTATGTATACACACGATGTACATTGCATTCTTCACATTAAAATACTATTGTTTATTGCGCGTGTGGCTACATATATGTTTATTATAGCGTTCTTCTTGTTTATATAAAATAATTTTGTTTATACTTCTACATAATCAACTTTTTTTTTTTTTTTAATTCGATTTTTTCTATTAAAAAAAATCGATCGTTTAATTACGACATAACGAACGTTTCGATAATTAAATATCGTTATTAATTGTTTTATATTTTCCTGGAATTTTTCGTAAAATACAATTTTTCGTCGTATTATTAATGCCAATAAGTAAATTAAGAAATAATAAATCGGCAGCACAAGACGGTATAGTGGCGACAGAGATGATTAAATCAATCAAAAGAAAGTCTGCTGATATAATACGTAAAACCTGCAACCGGGATATGGATCAACGGAGAACTAAATCAGTATATGTACCAATTTACAAGAAGGGAGATAGACATAATTGCCAAAATTATAGACTTATTGCTCTTGTCAGTCACATCAGTACAATAATGCTGTGCATATAATACAAGAACGATTAAAACCTTACACACTGCCAGAAATTGCAATAGAACAGACAAGGCTTTGTGCCCGGAAAACAGCATAATAAGGCAAATAATTGAAAAATGTCACGAATTCAACACGCCAGCAATATTACGCTTCCTAGACTATACAAAAGCATTTGATATGGTTGAGTGGAACATACTGTGGAAAATTTTAAGGGAATATCTGAACATCTCGTAATGATAATAAAAAATTATACGAAGATAAAACTGTGCATATAAAAGTAGATAGACAACTATCGGAAAGTTTTCAAACAAAAAAAGGGGCGAAACAGGGTTGCATTCTGTCACCGATACTTTATAGTATATATATATATAGTGAATGTATTACGTGCCAAACAACTGAACATGGTGGAATAACGATTGGTAGAAGAGAAATCTGTAAGATGTGCAGGTGATACAGTACTATTGGGAGCGAGTGAACTGGAAATAGTGACACCTTTAAAAAGCATAATATTAAATCGTTCGAAATGCATCACCCTTGATAGGGCTGGGAAACTTGCTGAAACATTTACGTGTCTATAGTTGACATCGAAAAAAATACTTCAGTATCTTGCAGCATATATCACAAGTAGTGGAAATAGTGGAAATAATGTAAATGAAATCAAAAGACGAATCGGTAAAAGTGCCCGCAGAAAACTAATTAAAGTATGGAAAGACCATTCTATACAGATGATAACTGAGAAGAGACTAATTGAAACGCTAATATTTTCGATAGTGAGCTACGGATCTGAATTATGGACGCTAAACAAAAGTTAGAAGCGTTCGAAATGTGCTGTTACAGAAGAATGCTCAGAATACCGTGACATATCGATTTCGACAGATCTGGGAACGGAGCAAAATGATAGATTGGTACAACAAGATAAAAAAGAGAGATCTTCGATTTTTTCGACCGAAACCGGTTATTTTTTTGATATTACCTTTTAGAAAATAGAATATAATAGAACTACTTAAAGAACTATTAAGATGAATTTCAAATATTGTTGTATCGTTGCGCGATAAGGAAGCAAGAATTTGTTTAGATAAACAAAGTAACGGGGTGGTCTAAATTTATCGGATACAGGATTTTTTTCAAAATTAAACATCATCGATTAGAATTAAGTTCGAAATCGCGAGAATACACGACGTTCGTTACTTATCGTGAATTATTTCGATATAAACAACTATTTTTTTTTTTCATGAATCATCGATGAAAATAGTACTTAAAGTGAATTTTCAGAATAATAATGTATTGCAGATGATAACAGATCGATAATGATAAACCAGTGATTAGCTATATATGTTGATGACAGATAATTATTATGGCCAAAGAAAAACTTTAACGTGCAGAAATATTAGAATAATAAATCAGGCATGTTGAATAGTATGCTTTATAACAAGGATATACTTATCAGTTTTTTTTCTTCGTTTCTTCGTAATTGAGAAAATTATTCTAAAGATATTTTTAATTTACGTCAATTTTGAAAAAGAATTACAGTCGCTAGTTGAACGAGCAATAAATACGATTTTTTTAATGGCTTGGAATGATTGAATCCTTTTAGACGGTTTAAGTAAGAAAAAAATCCTATTTATTGCTCGTTTGAAACGTTCGGTTTAACGGTAAACATTGAAAAATCAATTTGAAAAATTCACCCGTTATATATCATAGTAAATCAATTCGATCGAAAGAAAGTCGAATTTTCTCGCTGATTCCCACTCTCCTTCCCTTCTCGAACTGTTTATCGATTATTCACTGCATATTGATCTTCCCTCCATTGTTAAAATTGCCCTCAAGGAACACTAGAAAACGGTCTGGAATAACCTTTATAATGTCTCGCATTATAAATTAGGCTAGTTTTACAATATATACAGATGCCAGTTAACCGAATGTTCGTAAAAAATCGTCTCCCTTCTTCGCTATTCCAAATGAACCTTACTATATCCCTGCTGCTCACACTCTACAGATGCCTCGACCTTATTTTGTCGACGCACATATTCTCCGGATGTTCATCACTCTTCCCGTAACGCATTATACAGTCAAATCCTTATCTGTTCTTTTCCCCATAAACGTGTCTTTCTTACTTGCTACTAGCAACGTGCATATTTATAAGTTTATTTGCGAGTGTTAACTCAGCGATTATATTATTATCTAATATTTTATAATTACAATTTGTAATGGGTAAACCTTTAGAAGCCCGTAATAATAATAATAATAATAATAAAAAGTCGATGGAATTCAAGATTACCATCGAACCGTCAACAAAGAATAATTATATAGTTTCCTTAGATCAAATAATTCGATAGACAGTTTAATTTCTGAATTATATACGTTAACGCTTGGTCAGTTGGTCAGAAACGGTTATAATTTTCCATGTAATGATATACACACGGATAATCGAAAAATGATTTTTTATCGGGAAAAGTCTCATTATAATCCAAAAAATTAAACACATTTGATATTGCGACGTCAGTCCGGGAGCATTAGCCGTTGTATAGTACAAATTACGGAAACCGGTTCGCATAGTATACACGCCGGTAAAAGTTTAACGGATACGGGAAAATCGTTATTAACAGTTATAGAAGGAAGTACAAACCGTTTAACTCTAATAACGGATAACGAGACCGATACAATTATTATTTATTTCAGACAATAATAATAAACAATTTAGCATTATCGAGGCTTCCGAGAAGAAATCGAAAACAAATCGAAGTAGAAAAACCGAGGTAATAAATTTACAGGTTGTTAAACTCTGTATTCAAAAGGATCAGAAACGGATAATGAAATTGTCGACGAGAATTATATGTAGGTCGCAAAATATTTTGCTCCGATCAAGATTAATACTGAAAAAACATCGTGAGCAAATACTTCATCCGGCCGGGATCAGCTTTGTCGAACTCATTTTTCGATAGTTTAATTATTTTTGCGAGGGGTCCTCTAGTTGTGTAGGGGCCCTGGACCGGTGATCCAAATACCCTTATGTAAATCCGGCTCTGCCTACATTCAGTTGCGGTGATGGGTTATTATTTACGTAGAAATATGGTTAAGGATGTGTTTACGTAATAAATGCATCCCGCCTTCATAATGTTTTGTCGTTTCATAATAAATGAACGCAATTCAACAAAGCGTTCACTATATACGTTACACGAGCTTGCATGAGATTTTTTCGAAATATTTCATATTTCCCGTTTGGCAATGAATGTGTCGAAATATAGTTTGAAAAATTGTATCATCATAAACGTATGTGTAAGCATGTATATACTAAAGTGTCTATGCATACATGTATATGTTTTGTTGTTATGTACATCCTTGAACTGTATATTTTATTTGAAAATTCATTTGCAAGATATAATTATAAACAACATTATATATTCTGACGCGCGCGCACACAAACACACACACATTGTATGTTTGTTTCATCTACGCAATAATCATGGGTATATGTGTGCTTTTGTAATATTGTGTAAATGATTGGTATGAAAGATGTTTCGATAGATTCATTTGTTCATAAATGCGTTATTCGTAGTATTTCACCAGCAGCCTATTGTATTCAATTAACCGCTATTCGCAGTGTTGCGTATATACTGATTTTGTATTATAGATTTTGTTTATTGTACACACACATACATATATATCATACACCAATAAAATTTAATATTGAAGTTTATTATTATTTTTAGTGTTATGTTAAGTTTTGTTTGAATTTACAGAATTCATTAAACTGGTACCGTCTTAATATAATATACCTTAATCATAGTTTTACACGTTTTTTTTTTAATAATGCTCTAGTTTTATTGTATTCATATGTTCATTGTATAAAAATATTGTGTTATGCGTAGATGAGGTTTGCAACTGTGTAAGTATATATGAATGTGAGTAGGATGTGTTTATGGCGTGAGTGAACAAAAGATTGTATTATTTTATACGTCTCAATTACTTTGAATCGAGCAAAAACTTGATATAAAAAATTTGAATTAAAAATTTATTATCGTTACTCTTACTATTACCGCTGTTAGAAATATTTCGTAATTGTACTACGCGGGGACGTAATTCGAACGACGTTGATTACGTATTCCGTTTTTCCTCATATAAAAATGGGTCCGTTGTTTCGATCATTGTCGAAATTACGCATTAACAACAAAAGAATATTTTATATAAATTACCTCCCACGTATCAGCTTGAAATACAGCTCTATCCGGCATCGAATGAAACAAAGGCCACAGAGTACCATTGCAGCAACCATTATAATAGGCCTCGAATTCGTCTCTTTCTATATGAACTGGTATTATCTGGAACATAAAACAAAATAGGTTATAACGGTATTATTATTGTTATTATTATTTTCATTATCGAGAAGATTGAGGTTAAAAACTAATAAAATCTACGTAAAGTAATAACCGATCTTAATTATAACTCAGCTGTTATTGTTTATTAATATCCATTTAGGGGTGGGGAATCTCATCGCATTAACAAAATTTTGCTCATTATTAAACTTTATTTCCTCGTTCTATTTGTTGTTTCTTCCTTACTCCGCTTATTATCGTAAATTATAAATTAATTTAATATTTTTATTGCGCGAATTTCAACTGTTTTATCTTACTTTTAACTGTAATAATATGAAATATTTTTATTTTCATTGAAACTTTCAATTATTTCGTTTAATTTCACGTGATATATATTTAATGTGAAAATTAGTTGTACATTCATGTTTCCATTATAAGTTGGCATACCGGCTTCTACGTACTAATTTGTACACGTATCTATATTATATATAGATTTATCATTGTTTATATTCTTAAACGAGTTTTAAAGGAAATGTTATGTTCATAGTTTACCTTTCGAATATCGTTCCTTAACCTAATCTTTTGTTATACTAGTCTTTGAATTTATCTATCTGATTTACCTCGCTACTCGTGCAAATGATGCGTATTTGCGAGCATTACATATATATATATATATATATATATATATATATATATATATATATATATATTTACTTTTGTAGCTTTATTTTCCTGAAAAATATATTGATTGATTGATTATTATTATTACCAAATGTTATCGTTGAACGAGGTTACTTAAAACCATCGGTGTTATGTAAAATAATTCCAAGCGTATTTCTCAATAATTCATAGCTGTTGAAATTGTTATTTTCTTATTGTAAATAATTAATTAATTGCGATTATTACGATAACGCGAATAGTAACGGTAAAAGCTGTGTCATAATTTTTTATTTTATACTTTTTTTCATTCTAATGATCGCTAATATTATTTCGAAATATCATCCGTTTAGAGTTGACTCACACTATAGATAAGGTCACACTCCGCTCACGCACCGGCCCAGGTCTAGTAAAATAAAATATTCTGGAATGAAAAATGATGGTAAGAATTCAAACTATCGATAACGCTCGAGTTTCGTTCAGTTTCTATCCCTACAGTCACGATCAATCCAAAAGAAATTTTGTCTGGTCGAGAAAATTTTTCGACGAAAAATATAAACAATTAATTAATTATTTAATTAATTTTAAATACAAACCAATAACAATATTTTTTATTAAAAGCTGAATATAACCGAATTTAATTATTGACGGTTCAAGACTGACTGAAGCCTGACCGTAAGTGTGAACGTCATGCTAGCGTGACCACACCTACAGTGTGAATGAAACCTTATATCTATTAGTAGCAAGCCGAATACTGCTAACTGCTAGTCGGCTACTATGTTCACAGAATCGATTTACCGATTATCGAAATGTACAGCTTAACTCCGTGTATATCCGAATTCCGTTTACATTGATTACTCTCCTTCCGACTATCGACTGGCACGTTTTTCTTTAAATATCGAAAATCGTATATCTCAACCACCTTCCGTTGACAGTTATTTCGTACTTCTTACGCGTGAAGATAATTTCACAAATACCGACATGTTCGGGCGACGTAAAATTATTTTATTCGAAATCAATCGGTCTCGTTATTTTGGTGTCAAACTACTTTCAACGTTGTTAGTAGAACTCATCCACTCACAATATCTGGTAAGTTTAATTTAATAAAGCGAAATAAATAATTTAAATTTTTTCTATTCGATTATAACGAACGCGTTGTCGTAATAAATAATTTTTATTCATCTTACCTGTTTAGATAAAAGTCCAGCGGTCGGCGCTTTATCATCCGGATCGGGTTCCGGTATCGGAGTTTCGGGACCGACATCGTAAAGTCCGGACCAACCGATCCACGTACCTCGACATTCTACAACGACCGGTGCCACCGCCGTAACTAATCCTCCGGCGCTTTCGGATTTAAAAATATTAAAATTTCGATTAAAATTGATATATATAAACTCAAAAGTCGATAAGTAAAAAAAAAATGATCGATATATTGCCTTCGTCGACTTTTTTTTTTTTTTTACTTTTCACTAAGACGGCTGGCTGGATGTCTTTTTCTTCATAATTAAAAATTCTCATGTTTGATCGAATTCGAAAACGAATCGTGCAAGCAGAACGCTAAACCATTAACACTCTAAACTACATGACTCATATACATATATGTGGCACCTATTGCACGTTCGATAAGATGAATGTTATTAATATTTAATTGGTTAAACGCAGATTTTCGAAAACGATCGAAGATAATAATTAAATTAACACTTGGAAGTAGGTTGAAATGAAACACGAGTATTCGAGTTGTCGATACTTTCTTCCTGTTTTTAATGATGTAGCTGCTACATGGAACGATGCTAAAGGTCTCGTGGACTTTTAAAATAACAAAACGAAAAGTCTTAGAATTGACGAGGTCGAAGAGAACGGTGAAAAAAATGAATAACAAACTTTAGACATTATAAAAATTATCGAAAATTTATAAAATAAAAAAGAAATTTCGATTAATAACAGTTTTATACATATAAGCGTTTAATACAATATTATCGTATTCGTCGGTAGAACATTATCGCATTCTTCCCAGCAATATTCAGACGTCATCGTCAAAATACTATCGGTGAAGACAGGAATTTATTTATTTCGTTATTTTCAAATTTCCTATTATTTGTTTCTTCTCATTTCAACAAAACAACAGCAATTATAATAATAATAATAACAATAATAATAATAATAATAATAATAATAATAATAATAGTAACGAAAACGAAGTAGAAGTTAAAATAGAAAAAGGAGTAAGGCAAGGGTGCTGCATGTCACCAGGCCTCTTTAATGCATACGTAGAAAACATAATTCAGGAAGTTATAGAGAAAGGAGAATGCGGGATCAAAGTGGGAGGAACGTCGATGTCCCGATTCGCCGATGACGTAGCAATTGTGGGGAACGATGAAAAAGAATTGGAAAAATTGATACGACGATTAGCAGAAGTAACCGATAAATATGATATGGCAATAAACGAAGAAAAGACGGTGGCGATGAAATGCGATAAGAAATCGGGAACAACAAACGTAAGAATTAATGGGAAAAAGTTAAGTTAATAGTAATAGATATCTCGGATAACCCAAGATGGTAGATAAAGAAATAATAACGAGAATCAACCAAAAGCAAAAACGATGTTCAATAAAAAAAAATCCTTACTAACATCAAAAAGTATAAAATTGAAAACTAAGAAGCATTTCGTGAAAACATATATATGGAGCATTTTAAAAAAAAAATTGTTTTATTATTTTTGCAATTTATTAGAAATACACGTGTTTTTTTTCTATTCTTTTTTTTTATATCACCATCGACGCGGTATTAGACGTATCTTTATTTTCATCGAAAACTATGTTTTGCTTTGTAACATTTTGTTTTGTTTAAATTTAAAAAAAAAAATATTATTTATTTTTACTTTTTTATAATTTCTTCTCATCTAGACTGACCAATGAGGCCATCCATTAGATTTTTTTTACTTATGTATTGTCATGAAATTATGCTCATCAGCGTGATCCGAGATCTGCTGACTCGGTGACTAGATCAAATCAGTGATTGTTTTTAGTTTCAATCTCCTCGGGCTTATTGATTGTTCCAGTAATTTCGTTGCGAGGGAATTGCCATGTACTTCTAGTCTCGACATATGTTTCCTGACTGATTGTTGTATTTCTTCAGTCACATATTTGATTCCGAAATCCTTATGTAGTGTCTGGTTAGATATATACCATCATCAACGAACGAAGTAATTTATTCTGGAAGAGTTGAATCTTATTCACATTACTTTTGGACGCACATCCCCAAAAGTTCAGCTGCGTACATCCATATTGGCTTTAACACCATTTCATAAAGTAATATTTTGTTAGCAACTTTTAGTTGCGAGCGTGGTCCGAGCAACCGATGAAGCTGTCTTGCTTTATGATTTAGCTCCACTATTTTCCCTTTGATATGATTAAGCCGTGTAAGGGTTTCGTCTAAGTGTACTCCGAGATATCTGATGGATTTGTCTTGTTGTATTCGTTTGCCATTTACAGATAAGTGATAATTATGACGCATTATTTTTTGTTTTGTAAAAATGATGCGGTTACTTTTGTTTTCGTGTTTATAACTATTTTCCAGTTATGCGACCATTCGGTAATTTTATTCAGCGCAGTTTGTAGACTTTTTGTTGTCTTTTCTGGACTGTCATCTGTTGTCATGAGCGCCATATCATCAGCAAAAGTTGCTAATAATGTATGTTCAGTTTGTGGCATATCATACGTAAACAGCGAGTATAGAAGAGGACCAAGTACACTAACCTGAGGGACACCCGCTTCAATTTTGTAGATGGATGATTCATTTCCATTAACCACGACTCGGAAGTATCTATCTTCTAAGTAAGATTTAATAATATTGTAGTACTGACTTAGTAGTATCTTGTTACACTTGTACAATACTCCCTGGTGTCAGACTTTGCCCCAAAAACCTGCTGTACATCGAGGGAGACAGCTGAAGTGACTCTTTTCTTTTCAAATGTTTCTTCAATTTTATTGATTAAACGATGTATACTTGCCGTACTGTTTACTAGTTCTGAAGCCAAATTGATGATCTGGGATAAGTTGCTTCTCACCGATGAATTTTTGTATTCTATTTTTTAGAAGCTTCTCAAACACCTTGGCCAGGATCGGGAGGAGTGAAATTGGACGATTATTAAAAAAAAAAATTAAAACATATTTATTTACGTAACGAAATTTTAATAAAATTCGAACGTTTACCTAATTTGCGTTTATTAAAAAATTACGTAAACAGAAAAATTTAAAAAGAAAAAAATTAACATTTATTAAATATAAACGATAAAAAAATAACATTTAATAAAGAACTTAAGTATCTTGGGATAATATTGGATTAAAAATCCGCGCACACGTCAGCTGCATGTTAAACAAAATCAAAACATATTACTACAAAATTAACGCATTATACATCAATATCTTTGGACACTGTCCTACAACAAAAATATGCATTATTCCGATCCGTACTGGAATATGGCAGCGCGATATTCTCTTCCGAAAAATAATTAAGAAAACGATCGAAAAGATCAGAAAAAATAGATATTAATTGGCACTATCAGCATACAGAACAGTGTCCTATGCGGCAATCAATATAATAGCAGGTGTTATGCCTGTAAATCTTCACATGGAAAAAACTAATGGAATAAAGTACGTCAAAAAAATAAAGTTAAATAAAGATCTAATAAACAAAAAGATAAAAGAAATACACTTTTAATAAATGACAAGAACTATATACGAATGATCAAACGGGAAGAAGATCATTCGAATTAATTTTAAGCATAAATGAGACATTATAAATAGAGAATTTTTTACACAATTCTTAACTGGCCACGGAATTTTCAGAACATATCTGAAAAAAATTTAAAATTGTGAATAATAATATATGTATTCACTGCAGCGAAGATGTAGACTCTGCAGGTCACACCTTCTTACACCGTGTTACATTTGATCGCATTAAACAAAAGTACATCAGCAGTGATTACAAAAATACGAAACGAAGAATACCAGTAAATTTGTGGATTATGATCACTAAACGGAAACAGGAGGAAATTATCTTGACCAAAAGAAAGCGATACATTGAAACAAGAAATGTTCAGATTATTTCCAAAATGTAAGGACAGGAGAACATTAAGAAGCTAATAATAGCACATAAGTTCGTTACAATTTTTTTTTTCAGTTATAAATATATATATCTAAAGAAAAGTGCCATTAATAAAAAAAATTTCAGGAATGTAACGTTCCGTTTCAATTATTATTACTATTATTATTATTATTATTACTGTACGCATAACGGGTTCTTCGACTATAAATGTTATGTAAAGATTATAAAATACTATCATTATTATTACATTACAGAATGTATTATTTTGTTTAATTTGTACGTTATAGCATTTACATTGTAAAAATGTTTGAAATATCTTAAATATATTTGATTTGACTTGATCTTTATTTTAATAAAATTAGTTAATTTTGTATTAAAAAGAAAATTATCTTCTAAACCACGACAAAAAAAAAAAACACGTTTATTTCATCGACATCTGCGCTTGAAAAAATATATGAAAAGAAAAAAACTCTTAGCTACTCGCCTTATGCGGAAGGTAGAACATCAATAATTAAAAAGTGAAAAACAATGCAATTTCCGTTTCAACAACTGATCAAGGCTGTTTATCTCCATAATGAAATATCAAATTCATTTAATAGTCGCCGCTTATTAGCGCGTTCCTTGGATATACCCGAGGCCGTCGACATAACTCGGAGACGTATTTTGAAGTCATTTTACAAATAAAATTTTCGAGGTCGACTTCCAATAGTAATAATGAAGCTTACTTAATGATCGGATATTTCAATAACTCCGTCGCTTTCGCACAGTACAAAATGACGTCCTTAAGGGGAGGCATTCTTAGACCGTTATTGTTTAATCTTGCTACATAAATGACATTCTTACAGAATATCCTTATTTGCCGACGGTTTGGTTATATTTTCTTGACATGTTGGCGATGTTTCGTCAGGATCGGTAACGTTGCAACTCAGCGAAAACAATCTTGTAAAATGAACCTATAGACCTGATATTTCATCAGAAATTATGGTGAAAGCTTCACAACCAAAAAAACTAAACATATGTTAAACCTGAACCTATTGCGAAAATACATAAGATCGCTTATTACGTAAAAATTGAATACGTATTGGGCCTTTTGGTCAGGATTCGTAGTTTGGTCGTTTCTTTATCAATCTTCGTATTGACTAGGATCCCCATTTGATCTACACTTCTTACGTGTCTTTATTTTTATCAATATTTGTGTTGACTAGGATCCCTTTTGATCTACACTTCCTACGTGTCTACATTTAATACATATACGTGTAACATATACATTTATGCAAATACGTTTTTGTTCGGATTTTATTTCGTGGCGAGATTGTTATGAATTTGTTCCGTTTATAAAAGATGTTTAGTTTGGCGTTGTAATTTTTTTGTTTAAAAAATAAGAAATATATCGAAATTTTAGAAACTTCTCGAAACTTAATTAAACCGTTGAAACGTGCTAACTATGAAAGCCAAATAGCCAAATAGCCAAATAGATGACCGGAATTCGTGATGGCCATAAAAGTTTTACTTCTTCATAATTATTGTTGTAGTATCAAAGCATACTTAATGTTATACATAAAATTTGTAATCACAAACATGCAAATTTTAATGTGCGCATATATTATATACTATATATAACGAAAAATAATACAATAATATTAACAGTATCAAATAAATTATAACAAATATAATAAATTTATTTCTCTGCCATAAATAACTTAACATCCAGTTTCATATTTACATACTTGTCTAACAGATTTTTGATACCAGATGGTGAACTTAGACGCGCTACAGTTAAGTTGTTTACAGTTAAAAATAATTTAATAATATTTGTAACATTTTTTTTGTTTATCATTTTAACAGCTTGCAGATGGTGTGGCTGCTAATAAAACACTCTGTTTAAGTTTACTTAAAAAATTGTATAAAATTAATTCAGAGTAAACATCATCGCATTATTCTCAAAATTTCGTATATATATATATATATATATATATATATATATATATATATATATATATATATATATATATACATACAATAAACTAGTAAGAATAATCAACACGTTTGTATAAAAATTAATATTTATTACACACGTTTAAAGTGATGGAAAAACCGAAACATTTGGCAAATACAACTTTTTCATAAATAGTTAATTTTATTCGTATAAAAATTATTTAAATTATAGCGAACTTTCTTACCACTTCGTTCGATACGTTCACTATGTCCTCATTAATCCTCTGAGGAGTAATATAATTATACAATGGTGTGTATATATACGTGTGTTTATGTATTTATATTTTATAATTATACGATGTTTTAATTTTAATTATGCCATACATACCGTTTATCTAGTAAACATCATTTGTTTTATTAAAGATTTTATACCATCATTCAGTCAATTTCAATTTCAATTTATTCGATTTTTCTTCAGTACATTTGAATATATACAAACATAAAATATTCTATTAGAGAAACCAGTTCGAAACATAACATATGACATTCTTCAAGGAAGTAAAACAAAAAATTTAAAAATAAATAAAAATGCGAACTTATGTTTAAACGAAGCTCATACGTAATAGAGAACTTAATAGATTAGACTATATTTATTTACTGAACATATAACCTAGTTATAATTCTGCACGTGTACCTGGTCCACAAATTGGGATATTGTATAATAAGCGACTGTCTACATTAAATAGATTAATAACGAGTTTTATAATTCAAATTATATACACATTTGCCGATAAACATTCAAACATTCACATCCACTCTCATTTGGCTTCTTGGGTATTTAAAAATTATTTACACACACTGAAACTGCGATTAAGTTAAAGGTTGAAACAGTTAAAAAACTAAGTAAAAATATATGAGATAATAATAGTGATAGTAATAATAATAATAATAATAATTTTGTAATTTAGTATGATGTTGATAAATTTATTTATCATTAGTTTGATGGAACGGAATGTAATATTGTTTGTATACATATATAAACCGTGTATCATATACCTTTGTTTCCTTACTAATTTTCCGTCGTCTTGACGTTTAAGCACAAACGGTAATCGATTAGAGACCACAATCAACGGCGCGTTAATCTGATTATTTTTTTGTTTCATCGCGATATCTGCAAACAAAAACGTCATCGAAGATAATAACTTATTCATCGGTGTATGCATTTGGTGTGAGAAATTTTATGATGGAACGAATGAAAATTCTTCAGTCAAATTTAAAATTATATGAAACCGGACGAATTTAAAATTACACGTCGCTCGGGCGTAATTCGACCAAATCGTACGAAGATTTAAAAATACCTATAAGTCTAATTTACGCACATCGTGAATCTGAGTACATTCCTCGCTCGTTTTATACGTTTTAAAAAATTCAATTACAACCACGCGCATTCATCGGGCGGTTAATATGATTGAAAAATCCAGGGAAGAAAGAAATGTGTTGTGTATTTTCAGACATGCGCTAAGCATTTTACAGGGTCTGACACGAAGGGTTAATACAGAAAATTAAACATTATTTTGTCACAAATCTTACCAGAAAGATACTTTCGCCTTAAATATGATCAAGAAGGATCTGAGATTTATCCAATAAGATCAGGTGTACCTCGAGAGAACGTAAAAAATAAAATATTAAAATTTATAAATATATATACAACTAGAAGCCACGGCTTCGCCTATGTAATTATTATTATTTTTTTAATACAATATCGCTGTCTCTTTTATTACACGAACGCAACTATTTCATAAAGGGTCGATGATGAGATATTTTACAGATGGTCTTTGAAAGAGATATATATATCTTTTTCTTTCATTACGCGAAAGCAAACAATCTAGAAAGATGAATGATGCGATGTTTTAATAGATCTACGCTTCCCCGTTTTTAAGCGGATGTTAAATTTTAAACGATTTGACAGAGATATCGCTGTCTACTACTTTTTAAAATTTCAAATTTTTCTAATTTCTGTCTTATTTGTGATATCGATGCGAAGACTGTAATCTTTGCAAATTTTATCATTATCGCTTTAATAGTTTTTCAGTTAAATCGGACCGATAAAAATGTTAAAAAATATATTCTTTCTTCGTGTGTGATAAAATTAGTCCAATGCAGTGATTATAATGAAAATATACGAAAATCACAGACAGGCACTACGCAGTTTTATATATTAGTATAAATATAAAAAATGTGAAAAATACGTTTTTTTTTATTTTATTTACTATCGGTTGGTCTTTAACGATAATTCTCGACATAAATGTAAAAATATTTACGTATTACATTTTCAGTGAAATGTATCTTAACCCTTTCACGCTTACGCATAGACCCTGCAAGGATAAAAATTTGTTTGGGGCTCTATGTTATCAAAAGTGTTTCAATTAAAATATTTAATTTTTTTTTTTATAGACTTAATACGCAAAAAGATAACGACAGTGTGTATCCAAAAATATATAATGGGAATATAAGTAAATTATGAAGAAATTATTTATAAAAATAATTTTAACTGACAACGTTGTATATATATATAGTTTGTAAGATATTCTGAAGTAAACATTGGGCGTAAGATGGTTTTGTTTGGAAACGTACGATAACTGTTGGCGACGATACGATTGTTGAAATGTTACTATCTATTAGAATCGTGTACGACTTTGAAAACCGTTCGCAACGTCCAATTGTTAAAGTAACGCCATTAGAGAAAGACGGAAACCGCGGGAATGTAACCGAGTATCTCGTTAACCACGGCGGTGTATTAAGATATATTCGCTTTATTATGTAACGTTTATTGTGATACCACTCCGATGTTTTTCCATTAACGGGTGGAGGATTTCTTCAAGGTTCTCTACCATGGATTGGGTTAAAATTCTTTTATAGTTTACTGTATATTTCGGTACGAAATGACTCGAATTCCGCTTCAGGGAAGCACACTAATTGATGGTTACTCGAGTTGTAGCGAGTTTAAAAATGATGAAACTGTAAAAATCTGGCTCTTCAATCGCTTACATACACGTGGCCCTTAGGTTAACGGAGGAAAGCTATCTGCGGACAAGGGTACTAATTTGTTTATATATATACATATTCATATATATATATATATATATAAAACACATTTTTATTGAACATACATGTTTGAGTACATACACAACACACACACATATATCATTATTGTCGTATTTTTGGTTACCGAATGTCGTGACTAGCCAATTTTTGTATACAAAAGAAAAGGCTAGCAAGGCACTAACTATTTGCAACGTAAAACAATGTTATACGGAGGTTCTTCCGTGTTAATTAAAAGTTTTACGTCATAAAATTTATGCCACGACCGAGGATTAAACCCTCGACCGTCGGGTTAACAGGCAAGCGCTGCACCAACTTTTCCACTACGACATTACACACACACACGCACGTATGGAAGACGAAATAAAGGAAAACCTAGCCTAACTTATATGTATCAAATATAAAACAGAGAAAGTTATATAATCGTAAAAGCACGAGTTTGCTACTAAACTACTACCAACCATAAGATTGATGAGAGAAAGAAGAAAATATTATTATATATATATATATATATATATATATATATAAATAAATTATTATTATTTTTTAATCTATATCGGTCCACTGCTGGACGTAGGTCTCCCCAATCAATAAATTGGGGAGAAAATAGCCTAATCTCCCGTGCGGGCGAGGCAAATTGGGAAATACCAACAACACATAACATACTGAGCCGGCGATCACCCATCCACCAAGTACTATTGCTTAACTTCGGCAATTAAACGGAAAGCCGCCGTACTCAAAGCGCTATGCCCGTCGGCATATATATTATATATATATATATAAAGCACAAACATTTTAATAAATAAAAAATTAAAATAATTTTTCAAACTTTCTTTTTATGATAAAATTTTTATTGAAGTCGCATCTATCTACGTTACAGGTTACCACGAATTGAGAAAGGCTTGCGTCCTTGTACCATATTGAAGATTATACTAATAGTAATAATGCTGCAGAAAAACCATCTCAATCAAAACGTGCTACAGCGGAAGAGCAGAATAAATGGTAACTTAAACTGTTTTACGTCAACTAGTTTTTTTTCCATATATGAATTTTCCATTTAAATATTTTACTTGAAAAAATGCATGATTTATATTAATATTATTCTCGATAAAAAATATATTGATATGTTGAATTTCTAAATCTGTAGGGTAAATCCTGCTACTATTACAATTGATGCCCAGTAGCTAGTGGTTTTATATGATTTAATCATTTTAATTGCAATTATTCTTTGAAATGATCTTATTCATGTGATTTTTAACATTTCATAATAAATGCTACTGTGTAAATTAAGTTCGGCAATATTGTCGATTTATACAATATTAATGCTTTTTTATAATTTAACTTGTTGTTGTACAGTTTATTAATTAAATATGGTCAAAAACTTACTAATTTTATTCCTTACGTTACGGAAATGCTCATAAAATTTAAAATTTCTTTCAATTGTTACCCCCAAATATTTTAAGCTTGTCAAAAACTGGATATTAATATTGTAATTTATTAATTTTGATTTTTTTATTAAATAACATACATTTAGATTTTGACATATTAATATTTGAACTATAACCATCTAAGAATTTTTCAACTTCATTGTATGTACTGCATATTTTTTTTCCGAGTCTAATTGATCCTTATCCGTTTATCTCGTCGATGAATGTTATGATTTTAACATTTGCTGGTAGTTTATATACATTCTTGAAAATACTACATTCCATAAGTAAGGACCCAATACCGAGCCTTGCATTACCCCTGTGACCAATGAATTCTTTTTGTTGAACGTGCCAATATTTCTCATACTTGGGAACTACTGGTGTGTTTTTCTTCCTATGGTCTCAGGATTCCACCTCCCATACTACACTAAAAATAACAATAATTAAGAGATGTATTTTTAAAATATATTAATTGGAATACTATTGCTAATTGCGCGATGTAAGTTATTATTTTTATAAACTTACTAGTTGAAAACAGGTTCAGATCCTAATGCCCTACCTACGAGGAATAGATATCCATTGGGAGTAGACCACTAATGACATAAGCCGCTGATGAAGATACGGTTCGATAAAGAGATACTCGGGATAAATTTTCCATGTTCCTAAAATTTTTGAACTGATAGATAGTTTGGATTAACCCTTTATATGAGATAATGTCTCTGTTGAAGAGTGATATCTCAATATTGATTTTTGAAAGGAAATAGTGAGAGGGTAATTGAAACATAATACTTAAGATAGCAGATTTTTCAATGATGCGGTGTTTTGTAATACAGCTCGTGAAATTATATTTATAATAATAATACACTGCCCCAATCCCAGCCGTCAATGTCGCGTCCGAATCCGCTGGAGTTTCGTGATAGTGACGACGATAAAGATCTGATGACAAAATGCTGTTCAATGCCTCGGTTAAATATGGATCCAACATGTTATCAAGATTTGATCCCACATGTAACTCTAAAACTCTACGAACCATTGCAAATGCGCCATGGTTTGTATCAAATAAAACTTTACATCGTGACCTACACGTTATGCTGCTGATGTGATAAAACAGGAAGCAATAAAACATGCAACGAAGTTACATAATCATCCTAATTGGACAGCAGTCAATTTGCCGGATAATTCATCAAGCTGTGAAGATTTCAGAGGGTCAAACCATTGGACTTGATCAAATAAATTCAATTTGTACATTCTAGGCCACCTTCAATGGAAAGAGTGCCGCTCAAGTAACTTCAGATATCATACTCACTATTGATAGTACAGCTATAGGAAAAAAAAAACAATAAAAAAAACCATATAACTCTCCTCAGCGCAAATATATAACAAGCGTAGTTGATTTAATATTAGTCAAGGGCTTCAGTAGTATTACTATACCTGTCTCACCTTCATCCTTGTCTTCAAATTACTACCTCATATATCACACGCGACATCTAGTAATAATACCGTTCACTTTCAAAACTAATTATATTATAAGAAAGCTGAATTGATTTTTTAAAAGAAATATATTAATGTTCAACTGCAGACATAGATACCGCTGTTACCCACATCACAAAGTTACTTCTGGATGCAGCTATTCATATTTTAAAAAAAAATAAAAAATAAACATAATAACCTACTTAAACAAAAATTAAGTTTCGTGTTACATAAGTAAAATTATTTTCCTTAGAAATTTTTATAGACGTGAATTTAGCCCGCATTATAAGTACGTAAAAAGTATTCATTCTTGTTGCAATTTTCTTCTACCTACTCATTAAATAACTGGGAAAATCATAATTTCAATAATTTCTTACTCGGTCTAACACCAACAAATAAAAGTCTCTGAAAAGCGAGCCAATATGTAACTAAGCAACTTCTATCTCTTCCGCAGTTGGCTGATCCTACTACTAAACCGATATAGAGATTATCCGATAAGTTAGAGCTTGTACTATTACTATTAGGCGTATTAAACGGATCAGAAAAAATTTGAGTCGATTATTTTGATTTGAGTTCGTCGTATATAAATTAATTTGAACATTTTAAGCGACCTCGTTATTAACATAATTTCCGTTGTTGGATTTTTGCTCGTCATTAGTCGTATGTTGATTTCGTGTTTTTATCGCTACTCACAAAATAACGTGTTGGTTAGGTTAGATTATAGGTTTAGGTTAAAAAACGACATTAGAAACTTTATTAATGGGAAAAGGGCCTATGTTAAACATCGTAAAAAATCCTATTTTAACGCCGTTTCATTTTTTCTGTTATATTAACTTTCAATTACTTTTATTTACATCTTTTTCTACACTTTTCGTATCTATGCTCCGCCATTTTCTTCCTATAGAATCTTAAAAAATGGTTTTTCAATTTCACAACTCGTTAAAGTTGGTCATTTTTGACATTTTTTAGGAAAAAAATTTGCCAAAATCAGGGTTCTTTTATTAGTATTATAGTACCCGATTTTTATTATTACGTACATATCGTCGCGATAATCACGTTGTCTGTAATGTCTGTACGTTTAATTAATAGAATAAAAAAAGAAATTCTATCGAAACTGAGCTATTAATAAACTACGAGAAAACGTTAATAAAACTTACGTATGGGCTAAAACATGGCGCATGGAATTAAATTCTGAGAAAATTGTTTCTTTTACAAATAAACAAAAACAATCATCGACTTTGTCGTTACAAGGTGAGAAAATACCTAAAAAAAAAAGATGCAGTTAAGTATCTAGGAGTCCACTTGGACAAAAAGCCGACTTGGAGAATCCGTATAGAAAAAAAAAAAAGTGGGCGATCTAAAACTCAGAAAGATGTACCGGCTACTAGGATATAGGCCTGAGCTATCTCCTTAGATAACAGGGTGCTCCACAAAACAGTGTCAAGAATATTATATATACGCCGCTCAATTCTAAGGATGTTAAAAAAAAAATTAACACTACAAAGATTCCCGAATAAAACGTTACATTTAATTTATCGGATGCCGCGGTATGTTAGTAACGATAAAATACATAAATATCTCAAAATAGAAACACTTCGGGAGACGATCGGCAAACTGGCTACAAATCATGCATCACGTCTATACGAAAGTGAATTGATTTCAGAACTAGAGCGTGCTCCAGTGACAAGAAAACTGAAAAGGATGAAACCAGCGTACGCTTACACTTAAAATAAATTAGTAGTAAACTCATCATTGTATGAAAGTAATAGCAGGTATACTGGATGTAACTTCCGCACATGCGAAAACATTGAACCATCTTGTTAGACAGTCATATAAAAGGGGGAAAAAAAAAACTTACTTTCATTTACATGATGCTGATTTTGCCAAATTGTCCACCACCACCACCACCACCGACTATCGACGCGAGACCCGTCCGCTAGTATCGATACTAACAATAGTCGATGATGACAGCCGGTAAAATGAAGATCGTCGTCGCGGACCGTCATTTCAAAGAGCAGAAAAATACTATCCAAAAACAAATAAAGACGATTACGGCGAGCAGAAGACAAAACGCGAACAAAATTAAATGACACAGATGTTCTCGCGTTTCTGGTATTAGTTCTTTCCACATTCTTCCCCCGAATACTCTTTAACTTCTCCCTCTTAAAATAATATCCTTCTATCTATAAAGATTTCTTTAAAAATAAAATAGAGAAATATAATCGGATCTTCGATCGAGAAATGAAACACGCCACACGTGATCCGTTTTCTAGAATACTACAAACATATTAAATAAAATACCGTAATACTTTTTTTCACGATTAGAAATAATAATAGATAAGGACCGATCAAACAACAGATTCCCGTGGTAATAAAACAAAATAAAATGTTGATAATAATAACAATAATAAATTTATCATTATTATTATAAGGTATTTTTTTTTTTCATCGTAACTTACAACAGTTTCCTCTATCGTGCTCATTGACCTAAACCGATGATAAGAAAATTTGCGGTCCGTCCGTAATTATAAATTTTAATCCGTATGCCAGTTTATTTCTCATAACCGAAAGTTGAGAGAATTTGCTTTTAACTAGTTCTAGATTTCGTTCTTTGTACATTTATACAAATATTCGAATATCTGCCGATTCAAATAAATTATTAGTCAGACAAGCTGTTTGATAAAAAGGACGTTTAAGAACGCTCCAAAAAATTTCAATAATATTTAGATGATTTACGTTAATGTAATTTCAATAATATTTAGATGATTTACGTTAATACATTAACGTAAATCATCTAAATATTATTGAAATTTTTTGGAGGGTAAAAATTCAGCTCTATTTTTATTTCAATAATTTTACTTTCAAGAGTCCAAGGTTCCTTTTTAAATTTTTTCATGCTAATTATCAATTATTATTTTTACATTTTTATTTATCTATTGTCATAATATTTATTTTGCGGGAAGACGTTTATTAGTCGCTATATCGTAAAATATATTAATTCCTACCACTATATAAATAAATGATGTAACCTCTTTTTATCTCGCCTTTAGTTCAAAATAAATTTTATTAAATGTTTGCCGAAATAAAGTGGATTTTAATTAATTCGCTTAACTCTACTATAACCCGACTTAACCTAATTTTACACCAAAACCGTTTATGTTAAATGTTAAATAAATTTTGTACAAAAGAGGAAAATCAGCCTCCGCGGATTTATAAAATGATTTATGTGGTTTCGAAAGTCGCAGAAATGTAATTTACGTAACAGATTACAAACATCGTAATCTGTAAATATAAAATGTGATAACAAATTTTTAAATTTTAAATTAGATCATATTAACATGGCACTAGAGTCACGGGAGGAAAAAAGTATACTAGATTGAGCGATAGAAGCCTATTTTATTGTAGGAAAACAAGTACGTTAGAGAGGGCGTTGATACGCGTGGAGAAATGAAGGCAAGTCGAGAGGTTCGATAAATATCTCTGAGAAGAATATTGGAGACCAATGGGAACATGATGACCAGTGAAAGCGATATCCCACGTGGAGGCACACTGAGGTGGTTCATTTCGCTGCTGAAAGGTGAACATATTTGTATAACACAGTTAAAGTCGAATGATGGTAACCTCGTCTTTACGACATTATATGATTACATTTCATGGTCGTTGACTTGACACCGAACGTAATTGACTGGCTGTAGAGACTGAACGCCATTTTTGTTCTCGTAGATGCAAAAATTACCTCTTGATGTGATTTCTTATAATTGTCAGTTCTTTGAAATAACGGTGCGCGACGACGATTTTCATTTTACCGGCCATCATCATCGATTATTGTTAGTATCGATACTAGTAGACGGGTCTCGCGTCGATAGTCGGTGATGGTGGTGGACAATTTGGCAAAATCAGCATCATGTAAATGAAAGTAAGTTTTTTTCTTTTATATGGCTGTCTAATAAGAGGGTTCATTGTTATCGCATGTGTGGAAGTTACACCCTTTGTACTTCCTATTACTTTCATACAATAATGAGTTTACTACTAATTTATTTGAGTGTATGGTCCGCTAGTTTCATCATTTTCAGCCTTCTTATCACTGGACCATACTCTAGTTCTGAAATAAATTCATTTTCGTGACCTGATAGAACTGATGCGATTCGTAGCCAGTTTGCCGATCGTCTTCCGAACCGTGTCTATTTTGAGATCTATGTATTACGTCGTTACTAACATACCGCGGCATCCGGTAAATTAAATGTAACGTTTTATTCTGGAATTTTTTTTTTTAAACAATCCCTTTCCCATTATGGGTTTCCGTTGGTTTTACCCGTCGGCAGACAACCCTTTGTGATATTTATTAATTATTTTCCCCTCTTCTTTATGTGTGCGTGAAATATGTTATGTTATTAAAATGAATATTCTCATTACTTCTCAACTGCTCTACTCGTTTGTGTGTTATGATTGTGTTGTTATGTTTATGTTACTGTGGGTGTTGTGAAGATGTAGATATGTTATGTGACCTCTTGTGTGTATTACCAAGGTTTGTGTTCTTATTGTGTGAAATGTGTTTATGTACTACTACTATTTTATTGCTGCGAACGGGTAGACCGACATATAAAGGGTGTTTTCGTTTATTGTAATTTTTGAAATTTTACAATAATCCCTTATACTACGAGCATATTACATATAAATTTTATGTATACATACATGCATATTCAAAATATGTAATTACCCAACATATATAAATAAAACTATCTTGTTTCAATTATTACGCTTCTTGTTTCTTCTCTCCTCACTTTTCTCCTTTTCCTCTTCTGTTCACCCTTTCCATACATCTATTTAATCCAATATCATCCCCCGTTCTTTTAATTCTCCATTTCCAAAAAAAAAAAAAATAAAAACAAAGTAATAAACGTTTGTTTTTGTTTATGTGTAAAAGAAACATGCGCTGATTTCCCAGAGTTTAATTCCATGCGCCACATTTTATCCCATACCTATTTCTCTCATCATATAGTAGAATCCGTGCATGATAACTAAGAAATACCCAAATTAAGTGGCATGTGTAGAAGAAGAATATATATATATATATGCAAAATATTTAAACGTGTGGATTCAATTTAATATTTTGCGATTTATTCGTGACGTGATAGTGTGTAGGAAGATGGTCCTTTATTGTGGTGATATATGCAATTACTAGAAGAAAGGTAATTTTTTTATGTACCTTATTAAGGTTTATGTACTCAATACACATATAATGTATATATGTACATGTGTCCATTATAAATATAAAAATGTATATATGAATGTATGTATTTATACACATAATTGTACGTATTTAGATTTGACAATTAGGTCTACTGTTCACAGCGTAGGTTTATTACAAGTTAATTTTTCCATATATATATCTTCTTAGGTAAATATCTACGAAGGGTCAATTATCTTCTCTACCGGTTCTGAATTCGTTTATGTCTATATTTTATGAATTTAACAAGAATATTGTATTTGGAAAGGTCAAAAGAAGATCGCGACTGCAGATATATTAGTCTATTTACATTCTGACGGTCGTATGCTCGAATAAATTAGCAACGTTGCTATAATAAGTAAAGAAATTACCGGAAAACAGTTATATAATAAATATTGATATAAATATATAACAAATATCAAATGTTTTTTGTGCGCTGTCGCGCGAACGATTTAATTGCCTGAACGTAATAATATTCGTGTTATGCTAATGGTGTAAAGCAAAATCAGTAATGTCGTTAAAACTTTAATTACTCGACGACAATTAGACAAAGGAACGACTTCTACGGAACCGGTTTAACGCGACCCCGTCTATATAAAATAGCGTTATCTTTTTTTCAATTCGATACAGTTCGTAATTTTGCGAACTTTAAAAACGAATACTTTTCTTTTAATCGTCCGCTAAAGCCGAAAAAATGTCTCGTAAAAATTTCTACGGGCGTTATTATTTTTCGGTTTTTACGTTAACCCTTCAATGTACACTTTTGGATACCTTATTTTCTAAATCAAACATCTCACATATAAAATGTCCAATGGTGTGAATTGTATACTCCGTGATATGATAATTTCGTGTTTTGCATTTGTTGATACTGTTGAAATTGAAATCGCAAGTATAGTTCAAACACTCGGTTTTTATTTTTCTGATTTAACGACGTTAACCCTTTCTCAATGTATATTTTTATTATTTTCTAACTTAAACATCTCGCATTCCTAATGTTCAATGTTGTCAACGGTATACCTTGTGCTCCGATAATTTCACGCTGTATCTGCTGAAATTGAAATCGCAAGTATAGGTACCTTGGAACACTTCCGATTAGAGATCACGAACAATTTTTATCGTTACGGGGGTGTACATGGGGTCGTGAAAAGGTTGATTTTAATATTTCGAACCCTCGTTATAATATAACTGTTCGTAGTCGTTGAACTTATTAACTAATTGGCATTCCGTTAGACTGCTACTAAGATAAAATCGAATCCGCAGATATTCTTTTTCTCTTTTTGTCGTAAGACTAGCGACGATTTCGTTACGTTTAAGAAAAAAATAATTAACGAGAGCAAGATTGGGACTTATGCGAGATTTATTTATTTATTTTTTATCGTGTCAACTGCCGAGGCTATTACGGCACTGATTAATCGTTAGATGTTGTAAATAAAGTTGGTTTGGTGGTGGAAAGGAATGTTATAATTGAGATAATAGTTGAAGGACCATTGAAGAGGAAATCAGAGTATACGGACGGATATGGGGAATCGATTGAGTGTAGGGCAGTGCAGTTACGGCGAATAAGATGGGAGTAGACAAAAGGGGCAAAAATCAACGGCACGTTCGAGTAGAAGATGGTCGTGAGAGATTTATCATCGTAGTTAATTCGACGTTCGTACGAGTTCATTTCGATGTATAAATTGTTTATCGATAGAATCTGTATTCAAGCGATTTCAATTGCGACTCTATCGAGTGTAATTATCGTCTATTATTTGTTTTAGAAATTAATCATATCTCGAAAGAATTGACTTAGGGAACAAGAAACTGTACCGTTTCGCCCGTCGTACGTAATGTACTTTATGCTTCGTCTGCGCCGCTATCGTTATAAATCTCCTAGAAACTAACTCGTAATTTACGTACTCAGATTATTAATTGATCGCACTTGTGTATTTCGTTATTCGTGCGATTATATCAAAACTAAACAAATAAGGAATCGCTAAAATTTTTATAAAAATCACAAGACTTTTCAGCTATATTAAGTCATTATCGACGGAACATCAATATAAAATATAAAAATACAAGATTATACGTAATATATAAGAAATGTCGAATGTGAAAATACTAGATGTACAATTTATAAAAATTAATAAAATGAACAATAACATTTATATCGTTCGTTTTGTTAACTTTTATAAATCGTATATGTAAATTTTGGTATTTTCACATTTTATATTTCTCATAGTTAAGTGTTGTTTACCACATATTGACTATTTTTCATTTTGTTAACTTTTATAAATTGTATTTCTAAATTAGTATGTTTCACATTTTATAATTCTTACATATCGTATATAATTATAAATTCTTATATTTTATTTTACGTTCACTCGAAGTTCATCAAATGAAGTGGCAGTATGGAGCGAACAGTGGCGAATAAAAATCAATAAACATCCAAAAGAGTAACCAATAGAAAAATTATAATATCCGAAGGCATTATCATCAGTCGAATTGGATAAGTGAGAGCGCAAGATACCTTGTTACGCATCCGGATAGAAAATTAATTTGAGAAGAACATATTCAAATTAAATGACAGCGATGAATTAAATTTGAAAAGTCGCTAAATGTATCGGTTAATAGGTAGATATTCAAAGCTGTATTTGGATAATAAAATCACCATCTACAAATAGATACGTGCTCCTGTTTGGAGATACGGGTGTCAAATGTAGGGTTGCAGTGCTAGAACAAATATAATACTAATGCAGCGATTCCAGAATAAAACTCTACGAACCAACGAAAATATGTATCAATCAAAACTTCGCATCGCAACCTACGTGATCCATATGTTACCGATGTGATAAAACAGGAAGCAATGAAGCATGCACCGAAGTTACATGATCACCCTACAGCAGTTGCAGAGAGTCAAACCGTCGAACTTTAAGTCAAATTTGTACACTGTAGGCTTCCTTCGATGAAAGGAGAGCCGCTTAAGTAACTGCAAACATCATATGCACTATTGATAGTACGCGAGAAAGAAGGAATGAAAAAAACATGATAATGGCTTAATAGCAGAAAAGCTTTGTGATTTTCTAAAACATTTAATAATTTTAACTCCGTTCTTGTTGTTTATTTACAAAAAAACCATCACTACATTCGACACTTTTCAAATTATTATCAAGACTGCTTATAAAAAAACACTGGGAAGCAATGCAGGCCACTTGTCGTGTACACGACTACAAATCTATTCAGCCCGGTATAACCTTTATTCTCCAATCTTATAAACTAAATGTATGATATACGCATACCCGTTTTTTCCTTCATTCTGTTCTTATACATCCGATGACGGCACGGTAGCCGATACCAATGGTGTCTTCTTCGAACGTTCGTAGTACCGTTCTCAACATGTCAGGCTTCACAACCATTTGATTTCCTTACATATTTCTTTTTTTGTGAATGTATCGTACTTACTTCTGATACATATACATATGTCATCATTTGTTTTTGTTTTTTTTTTATAAACGATGTAATTAAAAAATTGTAAAAAAAAAACAGATAAAAATAATGCTTATACATGGGTTAGTGTACAGTTAAAATGTAAAGGAAATCAACATCAACGAATCAGACGCTTAAGTAAACAATTCAATTTGAATTACGCGTACCAGTTTGTATATATCTGCATGTTTTTGTTCTATAAATAATTAATATTGTGTAAAATTTCCTTTTCATACAGGTAATGTTTATTAATATTTTTCATTTTAAGTTTCCTTACAATTTTCCACACTTATATTTAATATTTAAATCTGCTTGTAACTCGTATTTTCTTTGCTACAATAAACGCGTTCTTTATAATATGCTAAAATCGTGATTTCGAACACCTATACTATTCTAAAATTCTCGTACACTTTTATACTGCGATATTAAATGGGAATAAACAAATAGACACACAAAAGAAACAGAAAATTCACCTCTCCCGACTTTCCGCATAACATCATACGTGTGCGTAGCTGCATTACGAATAATTAGTATACTTTGAACGTTCGCCCATTATATGCGTAATGGGCTAGCCACGATGTTCGGCAAAAAATAATACAACGAAAATGTATATATATATATAATTTATACTTCAAGATCGACGTTGAGACTAACCAGAATTTAGAAGAGTCACGACGTGACTACACCCACGAAAATACGTCTATTTAATGCATTAGTATCGTTCAACAGTTGGGGGAATATTGGACTCTCGAAGGAAAACACCCTCATAGCACAAATGCGTTTAAAATGTACGGGGTGGCGAATGCTGAAGGCACCATGGACGGTCAAGCGATTTAACATCTCGATACTGCTGAAGATTGGAATAGAAATACGGCTGAGTGATGTGGTACAAAAATAAAGAACCGCTATGTATGTAGGGCATATTTTAAGGTCTTGAAAAGCAGATTATACAAGGCAAGATAGATGTCAGAAAACGTGGAACAGCACACCGTTAAAATATATATTTTGATAAAATAAAACAACTAGTCGGAATGCCATTACACTAATGGATAAGATCAGTCGCGGATAGAGAGAAATTACGCAGAATTATCCGGCAGATCCGTTCATAAAGCTCACGATGTACGGATCGAGTGATGAAAGAAAAATATGTATATGGTACAAGATTTAATTTCGTATATCGAACATAAACGCGATATTATATGTATTAAAAAATAAAATAAAATTAGCGACATTTTCTGAACATCGTTAACTTTATCACACTTCTACACGGTATATCACTAAAAAAATATTTCCACTATTTAATAAATACTAATAATCCCGCGTGATTTCTGTGTAAGTATATTTGTGTACGTCTAATATATATATATATATATATATATATATATATATATATATATATATATATATATATATATATATATATAACCATTTACGGATTATTTATTGTACATCCAAAAACAGTGTATCCATCCATTTAATTCGTTCTAACGTGATTTTGAAACATATATATATTTTAATATATTTATATACGTTTTTGTAGACGTATGTAACGTGAGTGTGTATTACGCCAAATTATTTATTTATCCTAGTATAATTTTAAATATTCTTACGAAGATAAATTAGCACGGATATTTAACGTTAAATAGAAAATGATCGATTTCGGGTGTGTAGAGAAGGCGTGCTAATTTATTTAGCGCCGATGATAAAAATGATTAACACCATCCACAGAGAGATTGTGATAATAATAATAATCACACCGTCAAACGCAAAATGAAACTTCCCGTTAAAGCTCCTGCCGGGAAAACACATCTGGTAAAGGAAACGTCACTTCGAACAATGATCCGTGATTTCTCTTTACAAAACAAAATCTTTTCCTTCCTGCAAATTTGACTACACATATATGTGCAAATACAAATATATATACGTACACAAACACACACACATATATATCTGATTTACATATATGTATGTGTGTTTCAATATTTATGTGCACATGCATATATGTATGTTGTCATTTGTGTCAATAAGAATAATGCATCTTGTGTATAGATAAGCATTTATATGCATGTATATATCTATATGATTATACATATATATATATATATATATATATATATATATATATATATATATATATATATATATGCAGATTAATGTATAAATATAACCATTTCCTATTTATCTTTTTTTTTTTTAAATTTTAGTCGAAAATATTCATCTTTTTTCCAATTTTTTGATTTCTCATTCTATAATTTCTCAATATATTATTTCTTATTTCACGATTTACCACTCTATGATTTCACACAGTCGATAATTTCTCAATCTATTATTCTCATTAATGTTGATGCGTTGGAGAATAGTGATTTTATGAATTAACAAAACAAAATAAAATCGAAGTTAATCACTAAAAAATTATATAATAAAAAAATTTTTACTGATTATCTTCGATTTTATTTTGTTTTATTATTCTCATGCTACGATTTCTCGATCCATTATATCTTATTCTATGATTTCTCATTCTATGAATTCTGATTCTGCGATTTCTTATTCTACGACACTTCTCATTTTGTGATTTTTGTACTAAACGAGACGTCATTTTGTAACCTTAATTTCAATTTTTTTTTTTAATATATGTAAATTACGATTATTTTTTAATTCATTACCAGAAGTTTGGACGAAAAAATACTGCAAATCATTTCGTAATACAGCGTAGCGTAATATCACGATATTGTTCTTCTTTGTGCGATACGTCGTAAATAATATTAAAAAAAAAATGACGATAAAAATAAAAAAAAAAGGATTAAATTAAAAATTATTATCAAAAAGATTCAGCCAGTAGAATGTTATCGTGGTCGTCGTCGTAGTAATATTTTAAACATTATCATTATCGTTATTCATTACGGATGTTACGGCGATAAATTAATGGTAAAAATAAAGAAAAAACCTGATTATTCTACGTCGGGAAAAATAAAATTAAATTAAATCAAACCGTCGACGCGTGACAAACAGCCGTGTCGAATTGATTAATTTAAAACGAAATAATTTCTTTCGTCATTTTTTTTTTTTAGTTAACCTACACCTATTCAGTAAACGTAAACCATGTTCGATGTTGGAAAAATATTTATTTGATATATTACGTAGGTTAAATATATATATATATATATATATATATATATATATATATATATATATATATATATATATATGTACGCATGGGAATAACATAATCATAATATATATAAATGTTTATTTTATATGTATATATTCAACTTGTATTCGTTACGGAGTTATAAACATAAATGTAATCTCTACCGGCCTTCGTAAGCTAATTTTGCAGGGCTATTCAAGTTAATTATATTTTATTATTTTCGTATAAAATAGAAATATATATTGACAATTAACCAGGTAACTAAGAATGCTTTTTAATAATTTTATTACAACTTACGTAATACGTCCATTGATATTTGAACTATTCTCGTATTTTTTTTTTTTAATTTTCCATATCTCTAGTCTTATATGCTGTGCGTGACAAGTAAATTTTAATTTTAAACCGGGCGAAAAATAAAACCCTCGGCCGCAAGAAGCCAAAAAAAGAAGTTAATTTTAAAATATGCGAAATGATAGAATAATCGAATTTCTCATCTGTTTGTTTGCGGATGATTTGCGTTAAAGTGAGGAGGTACTTCATGTTAAAGAAAATGTTTTCAGGCGTCAACATAAAAAACATATTCTTGTAAGCCTATTTTAGTATCAGAGGTTATTATCAATTATAAAGACAAAAGCGCATTGGATATTTATGCACTCCAATATAATACAATTTAAAGTAAATTTGTATTGATGCGATTTATCTAAATCTACGTAAAATATACAAGTAAATTTTCTCAAAATTTAAATAAATGTAATCATTGCCGAGATCGTATAATTTATTTTCATTACCTTTAATAAATGTACAAATATACATACATATACACATATACTATATATATATATGTATATTAAAAAGAGGAAACATTAGTAATTCCTTTGTTAGATTATAACTATAAAATATCTCCACGAATATATTGAGGTAGCAGTTATGCCATTTTTAAGTTAAAATACTTAATAATAAATAATAATAAATCAGACATAATAATATTAATAAAAAATTATATATATATATATGTATGTATATATATATAAAAATATGTACTTAGTTAATAACAACTAATATTTAGCACATGTTCAACTGTTCAAGATCGACATGCTTATCAACAGGCAGTAAATTTATCAATCATTTTTATTTATGAATTATATAATTTTTCTAATATTTTTCGTTTTCATTTTTTCTTTCTATACGTAAAGTTTTGGTTAATATTATTGATTTAACGCTTAAATTCTTTACAATGTTTATTTTAAAATAATTTATTATCATTGTTTTTATATGAATTTAAATGTTCCGTGACAATTGTTATGTATCTTCCATAATTGTTAATAGATGTTAATAGTGACTTATCATTACTTAATTCAAACTGGATGTTGTACTATTTAAATATTTTTAATATTTTTAAAATATAACTTTCTACCTTATTAACTGACAGTAGATAATTATTTTTCTATACCTTTATAAAATAAATTTCTTTCCCATTTTTCAACTATATTAAAATTATATATATTATTGAATACTATTTGTTTTAAAATGTTCTTTTCTCAGCTTAGTTCATCCGCCTGCTTCGAAATTGTTTTTGTTTTACATCTTAAACTATAGGGCGACCCAGACAAGACGGACAGTTTTTTTTCTCGAATAACTCAAAAACTACTCGACCAAAATTTTAGGATAAAATTTTATTTAAAAACAGGAAAACGGGAGATTAGCTTGAAATCATTTGTGGAACAATTTACAACGATACACGTTTATACAGTATTTTTACGAACTTTTCGAACGCTAGAATAGGTTGATGAATATTTGAAATATCTTCAGAAATACGATTTTTCAGTTTCGTAAACGCAGCTCTTAAGGTATCATCACAAAAAAAAACCAGAGCGTTCAAAGCAATATGCGGTTACCAAACGCTTCTTTCAGTACTGCGAGCGATCTCCATATAACGTGTTCCGTTTACAGTACTCGTGAAAAACTAAGGCATTTCACGCGAAACGCCGTTTCTTCTCGTTATATAAGTGAAACTGGACAAGAACAAATATCTCATGTGTAAACTAAACGTGGAGAACGAAGTTTGCATTGTAGCAGCCAACTGCGCTATAAAATAAACAAAATCTTCTCTGGGTCACCCTGTAGTTAAATTTTGTACCTTTTTGAGCTGCAACGAGTCATTAGATATTATTATATTACGTTTTCTACAAATGTTCATATCAAATTAATTATGAATTTAATATTAATATAGAAAATTCGCCCTATTTCTAATTGTACGTTCTTATTATGCGTTATTTAATTGCGATAGTAATAATTATTACGAATACAGGTAGGAATTTAGTCTTTAGTGAGCATAACTGTTTATAATAGCGCCTGTTGACAAGCATCTTAGTCTTGTACTAGATGTGTTAAATATTAGTTGTTATTATCTGAGTATATATTTTTTCACATATTATTTTCTTAACATTTATTATTGATTATTTTAACTTGAAAAAGGTGTTAAAATGCATCAAAAGCTATAATTTATTAACAATTAGTAATTTTTACTAATAATTTTATTAATGTTTTATATATATATATATATATATATATATATATATATATATATATATATATGTAGTAGTGATTTCTTATTTAAAAAAACACAACGCATTGATAAAATTATTAGTAAAAATTACTAATTGTTAATGAATTATAGCTTTTGATGCATTTTAACACCTTTTTCAAGTTAAAATAATCAGGTTTCATCATTCAAGTACCTGGGAAGCGCCATTACTGAAGATGGGCGTAGCTCTCAAGACATACGGGAACTTGCCATAGCGAAACAAGCTATGCTGAAAAAAATAAAACTAATAACCAGCAGAACAATGCCCATAGAGCTTCGAAAACGCATTATAAAAACATACGTGTAGCCAGCCAGTAGCATTTTATGGATCGGAAACATGGACGTGCACAAAACGAAAAGAGGATAGGATAGAAGCATTTGAAATGTGGTGCTAGAGGCGGATGGAGAAAATAAGCTGGATGGAGAAAACAAAAAACCAAAAGTTTTAAAACGGGTCAATGAAAGGCGGCAAATGCTGAACCAGATTAAAAAACGGAAACTATGTTGGATGAAGCATGTGTTACGACATGAAAGATTGCTGCGAGATGCAATTGAAGGATATATGCCAGGAAAACGAACAAGAGGTAGACCACGATTAAGCTGGATAGACAATCTGAAGAGGGATTCCGGATTCTCCAGTTACTCGGAAATGAAAAGAATGGCCAATAACCGATACGAGTGGAAAAAGCCAAGCATAGGGGCGAACCAGTCCGCGGACTGTTGCACCAGATGATGATGATGATGATATATATATATATACATATATATATATATATATATATATATATATATATACATATATGTGTGCCTATGTATGTTATGTACGAAATGTTACTAAACTCGTTTGACAGTTTATTTCCTATGTTAACGATCCAAAAAAACAAAAAATGACACACGAATTAGTGTCAAATACGTATAAACTGTCCGCTATACAGCGTGCGGTTGTGAAGATAATAATAATCATAATGATGATAATAATAATGATGAGAATAATAATAATAATAATAATAATTGCGAGAAGTCAATTATTCGGGTCGTCTAGTTACGAACGTTATTATATGGAGAATTGTGAATAAGAAACGTTCGTCAATTTTAATTGTTGGCATACCGTACGGGTCAATCGTCCTTAATTAACCGCTTCGCGCCTGCCTACAAAAAATCGAAAACAAACGACCTTCGCTAGAGAGCGCAAGAATTCTGTTTAAGAATTTGTAAAATAAATTAATCTATATTACACGACTTTTATTACACATCTTGACTCGGGGACAACGCCAAGTGATCAATTTCAAACAGTTGATAACAACCGCTATCTGGCTTCGAGTTTTAAGCTCCTTTAAAACAGAATGCCCATGGGACCCTTAGAATTTTTCGATATCCCCTCATTTCGAAAGCTTCGATCCTGTTCCTCGTCGAATTATTAATCGTCCAGGTTCCACAACCGTATGTGGCTATAGAAAAAAAACCAACGTTTTCAGAGGTCGCCGGTTTGTTATTTTAATGATCTTATAGTCTTCCAATATACGATTGACTTTCCCCTATACCGATATTTGCCAGTGCGAGTGGTCTCTTTATTCCTCCTCTGATCCACTATTTATTTATATATATATATATATATATATATATATATCCCCAAATAGATTATTTATCTCTAATTTCTATATCTCGTAATTGAACCAACGGTTATATTATTCCGTTTTCTTTGTCAATGATCAGCATTAAACAATTCTGTTTGTTTAGTTTTAAACCCACTTCATTGCCACTTGCCTCCATTCTTGATACTAGTTCAAGCATTTATTGCTCTGTATTGGCATATATATATATATATATATATATATATATATATATATATGTACGTTTTATAGCGCAAGAATAAATGGGAGAAAATCGGAAATGAGAGAGTGAGGTCTTCGATCTAAGTGTTCCGACGTAAATAACAGCTACGAAAGGCTATATAGAATATAAATATTATAACGTGATAATAGTAAGGTGTAATACCGTTTAAATTAATTCCCAATTATTTTGAAAAAATAAATAAATCGATTTATTAGTTTTAAAATGTTTTATTTTAGTTTATTTATATTAATATATATACATATATACAAACAATAGTTTTGTACAATGGTTAATTTAAGAATTGGTAGTTCGTCATCTCGATATTTAATTTTCAGCGATAACTGCAATTTGATCTGTAAAATAACACTTCATATATATATACTGCAATTGACAAGGTCTGTCGATAAACTTGGAAAACGAAATAATAAAATAGGTTAGAACATTAAAATAATAAGAGCATAACGCATAATACGGATTGTATTCATGGTATTAACAATAAAGCTTTCAACGATAAATGCACACTTTTGCACAGAAAGTAATGTCCGTTAACGTACGCAAAAACTTTATCAAAACTTTGGTATGATCAGTGGCACTATATGACGCGAAAACATGAACAATGGAGCGATAAGATCGAGACAAATTAGAAGTTTTTGAAATATGGTATTGGCGACGTCTAGAAAAAATTAGTTATGTAGATAAAATGAGCAACATATAGAGATTAAATGGAAAAATAAGTATATTATAAAATATCCGCTAAAGGTGATTTAAGTAGCTAGGTCAGGCATTACGCCAGAATCAAAACATTCTGAAGGATGTTATTGGAGACAAGATTACGGAGGAAAAAAACTACGTCGAAAATCACGAACAAATTCATCGATCTAGTGCCAATAGAAAGTGGAATACATACGGAATTAAAGAAGAAAACTTGCGATAAGCTTTGATGGAAGCGATTAGTACAAGGTGCGAACCAGCTTGATGCACTGATGATTATATATATATATATATATATATATATATATATATATATATATCTTTTCTTCAGATCCTACTAATTAATAATAATAATGATGATAACTTTATCAGTATAGACCGACCGTTTTGTATTCGAATAGATGTAAATTAATCCCTTGAATCAAGGTTTATTGCTATTGTCCAGTTCTCAACCCTTTCACCATTGTCGTCGGTGTCATTATATACCCAAATTATGCTATGGCTATTAAAATCGCCAATGACTAACTTAATACCCTTATTTTTACAATTTTTTGGAGCACTGAATTCAAACATCGTATTAGATGGTTTGTACAAGGATGTGATTGTATAATTATTCATTTCTACAGTTATAATTTCGATATTATTATTTTCCGTTATTTCGGCACTTTTTATAAATTTTCTTGGTTTCACAAAAATTGCACTGCCATATTTTTCGTGCAGTAGTTCTGCTACTAGTCGCATGCCTACGATTTTTGGTCTGGCATGACTTTTTCCTCGATGAGTCTCCTGCAGGTAGAGCATATCACAATTCTTCTTCTTGCAGAGTTCCGCAATCATTTCTTCTTTGTCCTTGCTTAATCCCTCAATATTTAATGAGATGGTTGTTATTGTTGGCTCTGATAAGAGTCGTTTCTGATTAAACGAATGGTATTAGCCGGTGTCTTCAACATAAAATTATTTTGAAATTGGTTGAATTTTCCGGTATTATACCGCATTATCATCTTTTTCAGGGGCACCGCGTGGAGGTTCCTACCACGCCCACTTCTACTATAAAACAACAATCAACAAAACACAGTAACAGGTTGTGAACTTCAGTCGCTTCGTTCGCGTTCTCGTAGGCTCGATTTCACAATCGCTCCTCAATAATTTTTGTTTTTTAGTTGCCCCTTAACAGTTTATTTTCAGACTTTCTGAAATATTATTCTATTTTGTGCGGTTGGTAAGACTGTTTTTTAAATTTTAATTGATCTTTATTATTTATTTAGTTACGTGTTAATTTTGTAAATAAGATTATTCTCTATATTAATTTTGTATTCGTTTACTCTTAGGCATTTTCTCACACACACGCTGTGAAACCTTATTCCTAAACAGTCGATTCCGCGTCAACTCACACTCGCCTTGCTACACTTCGGTGTAAACTGCAGGTGGCATGGTCAGTTCAGACTTCTGCACTGTCTGTAACTCTCCTTTCACAGGCAGGCAAAAATCAATGAAATGCCCTGAGAAATGTGGCACCAGAGTACACAGTAGGTGTCTGTCGAAAAACGAAGAACGAGACAACTATACATGCAAAACCTGCGTAGAGAAAATGGATCTAAAAGAATGTATCCTTATTAAGATCACTCCACAAGGGTGACCTGGAGAGCACAGTCAACTTGTTACTGGAAGAGGTATTATCAATAAAGGAAGAAATGAAAACGTTTTAAAAAAAAATCGCTAAATAGAAAGAAGAAAACGAAGAATTGAAAAAGAGTACTTTTAAACAAATAAATAAAGGTACAGCCATTTCGCAAACATTGTGGAAAATCAACGGGTGTTAAAAACAAACCACCATTAAACTATATCATTCTTAAGAATAAAGACAACCCAGATGGAAATGTCGAAGAAAACTTGAAAAATCTTATCAACCCCGCCAAATTAGGGGGTCAATGTCAAATCTTTCAAAAAAATAAAATTAGGTGATGTAATGGTTGGATGCTCCAGCATAGATGAAATTAAAAAGTAGCGGATGAAATAAAGAAACATGAAAAGTTGCAAGCGACCAACAAACAGCGGAGAAATCCTCAGGTCAACATCGTTGGTATATCTGAAGAAATCAGTATTGAAGACATAAAAGAAGAAGCGATTCTCCAGGAAACAAATGAGGAGCCCCTTTACACTAAAATAGTAAATGGGGGTCAATGAAGAGCAACCTGCGAGGTGTCACCAGCTGCTTTCGGAAAATTAATAGAACGAAAGAAATTAAACATTGGATGGCCACGCTGTCGAATATATGAGTCGGTATCCCTACTGTAGTGTTTCACTTGCTGGAAAATCGGTCATAAAACAGCGGATTGTAAACTTAAAAGAGGACGACAAAAAAATCATAGATAAGACGGTAAAAAGCGGACTGTGTACAAACTGCGTTAATAATAAGTTTAGTGACACTACTAATGTTAATGATAAAAAAAGTAATAGTAGTAATAGTTTTAATAATATTAATATTTCAAATAATGTAAATCACCACCCGGCAAGGTACAAATGTCCCTTTTTAGAAAAAATTAAAAATAATGCCAAAAAAATTATTAATTATAACAATGAATAGCATTAATCTTATTTTAAATAACACTAACCATTGCATCACTGCGCAAGCCATGTTATATAACTTTGCCATAAATCGCAACATCGATATAATATTGATTACTGAGCCATACCTTTCCGCTAATAAGTTACCGGGTTTCGCAGGATATAATGTTATCTCCAATAAATTCAGCGCTATCTGCGTCTCAAATCAGATAACATATCAAAAAATTCCAGTCCACAATAATGATAATATTATCGCCATAGAAATAGCAAACTTACTTATTGTGAATGCATACTTCTCTCCTAACAAGCCAGCGGAACCATATATAAAAATATTAGATCAACTTCTAACCCAATTCTCATACAAAAAAGTTATTTTGACTGGTGATTTCAGCATAAGGTCTAAGTTGTGGGGTGTGAAAAATTCAGCGAAAAAGACCAAGATATTTCACGAATTTCTCTCATCTAATCATCTAATTGTTTTAAATGAAAAAAATAAATTTACCTTTGGAAATGCCAATGGAAATAGTGTAATAGATTTAGTAATTTCATCTGGTGCTGCGTTACAGCATGTGAAAGATTTGAATGTGCTTACAGGGGAATCCTTCTCTGATCATGAATATATCACCTTTAAATATAACCTTCAAATAGCTGAAGAAAAAACCATAAAACATACAAACTTTAATAATGTCCTGCGCTCTCTCAACGAGAACATTACTAAAACCATGGAATGCGTGAATCAAATTGTAGATCACGATTCCTGTAATTATTCAGTGGGATATTTATCAAGACACATAGAGGCCATAACTGAGTTACATACCACTTCTAGAATCATTAAAAAAGCGAATAACTGGTGGAACAGAGAAATTGAACACATTAGCCGCACAACTAAAAAATATCTCTGTTTATACCAAAGGACGAAACACCCGGTCGTGAGAGAAAATCGAAAAGAAATATATAAACAATGTAAACATATTTTGAAAAATAAGATTAAACACACCAAAAAGATCGCATGGGAAAATTTCTGCACAGAAAATGTAAAACCGTGGGGCCTTAGCTACAAAATCGCCTTCGATAAACTAAAAAAACGGAATGCCATACCATTGCTAAAGAAAGAGGATGGAACCCAGATAATAAACACATATAAAAATCTAAATTATTGTCTGGCTGCTCTATACCCAAATGATTGCTCAGACGCAGATAGCGCCGAACAGAAAGATACATGTAACCTTTTTCAAAATTACTCTCCCAAAATTCCAAAACCCGAATGAATTAATATCGCATCAGATAGATCCGGATAAGTTAAAAAAAATAGTAATTAGTCTAAAAAATAATAAAGCTTCAGGTCCCGATAAAATATCGAACTAATAAAATTAATACACAAACATTTCCCCGATTTATTATTAACAATGTACCAGAAAATGTACTCTCTAGCTTACTTTCCAAATTTATGGAAACTATCGAATGTAATTCTGTTACAAAAACCAAATAAAGACCCGAACAACATCAGTTAGGCCAATCTGCTTACTAAATGCATTCGGAAAAATATATGAAAAATTGATAAAATGTAAGATCTTATATTACATAAATAAACGAAATTTCCTTGACCAAAGACAGTTTGGATTTCGGGAAGTTTATCTACCGAACACGCGGTAAATTACGTCGCTTATAAAATCAGAGAAGGATTAAATAATAATAAATGTGTTTTAGCCGTTGGTATAGACATAAAAGGGGCTTTTGATAACTGTTGGCACCCTGCTCTTTTCAAAAATTTGAAAGACCTTCTTATTGATTGCTTAACATCTTATACCATTATTTAAACGGGAGACAAGTAAAACTCAGTTTCGGAAATATCTCAGTTCAAAAAAACACGTGTATGTCCGCAAGGAAGTGTATTAGGTCCGTTATTATGGCTTATACTATTTAACGGCGCCCTAAAACTACCATATAATAATGAACGAATCGATTTATGTGCTTACGCGTATAACTTAATATTCATAATAAAAGGAAACACCAAAAACGAAGTAGAACAAACTGCCAATAACACACTGTGTATGCTTGAAAGCTGACTAAATGACGTCAAATTAGAACTCTCTGTAGAGAAATGCTTTGTGTCATTTTTCACCAAATCGTTAAAAATGAAAAGGAACAATATTAAGGTAAAATTCAAAGGCGCACAGTTAAATGTTGTAGAACATTTCAAATATCTAGGAGTAATACTCGACAATAAATTATCGTTTAAATATTCATATAGATTCGATCATTTCAAAAATGGACACTCAGTATTATCAGATGTTAAAAGCATGTCGGAATAAATGGGGATTTAATTTCAATTATAGGATAGTCTTATATAAATCATTGGTTGAGAACACAATGTCATATTGTAGCTCAGTATTTACCGAACGACTGAAAGTTAAATGTGTGAGGAAAAAAATTATCTCGGTACAAAGAAAATTCCTAATTAATGCGTGCAGAGACTATAGAACAGCTTCACATAGTGCCATAGTTATAATATTACATCTACTCACTTTAAGCAGAGGAATTATGTTCGCCATAAAAAACCATCACACATTCCCGTACATGCGCTGCTTGATCAAACTAATCTCTTAATACCAACAAGCCGTATAACCCCACTTAGTCACACCAAAATTTGTGCGCGTCAACTCAAAAATAATATAATAAAATATATTCTAGAAACGTGGCAAAACAGATGGGAGCAAGATTTGGCGGGACGCCAAACTTACGCTTTGATAAGAGACGTAAGGGAAAGACATAAGATAATCCTCAAGCCAAATTTTTACACATCGCAGTTATTAACAGGACACGGCAATCTCGCCGAGTACCTTAATAGATTTGGCCTAGAGAACGATGATAAATGCCCCTGTGGCCAAGTAGAAACAGCGTGGCACGTACTATTTGATTGTCCGCTCTATAAGAAGGAAAGGAAGTTCAATGAAACAAATTTTAATCTAAAAAACAACTCCATAGCAAATAATTTCGAAATTTTCGCATTCCAAGTATTACATTCAAGATTTCAAAAATAACTGATGGCTTCGCGCAGTGGTGCAATGTTAGTATAAAATTATATGTATATGTGCATGTGTGTGTATGTGCGCGCGCGCGTGTAAAATTGTGTGCGATTGTTTGCATTTGTGTGTTTATTCAATGCCGTCTCGATTATACCACATGTGAATTCTGGATCACTTATTCAAAATATGAAAATTATGTGTAAATATTTATAAATTTTTATTGTGAATCATGTACGATATATCATTATAAATATTTTTCTAGATATATAAACATTGTAATTATTGTATAGTAAACTCGTTGAATGCGTGTGTGAATAAATGGTTCATCGGAGAGTACACAGTCCGAACGAATGAAATTATGAATGTATATATATATATATAAATAACTTTAGACTTTGACTACTTATAATCTGAATGCTTTTGTAAGGAGCCGCGTCTGTCTGATTAAGCCTAACGGTGGTGCGGGAGATGCGGTCATCCAATAATAACATATAATAGACTGTATTCACTAATATCTTAAGAAAAAATAAATGCATTAATAAAAAAAAAACTATAAAACAACAAAGGATATAACATTCACAAAGATTGTAGAAACCATGACATTCACAAAGATTGTAGAAACTATGCTGAAAGATCGTTACTTCTATGTAACCTTCCAAGGAGAAAAAAGTCGATGGAGAACACAAGATAATGAACTATCACAGGACAGCGTCATGGCTCCGATCCTGCTTAACATCTATACAAACGATCACCCGATAGGAAGTGAAACAAAACATTTCCTATATGTAGATGACCTTGCTATAAGATATCAGGAAGATAACTTCATTGAAGTAGAAGAGAAACTAAATAAAGTATTAGAACAGTTAGATAAGTATTACGAACAGAATAACCTCATACCGAATCTTAACAAAATGCAAGTATGTGCTTTTCACCTAAAGAATGTTATGACCAATCTGAAATTGAAAATCCATTGACGAGGGATAGAACTCAAGCATAATTACCACATAAAATATTTAGGATCGGCACTGGATAGATCTCTCACCTAGGAATACTAAAGAAAAAATTAATACTCGAAATGGAATATTGTAGAAGCTCGTAACTTTCAAATGGGTTGCAAACACTGTGGCTATGAGAACTACAGCTGTGGCGTTGTGTTTCACAGCTGCGGAGTACGGATGTCCTAGACTAGGTCTGTACATGCAAAACATGTGGATATTGCCTTAAACGAATCGTACCGTTTAATTACAAGCTGCCTAAAACCAACGACAACAAGAAAGTTTTATCTCCTGACCGGAAAACGCCTCCCCATATATAGCCAACAAGGAAATGACAGCCCAGTATCGAGACGAGAGATATGCAAGGTATGGTCAAACCGAGGTGGCATATAGACTTAAGTCGGGAAATAGCTTCATGAAAAGCACTAACACACTGAGGTCCAAAAAGAACGGATAAATCTATGGATTAAAGAAACCCTGCCAAAGCCAGTGAGACCACCGGAAGAAACCCTGGCGCCAGTATATAAATAAAAATGGTCGATATGGCGAACAATCAACGAATACGGGTGGGCTGTACTCGAACGGCATCATTGATGATGAAACGGCGTCTAACAGAAGACCAGAAATGTCAGCCCGGAGAACTCCAGACAAATAGACAATATCGCATATACTGGAGTGTAAGATGAACTCGACGGCAAAGCTAGAATTCTGGCTGAATACTCGTACGATAAAATATAATTAAACGTAACGAACCGGACACGAAAAGAAAAAGAAGAATATACATATACCCACACCCACACACACACACACTATATATATATATATATATGTCCTTCCGATTATTAAGCGTAGGAAGATTTGGTGTTTAAATCCGGTTAGTGTCGTCTATTAAAAATTACGTTATTCAGTCCATTTCATTAACGATAACAATTGCCTGATAACATTAATGTTTTAATAATAACACTTTCCGTTTGGATGTAATATATCTCACAGTTGTTTCCATCCCTCTTGCCACCCTTTTTAGGCTATTACTTTGACTTGCCATCGATGTCACCGCACGTAGTTGTTGGTATTTGCACAGACAGCAAGGATGGCAAGTAGGTGGCCTTTTTATTTTTGTCTAGTTCACGGGCAATTTCTCGGCTACATTTTTATACGTGTAGTATAAAAACGTAAGAATTCATACTCGGTTTTGTGTGTGTGCGTGTTTGCGTTGCACATATATTCGATTTGATAACTGAATATATGTATATATATATATATATATATATGTATGTATAATTTGGTGAATTATGTATATGTTAAAGAATATTTCTTTTAAATTAAAGTGTAATATGTACGGTACACTATATATACATATATATATGTATTTATTTATATACGGTCCACATAATGGCTAATTTCAATTAAAATGCGAACACCGATATTTAAATAATTGAATACATATATATAACTGAATTAAACAGCAAAAATGTAAAAAAAATGGAATTAAATTTATTAAAGTAATATTAAAAAAACACTTATACAATTGCACACACATGTACACATAAACACAGTCACTCACAGTGCATATTGGAACGTACACATATAAGCAAAAATACAATGATCCACACATGGACACATGCACACATTTACTACACTGAAAAGTACTTACATAATCCTACACATGAATAGAAATACATTTGTACATACAGTCAAGAAAATTTATTTGTGCATACAAAAAATATAGCAATAATTTAAAATTATAAAATAAGTAACTCGAACTACCCACGAACCAATGCCAACATCATTCTCACAGTAATAACAAGTACATAAAGCTGAAGTTTCACTGAACCAAAAAAAAACAACAAAAAACAATTAAATATCCGCTTGGAAAATATTTATTCAAACACGAGTGAGTTGTAAATAACGAGTTATACAGACGGCAGTAGACATCACCGGTGAATTGGAATGGACATTAGCGGCTGGAGGAGATAGGGATTCATTCTATATAGTATTTATCCTCTATATAACAAATTTGCGAAATCAAGCATTTGTTATTAACACGGCCATTGCGCAAGTTTTATGCAAAAACTTCAACTTGGAAATTTTCAGTCTTTTATACAACGGCACGTAAAGCATAAATATACATACATATATATATATATATATATATATATATAATATTTAGGTCAACTAATTTTCATTTAAAAGCAAATTAACAGCCGAAATACACCGCAGAGTGGGAATAACATGGAAAAAGTACTTGATGATGAAATCAATTTTTAAGAGCAATATTCCGCCCAATCTAAAAAGCATGGTTTTCAATAGCTGCTTACTACCATCCTTAACATAACGCAAAGACAGGAAAATATTCTAATAACCTGCCAAAACAATTTAGAAAGATCAATGCTACAAATTAAAAAACTAGATAGAATCAAATTAAAAACGATTAAAGAACAAATGGGTGATAGCAGGGATGTCATAACTTCAATCCGCGCGGTGAAATGGAAGTGGGAAGGACATGTCATAAGATACAGAGATCAGCGGTGGACGAAGAAAGTAACGGAATGGTTCCTGGCGTACCGCAAGAGAAAAAAGTCGCGACCGTTTATACGTTGGGATGACGGCTTCAAAAAATCCCTGGGATCCGGAAGCGCTCTGTATAGGTTGGCACGCAACAAACGCAACTGGGAAAAATTGTGAGAGACGTTCGCTCGAAAGGGCCTAGTATGACTGCATTCGAAATTAATTTTAGAAATAAATTTTAGCTGTAACAGATATTTATAAATTGTTAATTTAGTTATGCCAAATAAAGGTTATTATTATTATAATATATATGTATACATATAATACATATATATATATATATATATATATATATATATATATATATATATATATATATATATGTATAATCGGGTGTTAACATTATTTATTACTCTCAAGAATGCAGGAATGACAGCTTCTCTTGTAAAAACATTTTTGTGAAAACAAAATTTTATATGAGAACTTTTTAACCCGCACGCAATAGTTTTATGTTGATTAACATGCTTATTAAGATTTATTGCCATACACGCAAACACGATAAAAGCAAAATCGATTACATTTATCATTCGATCACTAACGAGTGGCCCCGTCCAGGAATGGTCTTTCGTTAAAATTATTAAGTAACACCCAGGATAATGAACGTGCTGTGTTTACATAATATTTCCTGTTCATTAACGTTCGAACCGTTGATAATTGACTCACTGGCTTTTTATCATTAAGATAAGTATCACGATTATTAATCTAGTTTAAGCTATCACGAGAAAGAAAATTCGGAAAATAATATTACAGTAGTAAACTATAGGATTAACTAGTACGAATTCCCGTTTATTTATTAATTTATTTTTATTTTTTTTCATTCTCAATAAAAAAAAAAATAAAAAAAAAAATAAAAATAAAAAAAATTGAATTACAACCGTCTTAGTTAATCGTGTAAATGGCTTACTTCCGTGCTACGTTATCGACGGTTTAAATGTGTCGAATTTTGTTACGTAATAACATATAACAATAATAATAATAATAACGACGATGATAATAATTACAATAATTTCAATTTCAATAATAATAATAATAATAATAATTTAATTTTAATTCAATTTATCCGCTTTTACATTTACCGGAAACAAGAAAATAAATTAATAATATAATCGACAAATGGAGCATTATCTGCGCGAGCAGCGGAAAATAAATTCACACATAGCTGCAGATTCGATTGTCATACATAACGGACGATTAAAATTGTATTATTAAATTTAAAAAAAAAAATCGAAATTATAAAATAAAGTAGACTGAATTTATAGCGTCCAATTATAAAATATTACGTCAAAATATTATCGTGTAATGTACAGCTTAGTGTATAATAATTATAACGAAATTTTGAACGGATATTGTGTTCGATTTACTAAAAACTAAATCATTTAGTCTTTTTTTTTTTTTTTTTAAACCTATATGTTTGTTCCCACGAATATTATGTCATTATCGAATGAACGTAAAAATAAAATATAAAAAATACATACAATTCATAAAAATATAAAATATAAAATATTAATTTAGATATACAATTTACAAAAATTAGCAAAGTGAAAAAACAGTATTTGTGAAATGATCTGATAGTAAATCTGATAGTGAAATATCGGATTATTTAACAGTATTTATTAAAATGATCTGATAGTAAATCTCGTAGAAAATCTTATAGTGAAATATAGTGATTATTTTATAAACACTGATTTTTCAGTTTGTTAATTGTTGTAAATTTTATATTTAAATTAATCCATTTTACATTTAATATTTTTATGAATTGTATACATTTTTATATTTAATTTTTATATTCACTCGATAACTGCTTAACAACCGAAAAGCTTTTTAATTTTTTATTTTAGTGATTTTAACTGCTTTTTTGCTGAATGTTAGTACAGACTAACTTTTGTTTCTGTGGTTTAAAAAACGCACGATTAAGAATTATATTATTAAATTAAATTAAAAAAAAAAAATCTAAATTAAAAAATAAAATAGTATGAATTAAAAGCGTCCAATTTAAAATATTACGTCCAAATATTATCAACAATAACGACAACCAACAATTTATTTCAACAATTTCATTTTTATAGTGTACAAAAAAATTCATTCAGCTAAGTACGTTAGTAATAATCGTAGAGTATAAAACAACTTGAACTTAAATTAAAATTTTTTATAATAAATATATTACATACATTACGTAGGATAAATTAAAACAAAAAACCTACACACAGAAACGAAACGCTATAATTAACTTTAAATTATTCGTAATAATAAGTTAAATCGCGTAATTGATTTTTAAATTAAATTAATTATAAAAATCTGTACTTAAGTCTACAATGTTTATATTTAGTGTAACGCTCGCGTAGATACATCGTAACTGCCTACGCTTTTAATTAGCTCATTATCGCGATTTTCACACTTTTTATAAAAATTTTGCGATATTTTGCCAATATATGCAATAAATATATGGAAGTTTTAATTGATTATGTAAGTGTGATATAGGAATATTATTTTGACCATAAGTCGTACGCGATGTGTATTTTTGAATATTATCGTGATCGGCTACCATAATTAATTTAATAAAATTAAGAACACCTTCGTCTAACATTGTGGAAGCAGAAAATGTATGTGATAAATTTAATTTTCCATCGATATAACGTCTGAACTCATACCAATTGGCATTTTTGTACAAGAATATTTTCCTTTTATTTTGTTCCAATACAGTAATATTTAATGAAGGTTCTATATATGCAAGTATTATGATTAGAGGATAATGATGATAACGAAATAGCTTTAGTAATTTTATTAAATCCCTTAGTTAATAAGACATCTAATACACTAGGACTGCCCTTTGGTAGGTAAATACGTTGGATCCGAAGGAAGTAATATATTAAAGTTATATTTCATTGATGCCTGTACCAAGAGATTTACAGCACAATTACTATTGTAACAATTCAACACCTGGTGCTTAGAATTTATATCGCCTGTAATAATTGTATTTGTAAATTTGGTTAGTAACAAAATTATATCACTTATAAAGAATTTGATATTTTTAAGCAGTCTGTAAACACATATTATATTCATCATTGTACAAACTACCTCTATTTCAACTCCAACACACCGCAATGATTTTAGTGTTATCGTTGGTGTAGCATGTTGGAGAATATTGCAACACCTCCACTATGTCTTGTTCTATCCACACGATAAACACAATAACCAGGATATTTGATTGAAATGTTCCGATATACTTTATTTTCATACATGAAATGAATAAATTTGTTTAATTTAGGTTTAATGGAATTCGCATTCCATCCTAATAGTTTAATATTATTGATCATTGTGGCAAATTAAAATTTTTAATTGCAAAATTTTGTTAAAATAATTTAAACGATTATCATAATTTTGTTTAACGGATCAGAGTCCCTTAAGTTCTTTAAACGGTTAATAATTAATTTGATTAGTGCAAATATTTTATTTAAGTTTAATTATTTTATTAGATCCGATAGACTAGTAAATACTGATGTTGGATTGTTCAGTAGGTGTAGAACTACTAGGGCTATCTCCGCGAACGTTCTATTATTATTAATATATGTTGATTTTTTATAAATTATAAACTATAACGGCGTTTTCAGCGGGTACTATATGCGATTTATTAAAAATTAAATAGTTTAGATTTTTTTTTTAAATGTATATTTTTTTTTTTTTTTTTATAAATGGGCACAGGACTAAATGTATATTATTCCCGTGAACATTACGCGTATTTGAATCGGGCGATTAAAGTTTATCTGGTTAGAATTTTCCCGTACGAATGGAATTGTTAATGGTGATATAAGAAGATATGTACATATCTTAATTGATGCGATAATTTTGAACAAATGTACAAATACATACACACACATATATATATATATATATATATATATATATATATATATATATATATATAGAATATATAATTGTTATTACTCAGCAATGAACGTAAGGTGAACTACTACCGTCTATATAACGTTAATATTGCAGAATTCGAAAGGTCATATATACGTTATGCGTAATTTTATATACGTGTACATATATATATATATATATATATATATATATATATATATATATATATAAAGATCACTGTAGGAAGGTCGTTTTTAGACAGTCAAGATCATTTTTCAATAGGAAAATATTTTTTATTTATATTAAAATTATCCTTTTCTATTTATTACTAATAATATTATTTCTATTCACTCGTCACTGCGTCTTCTGGTTTTTTCCGATGTAGACGCGATATATTCGGATCATCATTTGTTCAATTGTACGTCTACATTTTTTTGTGTATATTTTTTAACTTGTTTCATATTGGATGTTTTCATAAAGAGGAGTAGTGGAGCAGAAATGACCACGGAGGGACACATTTAATCGATTTATAAACTGTAACTTTGTATTTTAAGCCTTTCAACAACATTGTCCACTATACGGTACGTTGAAATTTGAACGAAATATTCTATTTTCCGGTTGACGCAAAATGTCTGTCAATTTTTAAAATATTTATAGAAATATATCGAAAAAAGTATCTATAAGAAGGCGGATATTGTATAATAAACATCTGTATATCAAATTTATAATTTTGGCGTAAAAAACTTTATAATGTACGACTGAAAGGGTTAATGACGAATCTATTCATTTATTAATCAGGATGAAATTTTACGAATAATTCGCTTTAAAACGAAATATTGTTAATTTAGGCGTGCGATCTAAGTTTCAGATCATATAACATCGTCGATGATGTAATATACTAGTACATCGCGCAACTCGTAGATAGCGCGCAAGACCGACAATGTTTAGGTGTGTATGTATTCGTACATTATACACCTTTAAAGGTTGTTGATACCGGGTGTATATATACCCTTCCTGTTATGCTCAGCTTCTAAATACTGCTAAATAATCTTGCTGGTCAGCTTGCAGTAAATATTGTGAGAAAAAAAAAAATAGATTTCTCTACCGAAAAATTACCTCCAACATATAGAGAAAAATCAACAATTATATAAGGTGACCCAGAGAAGACGGACGGTTTTGTTGTTTTTTTAATAACTTAAAAACTAGTCGACCAAAATTTTTGAATGAAATTTTATTTAAAAATAGGAAAACGATAGATTAGCTTACAATCATTTGTGGAACACAATATCGTTCAGATGATCATTTGCAGCGATACATTCATTTTAAGAAAATTTTCGAACACTTTCGAGCATAGGTTGCTGAATTTTTGAAATTTCTTCAGAAATACGAGTTTTCAGAACTTCCGAATCTCGTGGGTGTGTTCTGTAAACGCGGTTCTTGAGGTGAACCAACAAAAAAATCTGGTCAAATCTGACGGGAGCGCAGCGTCCAAGCAACAACAATATGTGGTTACCAAACGCTTTTCGCATCATCTTGTTCAAACCATATACGGCCCAGACAACAACGACGACGAAGTGAAGGAAGCAAAAACGAGTTTATCATCTCGATATAGCGCGTTCCGTTGGTAGTTATCAGTGAAATAATAAAGCCCTGCTATTCTCCACTTCGCCATTCCAGCCCAGACGGTTATTCGCTCGCTGTGTGACGGCTTCTGTTCGATTGAATTCAGATTAGATTCGGCAATAGCGGCAGTTCTGTTTATTTATGAATCTAGATAGCTGGAAATGAGCTTCATCGTTTATTAAAAGATTTTTTAAATCGATCTCCTCATATTAGATTTTTTTCAACATCTTTTTAGCAAAAAGTTTTCGTTGTGCATGGTCGGTACTTTTTAGTTATTACCAGTTAATGAGAATGACATTTCAAGTTTCTCAGCAACATACGGCGAATAGATTCTCTTGACAGGTTCAAAGAAGCAGCATAACGATGAGTAGAGCGTCCGAGACTCAGAATGATCGCTGTCCGAACTCGATCGATGTTTGTGGGGATACAAACCGTTTTTTTTTTTTTTTGTTTTTTTTTTATGTCCAAGACTTTTTTTATTCCTCGTTGAAACTGTCTCACGAAAATTTTCAACCCATTTTAAAATTGGATTGTGAAATGTGGTACAGGTTTAAACCGAAAATTTTTTTCGAAACTTTTTTGCATTGTCGTGATCAATTTGTGCCGAAAATAACGTTCCACGCAAAACACGCGCTCCTCCTCATTTAGGAAGCCATGATAACTCTGTCGTATATACACTAAACGTGAAGCATGCAGTTTTCATTGTAGCCGTGTTACCAACTGCGCTATTCAAAAAACAAAACCGTCCGTCTTCTCTGAGTTACCCTGTATTTACTGATCCACGGTAGGATCATTTCAAGTGTTTTTTATTGCTTAATGTATAACGTAATTTTGTTAAATTATTTAACGAAAATCAATTATATAACTTAAATTTTAAGTATACGGCATTCGCAAAATAAAAACACTTTTATTCTAAATATAAAAATACCGAAGGTAAATTTGAAATATAAAATTTAGTTAGTAGTTATAATTAGAATATTGGAAATTAATTAAAAATTCAGTCTTTCTAATAAAAAAGGCAATGAGTAGCTGTGGGATAGTAAATAAAGACTACGAATTATGATAAATTCTTCTGAGAAGTATACCACATATTAATTCTAAATATTATTTTGTAACCTAATTTGATTAGCACTTTTAATCGTTTAGTGCACAAAAAAAACAAACAAACAACTTTAATTAAATACTTCCGTACGATAATGTTTTTTTATTATGTTCCTTTTTTTATTTACAATCTGCACATAGTGTAATAAGTAAATGTGATGAAAGAACAGGAATCAGATACTGTTGATGATCCATTGACCAAAACTTAGGGGAATGAGAGGAGGAATGAAAGGAGAAGTAGGTGGAAGAAGTTTTAACTGTCTCTTAGTCAGTTTCTCTTTAACCGACGCGATGAAACGAGTATCACGATTTGTTAGTTGTAAAATAGCTGGATTAGCGGCATTTCTTAGTCTGCTAAACAAGAGCTTGTATCTTTTTTAGTTAGTTCCGAAACAGTTGGTATCCGCAAGTGGGAACGTATAGACTGATTTGACACGAACCAAGGAGCGTCTATAATTTGACGCAACATTATTGATTCCATCGACTGTCCGGATGTTAATATAGTTCAATGCCATAAGTCCAAATCGGTTTTATGACGGAGTTGTACAATAATAGTTTGTTCTCAACCGATAGCTTGGATTATTTTCTAAAAAGTCAATTGAGCAGACCATATCGCTTCCACACATCCTTAATTTTATTAGTATTGTGTTGACTCCAGGTAAGTTTTTTATCAAGACTCAACACCAAAATATTTAATATATGGTTAATTTGGGGGATGGATGACCCATCTAGATGGACTGACGGCGTAAAAGTAATGTTGCTGCTTTTAGTTTGATTAATCTTGATTCTCCATCTGGTTAACTAAGGGTGAATCAGAGCTAAATGGTTCTGAAGTTTATTATATATAATGACCGGATCAGAATCGGATGAGAGAATGCATGTGTCATCAACAAAAGTGCATAACACAGTATTTTTATTAACCGGTATATCTGCAGTATAAACGCTATAAAGCAAGGACCCATAACACTTCCTTGTGGAACTCCTGTTTGAATATCATAGATTTGCGAGCTAGTTTCGCCATATTTGACACAGAAAAAAATCTGTCTTGTAAATATGATTTTATAGTTAAATAGTATGATGGATGAATGATATCCCTAAGTTTTAAAAGGAGGCCAGAATGTCAGACACGATCGAAGGGCCGTGAAACATCAAGAAAAACAGCTGAACAATATTATTTCCGCTCTAACGCTGTAGAGATATTGTCAACAACACGGTGGCATTGTTGTATAGTTGAATGATTACGCCGGAATTCAAATTGTTGAGAAGGAATTATTTCCTTCTTTTGTAAGAATGGATATATTCTACTTAGTAGAATTTTTTCAAAAATTTTACTATATGAAGTACATAGGTTAGGTTTTAATACCATTTAATTTAAAATTAAAATTATGCGGTCATATCTAGCTAATACTTACGGTGTCCTAAAATCTATGTTATTACATATATGCAATATTATTCATTAAGTAGTACACAAACATAAAAAGATCGTGGCTTTTATAATATATATATATATATATATATATATATATATATATATATATATATATATATATATATATGCGAATTATAATGAGAAAACCTAGATTGCATTTAAACCCATAGTTAAAAGCAGAGGATTATAGTTAAAAACACAGGATTACAAGTTCATAAAAATTTTCTTGTAAATTTAGATATATCCAATACATTGTAATGCATAAAGTTGCACATTAATAACATTTTGAAAGTTTGTATAACTTGACATTTATTGCTTATTAGTAACATTACACACCGTAGGGATAAGTTATTTGAAAAGCGTACATTTATTTGGTGAATTAATGGCTGGTTGATTAACATGATGATGCCTTCGTATATATTTTTCATTATACAATGTACGTCATCATCATTAATACCGGAATGCGGATGTTATATTTTCCCCAAAAAATTTTTATGAAGTCGCTGGATGGTACTAAGTGTTGAATAGCTCTGTAAATCTTCACCGATTTTAATAAAAGTAAAAAAGTGTTGAGTTGCTTGCCATTACCTCGCATTTCAGCTCCGTAAATCCACACCGATTTTAATAACAGGTTATAGAGTAAATCGCGGAGAGATTAGAGCGTTCACCCTTTAATCAGTTTATAGATAAGTCGATTCTCGAGTTATTTTCGTTTCAACGACGTATTCTTTCCACGGTCCACGCGAGTATTTAGCCCGGTTGTGTTTCGAGATATCGTACTTTCCACGAATTTGCTATTGTTCGGTCATTCGTTAAGACCGGATAAATATCGTACCATTTTCGCCTGAAGTAAGTCGATTAAATATATATTTCAACGTTCTGTAAAAAATGAAGAAACTATTTGTTATCATTATCGATAAATCGTCACAGTCGTCAACTCGGCGATTGAGGGTTCGATTCTAGATTGCGTCATAAAGTTTTTATCATCACATAGCTTTTAATTATAACGCAGAATACGGTAATAGGTATCCTACTCCGTATTAGAACATGCGTTATATACAATTACTGGTCCTCCTTGTATGTAAAAATAAAATACAATAATCACGATGTATCAATTTTTACTTATTAATTGCATAAAAGAGATTATTTTTAAGTTTTTCCGAATTTTTTATTAAACACTTTCATAAAAGTGATCTTTCTATCTGGCGTGCCTGTATAATTCTTATCGTTAAATACAGTGGTTTGTCTGTCTCTGCATAGATATGATTTTTTAAACATATGTATATATTTACTTATTTATTTCGCATAACAGCTAATGACAATTAAAATGCGAATACCGAAAAGTAGATAATTAAATACTAGTGTACAAAACTGAATTAAACTACAAAAAATTTGAACAAAAAAAAAAAAAAGAAAAAAAAGAAAGAAAACATTAAATTCAATTACGAATAATATAATAAAAAAAAAACTGTATATACATGTATACATAAACACAGTCACTCGCAATACACATTGTACACATATAAGCAGAAAAAAAAGGAACGGTATACATTAAAGTAAATTTCAAACTTATTTATGTATACGTATAGAAAAATATAACAATAATTTGAAATTATAAAATTAGTAACCCAAACAAGCTACCCACGTACCAATGCCAACACCATTCTCGCAGTAATAACCAAGTACATGATGCTGAAATTTGACTAAACCAAAGAAATATCTGCGATCAAAATGTATACCCAACATGGACGAGTTTCAAATAATGAGTTATATACAGACGGAAAATATGGGAACGCGATTGGAAGAAATAGGGGGATGTATTTGAGTAGAAGAAATTTTTGGAAGTCAACGAAAGTTGTACATAAATGAAATTTGAATTTAGTCCATCGACGAAAACAGACATACGTGCAAATTAAACGTAATAAGGCGTGAAAAAAGGTTTAAACTACTTTTTCCTCTTTAAAAAATTACGTTTTAACAATATCTCTCTTTTCCGAAAATAAAGATATAGGTTAACTATATCAGTTTCTATTCTACGTTGAATTTTCACGTTTCGAAATACACGATTATTATAAATTTTCAACGAAAAAAAAATTGCGATTTCGTTTAATTTTTGAAAATAAAACGAATTTTATAATTAATTACAAGTACATCATCGTCGTCTTATTGTTCGTTGCCGAATACGTGAATAGCCATTGTATGTTTATTCTTACGTAGAAAATGAGCTATCATTCAAGGCACTATTTATATGTGACGCAGATGCACGCGCATATGATGTTATACAAAGTGGGAGTGCCACTATCTTCCTTGTGATAATTAAGAATTATATAATGATGAAAAACTTACTATCGCGTGTTTCGAACCGTCGACCGTTGACCGTCGAGTTGACAGTCGAGCACTCTAGCAACTATGCCACCGCGACGTAATTACAAGTACGAACGTGATCAATTAAGCAAATTCCGATAACTTATTGATTTCATCAGCCCCGTAGAAAAGACTGCGCGTATTACAGGAACAAAACCTCCGGCTAATTTAGTTCGTCTTTGTAGGGTAACAGTAAAACGAGTTATAATGAGCATACGAGAAAGATTTCGACCTTGTATGAGCTAGTTGCAAAAGACGTTCGCAGATGTTTGAGAAAATAATCTAAAAGTAATTACCATACGAGAAAATAAAACATATATACAAAAAAAACATCAAACACACACACTCGAGAAGGCCTTAAGCGTGAAATGATATAACGGTCATTCCGTAAATTATTGCACATGTATTATAGGAAAATTTGTAAAATTATACTGAAAGTTAAATTTTTTTTTCTTTTATAAATAATTATACTTCCTATTTTTGTTTCCAGTGGAACGTTCGATTTTTCATTTACAACGATGACGCACAGCGCATCGGAAAGTTGTTGTGAAATTCAAATATTTCTCAAGCTCGCTATTTGTCGTGCTATTTCACAACGTTAAGAAACTATACTAAAAGTATCAAGTTTTTTTCTTTTGTTTTTTAGTATATAAAAAAAAAAAATTACGATCTAAATCGATAAACATTTAATTTTGGACCGTGAAAGGAAAAGAGACGAAAAACTATAATCGCACTCCGAGCAATCTATCGAGGCAATCGAACACCGATGAGGAAGATATAACGGTATCTAGCGATTGAATATGCGTGTACTCTTACTAGGATCTAGAAAATTAACCGGTAGCCGATTTGCGTAGTGTTTAAACTTATACACGTAACGTTCTAAAGTAATTTTTAATTGTCGCTCGTCTTCGAAGCAAAAAATAATTCTATCCGACACGATCAACAGATTTCGAGACGGTCATGTTGTTTACTATGAAATACAAGTTTTGAAGCTGAATTTTACTTCTGCATACACAGAAAAAACATCTCACGGACTTCTAAAACATCCAAATGAGAAATCTTGAAAGTCTTAGAAACCAGTCAAAATATTGAAAAAACGGATAACAGAGGAGAAAACAGTGTATTTCGGACACATAGTCTTTGACAGCGATAGGAGCTTCTACAACTAATAATTCAATGGAAAACTAACGGAAAGAGAAATGCAGAGAGGACCCGATCAGATTGGATCAAGAATATAAAAGAGTGGACTAGTGTCATATCAGCCCACTAGATCGTGCAGTATGCAAGAGGAAGGTATGGATAAAACTGCGATGTTTTTATTGATTCGTTAACTATTATTCGAACACCGGAAGAAGTTAATATTATTTTCGTATCGACCGAAGTTTCCAGGAAAATACAAAACGATTGTGTATATTTCAAATTCTGTTTAGCACGAATCGCGCAAAAATTAATCCCGACTTAATAGTAATAATAGTATTTTTTGTTATTTGTTTACTGTCAAAAAGTTTTATAACAAAAATCAATTTTCGATAATTCACAAAACACTTACAAAGTTATACAGTGCGATATTTGTGAATTTATGGAACTCCATTGATCTACACGTGATGGTACGCATATAGAGTGCGCTACTTCACCCCTCCCCACAATATAATAATTACGTTTAAAAATACTTTGTTTTTATTACGTTAAAACCTAACATCCGCGAAAGTAGGTAGATGTCATATTCGCGTGATTCATTTCATTACAAGGTAGTTGTATAAAAATACATTCGAATTTATGGCGACAAATACGATTTTTATTACTACTATTAACAGTATTGGAGTAATCAATAAAATAGTAGCAATAAGATAAAGATATGAAAACGAGCAAGCGAACGAATATGTAATAAAATTTTAAAACGAAACTTCTAAAAATGTGGCGGAAGAGAAAAGTAGAAAATTTAATACACAAAATAAAAACAAACGCATAATAAAAGTTAATATATAATAAAAACTAATATATAATAAATTATATATATATATACAAGGTTAAAGTTAAGCTGGTCAAGGCAATAACATTTCCGAATTTTTATGTGGTGCGGAAACTTGGCCATTACACCGAACTAAACACAGACGCATAAAATCTTTTGAATTGTGGTGCTGGAGACGAATGTTACGTGTTCCAAGAGAACCAACGAATCGTGAACCTAGACGATTACTAACGGAAGTACTTATCAGAATGGGACGATTTTTCGGCAATATAGTTCGAGCAAATGGATTGGAAAAGGTCGTCATAGAAAGGAAATTGGACGGAACAAGATGTCGTGGCCGTGTGCCTTTAAGTTGGTCGGATGGATTAACAAAATTCGTAGAGAAAAGCTTCAGTGAATACATACACGTAGCCTATAATAGAGTTAAATGGCGCAAACTAACTCATAAAGACTGCATTTCTATGTTACGATTTCCCTGCTAGGGACGATACGATTCATATATATATATATACACAAGTACAATAGGAGTGATATAGAGTAATTAAATATAAATTACGATATCACGTTAATACAAATGACGTAATTCAAATAAACACAACCAAAATAGAAAAAATGCGAATGAAAATGAGAATGTACATGCACGCGCGTATGTGTGTGTGTAACAGGTATAATTGAGAAAAAAATGCGAGCATTCATGTACGAATGTAACGAGTTTTAATGGGGTAATATATTAAGCGCGTTTATTAATCGCACACGTTTAGGTATTCTTGTAAAGAAATTTTGGTCGACGAAACAAATTACTTAACTTAATGTTCAAATATACGATGTTAAAAATGAAAAGTCATAATTTATTGCTGTTGATAAATATGATATAGAGTAGAATTGGCTAGTTTTGTTAGGCTAGCTGTTATTAAGCGCGTGAGTGGAGAAACACGTGTTAGGGGCTAAACATATTAAATGCACGAAATTAAATGGCCAGTAGATTTATCGCGATTTTCTTATTCGTATCTTCTTTAAACGAACGGAATTTGAAGGTCTGGACGTGTAGTGTCGTCCTTTAAATAATAAATAGTACGAAATTTAGATACAAAAAATAAGTCAAAATCACTAACAAGTTTTTTTTTTAATTACTTTTTTTTTTTAATTACAAAGCTTTTCGGCTGTTAGGTCGTTATCGAGTGAATATTTAAAAAGATAAAAAATATAAAATCGACAAATATTCGTATAATTTCCTTTTTTTTTATTTTATTTTATTAAATATTCACGTGATAACGGCCTAACAGCCGAAAAGTTTGGTGATTTCATAAAGGAAAATTTTAGTGATTTTAACTTTTTTGTTGTTGTTGTTTATTTCAACAAAAATCACTACATTCCACATTCTTCAAAATATATATCATGAACAAATACCGGAGAAAATATATTCGAAGAGAAAAGAATAGAAAAACTTAACACAAGAAGTAAAATAATAAATACGAACGCGTTATTGTACAGAATAATTGAAGGGCGATGTAGATCATAACTCTGACGACGCCTGCTACTAGTAACTAACGTTGATTATATTAGACAAATAGGTATATATTCATTGTACCGGGAAACAACGGTGATCGTGTGGGCATATAAGTAAAGAAGAAGAAAAAAATCTAACAACTCCAACGAGTATGCCAGATTCTTATATGAAAAGGAATACATCGGATGGCATATTTTCTTCAGGTCGTTAATGTCTAGCCTAGTCATATAAATCATCGTTCTTGATTGGAAGCGCGTCGCGGTACCATTTCCTTCTTTTTTGTCTTCTGCTGAATTTAGTTGCAACGTAGATGTTTAAACTCGCATTTTCTCGAAGAAGCTTTTGTACCGCTGAACATAGTAATCCTTCACAAACGGAATCTTCGAGTCTGTATGCAGCGTGTAGTTTGATACGTAGTATGGCACCGATGTTATTGTACGTACTTTGACTGTTGCCGTTGAATTTTAAGAAGGTTACTGCGACACGGTGTTCCGTATACCTCTATTTCATAACGCCCGATTGGAGCTATGATCGCGAAATATATGTTTCCCTTTACTGCCTGATTAAGGTACGATGTCCTTCGTATAACAACGGCCAAAGTGTAGTCTCGACTTTCTCGTGTGATCCACACGAACAGGCCGCTTTAATCGTCTATCCATGTGCATTCCTAGATAACGTACAGATTCCACTTGTGGAATATTCGTTTTGGAAATTTTTAACTCGGAATAGGTCAGTAGTTTATTTGTATACGTATTAGCATTTAGCTGGATTAAACGATATGCACCAGAGACGTACCCATTCCTCCAGTCGATTCAGATGGTTTTGAACAGCGATATTAGCTAAATCAACCGTGACCCCAATACCCGAGTAATACCTTTTTAAATACAACAGTCTTATTTTAACTTTTATTTTATTGTTATTTCATTTTTCATTAAATGTAATTTTTCTACAAACTCGTTACTCTTTATTTGATGGAAGAAGGGACTATGTATTCTCATCCCTTCTTTCATCGTTATAAGTTAATTTAAAGTGTGGAGGCCTTTGCAATTGTGCAATGGTCTTCATTATTCTCGTAAGCTCCCTTTTTTTTCTCAACAGAGGGAGGGGGTTCTTAGTGGGTAAAAATTCCGCACACTGATTTTGGTTTCCCAGCAGTGCATTTCGCATGCACTGCGTGAATAAAAAAACAAAATTTATTTTGGAAAAAAACAAAAACCAACAAGCGATGGCCTTTTTCTAAAATACACGATTTTTTTTATTATTATATTCAAATAATTTTTAAATAAAACTATACTAACCCAATTGACATTACCGCTATAACGAAAAAACTTATAGACTAATTTCATACTTATGAGTAAAATTTGAAAGAGTGTAATTTATATAAAAAAAAACACTTTTTTTCATTTTTTATCTTCATTAATATATATATATATATGCAAATTAACGTCTCTATTAGTTTTCCGTTAATTTTAAAAGATAGTACTACGTTAAAAAAGTAGTATTCTTCATAAATAAATAAAAATAAAATATTACCCGAAACGGCAGATGATCGAATCCAAAATATGTTTAATCAAATTTTTTCGGAATTTTTCGATAATCGTCAAAATATGTATTATATATATATATATATATATCGATTAAATTAAATCGCGTTTATAAAGTGTCGTGAAACGCGAACAATTAAACGAATTATCGCGCGATTTTAAAAGTTGACCAAGGAAAAAACTTTCGCCTGCACGCGTATGTATAAGGTCGCTAACGACAAGTTTCAATACATTAATACGAGTAATGTTGCATCGATGCGTAAACGCATTTACCGATGCGAATTATTAGTACTGAACTCGTCTTCATCAAATATGATGACGGGACTTGCAAATGTTAACGTATCCGCACTGAAGATGGCGCAGCTAGACTCAATATTGTTTTATTGATATGTATATATATATATATGTGTGTGTGTGTGTATTAGTACAATAACTACTTAGGAGGGATGGTAAACGATTAACCGCAATGTTAAAGTAATTAATTTTATGCAAGCCCTCCGTGAAAGTTCTTTTAATTACATCGATATTCATATTTATTGTTGATTTGTTAACTAAATGTCTCCGTAATATAGAATGCATATAAGAAAAAATAATTTACTATTATTATTATTATTGATTGATATTATTATCTTCATCATCATCATTGTCATTATGATAATATTAATTATTACTATTATTATTTATTTTCCCAATGAAGTATGATTTGATTTGATTATTTATTATTTAATATTATTATTAACGAATATGCAGTGGTGATATTTATACTTAGTCACCATTGCATTTAAGAATTTCATATATAAAAACAAAATAATTACATTACCTAATTAGCAAGTTATATTTGAAACAGTGTTGGTAATTAAATAAGAATAAGAACATAGATAAGAAAGTTAAACAAAATAAGTTGGGATGACATTTGTATTACTTAGATAACTATATTAAAGGATCTATTGTTTCAAACTAAATTTTTTTTCCATTATTAAGTGAAAATATTGTAGCCATGTTGTGTGGTTATTTTTGTTTATTACAAGTGGAGAGGTTATATCAATTATGAAATTATCTCTAATATCCTTTAGGAATGGACACTCAAAAATGCAGTGATGAATTGTATCAGGTGTGTTTAGGTTGCAACATTTACAATTTGGAGTATTAGTGATTTTAAATCTGTACAGATATTCACCAAAATTACCATGACCTGACAGAACCTGCGCATTGAAAAAGGTTATATTCATATTTTTATAGTTAACTTTATCTAAAATATCTGGAAAGAATGAGTAGGTAATTCTTCCAGTGTTGCTCATATCCCAACGTGATTGCCACAAGTTGATAATTTTTCACCTAATCATTTCATTAACTGCTTTAATGGGCAGATTTGCATCAATATCTGAATTATTAAAGTTATCAAGAAATTTAAGCGATTTAGTTTGTAAAAGGTTACGTGTAATTCTGTATTCTGAAGTAATTGCTCTTTCGATTAAAAATAAATTAAGAGGTAGGAGATTCTGCAGAAGAAGGGGCAGTTCTGTATAAAGATGAAATATGAAGTAGAAATTTTCGTTGCTGTTTAATTACTCTTTTAAGGATTTTATCATTAATATAAATAGAACAACCATATCCATAAATAGACTGAATAAGAGCTTTATAGAGAATTACTCTTTCTTTGAACCTAAGTCCATAATTATTAGGGATTATCCTTTTTAGTTTGTCATATATTATAATACATTTTCTATTTACCACCTCAAGGTGGTCAAGGAAAGTAAGTCTGCGATCGATTATTAACCCAAGGTATTTAATTTTAGAGCATAATTCAATTGGCCTATCAGAGATTATTTTCAGATTTTTAACATTTTCGTGTATTTTTTGTTTCCCAAATAGGATAGACTTGCATTTAGCAATAGAAAAGGAAAGCCCCGAAATAATTTCTTCAAGTTTTTTACAAATAATTTCAATTTTATTTAGATTAGTATATTTTGTAATTTTAAAAGTCATGCATAAATCGTCAGCATATGAAATTAATTGGGTATCCAAATTTAACATTTTACAGAAGTCCTCCATTTCATAATGTACCCTTGAGTATGCCACGTTCCACAGGGTTGGCCCAAGTACAGAGCTCTGTGGTACCCACAACAAATTTTCTTTGAATTAAGCGAATTATTTATCTTCAAACGAGCAGACCTATTTTTAAGGTAATTAATAATAATGTTAATAAGAGATGGATTAATAGATTTATTTTAAAGAATCCTAATAATTGATGATCACCTACAGTTATCGAAAGCACCCTTTATATCAAAGAAAACTACAAAAATGGATGATTCCTTTTCATGGTTATTTTTAATAATAGATATAAGTCTATATGCAGCACCTTCAGCAGAATGTGCAACGCGGAAGCCGAACTGATTTGGGTGCAGAAGATTTTTATTTACCATGTCATCGGTAAGAAATATATTAATAACTTTTTCATATACTTTCCCACAGGAGTTAAGTAAGGAAATAGGTTTGTAAGCTGTTGTTTCAGTAAGAAGTTGTTCAGGTTTTGAGATTAAGATTACATCAGCAACAACTTTCCAGATTGAAGGAAAACTTTCAAATTGAAGACATTTATTAATAATTAAATGAAAGAAACCGGGAAAATTGATGTTTATTTTTTTGACAATTTTATTAGTTATTTTATCATTGTTATACGCTTTTCCATTGTTAAGTTTCCTAATGATATTATTAATTGTTTCGTTACTAACATGAATTTTATCGAAACAGTCAGAGTTCATTAGATCGACTGGGTCATCTATTTTGTTAGGAAAGAAATATTCTAGAAATGCAATACATTTCTCGTTATCTGTACGATGAACCTTATTATTGTAACTAATATCAGGAATTGTGGGGGCCACCCGTTTTTTTATTAAAAATTTATAAGGTTTACCCCAGGCATTTGATTCTGTTATAAAACGTTTCCAGTGTTTTATTTTAGTTTTAATGATTAATTTTTTATATTTCAGATTTAAAATTTTAAACACCGGGTTTATTATAAAAATCTTAAGTATATTCTTAGTTTTGCATTTTTTTTCCTTATGTGGTTTATTTTACACTTTGATTCAATTCAGACGTCCACCAATCATTTAGTGGAGGATTGTATGCATACATACAACCAGCAACTCTGTCAGTAAGATAATTATTTAAACTTCGGATATTTACATCCAGCGTATAAGAATCATGACTAGCCTCAATGCAATGCAAAAAGTTATCTATAGTGTTTTTATCGATGATCTCAAATAATTTAGTTTGATCAACTTTATAGTATAATGGGTTAGTCTCAGTTTTAAAAGTGTCATATAGTGTAATGGAGAAAAGTGAGGTCAGCATGCTCAATCTTGTATTTGAACAACCTATGGACTTTACAGGAGACCATGAAATAATCTATTATACTATTACCATTATGATTTTGAAAAGTAGGAGTTGTATTGTTCATAATTATTAAATTATTATTAAAGACCAGATCATAGAACGCCAAACAGTTCTTATTAGTTCTGATCTTATTTTCTAATGAAGGAATGCGAATATTAAAGTCACCAGTTATAACTATATTTAAATGACGATTATTTTTTATTAATATATCGAGTTTTAGCAAATATGGCAGTCTGTCCCGATTAGGGGAGTAATAGCATCCTATGAGTAAATAGTTACTAAAGGAAATTGCAATTATATTCTTGGAAGAAAATATTAGGTTGTGTAGGAGATTATTACTAACTACTGAGGCAATTCTACCATTAACAAACGAAAAATAACGATTATTATTAGTGTAGAATTTGTTATCTTTTATGTATGGTTCACAAATAACGGAGATATCATAGTTTTAATGATATAACCGCCTCAATAAAAGTTACTGCTGCATTACAATTATCAACATTAAGATAAAGAATTTGTATTACCATAGTTGGTTTGTGAAATTAGATAATTGTAATTTTTTTGTTAGATCGGGCAATTCCGATCATGAACAGCGTGATCAATCCTTTTTACATCAGCGCTTATACTATCCTTATTGTTAAAATCTATTTCATTATTATGGCTATCTTTTTTAATGATATCGTAAACACAGTTGCTACAAGAGCCCTCATTATTTATATTATTCGAAAAGTCTATATATTTTTTATCCGTCTGAAAATGTTTTTCAAGGTGCCCAAACCGATTGCACAGGCGACATTTTTTAATAGGAACCGAGTCAATAAATGGGAGGCTTTCCCAGTTAATTCGAATTTTTTTGTCACTTGGTAACATCGTATATTGCGACGGAGAGAGCCTGACGTATATACGACTGCTTCTGTTGGATGAAACCTTAGTTACCTTAATCGGTTCAGAGCCTGTCTTAATCTTAAAAAAGTCAATTACGTCATCTTCAGTAATATTGTTCGTACGAAATAATAAGATGGTGGGATCAAATAGTTTAGGAATAAGAACTTTAGTATTAATAATATTCTCTTAGATCGCCTATCCTATTTTATTTTGTTCCTCTTTCGTTTCAGTAGTAATTATAGCAGTATTTCTATTAATTTTTTAATAAAAAGTAATATTAACACGTAACTTATTCGGGCAAATTTTTCTTTTTAATTCTTTGTCGAAGTTATCAATATCATCCGACTTAATAATTATTTTATTATTTGGTTTCGATTTATTTAACCCTAGTAATTTATCCCTAAACGAAATTTTATTATTATTATTTAGATCGCCATGAAGGACGTCTTTAATTATACTACCGACTTCATTTTGTTTAGCCTTTATAATTTCATTTTTATTTTTAATAATATTCTTAAGTTTAGTCAATAAATGGATCTATTTCTTCAGTAGATTTGATGGCAGAATCCTTCTGTTCTTTCGTAACATTCTTAGAACTTTTTGAAGTCAGCTGCTCTTTAATATTTGTATTGAATTTTGATATTTTTGTAATAAGGACCAGAGGTCTTCATTATTTGAATGTGGATCTGAATCCATTTTAATTTATATCTAATAATCGCAGATCCGTCAAAGACGGAAGAGCATACGTAAAAAGAAGAAAAAAAAATAAATATAACCGTTATCTCAAGGTCAACAGCAGTAATGATTATCAGCCCAGTGGGTTAATATCCAACCCGAATAACAATGGGAACGAACGAACTAACCAAGAGTGTGATAGTAAACGTCGAGCGATTTAGCGGATACCACCGTCATAAAATAAAATAAAAACGTATGTATTTTTAAACAACAGTAAGATAAAGCGAACACGTGAAACACGATAAATCGAATGCAACACGACCGCGTGAATGATTATTATTATTGTTATTACCATCATCATTGTTATCATTATTATCACCATCGTTATTATATATATATATTTATGTGTGTATGACGCGCGTTTAATATGTATATAAATATGAATATGTTTATGTACATACACACACACACACACGATATATCGTAATTCATTGCTTAAAAAAATATTTTCTTTTAAACTCGGCTTTCACCTTTTGGCCACTTTAAACGTATTTTAATGTTAATGAAGGAGACTAGGATACGGACAGTTTATGTGTTTTCTGAAAAACTGTCCGAATTATGGAATCATTGATCTAGGAGGGGAGGAACTTCTCAGATGTATTGTACCCACTAGTGTCCACCTCTAGAAACGCATACAGATTTTGGAACGGCGTTTGATAGAACAGATCTCTAGGGCTGATTGGACCAGATTTATTCTGCCTAATTCATATGCACCGAATTTATTTGTTTTGTGAGTGTATGTTCGACTTTAAGAGAGACCTTATTTGTTATAAATTTTGGTCTCCGAGAAAAGGGAGACTCTATCTGTTTTGCTTGTAAAATATTGACGAGAGGAAATTGCATAGCTCGAGCATATATGAAGAAAACCCTATTTCTGCACCAGCTATAGTTCCTTTTGATAACCATCTCGACACAATCTACACGTAATCGTAAATTTGCATATTACTGGCGGTTGGGCACCCCACTTATATGCTTTATAAGATTATGGTTCTGAAACTTATGTCAATCCCGAATTCCTTAATCGTATAAATAAAGAGCGGTGGAAATTCTCGTTTAGGATTTCCTCATTGTACAGAACTTTCCCGACAACAGCAGTCTGTGTTATCTCCGGTGTCCTTCCATTAGACTTCTTATTTCCAATTAATAAGATTAGCGAACACATGTTAGTTTTAGGTTCATTAATTCATCAAGTTTATTATGGGAGGACTTTAATGATTGTGTATCTAATAATAGTTGAGATATGAATAGCGTTGGTAAAAAAATCACACCGTTTATTAGATGCGTCTTGTTGTCCTGCTTTCAAAATTCTATCGACTATATTAATTATTTTATATTTGGGTGTCATATCTTCTTTTCTTTACGAAGAACGTACAAAATTGACTTTTTATCCAGTCCTGTTATTCTTGACGGAAAGATTCTACAATACGCGGGGGGAGTAATGCACCATAAATTTACCCTTTCTATCACCTAATTTCTTTAATTGCCTAGTTCAACCGTCAAACTAAGAATACTTGAGCGACGTAATTTCTTTTCCCAACTTAATTATACCGAATTAATTTTTAGAATTATTGTTGCATATAGTAGAAATATATAAAACAAAATAACAACAAAAGTGATATATATATATATATATATATATATATATATATATATATATATAATTTCAGCCTTACAACTGCTATTCTTTCCAAAAATCGTAATAAGGAAGGATGGAGAATCGTTCCATTGGTATCGACTTCATCTTGTTCCAGATATGGATCGTCATATCTTTACATGTCGTTGGTATGACCGGAACCGGCGTTATATTACATGAATCTGCTGCCGCTGTGTCAGCTTCATTGTTTGCACCAATATTGCGATGTCCGGGTATCCACGCAAGTACAATTTGTCGCTTATAGGTAAACGATTTTTCTAGTATAGTTTTCGCGAACGGATGCTGATGTTCGTGTCTATTCTGTATGTTTCGAATTGAACTGAGAAAATCTGTACAAATTAATACGTCATGCTTTAGCTCCGATTCTGCAATAACAATTGCGCAGGAGATTGCATATAACTCTGACGACAATACAGAGAATGTAGATGGTAGTGGACATCGGATTGTCCCATGTTTGTATATGACGGCGCAACCATTGAAGTTTCCTTTTTTGGCTCCATCCATAACCTTAATACTTATATAATAAATATGATGTAGTACACTATATTTAAAACAGGAAATTTGAGCCCGTTGTCGAGCATTGGCCTCCTCCAATCAAGCATCCACGTATTTCTTCCCCAATTGTTTCCATTCCAGACGATTTTGAGTGTTACAATATTTTCCTGCGTGATTGACGATATCTTTGCTCCATTTTGTTTTTGGTCTTTTCCGCGGCCTTCTCTTGTCTAATGGTAACCATTTCGAATATATAAGAGATGTTATGATAAGGAGTGTATTGTCGGGATGACAGCTCTCGTTTCGAATGTAAAATTAAGTGTAGTACAAACGTTATATAAATAGAAAAGGTGTTTAAAGTATATATATATATATATATATATATATATATATATATATATAAGTAGTAAGTACGTACAACGAACTGGTAAGTTTGAAAATTGTATAAAAATCGAACAATTGTGAATAATTTAACATTAAAAATTAGTGATAAGAATTAAGAGAAACTTTATTGACTTCCATCTTGTTGTAATTGTTCAATCTCTTTTGGAACATAAGATATAACAACAAAAATATAAAATATCAGACTTTATTTGTCAGTAGCGCTATCTAGAATATTTGTTGACTGTTTAGAGCGCGATCTCTTGAGTAAACATAACAACGAATTTTTAAAAATGAACATAAAAACGTTGAAAGAAGCGCTTTGTGAACTAAGGGAAGAATTGAATGTGGATATAACAAGAAGGTTAGAGGAACAAACAGAAAAAGTTACGTCAAACTTACATGAAATATTTGATAAAAAAATTAAACATTCAGAAGAAAAAGTAAAGCAACAAGATGTAAAAATTTCAGAGTTAGAGCGCTTAATGCGGAAAAATAATTTGGTCTTTCACGGCATAGAAGAAGCCAGTAAAAACGAAAACTTAGAGGAAAAAATCTTAGACATAATTAACAATGAAATGAACATAAGGTGTTCAGAGGAAAACATAAGTATAACAATAATAATACTTACCGCTCACAGCTGAGATCACAATCATCCTTACAATAGCAAACAATGAGGGCTAGCCCGACATATACGTTAGATAAGAAAAAACAAGAAAAAAGCATAAACAAACATTGCCAAGAAAGGTTAGCCACCGAGGGCAATAAAGGCCACCACCTTCCAATCAATACTACTAATAATAATATCCTAACACAGTTAACAAAAAACAAACAAAAAAGCAATCCAAATAAAAACAGGATGCTGACCATAGGCACACTAAATGTAAAATCATTAAAAACGGAAGAAAGATTAATTGAATTAGAACAAGCAATGCAGCATTTCCAGATAGATATTTTAGGAATAGCCGAAATAAGAAGACTCGGGGAAGAAGTTATAGAAAGAAAAAATGGATCGTTATTTCACTACAAAGGAGAAACGAAAGGACAAAGAGGAGTAGGTTTTATAATAGCAAAAGGCTCAAAGGACAACTTAATTAGCGTAAAAGGAGTTTCGGAAAGAATAGCAGTTGTAAGGCTGAAATTATATATATATATATATATATATATATATATATATATATATATATATATATATATATATATCACTTTTGTTGTTATTTTGTTTTATATATTTCTACTATATGCAACAATAATTCTTAAAATTAATTCGGTATAATTAAGTTGGGAAAAGAAATTACGTCGCTCAAGTATTCTTAGTTTGACGGTTGAACTAGGCAATTAAAGAAATTAGGTGATAGAAAGGGTAAATTTATGGTGCATTACTCCCTCCGCGTATTGTAGAATCTTTCCGTCAAGAATAACAGGACTGGATAAAAAGTCAATTTTGTACGTTCTTCGTAAAGAAAAGAAGATATGACACCCAAATATAAAATAATTAATATAGTCGATAGAATTTTGAAAGCAGGACAACAAGACGCATCTAATAAACGGTGTGATTTTTTTACCAACGCTATTCATATCTCAACTATTATTAGATACACAATCATTAAAGTCCTCCCATAATAAACTTGATGAATTAATGAACCTAAAACTAACATGTGTTCGCTAATCTTATTAATTGGAAATAAGAAGTCCAATGGAAGGACACCGGAGATAACACAGACTGCTGTTGTCGGGAAAGTAATGCCAACATCCAGACGGAAAGATGTGGTCCTCTTTCGCGTTCGGTCCGGACACACACGTCTTACGCACCAGTTCCTGTTCACCAGGGAAAATCGGCCTACCTGTCCTGCATGCAATACTCCTCTTACCATTACTCACATCCTAGTTTCCTGTCCAACATATACCTTTCAACGTCAGCTTGCTGGCCTTCCTCTCAACCTTCCCAACATATTACAACGCACTTCATCCGCCGAGACTAAACTTCTCCTCTTCCTCAAAATCACAAACATCTTTCCTCTAATCTAGTTTCTTATACCTTTCCTTCCGTGCCTCTGGCCTAAGTAGCAATACGGTACGGTCACAAATCAAAAAAGAAGAAGAAGAAGGTTATAATATATAGAATATTATACATGGGTATGTTATAAATAATGTAAATAAAGGCTTTTGTATTTGTATTTGTATATATAATAAATTCGTTTCTCGTTTTTAGAGAGACTCTTATTTACACATATATTGATGATTGATCAGACTATGTTTACAACCTTTCACCATCCTCAGATTAAGTACACTTGCAGATGATTACCACACGCATAAGTTTATCTTAATGAATAGTTGTTGCTTCTTTTGTTGCTCGCGCTAATTTTTAAGTGCATCAGTCCTCGACAACTAGGCTCGAATTAATTTATTGCGCAGCTATCACGGAAGTATTTAAAAAGTTTTTAAATGTATGTAAATAAATAAGTTAAGTTTAGTGCGGAATGTACGCCACTAATTTCGGTATATCTGTTGGCATTTACAGTGGTTTTGTAATAGTTGCATTTTCTTATATAAGTGATATTAGAAACTGAACAGCAGACAGGGCATGCATAAGTTAACCGACGGCGAATGATAGTTGAATATAATAACTTTTTATTTGTGACCGTGCTGCGGGATCTCCGATTGTATATAAATGAAATTATTCGAATAGCTTCATGTGCATTATCTGCGACGTGATTGATGTGACTGTTGAAAGATAAACGGGAATCCATAATGACTCCTAGGCACTTAAATTCTTTAGCCCGTTTAATGTGACGATCATTGATTTTTATATTCGGTACAGGTGGCGGGTGCCTACTAGTGAAAAGGAGCGGCTTTATGTAATCTATTAAATATTGTCCCAGTTCTATAGCAGTTGCAGAATAATACTAAATCATCGGCATAAAGAGCCATGTCAGTAAATGGAATTTTGGCTATATCATTTAATAAGATTAGGAAAATGTAAGGCCCAAACACGCTCCCATGTGGGGGGGGAACTCCATCGTGATAGATTTTCAAAGCGGAGTTAGAGGAATGATAAGACACGTAAAATACTCTGTTATTTAGGTAGGATTGTATCAAATTAACCAAATATATGGGATATCCAAATTGCAACATCAAAATTACGAATTACGATGAAACCTCTAAGACTGAGTTAGTACAAAAAGCTACTACGTTACACATGTACGAAATAGGTGTCGTATGTGTACTATTACGTTGGCAGGTTGCTTTCATTTATGATTAATTCTTAGCTAATGATTTATACTCGTATTTTTAGCACTAACGTCGAAGACATTTTTAAAGCAAGAGTGCATAATATAAAGATATATATATATATTTATATAATTATTGTAGATATGCTCGTAATCAATCGATGAAGTTTTTTTTTTCTGTATTATTATTGTGGACGTTATTGCTATTATTATTATTACACTAATATTATTCTCATTATCGTTAATTACCATTATATTGTTATCCTAATAAACTAACACGTGAAATATAGGTATGTGCAGATTAATAAATGACTGCCGTCACAATTTAACCCATAAACCAATTTGAGCGTCAGACGATATACACGAGCAGTATACTTCTAGTAAAGGCGAAATTTAGATAACGTACCTAATGTAAATTTAAAAATAAATAAATAAAAATAAACGGAATAATCGTTTTTTTTTTCTTTATTGACGTAATATTCTTTTCTTGCCTTTGTTCTTTTTTGAAATTTATTTTACCGCAATAAGATACTTGACAGTTTTATTTGAATAATAATTTTTCATTTCTTCGTCTATAAATGGGTTAAATTGAACGTTTCGTTATCTAAACGGTGAGAATTTCCCGATATAGAATAAAAAATTGCGTACAGTATTATTATACAACAAAAGAATGGTAAAACGAACGGCCCAGATGGAATACATTATTAAAGTTTTAGCAGACTATACTAGACGAAGGTAACCGAAGCATTTGATGAAATATATATACGCGATAAGGGATAAGTACCGACCTAACGTTTAAAATCGATCTTTACGGTAAACCTACAACAAACATCTAAATCGCTCATTCTAACTCGCAGTTTTCCCGTTTTACCGCGTAGTAGTAAACCGATAGTAGCGGAGAAACTGGTTAAACTGATCTGATCAATCAATCATACTACCAAAATCTTACAAAATAATAACTATAGTTAGCCAATAATTGCGACGCAAATCATTCTTAAATTAGCTCGGTTAACTAATTTTATATAATACGATGCTTACCTACGCGTGTCCAGCGACAGCATCCTGGTCAAATATGGATCCAATTCCGCATATCAACAATTTCAAATCGTACAAAATAAACGACTTCGTACATTCCTATACTAAAATTTCTTGATGATTCTATATCGTTTTTCTCTATCTCGAAGATTACATATTGAAACTTTCCGAGACATTTTTCATTAATCGCTTATCCTGTAATAAACCGTATATTAAAACAAATTAGATAATTATGATTCTAGATGACTAAAAGTCGTGCATACTAAATATAAGCAGAGAAGGTTAAAACGTAATCTATAATCTATATTGTTTGTATTGCGCGCATTACCCCCATTTAACTTAAGCCAGCACATTCTAATGAATATAGTTGAAGTTATCTCTATTTTTTTTTAATACGTTTATTCGTTTATTTACTATTTATTTATTTAGTTATTTGTTTGTTTATTTTACATTTATTTATGTTCGGAAAAGATTGGAATATAGAGATTTTTTTTTTTTTTAAATAAACGACAAATAGTAGTTAAAATCACCAAACAACTATTTTCTTTATAAACAAACACAAAAAGCTTTTCGACTATTAAGCCATTACCAAGTGAACATAAAAATAATTTAAAAATATACGAATTTATAAAATGTAAAAAATTGCTATATACGCAAGAGTTAAATTGTAAATATCCGATAATGAATGTGGTAAACAAGACAATCAACAATCAGTAATAATTTCTACACGACGATAACACGACCAAAGTAACAACAATATAAAATTTATACAAATGCGTTAGTTTGTTACGATAACAATATAATGGTAATAACTACAATAATATTAGTGCAATAATAATAATAATAATAGCAATAATAACGTCCACGATAATAATAGAGAAACACAGTAATTATAATATCTTTATATTCCCTTAAACATTTTTTATATTCGCTTGATAAATAGCCGAAAAACTTTGTGCTTGTTCATAAAGAAAATAATTTTTTAGTGATTTTAACTACTTTTAATTGTTTATTTATTTATGTATTCGACGTATGCGAATTATCGCAGCGTAAGTAATTTTGTATCTTCATTACTAATTACTCGCGCAATTAGTATACGCGCGTTTATTCGGAGTTTCATAAAATGTTTTCTGTTTGTCTGTTTTTTTTCGTCGGTTTTGTAATTTTTTCCACACGTATAATTTTAAAAATTTATTTCTGGAACTCGGATGCCGAAATCAGATGTAGAATAGAAATAGTGCGGCACACATTCCGACAATACAAAAGTGTACTATGTAGCAATGATATCAAATTAAAACTGAAGCTGCGCGGATAATAGGGTGTTATATATGGGCAATACTACTATATGGAGTGGAAACATGGACACTCACAGCGAAAATTATGACGTTCGAAATGTGGGTATATAGGCGTTTGCAGAAAGTTAGCCGGATGGAAAAAATAATTAACAAAAATATGCGAACTACTAGCGATTATAATAAAACGTAACGTTCGATATCTAGGACACGTCTTAAGGGGAAACAAATACGGGTTGCTGCAATTGATACTGTAAGGAAAAATAGCAGGAAAACGAAGTCGGGGTAGACCGAGGTTATCCTGGATGCAGAATATAAAAGACTGAACGGAATAAGAAGACTAACAGATACGGCCAGAGATCGATATGCATGGGACAGTTTCGTCGTCAACATCCGCTGAGCGGATATGACAAGAGAAGAAAAAGAATTTCTACTTTGTAATATTTTTGTAATTTTTCTGGTTGCGATAAGGTTACAACCGGTGCGGTACGCAATTAATCTTACGCTTTTAGTCTTGTCATAAATATAAATTTTTCGTAAATACTTTCCTGTTTTTCTTCTTCTTCATAATTTTCGTAAAGATTAGTCTGATGTTGCACGTCTTGAAATTATGTTCAAGTGTTACGAAAGTATATACCGAAACGCATCCTCAAATGATGTAGAAATCAGGAAAACAAGTTCGACACGGATGTACGCAGTTTTACTGTTTAATACATAGGCAAATATTCACTGAAACGCTGGGTGATAGTGATGTATCGATCAAAACTTGAGACTATGTTTATGTTTATACCGCCGACCCGTTCCTTCTAAAGACCTAGACAGCTTTCCAGCTAGTAAACTAGTGGCGCAATAACCATTGTCGCCAGTTCGAAATCCGAGCTCGTAAAATCGGTGATAATTGTCATTCAGTAAAATCCTTACTTGGATCCACGACCCCTAACAAGAAGCCTAGTTGCAACTTACGATTATTAGATTATTTAAAACAAAACCCTTTCTCATTACGGGTTTCCGCCGGTTTTACCCTTCAGCGGACAACCTTTTATCATTATTATGAATTATTTACCGATTTTTCCCTCTTCGTGTGTGTGTGTGTTTGTGTACTACTATGGTGTGTGTAAATTCTGTTATGTTATTAAAATTATTATTATCACTAATACTCGATTATTCAATTCATTCGTGTATTATAAACGTGTTGTTATGTTTATATTCTGACAATGTAGATATGTAACATTTTGTGTGTATTACCATGGTTTATTTTTCATGTGCGAGATGTGTTTATGTACAACTACTGCTCCATTGCTACGAACGGGTAGACCAACACGTAAAGGAGATGTTTTCGTTTATTGAAATATTTGAAATTTTACAATAATTCCTTATACTACGTACGTAATTTATATAAATTTAATATACACCTACATACATATGCAGAATATATAATAAATAAAACTTTATACATTCTTTAAAGAAAAGGTAATAACTTAAATAAATAAAAATAAAGTAAGGCATATGCCTTATAATACAGCTAACATTTCCCTATAGTTTATGTTTTAATTACCATATTCTCTTGTTTATTCTCCTTCCTTCTTTTTCTGTTCTACTACCATTCCCACATTAAATCCCATATCTAATCATCCATTCTCGTATCATTTTTCTTTCTTAATTTCTCCCCATTCGGCAATTTTGTTCCTTTTATTTACTGAAATTCTTCTTCGTCTTATTGGTATCGTTATCCCCTCATTGTTTATCAACCATATTTTAATTTCTTATTTTCGAGCTAATTTTTTTTTTTTTCGTTCAAGATTTCGGTTGGTATTTTATTATATAATATAGGCAATATATAGCCCTTTGTTCTGTATATAAAGTTATTATTCCCTTTTATCCAGCATTGTACGTTACATCTATTTTTTTTTGATATCGTAGTTTTCTTTGCTTCATTAATTAGCTGCCTCCATTAGATCGCTGTGTGCTATGACTATAGCTACATCATCTGCATATCCAAAGGTTGTTGAATGTTTAAGTACTTTATATATTTCATTCGTGTATATTAAATATAATAGATAATCTGGCGGTACTCCCATTATTATCTTATTGCTCATGTCAGCATAAACTTTTACTACATTTTGCCTGTTGTTTAGGAAATTTTTAAACCATTCTAAATAATTCTTTTCTTTGCTCCTGTCATTCTTTAAATCTTTAAGTAATATGTCGTATCTTACGGTATCGAATTACTTTTTAAAAATCCATGAATATTACTAAACATTGCTTGTCTGAACCAACGTTTCTATGAAAAATTTGTCAATAACGATTTTTGATATGGTCGTTTGATTAAATAATTTTTTAAACATTCTCCTACATATTTTTCTAGTACCTTGCTTAAGGATGTTCCTATTGTTATCGGCCTATTAAGTCTTTGTAATTACCTTTTTTTTATATGCACGCCTTACAATTCCGGTTTACATACCTCGCGGTATATTTCCTTCTCTTATAGATTTATTTGTTAATTTCCCTCATCAATACTTTCTTCTGTATTTTTTTCTTCCATTGTATTTTAATGCATTTTTACCGATTTGCATACTATTAGATAATGGTCACTCATCTTTGTTGCGTTTGTTAACAATGAACTTGCTTTTGTTCCTTCTTTGATTCTTATTCCTACGTAGTCAATACGAGATTTTGTGCCATCTATCCTTTATATATATATTCTTCTCTTCTGCTCTCTCTTATTATATGGCTTAATCCATTTCACAAAATTAAATTTTCATACTTATTAACAATATTATTTACTTTATTTAAATCTATATTTATATCCTCGATCACTATGAACTCCTCCCTTATATTTTGAAATTCTATTCAAAATTTCCATTTACTCGGTGATCTGTAACACTCGTGCCTAGAGTCATTTGTAGCTGCACATGATACGTTAATCTTCATAATAATAATATTTTCGAAAATTTAAAAAAAAACCCTAACAATTTCGCACGATTTCTAGAGTTTAGGTGTGCATATTGTAAAGAAAAAATAACCATTAGTATACGTCGAGGACATTAATAAAAAACGCCGGGTTTAAACAGTTACTTCGCATCTACAACCATATCTGGAGGAATCAGACCAATTCACAATGAAATGGAAACGGGCAATCGTAATCCGGATACCAAAACACGGGCATAAAAGTAATGAATTGGGAAATTTTACACCAATATTTTTAATATCTGCATTATGTAAATTAATGTAAAAATGGTAAACCGAAGACTGATGTAGTTTATTGAGCAGCAAGAATTATTAACACCTCATCAGTTCGGCTTCCGTAAAAAATGATCAACAATTGATGCTTTATATTATGTTAATAATAAAATACAATTTTATGTACAAAACAAAGCTCATCTCTTACCGGTCTTCTTTGACTTTCAAAAAGCTTTTGATAAGACATGGAAACAAAAAATATAAAATACACTACGCGACTGGTTAGTTACTGGAAATATTACTTCGTAAAAAACTTCCTATATGACCGAAAATTTCAGATTCGTATTGGTAATATATATTCAACAAAACATTCATTTGAAAATGGCGCTCCACAGCGCTCAATGCTTAGTCCTACATTATGATAAATAATATCTCATTATTGATACAAAAACCTGTATTTTTACTGTATTCGCAGATGATATAGCAATTTTTTTACCATGTCAAAACGTTTCAGCGGGTAAAAAAATTTTACTGAACACTGTAACACGTATGACAAACTGGGTAACAGAAAATGGTTTTCCATTCTCCGAGTCAAAAACTGTGCCCGTTCATTTCTGCCGAAGTATCAACTGTCCAAATAAAAGTGCAAATCACAATTAAGAATCAATCTATAAAAACAAACTCGATTGTGAAATATCTAGGCTTTGGGATAACGAGCTAAAACGGAAAGTAAACATAAATAATTTATTAGTTATCGTTTTTACAAATATGAGCATGCCGAGAAGATTGAACCATACTGCATTTGAAGCAAACAAAAAATCCTTATTACATCTATTCCGGTGTCTCATAAGATCAAAATTGGATTATGGCAGCATGATATACAGTACAACTGCTAGGAAAACTACATTGAAGAAACTTCCATATGCAATACAGCTATTCGAATAGCCGTTGGTGCTTTTCGAACTAGCCCAAACAACAGCCTTTATTGGGAAGCTGAGGAATGGCCTCCATTTTTAAGAAGAAAATACCTTGTCGAAAAATTTTATCTACATCTTTAAACACTCTCTCAAATTCCAGATATCTTTCATATTCTAGAAATTTCCTATTTAATTTATAAAAATCACGCTTAATACCATCCTTAGCATTCCAATTTCTCCATCCAACTCGACACGCCTTTAACACCGTCCACAATACATCCAATTTCCACAGTTCAAATAAATAATCATATCGAACAAACTATAAACAAACATAAAGAATATGCAAAAATCTACATAGACGCATATCTAACCAACTTTGTGGTTGTGCTTTTCAGAGGATGATCTCCTACGTTATATCCTACCACCTCAATACTCGGTATTTTCTTCTAAACTACAATATACCCCGCTATATCCACTGAAAATCTAATATAATGTGTTCCGATTCTGCCTCTTCTATCATTAATTGTAACTCTACCAAATTACATCCTTTTGCTCAATTGAAATCTTGAATCTCTTATACAGTAACCTTCTACTCTTAATATAATCTTATTATGGATACCAAGTCATATAGGTTTTCCACCAAATGAACTAGCAGACAAAAACAGCTAAAGAAGCAGCCACTATTCAACCATTAACTCCTATATCTGAATCTGATGCAATCGCTTTCATCAAGCACAAAACAAATAAAACCTTTTGTGATCTATAGAATGTTATTCCTACAACGAATAACCTTTTTTTTTTCGGAGATATTTTTTACACAGTAGGAAGAAACAGGTAGTTCTATCTCGTTTTCGCATTGGTCACACTGCATTGACTTATGGCTGCATTATGAATAAAATAGATCCACCATTGTGCGCCCGCTTCGTCCAGACACCGTTAACACTTCGGAATTTATTTCTCGAGTGTCCACAATACTCATGACTTTTGAAAATAAAAGCTAATTAAATTTCGAACAATTTTTCTAGCAAACGAACCTATTTTAAAATTTACTAAATGTAATAAAGTATTCGTTTACGATTGTAAATTTGATTTATAGACGTGTACACGCGTTCTAAAAATTTGCGCTTTTATACGAATAAACGTCATCTAGATAAAAATATTTGACTAAACTTTAAATAACCTTTTATTGTTATCGGATTTTTCATTTTACCGTAATTTATTTATATAATTTCCTACGACAGAAGAAAAAAAAACAACGAACAAACAATCAATTCGAATTAGAATAGCACACCGCCGTTGAGTCGACACGCATAAGAGTCTATTATATATTAAATTCTTTATTACCACATTCGGGGACGGATATTTTCTCGATTGCGAAGATTTCCTTATGAAGATAAATTTGATAGATTTGTTATTGTAACAGAAATAGAATTGGATGATTTTGGAATTTTATAAATCCACATACGTAGTGGGTGGTGGTTCTCGATTCATATATAAAAGGAAATTCTTTAAAAATTCTTTCTCTCGAGTTTCGAACGCGACCGTATCGTAAATTGTGCTTAATAGAAGTTTTCTATGAAAATGACTCTGAGTATCGGAGAATTAGCAATCTACTTAACCGTTTTAGTAATAATTTCTGCGACAATTCAAATCGTTGCTGCAGGTATTATAAACAAAAATATATTTCGAATTTTTAAATATATATATATATATATATATATATATATATATATATATATATATATATATATTTGTTCATAACATCATACATTTGGAATGATTACCCGCGTATTCGATTAAAATGAAAAATAGATAGTAATAAAAAATTTTGCGTTTTTTTAAATATTATGTAAATATCCATATGCCGTTTGTAACTGCCAAGGTTATTACAGTATAAGGAGACATCTGTCTAGTTTATATGTATACTGCTTTCTCTGGCAAAAGTCAGAATTTTACCTATTAATTGAAGGTTGTTTGAGAGGATTTTGTGTATCGGGCCCTGTATTTTGTGTTTTAACGTGTGTGGTGTGAATGTTTGGCAATTGTAGATTACGTGTGTGACTGTTGATTCTGTTAAATGTCCGCATAGGGGGCAGTTTATTGGTGGAGGGCTTTTGGTATGCAAAACGACGTCCTAATATTTTTTTCACTTATCAGTTGATAATTTGTACAGATAAAATAGCGAATACGTAAAATTGCATAAAAAGAAAATCTAAAATTTAAAGTATTGAAAAATAAGCACAAATGTTATTACGCAAATCTGAAAGTATTTATTTCTACCATATTTATATTTATTTTTAATCCTTACCACAAATTTATTTGATTACGATGCTACCAAATCGTCATTTTAGGTGTATAAATATATCTATATATATATATAGAGATATGTATATATGTATATTTAAAAGAGTGGTTTAGAAAATGAGCTAATAATATTTATTAAATTAATTATATAACGTATCGAGTGCACAATAAATAGATAATTTTTTTTTTATTGAAAAATAGAAATACCGCGTCCATTAACGTAACTTAATTACAACAAAATCGGTTATATACTTTTGCTTCTTCTTTGTTTCGGCGCCACTTATCATTTTCTCTGTTCGTTACAATTCGCTTGTAGCATCGTATAATTTATTTTTCGGGTGTATCCTTTCTTAAAATACGTCCTACATAACTAACTATCTTCTGTTGTACCATATCCCTCCGTTGTATATTTATATGACGAGCTTCTCCAATCTTGAAATATTGAATCGATTGGCTCACATCCTCATAATTCGTCTATAGTAATTTTGTACGTCTATTGTCTTCAGCGTTTAACATTCCGATGTATAAACATCGATAATACTAACGTATTAATCGCACATATTTTTATGAGAATAACACATACTTTTATGAGAATATTAGCGCAGAATTCTGAAAATACCGTGGACAACTAAGAAAATAGATATATCAATTTTGGAAGAACTGAACATTAACCGACGTCTTGTGCCGAAAAAAATGTTGAAATATTTCGGACATATTATACGAAAGGATAATAGCAGCTTCGAAAAATAAATATTAACCGGACAGATAGAAGGGAAAAGAATCAGCCGACTCAATGGAGAGAAGTTATTACGTATCTAACTGAACTAATCAAGACTAAAGCAATGCAGAACAGCCAAAATAGGATCATACGGTGAAACGATATATCAAACGCATAACATAGAGATGACGATACCCAGTAATTGAGTTACCACTTGGAAGAAGAAGAATTCTGTTCCAAACTTTAGTGAGCCTCCTATACGTATTTAAATATTTTCAGTGAATTTTCGTGTACTGATAATACGCATCCCAAAATATATATATATATATATATATATATATATATATATATACACACATATTGATATATGTTTATCAACAACTTGTAAACTTGACGGACGTTGTTTACGATCATATATTTTCAGTGAATTTTCCTGTACTGATAATACGCATCCCAATATATATATATATATATATATACATACATATTGATATATGTTTATCAACAACTTGTAAACTTGACGGACGTTGTTTACGATCATTTTCATTTTGTTTATCAATAATCAAGATTTTATTTATATATATTTTTTTCATTTATTTCTGTCTCAACTTCTTGGCGTGTGGTTTATATTTCCTCAAGAAATTTTATCATCTCGTAGTCTGGGAAATTAGGAAATGTTCATATTGAACAAACGACTAAATCTGGATATTCTGGGAATAAGCGAGACAAAATGGGCAAAAAATGGAAGAATTAATGTAAATAATGATTACGAATTTATATATTGCGGAAATGATAAACATGAATCGGGAGTTGGGATAATGATAAAAAAGAACATATCCGTTGCTATAAACGAAATAATAATATCAGTTTCAAAAAGGATAATAATGATGAGATTAATGGTAAAGCCAAAACCTATAGTAGTAATTTAGGTATATGCACCCACAGCAGATAGCAGCACAGAAGAATTAGAGGAGTTTTATGAAGAACTGGGGAACACAGTAAAACGAGCAAAACACAGAGACATTACAATGGGTGACTTCAATGCAAAGATTGACAAAAATCACAGAAGTGCTAATGCGGGGAAATACTGGCTTAGAAATTGAAATGAACGCGGCGGCGAACGACTGCTGGAATTTGCGGAAATAAATTACTTATGGAATATATGGTTTAAACATCACCCCAGAAGACTATATACCTGGGCAAGTCCTGGTGACAGATACAGAAATCAGATAGATTTCATATTAGTAAACTGAAGATATAAGAACACAGTTAAGAACTGTCATACTTATCCAAGCGCAGACTGTAATACAGATAAGAAACTGTTGATGGCTAGCTGCCGAATTGTACTGAAGAAATGCAGAAAGGCACCAAAGAAGAAAGTATGAGATCTACAGCCTTAAAAGATAAGAAGTAAAGATGAGGTTACATAAAGCATTAGATCTTGAATCAGAGGATGAAAATGAAGCCAAGATGAATACTATAAAAGAAATGACCATTAAAGAAGAATAGCAAAGATGGAAACGAGGAGTAATTAACGCCATGAATAAAACCTTACCAAAAAGGAGAAACAAAAACAATAAGGCTTGGATAATCTCAAGAAATAATAGAAATGATATATGAAAGAAGGCATATAAGAAACAGAGATAGCAATGAATATAAAAAGTCTAACAAACAAATAATTAAGAAATGCACCGAGGCTAAAGTAAAGTGACTTGAATATAAATGCACAGAAATTGAGGAATTACAAAAGAAATATAACGCAAGAGAAATGCATACACAAATAAAAGATATGATGAAGCATTACAAGAAGAGAAACACACGCATACCAATGATTAAGGATAAAAATGGTGTAGACTTCGGAAGTAAAGAGGATCAAGAGGAGGAATGTATTAAATAATAAAAATGGTGTAGACTTCGGAAGTAAAGAGGATCAAGAGGAGGAACGTATTAAATATGTAACACAGTTATACAGTGATTATTACAAGACCGCTACAACAAATTATCTGTAAAACAGACGAGGAGTCACCTACAATATAATTGTGGGAGCTAGAGAATGTCTTAAAAAGTCAGAAACAATAAAGCTACAGGTGTAGATCAAATACCTACAGAAGTCCTGAATAATTTGACACAAAACTACAAGAAACAACTGCTTAGGCTACTCAATAGAATATATGAAGAAGGAAAATTACCAGAAGATTTCAAAACCCAATACCAATACCCCCAAAACCAACATCAAAAACTTGTGCAACAATTGCGCTGATGAGCCACACTAATTCTCCTCTCAATTATAAATACTAGGATTGAACAAAAACTGGACAAACAACTCAGTAAAACACAATACGGTTTTGTTGCCAAAGAGGCACTAGAGACGCAATGTTTAAAACGGTGATACAACGCACGCTAAATGTAGGTCGTGGTGCTATTGCATGTTTCATAGATTATGAAAAAGTGTTTGACAGAGTGCAGCATACTAGTTAATGTGAATATTACGAAAGTATAATATCGACAACAAAGATCTGAAAATAATCAAAGAACTTTACTGGGAATAATATGCAAATGTCAGAATAAAAGATGAACCTTCTGTTAAAATATGCCACCATTTATTCTTCTTCTTTTATGTGCCATGCCTCGAAGAATGTTGGCGATCATCTGCTTGACTTGATTTTTATCCATAACTTTCCGAAATATTTCAATTGTATCTAGTGTGAGCCACTTTTTTGGATTTTCTAACCGCATTATTCTATGCCGATCACGCCTACCATTACCATTTATTTTGCCATGTATAATCAGTTGAAGAAACTCATACTTGTTATTATGCATTATATGTCCAAAATATCCTAGGTTTCTTATTTTCACTGAACTAACAATTTGTGTGTGTTTTTTTTTCAATTGTTGTATAATTTCGGAATTAGTTATTTTAGCCGTTCAAGAAATTTATAATATCCTACGGTGTGCCCACATTTCAACGGCTTCTTACTATTTTGCATAATACCACTGATACCGCTCAGAATTCGACGCCATATAGCGGAGCGATAAAAATATAACATCGTAGCAGGCGTATCCGTAGATCTGTCTTCAATTCTGGTTTTTCAGAACTTTTCATTTTTGGAAAATGTGTTTTCGCCTGTTCAATTCTGGTTCTTATCTCAGCGGATATTTCCCATCTGTCATTTATACGACATCTCAGATATTTAATCGATCTGGTCTTTTTTATCGTTAGATTTTCGAGAAACAGCGTGCCGCTAACCGTGTTCTTTGCACTACTAATAGCCATCCATTTTGTTTTTATCGTGTTTAGACGTTTCCCAATAATTGACTCCTTAAAAATTATATGAAATAGAAGAGGGGAAAGAACGCATCCTTGACGCACCCCTTCATTACGATGACTTTTTCTGGAGGATTGAACCTAATTCGATGGATATAGTTTTCTAATGTGAAACTTTCCCCTAATTTATTAAGGTATCGCTGTCATATACAGATTTAACTAGGTTCTCCAATTATTACGACGTCCTCACGTTTAAACTTGCACGTATTTTTTCAATTTTACGTAGTAAAACGCTTTTTTATAATCAACAAACACAATTTTCACGTTAAATTCTATACATTTTTCTGTTATTTGTTAATATTTAAATTCAAGTTTTAGAGTGAATTCCTCGACATATCATAAAACCCGCTTGTTTCAATAAAATATGAAATAATAATAAATACGCTTTAATGGTCTGCATACACTTTTTTTATATTGACAACAACTTTAATGTTCTCTAATTATTCCATATGTCACACTGGCATTTTTTTTGTCGATTATTACATTGATTTAGTCCAATTTCACGGTCACGTATACCAGAATTTTTTGTATATTGTACCTAAAATATGTATTATTACATCAACATATTTAGTATTTCTGCGACAATATTATCTTGTCCCGATGATTCGAAGTAATTATTATTTTTTTTTTAACATATAACGGTGGTTCATATATGAGTACGCTGACTTCTCTGTTTACTCTGCTCAGTGCTATTTCTTCCTTTATTTTTTCATGTTTATATTACTCGTGTGAAAGGCGATTGATAATAATAACAATGACTGGATGAAGGACCGACTTATCTTCAAAAGAAGAAGCATAGGTAGCCGCATGTTCGTGGGGAATAAATTTTACCGATTGTAATAATTTCGTACCGACGGTATTAGTAGATTGCTCTGTAGCGTTCTGCGTTTGTGTGTTTGTGTACAGTAGTTGCGTTATGTGTGTTGGCGTAGTTGTAGCTGCCGCCGCCATTAGAACGACGACATAACAACACGCGTACACAAAAGTGAGTGTGCAGATGTGTACTACGGTGAGTGTTATATAAAACACAAGAACTAGATAAATACGCAGTTATTATAGAATATATATATATACGTATAATGAACTAATAAATAATATAAGATAAGAACTAGAAAATGGTTCAATCTCACAGGTGATCTGAATCACGAGTTGATTACTAATAATGAGAAAAACGAAATAAATGACACGATTATTGATTAACGGAAACCATACGATATGTAAACGCAAGACGCAACGAGCTACACCGACGTGATAACAAAGTTCACACAAGTACACACGCTTCACACTACGCCTTACAAGCAGCAAACGCCACTCATCGCTATTTCTAATGTTAGCGCTATTAATGAAAGTAATTCTCCGATCATTGCGAGTTCTCTTAATATGTCGGAAACTAATTCTACCGAGAGTGACAATAACTGGTCTGTTGTTAAGAACAAACGCAAGGGGAGCTAAGCCCGGTCATATTTAAAAAGAACACAAAACAGTCCAACTTTATACCGACTAAAAATAAATTCTCGGTTCTAGCTAATCATGTAGACAATGATCCGATGAATGAAGTTGGACATGAGACCCAAATCGACCATAATCATGTAAATGTACATAATAATATTCGTCCTCCACCGATATTTATCAACAATGTTGCTAATCTTCCGGGATTAAATAAAAAATTAGACAACCTGATTGGAACTAATAAGTGTATATTTAAAATAATAAATAAAAATGCTGAATACCACACGTATCAAGTAAAACAGGAAAGAGCATATCGAGTTGTGTTAAAAAACATTCATCCATCGGTTGACAACGATATGAAGTTAGCGCTGGCTGATGAACGTCAAGTCGTTAGGGACTTATTTAATATTCAGAAAGATAAAAAAAAAAAAAACAAAGAGCCATTGCCTCTTTTCTTCGCAGATATAGAGCCAAACAAAAATAATAATACTGTATTCCAACTGCGGTCATTGTTAAATATGAAAATAACAGTGCAAACACCGCATAAACCAGTTATTGTACAATGTGTACGTTGTCAACAGTTTGTTTTTTGTTTTTTGTTTTTTTGGTTCCCAAATTCCAGCAAGTGGATAGGACAAATAATATATTTATGAAATGTGTTTATAAAAGAGCAAGGAACTAGTGTGCATTACATCAGTTGTGTGTAATTGTTCCTTGCCAAGTGTACTTAAAAAAAAATACGGTAGAAGGGGGATGAATAACATAGTCTCTCCGACCACGTGTGTGTGCAAGTAATTAAGTGTTCCTTAAATTTATATATATACAAGCTTAGAGAAAAATAATATACAAGTTTGTTACAAATGCATGCTTATAATAACTTATGGTACTAATGATTATTGCATACAATTTTTTTTTTTTTAAGTATATTAGGCAGAGGTAAACTATGCAAGACACAGTTTTATGACATAGTTCAGAATTATCGGTATGACGTTTGAATTTGTTTTTATTCGACTTTCTATTGCCTTTAAACATCTAGTGCGAATTTTCTTTGCATTGCCTTTTCTACAAATGTTAAGAGGTTTTCCATATTATTTCTGTTTAGGATTAGAGATTGGTTGGGTTTAATTTGATAAGTATGTCTTAAGTCATTAAAGACAGGACACTTGTATATGAAGTGTTCGATATTGTCGACCTCATCACTATCACATATTGTACATCGTGGTGCACTAGAGATTCGGAATCTATGGAGATATTCTCCAAATTTTCCATGCCCAGAAAGAACCTGAGATGTGAAGAAATTAATATTTAGTTTTTTCATTCTTCTTCTGGCTTCAATATTAGGGAAAAAATTATGAGTCTTTCTTTCTGTTTCGCAAGTTTCTCATCTTTGTGACAGATATTGGTTAGTACTTGATTAATATATTTTTCAGGATTTTATAGGAGGGCTTATCGATCAGATTTGAGGGAAGAGTTTTACTTTTTAAATAATACGTGCTATTAAGGAGGCTAATGCTGCCAGTTATTTTATATTCTGAAGCAATTGCCTGACCAATAATATATAAATCTAATGGTAGTATGTTACTAATGACATTAGCAGCAGGTGAAGGTGAAGTCCTGTAGAGACAACAGATATTTAATAAGAATTTCCTTTGTTGTTTGTTTATTGTTTTAAGTATGAATTCGTTTATATAAATACAAGCACCATATCCATATAGTGACTGTATTAAACCTTTATATAAGATGGTTCTTTCATGATATTAGTAAAACTTTCTGCATAGAGTATATTTTTTAACTTTTATTATTCAGATAATTAATGTGAGACCGAAAGGTAAGTTTACGATCGATAAGTATTCCTAAATATTTTAAGGTTTTTGAGTAACTAATTATTGATCCAGAAATTATTTTCATATTACTGATTTTTTGAACAATTTTGATTATTCCTCGGCAGACAAATAGTGTCTAACTGCATTTTGGAACCGAAAGAGCTAAACCCATCTTATCTATGATTTTTTTCTAGATATTGACAATTTTTTTCTATCTGTTGATAATCAAAATTTTTATTAACACGAAATATTGCACAAAGATCATCAGCATATGAAATAAATTCACAGTTGTTCCCGATTTCTGTGGAAAAATGTTTCAATTTGTAATGTACTTTTGAGTATAATACATTTCACAGAGTGGGTCCAAGGACAGAGCCCTGTGGCACTCCACATGTTAATTCTTTATTATAGACGGAGTTATTTATTTTAAGTCTTGCATTTCTAGCGAGGAAGTAGTCAATAATAATATTTACTAGAAATGGGTTGATTTGTTTTGTTTTTAATATTTCAATGATAGATGACCATTTACAATTGTCAAAAGCACCCTTAATGTTAAATGAGATGACAATCGCCGTATCTCCACCAGCTATACAGTTCTTTTTGGTAACTAGTTTGAAGACTGCACCCTCTGCTAAATATGCCGCTCTAAAACCATATTGATTTTTATTATACATGTTTTTGACGATAATTTCCGTAAGAAGAAGTTGGTTAATAATTTTTTCAACAACTTTTCCAAGAGAATTTAGTAAAGATATGGGTCTGTAGGAAGTGACCTGGGAGAGTTCTTTCCCAGGCTTAGCAATTAGTTTAATATCTGCTATTTTCCAGCAGTTAGAGAAGGTCTGTAGCTTAATAGACTGATTTATGAGAGTTAAACTTAGATTATTATATTTTATGTTTATTAGGTTTATTATTTTATTACTTATTCTATCCCCAGAGAAAGCTTTCCTGTTGTTCAAACATTTTATAATGTTACATAACGTTTCATAATCAATAATAGGTTGGCTTTTCCTTGATGTGTCTAGCGGTGTTAACTTGATATCCGCTTTCTCTGGAAGAAAGTATTGAAGAAAGACCCCTACACTTTTGGTCGTCTGTAGAGACTAGTTGATTGTTTAATTTAATCTCGCCTATATATTTATTATTTGGAATATGTTTTCAAAACGTGGCAGGCGTATGTTAAAGTCGTCAACCAAAGCAGCTTTGTAGTGGGGGTTCTTTTTGATTAATTTATCTATTAAGTTAATAGACTTTGCCTTGCGTTTATTTGGGGAGATATAACACGAGTTTATTTGGGGAGATATAACATGAAATTAAAAGGTATTTTTGGAAAGTCACTGCAATTATATTATTTTCACAGTAAAGTAAGTACATTGTCAACAATGTGGCCACTCTCGTATCTTCTGTAAAAAAACACCAAGATGTGTCAAGTGTGGGAAACAACATTTAACAGCCAACTGTACTAAAGACGGGGAGACCGATACCACCTGCGCTTTATGCAGTGGCAGTCATCCTGCAAATTATAAAGGTTGTGCTGTATACTTGGAAATATGTAAAAGAAAACATCAACAATTAAATAACCAGATTAAAGCAGTTCATAGTAATAAAAATATTAGCATTATGCAGCAAAATATATCTGTTGATTTTCCTGCACGTACAAACAAAATGAGAGGTACCATGAGTGATCACACTGATACACCAGTAGCACAACAACAAACGCTCGAATTAAACATTTCGAGCATGTCTTATGCTAAAGTGGTTGTCGAATGGAAAATCGTGAACAAAATCATTTTACGAATGTTACCGCAAATGATGAAAGTAACATTAAATTCAGTCCTGGATGTGACGTCCTATCAGCGTAACAACTATCATTCACACGCATATGTTTACTACATCCTTTAATCGCATAGAGATTATGTTCAACCGGTTGATGGATGTACTCACAGCTCTCATGCCGAAATTGATTTCAAAATGAGCTCAATGTAAATAGCTACATGGAATGTAAACGGGTTGAAAAAACGTCAATCCGAGCTTGAAATGTTTACTGTTAGTCAAAAATTAGATGTAGTGCTAATTTCAGAGACATACTTCACGTCAAAAAATTATTATGCTTTGAGGAATTACAATTTTTATCGGGCTGATCACCCAAGTGGTAAACCTCGTGGAGGCACATCAATTCTAGTATGTAGTAATATAAAACACTATGAATTCAGCTATCTTCAATTACCTCACTTCCAAACAATAACTATAAAATTAATTGATAAGACAGGTAAAAACTTAACAATCTCATCCATATATTTTCCACCCAGATATAAAATGCACAGGCTTTCATGAATTTTTCAACTCGTTAGGCAATAAATTCATCGTAGGTGGAGGTTATAATGCTAAGCACACATTCTTTGGCTCTAGACTAACAAGCCAAAAGGACGGGAATCATTTCAGTGTGTATCAAAGTCAAAATTGACAGTGCTCTCTAGTGGTGGTCATTCTATACACTGGACTTCACACAGAAATAAAATACTAGATTTACTTGATTTCTTCATTTGTAAGGGTTAGTACTTTATACTCTAATGTTGAAACATCACTTGATTCTTCATCGGATTACTATCCTATAATACTAGAAGTGATCCGAGTTTAAGAGTTGCAAAACGATTATTAAAGTAATCTATTGCAAATTTTTTACAATTCGAGAGATATTATCAGACCCTACAATAGGAGAATTACAGCCGGCAACAGGAAGCACAACCAAATATAACCTATTCAACTCTTTTAGCACATTCTTATAGATAAATATACGAAAGATGTCTTGATATTTAGATAGTTTTTTTTTTCGGATTAAATTAATTTTAACTTTAAAAAATTGTAATCCGTCATTCCACCAGCCAATCTGTGGAAAATCTACAGGTACTAAGCGTTTACTAATCAACTCAGTCAAATACTTATTGAATTGACTGATTAAAGAATGTAACCGCCCCTTAGATAGTTTTCAACATTAATGAATAATAAATGTACAATTAAGATGATTCATAAGTTGATCAAGTTCAATTTTATAAAATCGTCGGATAGGGGAACAGCTAATCATATCTTTAAAATTAAAAATAAAACTACGATGGAATGCCAAATCCATGTCAACTAACTTATATGATAACAAATGTATCATATCAGCAGGGACAAACAAGTAGTCTTTAATACTCGAACCATTGTAATTAACAAAAGTAGGCTCTCTACCATTTGCAAATACAAGATCCCTAGAGGCAACTAACTCACTAAAATCAACAGAATCCCTTGTTTCTCGAACACGAGGCTCCATTACTGCTAACCTGATGTTGGAGTCTCCAATGGCAATGTGGAAATAGTTTGGAAGTTGCCCCAAGGTCTGGTAAAGTACACACAGAGTATGGGATTTAGATCTATTTGGAGATAAACAGACACATGTATAATAGAAAACTGATTGAACCTACCGTACAGCAAAGAATGTATAATATCTGTATTTACTATAAGAGCAACTCTATTATTAATATAAGATATATAGTTACTTTTTAATGGAATTACACTGTTGGTCAAATAAGGCTCTGCTAGTGCGCATAAAATCCAAATTATCATTATAAAAATTTCTTAAGAATAATGCTTGACAGGCACGCGAATTATCAAACATTAATATATCAGCAACTAACTTGCTCCATAATCAATTTTGGCATCATATCCTCGCAAGTCTTAAATAAACAGGGACAGCTCTTGCTGAAAGTGGCGTGATCAACCGCCTTAAATGCTAACCCTAAGCTATCCTTATCCACTAACTTAGAATCTAATTCCTTCCACGAGCAGTACGATTTAATTTTATTTTTAGAAAGTACTGAGTGCTTGAGAAGCTCTGCAGTACTTCTCAGGATGTCCAAATTTGCCGCAGTTTTTGCACTGCATTGGAATAACAGCATCCACTTTATTTACTAGCAGTGAAGCTTCAGCCATTTTCCTTCCGATATCATCAGCATCATTGAACTGTGCCTTCATAGTTACTGTTAAGTCAGCAACATTTTTAAATTGCCGATCTAGTGTTTCTAGGTCGGCCATGATGAAGTATAGAAACTAAGTTAGAGACTACTTAAAAAATTGACAAAAACTTTAAAATTCAATAACTTAGGAACTAAACGTCTAAATCACACAAGGTAAAAACTAAAATACCCCAAAACATTGGCTTAATAATATAAATTTAAAAATAAAAAAAAGCCAACAAATTTAAAAATTAATATTTCAAAAAGTACTGGTCTAAAATTTACACTGAAAGAACCAAAAAACTCGGGAGGAGTAAGAGAAAACTACTTTTACCTCCACTCCAAAAACGAGCACACGAATGAACAACCAGCATCGACAAACGCTCTGCATAAATCGTCTAGGTTAGGATGATAACAATATCGGGAGTTGGTTATGAGTAAACTATTAATTTAAAGTAGCAGAAATTGATATACATAATTACAACAAATACGTACATACCTATATATATATATATATATTCTTTTTCTTCTTTACTTATTGCATCATTGATTTTATATATGCCTCCATGAATATCTTTCTCTATCTTGTGTTTTCTGAAGCCAATGTTTTCCTGCAATTTTACAATGTCATCCATCCACCTTCTGTTTGTGTTTACTGTTCCCATTGTATAGTTTCAATATCACCAGTTCTTTTGTACATATTCCATTGGATTGTTTTCCAATATATTCGGATATGTATGTATTATAACCAATGTTACATTTTTTCTAAATTCTTGATCACCATCATCTGTTCTACAACAAAAATGAAACAAAAGTTATGTTAATATGGACATATGATTCAGAGTGTTTATTTCAGAAAAAGTCACGTTTAGGACATGGGTGTATATTATAAAGTAATAAACACCACCAGGATGGGGTATTCATCGATGTTTCACAAAAAATTGAAGTTTAAAGTATAAAAAACATCTATGCCTTGGTGACAGGGAAGATAAAGACACTGTAACTAAATTCGATACAGTTCTTTTTTAAATGTTTACACGTGTGTGTGTATATATAAACACACATGCACGCGTGCATATATATATATGTATATATATAACACAGCGCCAACCTATGTGCATAAACTGGGTTTTGATGACGGGTGTTGGTAGTGTGGTACATGCAAACGGGATATATATATATCTAACACAACGAAACTGGTTTGATAGGCAGTGTTGGTATATATATATATGTGTGTGTGTGCGTATATATGTATGTGTATATATATATCCGTCTGTTATTTCCGCTCGCTCGCTTTGCAGGTTAACTCCCCATATAAACTGCGCCAATAGAAGTTTCACTTTAAAAGATCAAAGTTTAATTACTTTGTAAAATTGACACTTAAAACTGGGAGTATATTTGCTCAATTCAAATATGACGTGGTTTATATGATAATGGTGTGCACCGATAATAGCAAACCAAACAAAATCATAACACAGTTTAATTACTAAAAGTGTTTATCTCAAAGCTTTTTGACAGTTTAAACATTTTCAAGCATAAACAATAAATATTTTGGTTTATAATTTATAAAATCACTACTCTCCAATATATTCGACAGATAATAGTGCCTGTGTTAAAAAAAAAATAAAGGATATACATCAAATCGCACTTTTTAAACGTTCCATGTACAAATTACAATCGAAGAAAATAGATTAGTGCAGTGTTTCCCAAACATTGCGATTACTGATTTAAGATGAAAGTCGTACTCGATTTAAATTTCATTTAGAGCAATATTAAATCATTCGGAATGTATATATAACGGATTAACGTATCTAGATTCTCCTAATTCGAATGGCAGACTCCATATTTATAATGCAAAATTTATTGCCGGTCGGGCAGTTTTAAAAAAGTAGTACATGTCCACCAAAAAATTTAAAACATATTTTCTTTTTTTTATTGAGGCCAGTCTATATTTTTTATTCTATACAGAGTTGTTTCAGAATATGAACGCGTTAGTCTAGCATTCTTTCCATGAAATCCTAAGCATACGCCTGTAGAAACACATTTGAAATGCTCCTAGCTTTTGGCATAACATTTTATTCTCTGAACCGTAGCATGCTAACTATTGAAAATACCAATGATACCATTAATCGCTGTTATTTAAATAAAACGATCTTTCCATATCTTTGTTAGTCTTACTAAAGCTTTTTTTGGCCACATCCCAATTTGTCGTGTAATTTCTTTTTCATTATTTCCTCCATTATCTAATATATCGTTACAGTTTTTCTTCAAATATCCGACATTGGCTTTATGCCGGGAGCAGTTTTTTTCGCCTTGAGCTACAATCGTATATTTTGAACGATTTAGTTGCAAATTGACCTTTTGAGTAAAATGTTCCATCCGTTTTAGATGTTCTGCCAATTCTAATTTGTTCGCAGCTGATATTACCGGGTCATATGCCTATCGTAGATTGCATCTTTTCCTTGCAACAATAGTTATTCCACGTAGCCTTCTGTTACCTGTCGAATAATATTGAAAATATGACGAATTTTTAAAAGATAGCCGTCGAAGAGATAAAAATAGGAAAAATTATAATTTATTACCATTAATTTTATTTAGCACATTAAGTTTAAAATTATAGATATCGGAGAATATAAGTAAAGATTATAAATATAGTTTATAATGGGGATAAAATTAATTGAATCGCCATCTTAAATTTTCATAACATAAATTTATATTTATTTAACTATACTATTATGAAACGAAAAAAAAAAAAAACTTGAAAAAATTTATAAAAATGTTTCAAATTGTTATTTTCGTTTTTCCCCGTCTATATTTAATTCCGATACGTACTATTAATTTTTGATTTTTACTTCGTCGATATTGATAACCGCGTTGTTTTTCATACGCCGAAGAAAACGATATACAAGGAAGTTCTCTTCCGGACGCTATTATACAACGGGAAAAAATTCGCATGAAAAAAGACGAAGGTCGTTCAAACATGGAAATATGGATGGGACCGAGATTAGGTCGCAAAAGAAGATCGGCTTTGGTAGACTCCGATAAATTGATAAATTTAGATCAGTTCAATTTAAAATTAGTTCCGATTGACGATCGATCGTTAAGATACATTTTGAGGTATCCGTTCGTAATTGTACCAGACGATAACGAAGACGGTTAGTAGGCGATTAAAAAAATTATTCCTCTTTTAATGTCGTACACTATACAGCTCGTGGGAGGCTATTCCAAATAATTTCTCACCTTCGAAAGAGAGACCACCGGTATCATTAATGTTACACGATTCCACGATGTCTTCTTCTACCAATTGGTTTTTTACCCTTAATTCTTTCTTGCAGTATTAATTCGCAGAAGATCACACTTTTCACCTTTTAGAATATGACCTAGATAAACTATTTTCCTTTTTTTAATAATTTTTACTAGCTTTCTTCGTACGCTGGCTTTTTTTGATACATTATTATTATTATTTGAAACTTTTTTTAATCGCCTTATTAGAAGCCACATTTCTGTAACTAGTACTGACATTCAAAGTACACGTTTCCACTTCGCACAAAAGTACTGAAATAACGCAACAGCCTATAACTATTAATCTTAGCTGGAGTGGTAAAAAAATTATTCAATTAAATATGATTAAATGGTCTTTTCTTGCAAGAAACTTGTTCTTTGTACTTACAAGAATAGCGAGCCTTTATGTCCTCAAAACAGTTTGTACAACAAACTACAATACTTTTTTCTTTATTATCATTGCATATTTTATATCTCATTTAATCGTATTTCTTTGTAATCGGATTTCCTTTTATTATGAATAATTCCCCACTCCCCAACAAAAAAAATTAAAATTAAAAAATTTGTAGAAAGTTTTAAGCCTATACTTAAAAAATTATTTTAAATTACGATAAGAAAATACGTTATTTATTTACGATAAAGTCCATGTTAATCGTTAACTTTTTACCAAGGTAAATAGAAGTACAAGGTAGAGGTATCACGCGGTATCGTGTGTGACCATCAGTCTGCTAAGCTCAATTATTACTGTTCCTCTATTTCATCCTTTATATATTTTGTAAATAGTTTTCTATTTATTTATTAGTCATTATACTGATGGCTTTCAAAATTTGCCTTTTAGACTTTCCATTTAAGAATTATATGTATATATATATATATATCAAAACAAATATGCCGACGTGTTAAACTGTCAATACCAGATTTGGTACACTCGGCAGATGATCGACAACTGTTGAGGAATTTGATTGCTACATAATGGTCACGACGGTCAATTATGATCAATATACGACTGTAGATATATATATATATATATATATATATATATATATATATCACGAGAAGGAAATTATTTATCACTAAAGGTAGACGTGTATTTTTGCCCTATAATAAATACAATATTAAATTAAATAATTTGTATCCAGTGAATTCTGACCTTTCTGACCTACGAGTGTTCTCCATGGATTCCGGTTCTGAACTGTACCAACTGTTATTGTCACCGTATCAAATTGATTCCGCCAACCCAGCGAGTAGACACTCTGCCCCTTTCTCTTGCACCAGGTGCTATAACAATGCGTTAGAAAACCCTTTAAAGTTTTGGACAACAAGCACTCTGAGTACCTGTGTTATTAATCACTGCATATTTGTAGAGAAATGTTGTATATTATCCTCGTTTTCGAACTCCAGAAACAATATAGTCTGCTTACATCTCAACAAGTCTCTTTCTTTACTTTGACCCGTTTGGTTAATAATTCCAAGTAACTCTGACATGAAAACGGGTGTCAAATCGTCTACATTGCATTCCTTTTTAAAATCGTTTATCAAATTGACGTTCAATGTTACACCATGTTCCTCATTTCTACTATTTACCAAGTTAATTATATTTGCCGCGCGTTTCTCACCTAGAAGTAAAGATTTTATTCTCTATAGTTAGTAGAGAGAGATGGTCGTAGAATTTTCCCAAACCTCTTATTACTGAAAAATAGGACTTTAAAATCCCCTAATTACACATTGTCATCGTGTATGTGTATCCTTCAGATTACAAATCGGTAAATAATCCTCGTAAACGCTGATATTAAAAAATCATTTCGAAATTGCAGCAAAGTTAATTTTCCAATCACTCGCATAATGTGTAAAACATAAAGTTTGTTTAAAGCTATATTCTGTTTTTCGATACTTTTTCCGTATGCACTTGTCGTATTACTTGTGGAATAATAATGTATATTAGAATTTAAAACGTCGAACCGATTATTTGTGGTATGTATAAATTTTACCACACGTTCATTTCCGGTATATATGTAATCAATAGCACGAGTTACACAGTTTCCAATAATAATTCAGCCACTTTCCTAACTCTTTGTCTTTCAATGCCTATAACAGGGAAATTATGTTAATTAATTTTACCAGCGTATTTTAAATCTACAGTTTTGTTGTACAATTAACTTAACGAATTTGTTTTTAGTCCGGCTGATAATTTAAATCCGTTCAGAGGTGGTTCCTTAATAATTATAAAACATGAGGAACGCAACAAAATATATAAATTATTCGTTGTTTTGAAGGTTTATGCCGAGTTTTGCAAAAAAGGTTTTTATTAGAGGTCCCATATTTGAAACAATTGTTCTGACTTTAAATACAGTATGTCCAACCTGTTGCACATCTTTGGATGATAAAATTTTATTTATAGATTGATCAAATTCATGATATATTGGTTGTCTCCATTTCCCAATCAAGCTATAGACAACTATAATTTATATATTGTTATGTGAACCACATAATTCATTATTCACAATATTAATAACAAATATCTAATTTTACCTTCATTTTATCGAAAGAAAGAATAACGTTATTTTTTATATTAATAAATATGTGTGAATGCGGCTTTAAAATATTTAACACTTTGAGTCCCATGTCAGTCATATATAACTGAAAGAAGATTTTTCCCGTGGGTCCAGGCTATTTTTTTTTTAAAGGTGTGATAACATATCATTTTTTTGTTTCATTTATATTAATCAACATTCTTTCTAATCACTGTAGTAAGCTTAAAATCTTTATATTTCACTTAGGCACCAAATAAAACCTCAATAATAATGTCAGTCATTCCTGAGTGACACTGCCCATTATCACCACTGACTAATTTTTTTATATATATAAATTTTTAATCTTTGATTCGAATTATTCAGCATAATTTCTGAACCCCGTAATGCAATCAAAATTTGGTTGCTCTAATTAGCGTTTTATAAAACATGAATAAAAGTTATGTGACTGACACTGTTGAACATAGATTTATGCATCAACAATACAAATTGTTAATATTAATCCAAAAAATACGATTAACTCTTCTGTATTCACATTTTCCATTTTATAGTATTTTATTGCAGCATAACGATTTGTTTGTTTTATCAAATCTGGCACCTGAAATAACTTAAAATTGTCAGTACAAAAATATTCCTTACAAAAGAATATAATTTTAATAAAAATAGAAACACAAATCATAGTTACCTCATCAGTTAAAAATAATTTGAAAAAATCCATAGCGTGGGACATGGTTGAATAAAAGTAAATTGTTTATTGTTTCCACTATAAAAACTCCAAACATCATTAATTTCAGGAATTATTTCAGTAATAATTTCTTCAATTTCATTCTCGTCTTCGTATAATATAAAGAAAATATTAGCTAAATAAATCAGCTGAATTCTTATCACTAATAGTATTTTATGAATTATAAAAGAGAGGTAAGTAAATAAATAACATTACTTGAAGTACATTTGTGGCTGGATTCAGAAAATTTATCATCCAATTCATTTATAATAATGTTTTCAATTTCAAAATCCGTCAAACGACTCTGTTTATAAAACAGTGACAAAAAAAAGCAAAAAAAAAATCACAACACAAAACTAAATGATAATAGTAAATGCTAAAATGTTGTAATGATTATTTACATATAATTCATCGTAAGCTATATTCACCCTAATGAATATTATAAATTTCACTCCCAGATATATTTTAATGTAATCTAATATTGTAAAAACATTGTTTAATTCTAAAGAGAAGATCAGAAATAAACACACACAAATATTTCATAATAATTAAAGATATATTAGAAGTATGGATTGCCTGCTTGCAACTAAACTACACCAGAAGCCCATTCACGCATAACAAGTGTTAATTTGTGTGTAATATCAGCAACCAATGAATGACGGGATCACAAAGATAAAACTTTTTGTGAGAAATGACTAACACTGTGAATGTCGCCACCACCAGTACCGTCAGTCATCATTGACCGACGTAGTACCTGTTATCACCAACCTTCGGACTTTGATCTGGGGCTCAAAGTGTTAAACTTAAATTAATAAATCTAGGTATCTCCACTGAGAGTCATTTGTTATTCGCTAGTGGAACACAATGATTCGAATTTAATTATGTTTCTTTTTAAAACTAAAGTTTCACATTCTGTAACCTTTAATTTCAAAATTAGTTCACTGATTTATTTTTTTAAGTAATTATTTTTTTGCAATTACGATACATTATTAAAAGCTACACTCTTACTCCTGTTGTATATAAACTGTTTCTTCTAGAATTGCTTTCTCCATCCCAGTCATGATATTCTCCGGTTTTTAGTGTTAGTATTTTCATATGCGAAATAGAAGTTAGATGTACCATTCATTTTCCCATATTCGTAACGTTAGTTTTAATCATACAATTCTTAGAAGATCCTACTCTATGAGTTTTTAAATATCAATTTTTTATCCGATGGTTACGGAAGCAAATGATTTATTCGTTATATTATGTTCGTCACACGGCATTATTTAGAAGAAATAAACATATTCATATTTTGCTAACAATTCCAGATATAATGGGTACTTTTTGTTTACTTTTCGGTTAAAAATTATGTAGGTCATAATTAATGCATAAACAACTACATAGTTTAAAACATCACCGAAGCGTTTAAGCCTCTCCACCGCAACAAGATAGGGTCCCCATGGTGAGGAAATTTTAATATAATATTACAGCATGTTATTAAAAATCTGGAAAAACGCCCTTAACCAATGGCGTAGCTGAGAACTCAAAAGCACGACAGCAAGAATCTTGATAAGGTCCTCTTTTTTTTTCTTTTATTAAAAGTAAATATAATTTTTTTCAAATATTCACGAAACTCAGGTAACGTTGTCAACATTTTTTAAAAATTTGATATTAAATTTTTAATAATTTGCTTTAACGTAAATGGTCGTCAATCCTTACCAAATTAACAAAATGAAATTTATTTGATACAGCTGATTTTATTTATATTTATTAAACAACAAGAAATTAATATTAGAATTAGGTTTACATATAATTATGGAATCGTTCAGATCTTTTGTCATTTTTATTAACGAACTCTTCTATAACTAAATTGATATATAATTTTTTTCGCTCTTTCGTATTCTATGGATAACATAATTAAAGTTGATAATCGCGCTTGGAAGATTGTGCTGCGTAAATAATTTTTAATTATTTTCAGTTTTTTTATATTTAAATAAATTTATTATCAGCATTATTTTTTGTATATTTTGTTTACAGATGCGATATTTTATCGCTTTAAAAGATACTAACCACGTGTGGGAACATATTCCATTGGAAAGAATTTTAAGGATTTTTTTTTTTAAGACAATAATCTAAAGTTTTTTTGTCAAACAATCAGTTGCAATAAAAGTTATTTTCAAAGCATTATTAATTTTAATTTATTAATATAATCGTTATGTGTAACTAAATATTAGAATCCTCAGTGTGAACAAAAGTTTTAAATTCGTAATACAAAAATGATTTTCTATTCCCACAGTGTCTAAGAGAAAATTTATTAAATCAATTATATTGTTTATCGAATAAATTCGCATCTTATTACATCAGAAGGAATTCGTTTGTTGCTTATCGACGCGGCGGAACAAACCTGCAGCTAATATAATATATGTTCCCTGCACCTTGTACGATAAAAAAAAAGTCATGCATGTGGTTAGAGAAATATGCTGTAGGATAGGATCATATCTCCGCCGTATCGATTTTAACGGCGAGTTTGAAAATGTTTATTAAATTTTTGGTCTTACGATATGACGAGATATAATAGTTTTAAATAGAATAAAATTTGTATGGTCGTTTTGATGAATTATGAAAACACGGAAGAACTCTGTAATGTTTTCATGTAGTTCGAAAAACATTATCTTTTTAGAAAATTCAAATTCCGATCTTCAATTTCTATAGCTGAAAGCAAAATTCGAATTATTTAACTTTTAGAAATTCTTAGTATTATTTAAACAGTTTATTTGAGTCAATTTAAAGTTGTTCATAAAGCCGTACTTTTTTTATTGGTAAAATTAATTTTAAAAAATCTGCACTTTATAATTCCAATTAAATTATAACGATATATTAAACACTCGCGTTTAATTACCGCTTCATTTTAGGTCGATTTGCATTTCATCTTTACAACTTATAAAATCTAACAATAGCCTGTGGGAAAATCGATTGCGACCTATGATCCTTATCACTCTTTGTATCATTCGTCACCTTAAAATCATTTGACATCTTCGTTATATTCTTATATTCTTAAACATTAAGTATTTTGTGACGACATGTATTGTATATAATAGTAATTAATTATAATCCTGTAAGTGCTAACTTTTGGTTTTATTTTGGTATATAGTTTAGAAACTTGTAATCTAGTTAATGTGGCCAATAGGCAATTGACGTGTAGGTCATAACAGGATAAGAGACACCATTCATTCATAACACTGTTCCAATTAATTAAATCTATGCGGAAGGTATAAGGGAATGCGAAGGTTCAAACGAAGAGAGTCGTTGTCGCTACCTAGCAAATCAATCGCTACAACTGATGTAGTTCGAATTACCCCCCGCGCATCCGATACGTTTAAGCTTCGGTACAAGTTGTCAGTACGTATGTGCCATGGCGCATTAGCTATCATCCCCAGTATTAACTGGTACCGTTATTTTAATATTGAACACCGATGCGGTATTCCGAAGAAATACGTTGTAGGTCCACACAAGTTTAGTACCTGCGTTGTATAGCGATAACTTTGATTGTAAACATAAGACGATTTCTAACCAAAATCTAGTACATTTTTTCGATTTATATATTTCTTTCTTTAACTTACTCTTAATAATACATTAAACGTCATATAGCAATTAAGCAACATTCCCACGTATCGAGTGTTGTCTTCCTTTACAGCTGAACGATTAAAGTCAACGGATGTACATTACGTCTAGTTGTGAAGATAACCCGTACCGATTTGAACGGATTAATCTTAATTGCGCACTGTGTGTCTATTTTTCTGGAACATTTAGAGCGGCTTTTAATTTTTCTAATACCACTCCCGGAAGGATCATTATCCTTTGCAAGCAAGGCTGTATCGTCCGGAAATGTCACAACCTCTTGCATATTGTTATAATGCACTTACGTATTATATTTTGTTTAATTGGAATATTAAGTCTGTAAAATTAAAGCATGGATTGGCTGGATTGATTTTAACTTGTAGGTACCTTAAGCAAAATTACTCCCAATATTTTTTATGAGTAATTACGATAATAGTAAGTAGATCAATACAAGGTTAGCAGATAATTAAAGGGGATAAAGAATCAAAGGAACTGTCAGTCGAAAAAGAAGTTTCCCATAAGAGCTGAGTGGCCAGGAATCTATGCAAATTCAATTACAGTACCAGCATTATGTAACTGAGTTAAAAGATTATGCATTCTAAATATAATTGGAGGAAAACTTTAAACTGGCCACGCAAGTTGGACCAAAAAAAAAAAAGAACGTTTGCACAACAGAAACAACTGCCGTTAGAATATTTAGAATGAATGATTTATTAAAAATAATTAGGACCCCCAAGTATTGACTAAGAACTTTAATTAAATTAGTTCGTTTAAATAATTTAGCGGGAATATTTGCAATATGCCATGGAAAGAAATAAATAAAAAGAATGATATAGAGTTGGTCGGATTAGCAATTAGTTACCACGGCATCAAACCGGTATTAAGACCGTTTGAGCTTATAATTCATATATGTATATATAATATTAAAAAAAAAAAAAAATTAAATAAAAAAACAATAAAGGTACATTGAAGTATTTATATAATTTTTTTCAGCTAATACCGAAATTTGCAAAATTCTTCCGAGTTAACACATATAAACGTACACACAAGTATATAATACATACGTAGAAATATTTAAATGACAAAATTCTTATTTGCGTTTGTGTAAGAATATTTATAAGCTGCACAGTGATTGATAAATACCAAAAATAAATATATAAATAAATAAACGATATGGAGACACGCGCGGAAGAATCGATTAAACGGAAAAACGGAGACAGCGATAAATAGAAATATGTGATAGAAGAGGAAAAAGAGAGCAACAGAAATAATGAAAAAAAGAAAACGCCGAGCGATTAGAAACATTTCCTGTGTACGATACCGGGACCGGATTCGTCGTATTCCTGTTTGGATATCCACATTTGTTGGAAAGTGGACAAAGATGCCAAGATAGAACCACCGATCCATACGGAGTATTTTCTTTCGGGCGGAGCGATAATCTTGATCTTGATGGTTGACGGAGCCAACGCGGTAATTTCTTTTTGCATTCTGTCAGCGATACCGGGGTACATAGTAGTACCGCCGGATAGGACGGTATTAGCGTATAAATCTTTCCTGATGTCTACGTCGCACTTCATGATCGAATTGTATACGGTTTCGTGAATACCGCAAGATTCCATACCTAAGAACGACGGTTGGAATAAAGCTTCCGGACAACGGAATCTTTCGTTACCGATGGTGATTACTTGACCGTCCGGCAATTCGTACGATTTTTCTAAAGAAGTCGAAGCGGCGGCAGTAGCCATTTCCTGTTCAAAGTCCAAAGCGACGTAGCATAATTTTTCCTTAATATCGCGGACGATTTCTCGTTCGGCTGTTCGTTTAAAAAAAAAAAAAAAGAATATTAATTAAAAATTATCTAACTAAAGATTGTCTAAAAATTTCGTATAGAAATGGGGTTAACGCGGGTGCTCGCGCATATGTCTTTATACAAAGTAGGTCGTAGCGACGTGATAAACTTTATATAATGATAAAAAAATTTATGCTGCGACCTGGAATCTAATCTCGATTGTCGGGTTAATGGTCCAGTGCTTTTACTTACCGAGCGTAAAATTAAAATTAAATAAAGTAAAATAAAATAAAATAAATAAAAATCGAACATTATGACTTAAGTCGTGTTAAGAAATTTATCGAAATTTACAAAGTCGAACAGAAAGAAGTTTTAAAAATGATTCAACGTACTCTTCAAATTTCGATCCGATTACGATTTTTTTTTTTAAATATTTTTACCATCGATAAATTTTACGTTTCCGCCATTAAATCACGAATACTTGATTATATCGTTCGATTTTCTCGTCCTTATATTAGTGTTCAAATTATACATTTTATACGTGCGTTTATTATACAATACTGCTTCTTACGCGAACTGTAGATAATTTTCAATGTATATTTGTACCGATATTATCAAAAATTGAGACATTTCACGTCAATTAGAAAATAAAAATTTTTGTTAGCATTAAAATTTCATCTACCATATAAAAGGGTTAAAAACAACGATTTTATTACAACTTATTGTCGCATTTCGTAGAATTATTACATTTTAAAACATTATTAGCTCATTTCCACCGCTAATTTTAAAATTCTGTCTGTCCGTTCATTTTAAAAATATAGAAACCGATTCGTATAATAAATATTTAACCGAGTTATCGAACTACCGCGGAACGTCTTTACAATATCTAAGAAAACGACGAATCGTTCTAAAAATTTGAAAACTATCACGAAGTAAACGATATAAACGAAATAAAACATATTAATGTAATATATATATATAAATTTAATAGATGAAAAATGTATAAATATAAATAGATAGGATACAGACCGGTTGTTGTGAAGCTGTAACCACGTTCGGTAAGGATTTTCATCAAGTAATCGGTTAAATCACGACCGGCCAAATCCAAACGTAAAATGGCGTGAGGTAAAGCGTAACCTGAAAATATTCCAACAATTAGTTTTCGGTTATTTCGTTGAAAACGCGTGAATTTAAACTCGAAATGTAGAATTATACTTTTTCGAATTACCGCTGAAATTAATTAAAAAGTCACGAAATTATCATAATCATTATGATTGTTGAACAAAATCGTAACACCATTTAATCACTATAAACGTTTTTTTATTGCGAAGCTTTTCGACAGTTACGTCATTTTCAAGCGCGAACAATAAATATTACATAAAAACTTTTAGTGATTAAATGGTGTTACGATTTTGTGTTCGATTTATAAATTATGATTATTATTCGCTTATGCCGGTATATAAGTAATATATTGAAGCAGAATGAACGTAGTCTTACTTTGCATTAACCCTTTTTTTTTTCTCTTAATAATCTCATTACCGCTATTTTATACATTAATATTTATATTATTATTATTATTATCATTATTATTTATCGACCACTAATATATTAGATTGTAATTTTTATATAATAATTTAAAAACACAATATGTATTTCGTTGATTTTCATTAGCTATCATATTAAATTCTTAAATTTTTCTTATTGATATATATTTTACGTTTTACATTTGTTAATATTTTCTCATTTAAATTTTAAAACGCGTTATATATATGGATCGACAAATTTTTTAAAGATCGAGTTAGGTATATAAATAATAAGCTACGAAAACCGTTGTATTTATATTAATTTATTTATTTTTATATATAGTTTCGAATTATAGTATAATTAATTTTAAATCGGTAAAATTAATATTTCATTCGCAATTACAATCGTAGTTTTCGTATTTATTTTCTTTTTATTTTAGAACCGTGTTTTTTCTTTTTGTTTAAATAATTACTTGTCAAAATTTCCAAATAAATTACGTTTTACCGAATAAATAAAAGACCGATTAAATTAAACGAAAATCCGACTTTTATAATTCGTCATGTCTCGAAATTCTCGTAATTATCGTTTACTAAAAGTCCCTTGTAGTTTAAATCGATCTTTATCGAAGAATCGGATTCGCGGTATTAGAAACATTGGATTCTAAATTGAAACATAATGGAATCGACATCTTCGTTTTGTATATTTTCATCTTGAAACATCTAGAGTTGAAGTTGCCGTAATAATAATCTCGCAAATATTATTTCGAATATGTAATTTCTTCTCGGTATCAAAATTTAAAAATTGTAGTAATTCTTCCAGTCGTATGTTATATTATTATTATTATTTTTAAATTTTTGATGATGTACTTAAATTACATTCGGTGTCTCAATCGAAGAGAAATATTTAAATGTACTAACTAGGAATGGGGAGAAATTTAACCGGGACGAAGTTTCCTTGTTTTAGGCGAAAATAAATATAGCGTCTCCTCGACGTTTAGAAATCTCCATTCCTTTTTAATAAACGTGTAAAGAGATTTCGAAAGAAAGCACAGTAACGTAGGAAATATCGCGGGAACCGAACAAGATTAGAAGAAATTTGGAAGACGCGCAATTTCCAGCCGAGGACATGTTAAACAAAATAATGGCGGACGCGGTTATACGATGTGATGATTTTTTTTTCATCCGTGCAAGGGAAATTCCTATCAAATAACTCAATGCCTGATGTAAGATTTACGTTATTATTTCTTTTAACGTTAATTTTAATCCGACGTTATGTGTTCATAGCGGAATAGATAAATTTAAAATTACTTCATTTAAATGGTAAATAAAGCTTGCATAACAAAAGTTTATTGCAAAAGTTTATATAATATATAATATAATTGAGGGTTGTGCGTGTATTATTCGTTTTCCCATAACATTCAATGTTATATTTATAAATGTAATCTTTATATGATAAACAAATAATAATTTTACCTTCATAAATGGGTACAGTGTGGGAAACACCATCGCCGGAGTCTAATACAATACCGGTAGTACGACCGGAAGCGTATAACGATAAGACAGCTTGAATAGCGACGTACATAGCCGGGGTGTTGAAAGTTTCGAACATGATTTGGGTCATTTTTTCACGGTTAGCTTTCGGATTTAACGGAGCTTCCGTCAACAAGATCGGATGTTCTTCCGGAGCTACACGTAGTTCGTTGTAGAAAGTATGATGCCAGATTTTTTCCATATCGTCCCAGTTGGTAATGATACCGTGTTCGATCGGATATTTCAACGTCAAGATACCTCTTTTACTTTGAGCTTCGTCACCTACGTAACTGTCTTTTTGACCCATACCGACCATCACTCCCTACGTGTCGTTCGAACGGAAACAGAAGAAGAAAAAGTAACCGAGAAATTAAAATAAATTAACGAAACGATAATCATTTTAAAATATATATATATATTAATAACTACTTGACGTTTTACAGTTTTTATTTTCAAACTGAAAACGTCCGCAATGATGACCGCTCTCACGAATAAAATTAACACTATTTAAAGACTGCGAACTTAGTTCAATCTTCTTTCTATACTACCAGTTAAAGAAACGAATAGCAGGCAAAAATTACGTAATTATTTACTTTGGATAGTTTTAATTCGATAGCGTCGCGGGTGTATAAAAATTAATAAAATTAATTTTCGCGATCAACGTCTAAAACTTAATATAGAAAAAAATATCGCCATTCAATACATTTACTTTATTTTTATTTAATCGTTTTTTCCTTTCATAATATCGTATTTATTTAATAATTGAAAATTGTTTACGTTAGAAAAATTTAAGGTGAGACTATTCAATTAAGCTTTTAACCGCTATAAACTGCATTTACAATCTTTAGCTTACATTCTTCGATAACTATGATTTTAAATATATTCGTTCGTTGTAAAGTTTTATTAATCGAAACGGTTGTAAACATTCAAAAAACGTACAAAATTTCGTTCGTACTCATTTATTATGCGTATATTTAATCGTTCATTCTTGTTCTTATTAATTTAGTTAATTGTATTATTTGTTTACTTAATTCGTATAATATTCATCGAATTTATTGCGAATTTACGTATTTATTATTTATTCATACACGTATTCAACCGTTTATTAAATGATTTACTGACGTTTTTTTACTAACGTATACATAAACTCTCATTTTTATTTTCAATATGTATCACCGAGGATAGATGATTAGTATGTACATGATAAATATATATATATATATATATATATATATATATATATATATATATATATATATATATTCATCTATATATTAATTTTCTTTTTATTTATATACGCATTTATTGATACACGCATTCAATCGTTTATTAAATTTATTAAATGATTTACTGACGTTTTGTTTACTATCGTGTACAAAAATTCTCATTTTTATTTATTATTATTTTCAATATGTATCGCCGGAGGATAGATAATTGGTATGTGGATGAATAAACATATGACTGTATATATTAATAACTGTATATTAACTATATTTTTATTTATATACAAGAATTACATTTCTCTACTTATTTTACACAATGCCATTTAAATTCAAACCTCCTTGATTAGTTTATAATACTTTAATTATATATTTATACAATGCATGTATTCCGAATACAAAATTTGATTAATAATTTCATTTCGAATAATAAATTAATTTAACCAAATTTCTCACCAACATTTTCAAATACAAGTTGAAATACTAATGTTGATATTATTACTACTACTATTATTATTATTATTATTATATTACTTTGAATATTATCATCGTCCTCGTCATAAGTTTCTTTTACAATTATTTTATTATGTTTTCAGATAATAAAGAATATTCTGCAGTTCAAATCGAGAAAATCAATTGTTCCACCAGATAAAAACATACATTAATATAATTAAGTATATGTTCATTTATACGGTGTATATATAATAATTATGTACATATATATACACATAATATAGTTACGTATATATGTATGATATTTATTTATTTACATACATATTAATTTACTTTTTATGAATATACGAATTTACTGATTTGGAAAACGGAGCCAATTACATATGTTTACTTATTTTACACACATTACTATTTAAATTCTGATTACATTTCATTCATGTGCATAAATATCTGCATGTATATTTATCGAACTTTATCATATTGCTTATAATAAAGTTTTGTTTAACTGAATTTTTCATTAAACATTTTTAAATATAAGTTGAAATTACCGATATTATAACGATATTATTATTGTTTCTATTATTTTATTTATCATCGCCCTCGTCATTGCTTTATTTACTATTGTATCGTTAAGCGTTGCAGATAATAAACAGAATTCTGCAATTCGAACCGAGAAAAACAATTTGTTCCAACAGATAAAAACATATTTTAACATAAATGTGCATATGCACATTTACACGGTGTGGTGATAATGTATACACATGCGTTGCGTAGGTACAATCTATGTACTACATACATACATATATGTATATATATATACATTAAGTTATTATGAAGATGTGTGGTGCTAAATAGAATGGTTGCCAACATTGGCTGGCAGGAAACTAAGGCTAAGATAAAAGGACTATTTTCGATGAATTCCCCTCCTGAACAGTTATAACAGTTTATTTCAAGATTTTTCTATTTATATATTACTTCTATTGAATTATATACATATATATATATATATATATATATGTGTGTGTGTGTGTGTGTGTGCATGTAGATATGCTTTATGTTCTGCACTACGTCCCGTCATTTGGTAATACATTTGGTAACTTCAATCACGGGGGGTACATACATTGCGTTGTACGCAGTAGTTTGAATGACCTTATATGGATCACGCACGTTCAATCATCGTATTCGGTTATGTGGTTGGATTTAATAGGGATAAACTCGAATTTACGCAATCACATTTTCGGAAAAAACACGTGTTTTATTTTTATGTTTTATTCATGATTTTTATTTTTAAAAATAGACAACACACAATGTTATCCACCCTATAATTACACAAACGGTGAGTGAACAACGTTATTTAAATTCCAAATTTATAATGGGGAGCTATTAGTAAGAAAACTATTAAACATGTTGTATATATATATATATATATATATATATATATATATATATATATATATATATATATATATATATATGGCCAGATGGCTTGTTTATTACCTTTATTAATATTACGATTATTTTGTATACGCCTTTTTACACATGTAATTATATAATAATGACGATGTTTATTATTAATTCTATATTTTACGTTTATATTTACATTATTTATTTTTATTAGTAGATTTACTTTTTATTTTTACTATAACTATCATCCTATCATCATCATTATTATTGGTCAAATTGCCGTCAATATGTTGAAGAAATTGATCGTATTATTTATATTAATTTTACTGGTTCATAATATTTTAGATATCGATTAAACTCCGAAAAATGCATAAATGTGTTATTAAATTCCCAATCAATATCCACACGATAGTTACACGAACGCACCATATATGTAAACATATGTATAAATACTGTAACGTACTTTTTGGACGGTTTTTGGTGATTATTTCTGAAATTTTAGAAACATTTTTATATTGATAACGAACAAGATTATATGAACGATACATTATCAAATATGACGATTTTTGTTCGGACAGTACATAAATATATCGTCAAAGTTCATCCACATGGTAGTCATAGCTAACCCAAACACACACTATACTCTGAAGAACTTTTCAGGGGGTTTTGGTGATCCTTCAGAAATTTTGAAAAAAAAAATGATATCAGTAACAGGCACTACGATAGAAAAAATTTGAAATTGCGTTTTTATTCATTACATCTACCCTCAGAAAATTCGTTTAATTCGCAAAACAACGCATTCGAAAACGTAAAAAAATTTTTTATCTCCGATATTTTTTTATCATATTTCTCGAATAATAATTATTACTTTTTTCATTTTATTAACTTATTTAAATATTCCGAACAGCGTGGAATGTAATGATTTTTTAAAAATAAATAAAAAACCAAAAAAAAGTAGTTAACATTACTTAATTTTTATATATGAAAACGACCCTTTAAGCTATTAACGGGTTATCGAGTGGACGTAAAAATTTAAACACAAAAATGTATATAATTTAAAAAAAAAATGTAAAAATAAAAAATAAAATAAAATATTAGATAATACTTAATTTATGTGTACAGTATAAAAAAAAGCAAGTTGAAAACCCAGATTTAATTATGAAATAATACGATAGCGAATATGGTAAACAACACAATCAACAAATCAGCCATATAAAATTTATATATAAACAATACGCTAAATAGTTAGAATTTTTTATTTTCTAACTATTTAGAGTGTTTACATATAAATTTTATGTTTACATTTTTACGTCCCTTGATAATGGTTTAATAGATGAACTGGTTTGGTATTTATATATCGTAAAAATTTAGTGATTTTAATTACATTTTAATCGTTTATTTTTTATTTGTATTTTTTTTGTTTCATTTCGATTATTAATAATTACGAGTTCTTATCAACGAAATTTTAACAATATTTTTAAAATGTTGCGGCAAATCAAAACTAACTTAGAACATGGGACACCGGAAATATGATGTAGCGTACAAGCAGACGGAAAAATAATTGTCTTAAATAGAAATTAATAAAAGGACTTCCGTCCCAAAAAAGAAGTACCATTATTAAGTAGATTCTGCGACATCTAAAATCTAAAAATCTTAAAAAAACCTGACCATCCAAATTATCGTCATGTACGCCAAAACTCAAACGACCGTGATAAATGTCTTCATCGCGATCGTGCAAAAATAATGACAATCGAGATACTATGAAACGACGTTGAAATGTTTTAAATTTATAAAACTATTTCGAAAGTGGTAACTTATCATTTATTATTTAGGCAACTTGAATTATAATATATGGTGGAGATCGAACTCTAAGTAAATATGTAACCGAAATTTAATCTGTGTGGGTTAGGTTCCCACATTGTTTAATTTTTTATAAAAAAAAAAGTGTTTGGTGATTAATATCAATTAAAAAGGAAATGTTTTACATTTAACAATGATTAATATTCACGTCGCTTCAAGAACATGAATTTAGTATCGAATCGGCGTGAGAATAAAAGTGGTAAAAATCTTAACAAGGGCAATTATATTGATCTATATGTATCTATATATATATATATATATATATATATATATATATATATATATATATATATATATATATATATATATATATAATCAAATTTTTTTCATGAACCAAATTAAATTACTACCACTTATTCATACTTTTTTGTTCTTTTTTTTTTAATTTAATTTTTAAAAACCATCGTCATAGGTGACCAAGCTCTCGTTCCATAGTTCCATAACTGATCATTCATATTAGTATCAGTCATTGCTATTATTCCTTATCATTATTATTCTCACATGCCTGTATATGTATATATTTATACACACACACACACACACACACACACACACACATATATATATATATATATATATATATATATATATATATATATATATATATATATATATATATATATATATATATATATATATAGATAGATAGATAGGTAGATAGATAGATAGATTTATAAATGTGAAGTAGAATGAACGTTAAACTTTGTATTATTCTTTTTTTAACATTATTTTAATATTGTGCAGGTATTTATTATTTATCGACCGATAATTTGTTAGCAACTTTGAGATTGCAATTTTTTATATAATAATTTTAAAAATATATATTAATTCGTTGATACACAGACATATTTTGTTGATTTTCATGAGCTTTCATATTAAGTTTATAGATTTTTGTTGTTAATATATTCCCCGATTTACATTTGCTAATATTATCTCGTTTATATTTAAATTTTAAAATGTATTAATAAAATATATCTTAAAAATCGTTTTATAAGCAATAGGTGACGAAAACTTCCGTATTTATATTTATTAATGCACATATATATTTATATAAACCTAAATTTAAGCTCCCAATTATAGTAAAACGTTGATTTAAAATCGGTAAAATCAATATTTCATTCGCAATTATAATCGTAATTTTCGTATTTAATTTATTTTCATTTTATTTCGAATAAACAAATTTAGAATCACGTTTTTTCGAAACAATTAATTGTCGAAGTTGAAATTTCTAAATAAATTATATTCTGCCGAATAAATAAAAGATCGATTGAATTAAACAAAAATCCCCGACTTTTATAGTTCGTAATGTCTGGAAGTGTTAATTAAAATCGATCGTTATCGAATATTTGAATTCGCCAAATTGGAAACATGAAATTAGCTGAGGACTCAAAATTGAAACAGAATGGAATGGAACGACATCTTCGTTTGTATATTTCATTGTGAAACATCTAAAGTTGCTGTCGTATTAATAATAATAATTTTGCAAATTCAAATGAGCAGACATGTTTTTTCATTCGGCCATTTTTCATTATATATTTTTCATTAACTTTAAAATGTTAGCTTACGTTTCGTAATGTATACACCATTCTGGTTCGTCTGTGAATAATTATTTTATTTACTATCATTTATAAGTAATTTAGTTTATATTCTTTTCCTAACGTTTTCCCATTACGTGATCCAGTTTGACGGCACATTTTTCTCCATTTTCTACGATCGTTAACATCCTCTATTCCAACACTCATATCGTTCTTGACACAGTCCAACCAAGAATAGCTTGGTCAACCTCGTGGGCGATTTCTTCCGAGATCATAATTTATTAACATCTTTACTAGCCTATTGCTTGCTTTCCTCATGACATGATCATACCATCGGTTTGGTGCTTCATCCACTGCTATACAGTTCCTTATATCTTAATTTTTGACATGGTTCAAGCAATGTGTATCCTTGAGACCAGCGTATCATCTTCATTTCAGCAGTTGTCAGCCAGCATTCGATATAACGTTGCAGTTTTAATAACGGTCTTGTAAATTCTCCCCCTGAGGTGAATATTCTTTTGTGGCATAGTAATTAACTGTTTCCATTTCATCCACGCTATTTGTATTTGGGAGTATACGTCATTCTGTGAGTATTCCCATCTGGTGTAACACTTGATCCCCGGTATTTAAACTGAATAGTATTCCTTAACATTGTGTTATCAATTGTAATAGATTCATCTGTAATTTCTCAACATTCCATGTACTCGGTTATATCGATATTAAGCACTTAGTTTATATATACAATTATTTTATACGACGCGTGTCTATAGCGTTCCCTAAATATGTGTATAAATTAAAACCAAAAAAAAAAATACAATACTCTATTACTAACGAGATCTATGTGAAATCCATCTGTTAAAATGAACGTATTCCCGAACAAATGTAATCTTAGATCGATCCAGAATCGCACATATCCATTTCTATTCAAACAACCTCTATCCTACAATGTCCAAAACTGCAGTTCACTCTTACCGCAATCTATCCGCTAAACTGTCCGATCTATAACTCGTATCGAACGCAAATTCTTCAGTCGTCCAGTCTAACCGAAATTTTCTTTCACCATCGTGTGTGAAAGAATTAAACGACTTCATCGTTCCCGCAACACCTACTCCAATCCATTTAACTTCTAGACGGCATTTAAATGAAAACTATACGTATTCGATGATAATCCATAACCGATGAAAGAATTTACGAAAGACGTCCGAATAATCAGACCATTACAAAAAACTAAAACTAAACATAGAAATTTCAATCGTCTAAATTGTTTACCTGATGACGGGGTCTACCAACGATGGACGGGAACACAGCACGAGGTGCATCATCACCGGCAAAACCGGCTTTACACATACCGGATCCATTGTCTACGACTAAAGCTGCTACATCATCGTCACACATATTGGCGGTTTTGTTCTATCAAAACCTGGTCGCGAACGATAAAATTTTAAAACTACATACCATACTTATACATATATTTATGCCTAGATTTAAATTTTCAAAAGTAATTAAAAATGAAAACAAAATGCAAAAGTAAAAATTTGAATTTAAAAAGTCAAACAACGAATTCGAATAAACTAAAATTTGAATAAAAATAATTTCTCAAATCGAGCGATAATTTTAAAAAAAAATATTTTCGATTTTTTTTTAATCAATTTGTAAAATTCAAATTAAAAACAAAAATAATTAATTAACGTACTCACTTGAAAAACGAAATTAACAAAAAAGTTTCGCTAGGAAGCTCTAGAAAACTCGACTAACTTTCTAAACAGCGAACCACTAGAATGAACTGAAACTGAAAATGCGAACGCTCTTTATTAACTTTGACTGCGTTAACTTAACGACGTCGGTATAGACCCTCTGGGGGGGAATTCGTCGTATCCAAAAATATCTTCATCCTTACAAGGGAAGTAGTACCGGAGCAAAGCGAACTGGGTTAGCGTGTGTTCGTCCGTTTTCGTTAATAACAAAACTGTACGAGAAAGCACCACCTCCTCGTAATACCCCTCGCCCGGTACCGTACCGTCCATATAAGGCCCTGACGACGCTTTACTAAAGAAAAAGTCGAATTCTTACCTCGACCAGACGTCTCCCCACTTCTTTTGTTAATTTATCACAGCAGACCCTTTAAGGTCTTTATTTAATTTTTTTTTTGGTTTTTCGTTTAAATCTACGTTTAAAATTATTACAACGATAGTAGCGCAGACGTTTTGACGGAAACAGAGGTTTTCTTTTTAAATATTATTTTAATCATTTGAAAAGTTTGGAATGTAGTGATTTTTTAACGAAAGAAAGTGAAGGAGTTAAAATCGTTAAAAAAAATTCATTATGAAAAATCATAAAGCTTTTCGGCTGTTAAGCCGTTATCAAGTGAATATAAAATAAAATATAAAAATATATATAGATATATACAATATATATGAAATATAAAATGACAAAAAATACTAATTTAAATATTAAATTTATAAAAAATAACAAAATGAAAAATAGTCTGATATTGAATATGGCAAACAACACATTCTACCTATAAGAAATATAAAATATAAAAACAGTAATTTAGCAAAAATTAACAAATTGTGCTATTTATAAAAAAATACAATTTATATATACTACTATTTTGCATTTTTTTTTCCTTAAATTTAGATTGTAGTGATTGAAAAAAAAAAACAAACAATGAAAAAGGAGTTAAAATCACTAAAAATTTTTCCATTATAACGAAGCTTTCGGTTGTTAATCCATTAAGTGAAATAGAAATTATAAAAACATATATAAATTTATAAAAGTATAAAATGTAAAAAATATTACTTAGATACACAATTTGCAAAAATTATTAGTGATAAAACAGATAATAATAATAATCTGATAGCAAATGTGGAAAACAACAGGAATATAAAATTTATACATTTTTATTTATTTCCATTTTATTTGCTATTCCGTTATTATGTATAAATTTTATATTGCTGATTAACTGTATTGTTTAAAACATTCACTGTAAAATTATCTGAAAAAAAAACCGCTTTATCACTTTGATAATTTTCGCAAAAATTGTGTATCGAAGTAACATTTTTTACAGTATATATTATTATGAATTTGTATATATTTTTATAATTCATATTTTTTATATTTGATAATGGCATAACAGCCAAAAAGCTTTATGATATTTCATAAATAAGAATTTTTAATGATTTTAACTCATTTTTTTTGTTCATATTTTTCATTTCGTTAATTTTTATAAATTGTATAAAATTCGTATTTTTACATATTATTCTTCTTATAAGTAGATTGTGTTGTTTACCACATTCACTATTAAACTATTTTTAATTCGTTAATTTTTATAGATTATACATCGAAATTAGTATTTACACATTTTATATTTTGTACACATATATATGTATCATTATATTTTGCGTTCATTTGATAATGGATTAATATAATTCCTTTGTTGTTGTTTATTATTTTTGAATCCTTTATAATTTATTATAAAAAATATACATAAGTATTTTAATCGTTCTTTGCGCTTCAATTAGTTATATCCAGGATTTATCCGAGGCAATTCGTTAATAATTGATTCGACGGATAAATTATTTTTATATAATTTACGTAGAATTATTTCTAGAAGACTTATTAAATCGGAGATGAATATTTCTGAAGTTAATCCTAGTTAGGGGTAATATTAAACATCATCATCATCGCATCGTATAAGCGACATCGTCTGTTCAGAAGTTTGCGTGCATTATATTATTATCCGTCTTAACGAGCGACTGGCTTTTCGTAAGATTTCGCTCTTTTAAAAAAATTTAAAACTGAAATTGTGCAATTATATCAATGGATGTCCCAAAAACTATGCTATTACATATATATATATATGAAGAAAATTATGACTTTTACCGAGAATAAATACATATATCTTCTTTCTTTCCTCAACCTTGCAGTTGGTGGGTCAGTATAATATAGCACATTAGATCCGTCTACGGGATACACTCGTGCTTTTATGACGACATAATATTTTTTATTTGGTCCATATACCCAGTTCACGATCTGCCTTCACTTCGTCTTCCATTCATCATTCCTTCAATTAGTGATGTCATCCATTCCGAACGTCCGATGAAATGTCTGACCGCGTCATTTCTTTTCTATTTTTTACTCTATTTCGCGTCGTTCATTTTTTAGTTGTAAAACTTAGTTATTAGTTACTAGTTATTTTACTCGTCCATGGCGTATTCTTAACAACATTTCGAACGCTGTGAACTTATCGTTTTCTCTTTTTAAGATCGTCCATACAACGTCATACTCCAGTTAAAACTTTTTACAAAATGTTATCTGGTATTTAACTGATACAATTTTTTTTCGACGCCAGCGCCACATTTCGAACGCTCTGGGGTCATCGTTTTCTCTTTTTAAAATCGTCCATGTCTCCGCTGCATACAACGCTATACTGGAGATAAAGCTTTTTACAGTGTTCTCTGGTGTGTTATATATACGAATCATAATGATAAAAACTATAGTTAAAAGTACACGATTACATTTAAACCCATAGTTAAAAGCAGAATCTTACATTTCAACCTAAAAACACAGGATCGCGGTTAATAATGATTTCCTCACATACAAGAGTGTAATGCATAAAGTTGCATATTAACAACATTTTCAAAGCTTAAATAACATGTCATATAATTCGTTGCTTATTAGTAAAATTATGCACCGTAAGGTTTATACTGCGATTAAATTGTTCAAATTATTCTACTTTCAATTTCATCTCGCTCTTTGCCATCATTTATGATAAAAGTCTCAGATGTCTCACAACTTCTTTATTAGTATTTCTTTCTCGTTGAAAATACAGCGTTTCTAATACAGAAATTTAAAACTATTTCAGCTTAATAATAAATCCTTAGATCATGTGGTTAAGGTACGATAAGTAGTATAATTAAACGCTAAATTAATTACCTCGATTATTCTAATAATAAAATAGAAAATATTTTTAAATTTTTAAAATAAGTAAATATGTACATATATGTGTAAAATTAAAAAATTACAGCCCTTAAGTTTCTAATATAATTCCAGTTATCTACAATAATAAAGTACTACCATGAATTTTCAGCTAAAGAAAAAAAAGAATTAATAGAACTCGTCAAAAAGTGAAGAAGGCGGGTGGAAAGTATAGTTTTAAAGTCAACTGGGACAAGTCTAAAGTAATGGTAAGAGACAAGCAAGATGTAACCAACCGGATACTATGGAAATTGGAGGATATGAGGTGGTAAAACAATATAACAACCTCGGAGCATACTGAGAAAAGGGAATACCTGCATTAGCAAGAGGGCCGGTTATGAGATCAGGAAAATTGTGTAAAATACAAAGCTGGAATTAGTAAAAATATTGATTAAAGTGAAGAAGGCGGGTGGAAAGTATAGTTTTAAAGCCAACTGGGACAAGTCTGAAGTAATGGTAAGAGACAAGCAAGATGTAACCAACCGGATACTATGGAAATTGGAGGATATGAGGTGGTAAAACAATATAACAACCTCGGAGCATACTGAGAAAAGGGAATACTTGCATTAGCAAGAGGGCCGGTTATGAGATCCGGAAAATTGTGTAAAATACAAAGCTGGAATTAGTAAAAATATTGATTGTCCCTATTAATGAATAAGCTTGAACGATTAAAAGAGCAAATGAGCCACGGATAAACGCCTTCAAAATAGGAATATACAACAAAATGCTCCAGATACCATGGAGTAACTTTTATTATTATAATATCGTATATTTTTGCGTAGCAACCGTCAGCATATTTCTGCTTAAACGTCCAGGTTTTCCAGCCATGTTATAGCCTCGTCCGATACTGTCCGGATTTCTTCCCACCTCCGTTGAAGGCTCTGCGCGAACACGTGTTCAAGATGTGGCCCATCGTTTGCTTTTCTAATCCGCAGTCGCATAGCGGATCAGTAACTAATGCATCGATGTTACACGAGTTAAAGTAGATATGACTAAGATAAATAGATATAGCAAGAAATGAGAACTGGATTGATAAAAACATTTTATCTAGAACGTGCTCCACAGGAAGATGCTAGATCAAGTGAGGACACTGACCGGATTAAACGTACCAGATGCATTTCATCAACTAGAAGACAACGGTAGATGGAAAATAATCGTCGAAGTCATATAATGTCGCTACGTTCTTGCTAATGGCAATGGATTATTGATTGATTAATAAATATAAAAGGAAAATTTTCTAATCGTTCAGAAAAATAAAAATTCCTTACTCGCTGCAAATTCTATCTTATACTTTATCCTTATTAAATATAACCGTTACAATTATAGAATAAAAATTTTCATTTTACAATTTTTTTTTTAATAACTCGAAAGAAAATGAAAATTCCTTACCAGCTTTCAGTCAGTGTCGTAATTCCGATTAAAATTTATTCTGAGCGAAATTTAAATACCTTAACGCTCAGCTAGGAAATATTGACAGTTACGAATAAGACTATTTGAAGTTCAAAACTCAGAAGCAATCATTTAAATAATCGAGAACATTTAATATGAAAAAGTACAACGAATTAATTTTATTTAATAAACAACCGAATCTATTATGACCTACAACTTATATTACGAAACCTGTCTGTATATATGTATATGCGTGTGTGTGTTTATATGTAATAACATATATTATAGAGTGAATATTTAGCATATTTCTCAATTGTTTTCCTATTCCTTTGTAACAACAAAACCAGCGAACTCGAATAAATTGGAAAATATTTGCGTAACCTAAAGTCAGAATTGTCCCGTATGTTTTTTTTTATTTTTTTTCATTGTATGTCTGTCTCTTTTTCCTTGCGTAACGTTTATTTTAAATAAAACACACGCCCGTATGTATACATACCCAATAATTTTTTTTGTTTATTATTTTTTTACGAAATGGTTTTGAGTTTGTCGTAATAGTGATTTCGAACTCAAGGTTGTTTGAAAATGTTTACCAGTTCTGAAATTTCGAAACCATGTAAACACGTTGATTATTTCGGTTGACATTTCGGTAAATCGATTCTGAGATGAATTATGATTGAAAAGAAGATAGATCGAATTTTGTTAGTTGAACGAACGTTTCACGTAATCAGTTATAAGACCTATTTAAATAAAAACGTAATTTTCACGAATCAGCTTAGTCGATAAATTAATATAATTATCGCGCGAAAGAAGTTCAAAATACTTATTAAAATAATATTAGTAACCATCAAAACCTATATGTACCTACAAGCAACCAAAAAATGTAATAATCCGAAAATTTACTGATGCTGTAAATAAATTATTAATAAATGGAGAACTAACATCAACGAGGAGAAATCTGAGGCAATTTTATTTACAAAGCTCAACCTATTATCAACACGATTAACTGGTGCAGCAACTAATGGCTAGAGGCACAGAGGAAAATAAGTATTAAATTAAACGGTACAATCCAGTATCATGCAGAAACAGAATGAGTCTGGATAGAGTAGAAACTTTGTCATCGAGGAGTAGCTGCAACGAAGATGAAAGACCGTAGTATAATATCTGTAAGTTAAATTTTAAAACAGTAATATTGCCTACGTCATTATATGCTGCTTCAACTTGGTGTTCGGCCAGCCATACTCGTTTAATGAAACTCCGGCGACTACAATAACATTTTTTTAGCGTCATCTAAATAAGGTGAGCTACATTCGCATTAAAGCAACACGTGATTACCTTCATCTCCCATTTATTAATGATATCGTAAAAGAACGTGCAACTAAATTCTTTGGTAGTTCCGCTATGTCTGACATTATGATTATAAATAATAGAAGTAGGTATATGATTATCAATCTTTAAAACATAGATATAAAAATTATAAATTATACTTCGCATATTCGCATTTCTTGTTTCTCACCGAATTGGTAAATATGAACCTTTGGAATATTGAAAATTTAATTATACGCGCATTTAAGTATACTTACGCTAAGTTTATTATAACGTAAATCGGTTATAATATTTCTATCCGGTTTTTTAAAACCTTTCTTGTTAGTAATTATAAGACTTTTATATTCCTATTACTTTATATATATATTAAATTTATAAAGAAATCATGTTTTTCCGTCACAGATGATTTGCTATCCGTTTTTTACCGTTAAATCTGAGAAAAATATACGTTTCTTTCTTCTTCTTCTTCGGTAATTTTACCGTTTACCGTCTATACTAGTTCGGTAACCGTAATTAATATCTCGCTCACTTTTACTTTGTCAAACGCTTTCTTGAAATCTGTATATAAAACACATTCTGTCAATATTGCTACATATTTAGACTAGATTACGGATTATAAATAATACACCTCCCTCGTCATAAAATTTTTACAGAGCCAAAACTGGCAATAATTTAACTGATCTCATATATATATATATATATATATATAGAGAGAGAGAGAGAGAGAGAGAGAGAAAGAGAATGAAAGAACAAATCTCTTAATAGAAACAAAAGTAGATGAACCGATAGAATTACACAGATTGTTGGAAAGACGGATCCATTAACTTTTTGGATATATTGCAAGAAGAGAAAATGTAAAAAAAATATTGCTTCTTGGTAAAGCACCTGGTGCAAGAGCAAGGTACAGAATGCCTACTCATTGGACTAATATCTTGAGGAATCAATTTACGGTAGCAACAGCAGTCACTACAGCACAGAACCGGAATTTGTAGAGCGCACTCGTAGGTCATAATGGTCAGAATTGACTGAATACAAAATGGATAAATATATATACATATATATATATATATATATATATGTGTATGTATGTATTACAAATTAAAAATACGAAATGCGCAAACATGTCTAATATCATCTAAGAACTACGTCTGAATAACAAATAAATACCCATTGAAATTAAAAAATACAGGTATCACACCACACACATTTTGATGCTGAGCTATAGTACAACTTTCTTCTTATCAAACTTAATATTATGCAAAAATTAAATTATTTAAAGCTTCATGGTAAAAAAAATTAATGAAACTTTGGGTTAGTAAATACACATAACTAGGCACATACAATATAAAATATTCGTGGAAAAACCGGTTTCAACATTAATGGTCAGTGGTATAATTCAATACGGTACGCAGATGATACAGCATTAATAGCAAGGAGCGAAGCAAAATTACAACTATCTATTAATGAGTTAAATGAACTACTAATTGAAAAATGTAGAATGAAAATAAATATAAATAAAACCAGAATAATGTTGCGCTCAAGATGGAAAATAAAAGATATGAATATATTACTAGACAAAAAATATTGTCACACGTACAGGAATTTTGCTACTTAGGAAGTCTAATCACAGCGGAGTAAGGATCGAAAAGGAAATTAGATAAAGAATAGTACGGACCAAAAACGCGTTTAATAAAAAGAAGATCTTACTTCCAAAAATATTTCATTGCACACAAGAAATCAAAACTTACGTTTAGAGTGGGGCATTGTATAAACTTGGACTATCTTAAGTCAAAACTGCACGGTTTTGAATTATGGTGCTACAGAAAAATGCTGAAAATATCTTGGACAGAGAAAATCAAAAACAAAGATGTAATTCAAAGAGTGGTGAAGAGACGAGATTAATGTCAATAATAAAAAATCGAAGAAATAGTGTGATTGGCCACCTTTTAAGGCATTCGAAAACCAAGAACAAAATTTATGGAAAGCACAATAAAGAAAATAAAATATGCTGAAATCAGAAAATTGGCCTACGACAGAAAGTTACTAGAAGACAGATCATGTTACCCACAACCTGATGGTTGAGGGGGATAAAGAAGTTATGTATATATATATATTATCGCGGATTTTTATATTAATGATGTGTTCCAAAATTACTCATATAGTTACGCTTCAACCTTAGAATTTGAAGAACTGTCTTCCCCATTGGAATTTCATACATCTCGCCTAAATTACATTTTTGTTACGTGTCTCGGCTTACGAAGGAACAATAAAATTAAAAAAAAATATTGGGTTTAGCTTATTATTTAACCACTGCTGTATTTTACAATTGGTAGTCGTTACAGTCTGCAACATAATCTTCTTCTTTTTTTCCTAGTCAATATGATTGTTGAGACCCATGACACATACGTCTCCATCGTGTTCGGTCCTGTGCCACCAATACGGCTTTTTTTATTGCGCCCAGTCGATCTTTTATGGTGTCTATCCATCGTAATAGTGGTCGTCCCTTTCCTCTCTTGTTTGCCATTTTCCCTAACGATACTATCTTTTCTATTATCTCCATCTCTTGCGATGTGTCAAAACAACTGAAGGGCTCGTTTCTCACAAATCGCACTGAGCTTGTTTGGTTTCCTTATTCCATCTATTATGGCAGCCTTAGTTACGCGTGCCCGTCCATGGTATTTTCAGGACTCTCCTCCCCGTCCATAATTCGAAAGCATTGATTCGCCTTTTATCCATTTCTTTCATTGTCCATGTGTCTGCCGCATATAATACAATTGGAAAAACCAACGTCTTCATCATTTTTTTCCTTGTGTCTAAGGTGCTGGATAAGATCGGTTTCAATCGGACAACAGCGTTTCTTCCAAGGGCTATTCGTCGCTTTATTTCCTTCGATGTTAACCTTAATATTAAACGGTCTATAACTTAACCTAACATTCGGTACACCATTAGAGTAAGTTGCATTTAACATACATCTTAAACTCGTTAAAATTCTACCCACTTTATGAATCACATACGACTTTCACATATTCGAAGTAATTTAATTCGGAAATTAATTTATTATATTTTGTTTTATATATATATAGTTCACAATTTTTGGCTACGTAATATATTCTCAGCGAGAGGTGGACTTTAATTATATCGCATTCCTAAGAAAATAGCTACGTTTCGTTTGAAGAAATTACAGTTGTTCGATGATTGTTAACTTTTTCTGGTGTGCCGAGTTGTTGATTGTGTTGCCTACCACATTCACTATATTTTACAATCAAATTTAGTCACTTTGGTATTTTTTGTAATATTGTACGTCTAAACTAAGCATTTTCTTACATTTTATTTTTGATTAATTTTTTATGTTCACTCGATAATGGCTTAATAATCGAATATCTTTGTTGTTCTTTTATATAAAAATTTAATGATTTCAACTACTTTTTTATCGTCTACACTTTAAACATCATTCGATTTCCTATTTATAGAATAAGTTTTGTTTTTTTCCTTTTTAGTTAATTACATAATTGTAAGAAGTGTCGTTCAAGATTAAAACTGATTCTCGTTTAAATATGACATATTAAACGTTCACAAGGTGAACCTTTTCAAGGAACAGACAACACGTATTTCTGCTGTACTCGGTATAATTTATAGTCCACCATTTATTACGACTTATTAATTACGAATTAGTTTTAGTTGCAAATTATTTATATATTGAAATGTCTATTTTAAAAATATTTATTCCGATAACAGTCTCCATTGCAGACTTTTGTTTTTTATTTTAATTTTATAACAAAAATTCATCCTCGACGCTTTCATTTATTTTCTGTCGACTTATTGATTCAAGACTTTTTTGAACGTTTCACAACATTTAGAGATCTTTGTAAACGCGCTTAAGTAACAATTTTTATTTTTTTTTTGATCCAAGGATATTTTATATTAATTTGCTGGTACGTTCTCTGTAAATTGATCCACAATTCAGTTTCCCTATTCCTCTATGTCTAGGAATCCATTTAAATACTACTTTAGTATTATATTCATTAAGTTTACATCTTCACGATATTCTATAAAATGTTATCCTGCTTGTCTGTTCTGTTATTAATTTTTCGGATTGCTGACATTGAATCTGTTCGTATCGATATATTTGTGTTTCTTGATTTGGTCTTGTACGATATTGTTTTCTGAATAGCTATCATTTCCGCTGTGGAAGGTGAATATACTGGTGGAATTTTAAATTTTCTTTTATTGTTCAGAGTTTTATTATAGAACGCCGCCGAATAATAATTTTCTTCCATATTTATCGAATCATCTGTATAGATATATACATTCGTGTTCCGGGAATTGTCTATTATTTCTTTTAAAATTGTATTATTTATCACGAGCCTATCATTTATACAGAAAACATCTGTAGAAAAATCTACGTTCGTCTCGTTGATAATGTATTTATATTGTAATACGGCATCCTAATATTTGTACAACTTTAAGTTCTTTATAATTTTCATAACTTATGATTAAAGATGGGTGTGTCTTATTATACCAATATCGACTACCTGGCACATATGTGTATAATTTTGGAATAAGTTTATTTGGTAATTATCGCATTCGTTTTACACCCGATTCGTTGTGTACTAGTTTCAAATGAAATATTAATTTTTTCATTCAAACACATCGGTGTTAATTATTGATCTACTCCTACTACGATGTAGCTGCAAATTGATTACAATTTTCATATATGACCTTCGACTACATAGAACATATTTATTTTGTTATCTCGTTAGATATGATTTGTGTTTGTTATGCAGGAATACCTTTTAAGTAATATATATATATATATATATATATATATATATATATATATATATATATATATATATATATATATATATATATATATATATATATATATAATATTATATTTTAAAAAACAGTGTTCTTTCCGAGTTTTATAAATTTACTTAGTTGTACATTCAAATTCGTTTAACGCTAGATCGGCATACACTGATAGCATAATGTCTGGTATTTATTCTAAAATAGTATTAATACTTGTTATCTGATTTGAGTATTAAAAGATATTTATGGATTTATTATTTTATTATATAAATAAATAATTTACGACTCTATCTTTTCTATTTCTTTATTTCATTATTTCTATTAAGTGAATTAGGAACCACGATTTTACTCGTTATATAGATTTTTTTTTTTGTAATCAATAAATATACTTTTACTTTTTGGAAATTATCTAACTTAGTTGTTATTTCTCGTGCGATAATAAAGTGGCGGAAATTTCGATTATTTCCTTCCTAAATCTTTAGAATTTAATGTTGCTTATAGATCTTTCTATTATATAAAAAAAATGTTGGGTAGTTAACGATATACTTTTTTCTTTCGGTATATAAACAAAATAGTATCATTTTTTTTATAATAAAAAAAATAAATAATAAAAAAAAAAACAGTGCAGATCAATTTACAATTTTTATTGTTTAAGGCAGGAATGCAGCGCGGGTAGAGGTTGGAAAAAAAATTTCCAATTTACGCCTTGTCGGAGGTTAATTAGAATATAACAAAAATAATAACTAATTACGTATACAGCCGGCACGTGATATGATGAAGATATCATAGTTCACGAAATACTGAATCCGAAATGCGGAGATCGGATTAAATTAGATCGTTCTGCAATAAACTAACTGAAGAAGATACGGTAACAATTAGATATCACAAAAGAAATTTTCCTAGCGAAGAAACTTGGATAATAAATACCAAATACTAGAGTTGTATATCAAAATTTTGAAATTTAGTACTGAAGAAGAATATTGAGAATGTGTTGGACGACAAAAAGAACGTATACGTACCGCGGGAATTAAATGGGAAACACACATTACTAACCTTGACCTATGAACAGATGTCTTTGAATACCCCGGCAAAAGTACGGGTGTCCAAATTTAAACGCTAATTACGAGACAACCATCAACGGTGGAGATACAGCAATGAAAATAGCCGGATTAAATTTAGAACAGGTGATTAGGAGCAAAGTAGAGATGCACAGAAAAGTAGAAAATATTGTTCGTAATTCAGCACCGTGACTATCCCATTGTATGTTATTTTTACGCGTATAATGGGCTAGCATTCGAAGCACTAATCACACGTAATGCGCGTGTACGCCTACATATGTTATACGGAGTGAGTGGTGTGTCATTCTTTAAAAGTTGCACGATGAAAAACTTTTAATAAAATTGAATTAAAAGCTTCATTTGAGAATTTGGTATTTTAAACTAAAAGTAAAGCATGTATTAATATTATTCAGTTTACGTAATACATATACATATACACGCTCGCCCCCTACAAACGTCAAATCGATAAGAAATGATTAAGTTAAGAAGGGAAAAAAACGATTTTGGCATTCTTGTACGGTATACATTTATGAATGGATCATAATACTAATTTAGGAAATTTGTTATAACGACGGAATGTTTAAAGTTCACAGATAAATCTCGCGCGCATATAAAATCATCATTAAAAGTAGTAACGAATAGTTTGGCAAACAGACAGAAATATAAAAAAAAAACGAATTATTACCTCCCCCCCATATCACAGAGTACGTGTAACTATTTACAGACCCATCTCAGTAGAGTGCGCATTTGCTACCTTACGTACGTTTATACAACTTACTCATTTACGGCCTTTACAATTTTTATTCGGCGATATTATGAAAATAACACGTCGAGCTAAACATCATTAATATTTAATGATAATAATAATTTTGATATTTATGTAACCGATCTATCGAGAGTACTTCGGGTAGTTGTCCATAAAAACTGGGAACCTTTTTTTTCTCACTCCACGACCACTAGGAAATCCACGATAAGAACTTTCATTTAAAAACAACATTGCAGGTTTCAGAATTTATTTATTATATATATATATATATATATATATTACGAATACCCTGGACAGCAAAGCAAACAAACGTTTCTATATTACGCAAGTTCAACATTAAGCGTAGATTGTCCAGCGATGTTCTTTTCAGAATATTGCGATTTTTCGGACATATCATGCGAAGCGATGACTCCATGCAACGATTAGTAATTGAAGGGAAAATACAAGGGACGCGTCCTCCTGGTAGATTATACATCAAATGGGCAGACACGATCACAAAAGCACTTGCAAAGTCAATGGCTGATTGTAAACGGGAAGCTGCAAACCGGATAAAATGGAGAAGAAAAATTGAAGAGGCTGTAGCATGAAAATGGTCACGACATCCCTTAGGGGGATTACGACTTAAGATGATGATATATATATATATAATATATATTTGGACAATTTTTTTTTTCGGAAAATATATTTACACGTGAATATTAAACTATAACTACTTTAATCGTTGAGAATTTCGTTTCATAAATTTACGTCAGTTTTGACAAAAATCAAGGCCAAATATTTTTTTAAAAATGAATTTTGGAATAAAATATTTTTTCGTTAATTCAAAAATATTTCCGGAAAATACGATATCTTAAATCAAAACGATACCGGAGATATTGTGATTAAAATTTCTAAGCTTTCAAATATTCAAACGGTGAATGCGATCGAGAGACAAAATTTTGACTGTATATTTAGATAAAGTATTTAAAAAAAAAAAAAAAAAAAAAAATGGAGGTGACGGAAAAAATGTAAATTTCCAAACACGCAATTTTTAATTAACACGTACGTATAAAATTTCAACCAAATCGTTAGAGCCATTTCCGAACTGACTGATTATTAATATCTAAAATGCTCGGTAAGTTTTTAGTAACATTTTTTTTCTTTTTTTTTTTTCGTAAAATATATTCAGATAAAAATCGCAAACTAATAAAAACCGTTTCAAAATTTCCAAAAAACATTAAGCACTTCCGATATTTGTCAAAACTGAAATTTTTAGTTATAACTCCGGAAATTTACTAAAACGAAATTCTTCACGGTTAAAATAGTTACACATATAACGATATGTGTAACTATTTTAACTGTGAAGAATTTCGTTTTAGTAAATTTCCGGAGTTATAACTAAAAATTTCAGTTTTGACAAATATCGGAAGTGCTTAATGTTTTTTGGAAATTTTGAAATTTTTCAATCGGATTTTTTTGCTTAAAAGAATTCCCTCGTAGAACAAAAAATATTTCCGGAAGATCGAATACCTTAAATCGAAACGGTATCCAAGACATGAAATTTTTACGCTTTTAATTACACATTAATTATGACGTAAGATTATGAATTTTGGCGTGTGAAGTAATTAAAGAAAATAAGTAAAAAAAAATATGAAATTTTCGTGTTATATAAATATTCTTAGAATTGAATCATTCCACGTCAACCAAATATTCCTTATTTTAAAATAGACAATTTTGTTAGCGTTAAAAGTTCACTAGTCATATATGTGACTGAAAGGGTGAACTGTATTTTTACTAACCAATACGCAGTAAAAAGCGAGTTTTCTAAGCTTATAGCATTCGAACGGTTAATACGATCGAGCGGAAATATTTAAACTGCACACTTAGATAAGTATCTAGAAAAAGTGAAAACAGAAAAAAGAAAAAAAAAAAATCGAAATTTTCAACATTTTACAGTGGTGAAGTGTTAGTCGGGGTCCAAAATATCAAAAATCGTGGGCAATTTTAAAATATTTAATAAATTAAAGATATGCGTAAAATTTCATCCGGAGCTGTACCGAGATAGCCGCATATAAATAAATAAATATATATATATATATAGATATAGATAGATAGATAGATAGATAGGGGTAATGTCGTCGGCCGGATACAAGGCGGCAAGACGATATACAGAGATTAGTCGGTGTGAAATGGATAAACGAAGCCCGTGATAGCTACAGATGGAAAGAAAAGGGGAGCACTTACATCCAGCAGTGGATTGATCTAAGCACATCGTGTGATCGTGAAATTTATACACAAGAATTGCTCTCGTTTAACGAGATAAGATATACCAAATAGTTTAGTAACACGTTTTAAGCACTTCACGTACCTAATATTTTAGTCAGTTGATCGTGGTAGTTCTAGTCACACGAACCTGCGACTAAGATATTTCGGTAATTGTTTTCGGACACACCGAAATAAATATCGTTAATATTTAATAAAACCTAATAATAATTCCGCTATTTCTACAACTGCTCCGTCGACAGTCGTTCGCTCAATATCATAGGTTACCTCAGACTTGTTAAAAACTTCTTTCATTTTTTTTTTTAAACTTTTCAAGTTTCCTACTCTGCAATCCCTACTAAGCCCACGGTGAGGAACCCCGTTTAAAAATTTCAATTTTACGATATGCACCAATTTAGTTACGTTTTTTTTTTCATTTCTGAGCACTTGGTGTTAGATTCCCTTTATCATTAATCGATCGTCGCCATCCGTTCTCCATTATTGCCCTGAGATCGTGAATTCCGAAATGAATACTTTCTGCATGAAGTTTTTAAACATAAATCGGAAGTTCGCAACGAAATTAATATTTATTTATTAAAATAACTAACAACCATTTTATTATGTTAAATGTTTGAAAAGAAAACTACTACATACGCCTACTAAAAAAAATATGAAAAAATTTATCTTTTATATGTATATATATATAAAATATTCGCAAGAAATATACGCCTACCACACACACACATATACATGAATACATCACAGAGACTATTATTTTCAAATTTATCGGATTGAAAATAATAATACGCTTCTTAAGATTCTGAAGATTCGAGTAATTTTCGAAACTAAAATTTCTAAAACAGCATCGATTTTCCTTCTGTTAAATCATTTTTATATATTAATACAGTTCAATTATAATCTTCGAACATTTACGATTCAGTGGAACAGAAAACTCTTCGTAAAAAGATATTATACTTCACCTTTACTACTACAAAAAATAAACATAACGTCCGAATAGGAAACTAGGCGATTTAATTCGTCATCCCAGTAAAATTAGAACAACGTAGAAGGAAAAATAATACATTACATATCGTACGCGTGTAAGGTTAAGTAATCATGCAGCATGTTTCATTGAAACGGCGAAATATATTAAAATAATCAGAGAAATTTAATATTTATTTCAGTGTACTCACACATACGTATACGAAAATCACGAATACATTCATTACCATCATTGAACATAACGAGTTGCTCCGTATGCTTTTTAACTATGTAATTCAGTATCATGTTCATTTCCAAATTGTGCTTTTTTAATTCGTGAAGATCCTATTAAAACATGTACAGAAATAAATTCGAATAAATTAATAATTAAAAAGTTATATACATATATGTAATCCTCGGAGCGAGTTACCAGGTGAAACTGTTTTACCGCTTATTCGTGATAGATTTTAAAACATATATAATTATCAACGTAAATTAAGAAATCATAAAATATCGTCACGATAGCTGACATATTTCCTTTCGAATTAAAGTAAACATTGCACACACACACACACACATATATATATATATATATAATGTGGATGATACTAACAGAAATAAAAACGCCCCAACATTTAGTCAACTTTATAGAATAATAGTACAGGCAAAATTTGATAAGCCCGGTACTCTGTAATACATGTAGTAAGTGAATAATTATGATTATTGGTGGAAAATGTATAAATTATCTCAAATATGCTAAAGACATCCAAATTGCCTCATCGAAAAATGAGATGCTGAAATTTTTCGAAAAAATAAAAACTAGTACCGGCTATGGTACTACTATATTGTGTGGAGACATGATCGATAAAGAAGATATCCGAAAAGCGGCTAATGGGCAATAGAAATGTGGTTCCTGAGACGTCTACTGAAAATACCTTGGACGGAAAAAGTAACAAATGCGGGAGTCTTGAAAAGAACATCAATTAACAGAAAATTATGCAATATCGTACAGAAAAGAAAAATTGTATATTATATTACAAGGTAGAATGTAAGAAAAACGATCAAGATGTAGAAAACAGTTCAGATGCCAAATGAACATAAAGCATCGAACGGGAATAATAGAAATTGGAGAGTTGATGGAAGCAGCAAGAAATAGAACATTAAAATCAGCCAACGCCTCAAGGACGTAGGACACAAGAAGAAGAAGAAATAATTAAAGATTACAAATAAATGAAGAAAAAACTAAAGTGATTATTAATAGACAATATAAAGATGTCCGCACACAATTCGTAGGAAATTTAGAAGTAGTTGATAAATATAATACCTCGGTACACTTATTATTAATATAGGAAAATACACTGAATAAATTAAAAGTCGAATGGCGATTGCAAAAACAGCAGTAGAAATGTTTACTGATATAACCATTCGTACAAAATACACTTAATTAATACTGGAATAATGTCATTTCGAAGTTATTTATTTAGTTTGACATTATTTTATATAATTTTCAACGATTTCTGTAATATCATAGAACCAGACTTTTTAGATTCATTAATACTTACTCGTCTCGATTAAGGCGTGTATATATTAAAATCGTTAATACACTGCTCGAGATAATTAAGTAAATATTAAATGCAGGATTATCCAGAAATATTTATATAAATATTAAAATCTTTGCACCAAAACTTAATTTTTAGTAGTTCATCGGTTTTTTAGAACAACAATTTATAAGTCCCCCAACAAAAAATAATCAAAACCAACAATCTGCTATCTATTCCGTAGTTATCTTAGGCCTAACGCTAATTTTGCCTATTAATTATACATTGATACAAACAATATCAAATATTCTATATGTAAATTAATTATTTCGCGTAACACAAACATATAATATAAATATATAATTTTTTTAGTATTTTTAGAAAGTCGAAACAGTACCAAATCGATATTTAAATCCTAAATTTTTTATTACTTCATTTTTTTCGCTAACGTTCAAACATAATCTGTCATTATTCGTCTGCTTATGTAATCATATATTTGAGAATGATAAAATTACATCTCTTTCAACCGCTACGGAATAACTATATATCAATTTTAATTAATTAGTTAATCATTTAGTACATGATAGGAGATGTCGTTATCATTATAGTTCGTCATATGAAAAACATAATTGCGCCAGTTATCTTTGTTTTGTGCACAACGAACACATCTATGACAGCTTACAGATCACGTCAGTCCAATCTTAGAGGAGGTCGATCTCTTCCTCTATAGCCATTCCATTGTTCCCGCTCCGATGATATGGCCAAATATGTCAATATAGGAGCGTGAACACCTGCGGATAGTAAATTCTCTACGTGGATTTCCGTCGGAATCTAGTTATTAGTAGTTTTGTCGGTACAGAAAACACGTACTAGTCGTCTCCAGCATCACATTTCTAAAGTATCCATCTTCTTCCTATCCAACTCATAGATTATCCATATTTTAGAAGCATATAAGAAGACAGAGAACATGAGAATCTTTACTGAACATAGTGCTTTCCTATCGCGTAGTCTAACCGAATTTTTTTCAAATTGACGAATTTCGGCTAATTTTAATTCATAAAGTAATAACTAATATGTTGCTTACCTAGATGAATAAGTAATGCCGGTAAAAATATCAAACAATGTAACGTATTTAGAGCTGTAATGGCTAAATACATTCGAAAGTAAACAATTTCAAACAAAGTGGACTTCACGCATCCTAATATTATCAAACCGAATTTGTTCATGCAAACGGGGCCTAAAAATATCTAAAAAAAAATATTTCATTTTTATTACCGCGATATTGTTAAAATTTCGTAATTATTTCGGTCTTCAACGAGCGTTACAATATTTTAGAATAATTTGAATGTAACGCAATTCATAATAAATCGGGTATAAAATTTCTTTAAAAAAATATATATATAATATTAAATCGTGCACCATTTTTCTGTAGAATATATTAAATTAAATAAGTATGAAGACTTGTAAAGTTCAGAGAATAAAAATTACACGAAAATAATCAAATTTCAAGTTCGATAAATAAATTCAAGTATTGTCTACAAACACGTATTTCATTTTAATCGTCCTCATTTATTTACATATTTTCGTTTCGTAACCTTAATATATAATAACCTCTGTAGTAATTTATGTCACTTCGAGATGCTCTGAAATATAAAATGGTAGTTGACCTTACAAAAAACCATTAGAAACGGTAGAATATTTGTGGAACCATTCCAAAATTTTATAATCCAAAATATATTGTGTATCTTGCCTAACGACAAATTATCAAATACGTCATTGTAAATATAAAATAAAAAATTACAACTTGTATCCTACTGAGCGCACATCATAAGTCAGCTCCAATAGAAAAACATTATCTTTGTTCTGTTTCATTTTTTTAACGTACGCTAGCGCACGCAACTTTTAACCATTCAATTTTGACGCTGATGTATCTCTTTTCTATAATTCTATATTCCCGTTGCGATTAATACGTTAACATGCTTAATAATGATAAATGGTGATTGGAAAAAAAAAATTAACTAGTGGATATTTTAAATATTCGAAATATATAAAAAACAGAATTAATAAATTACCTTAAATATTGAAAAAAAACAGTAGATTAATGAAATATTTTGTTTGGAAAATAACGGTAAAAAAACGGCTGAAAAACGGTACATGGAAACACTACTTCGGGATACACCTAATTTATTATCAAACAAGAAGCAACTTTTCCCGATGATTCCGAACAGTTTTATTTTTGTTATTTCTGGTTGTAAATCGATGAGCAAGACAAACATATTCATAGCTGGTTAAACATAAGATCATCAACCAATCTTCACCACGCTTTAATGATCTAATTAATGTCTTTATTATATAGGGAATTAGTTTTATCGTTTAATTAACAAGGCACAAAAAATACACAATATAATATGATAATAATAATAAATTATGTAATTATCTTACAGAAGATCCGATGTTTGCCAATAAGTTTGCAATTTTACGACTATCTAATGGCTTGCCTGGTATATTAAATTTATGAATTATTAAAGAAGAAAATTCGATAGAAATTCCAATACACTAAAAACAAAAACAAGAAAATAACAATAATTAAAAATCGCAAAACGTTATAGTTTCTTAAATAGAACGTACTGACGCATAATACATCTGTACATTATATTCCTAATGAGCCAAACTAGTGATGTATCACACAACAAATGAACAAATATTTTATTAGAAAATGTTATACACAACATATGTTGCTAACAAGTAGTTAATTGTGTATCGGATATATCCTGTCCACAATAAACAAAATTATATTTTTATAACTAAAATTTAATTATGAAATATATATATATATAACCGCAGGAAAAAAGTTGATATAAAAACCTGCAACTTAAAAAATAATAATAACAATAATAATTGAGGTTAAGCAAGCTTATAATAAAGTATGTTTATACTTAGTATACACAAATATTTTGTCTTCGGTAATATTGCACAAATTACACCCGAAAAAAAAAACATTTTTGGGAAATTACATTAACAAATTAGAATTACATACAAATATAACACTTACCCATGAATTTAATATATTAACGATATATAATTTTTCAACATCATCCGTATTTATCACAGTAATAAATGCGTTAAAATACGCTACAATAAATAAATGAACAATTATCACTATAGATTTGTTCTTTTTTATCACTGATGGTACCATAAAACGAATAGGACACTAAGAAGACTTTACCGCATCGCCATCATGAAAAATTGAGTGAAACTATTTTAAAATTTCGAAAAAAGAGTATGTCCACTCAACATTTAACGACACAAGAAAAAATTAGAAAATATTTGGACTTTAATAAAAGTAAAACATTATAAAGTAAAACATGAACTAAATTTCGTTATTTCATAAGAATATATCAAATTTGTATGGTTAAAATATTATATTAACTCGGTATGTTATCACTAAACGCATACAATATAATTACATTGTAAGGTTTAAAATGTATAATCGTCCACGTTTATTTATTTATGGGGAATATCGAATAATTACGTTCTAGTAGAACTTTTTTTATCCGTCACCCTCGGAACCGAGCCTATGGCGAATAACTGAAATTCCATTATAAACAAATTACGGTACTACAACAGATTGTAAATCATCTAGGAAAGAAATTTAAAAAATATATATTTGTTTAATTGGATAACATTTACTGTATTTTTATTTAGAAATTTAGTGTAACACTAGAAGTTACCCATGGCTTCGCCTATGCAATTATTTTTTCAATACAATATCGCCACGAACGCAATTATTCCGAAAGGGACGTTTTAATACAATATCGCTGTCTCTTTCTTTTAATAATATATATATATATATATCCGTCCGTTATTTCATCGAAGCCCCTAACACAACAAAACATGTTTTGAAAGGCGGGTGTTGGTAGTGGTGTATTCGAACGCTTGTTAAATTTTAAACGATTTGACAGAGATATCGCTATCTCCAACTTTTTAAAACGTTAAATTATTATAACCGCTGTCCTATTTGTGATATCAATGTGAAACAAAGCTTAGAACTATAGGTTATAAGATGTGCGAAATTCATCATTATCGCTTTAATAGTTTTCGAGTTAAATCGGAATAGACAGACAGACAGACAGACAAAAATTTGAAAAACTAGATTTTCTGTTTATGCGTGATAGAAATAGCCCAATGCAGTGATTATAATGGAAATTTTCACAAATCAACTCTACAGTTTTATATATTAGTATAGATAGTGAAATATAGTGCAATTACCTAGAAAAATTGTTTACATCTTTACATCTATAAAAAAAAACACGATAATTTCTTTCTGTTCCTTTGTAGCTCGAGCTACCATTATGGCAATATTCCGTATTATTTAAGATTTTTGTAAAGTTTGTGCCTCCACTTGTCTTTCAAACTTTGTTAACGTTGTTTCAGCTTCTGAATGGCTGATTGCTGAGTTTTGGTTATATTCTGATTCTTCATCGTTGTCAACCATCGATCATTTCACCATTATTAGACTGCTGAACATTATATAAAATATCAAAATTTCAAAACCTTTATTTTGTTTATCACACTCTAACCAATCTGTTACTTCTACAGTTGTTAGTGTGTCATTGTTAAGCAGACCGCCATCACAAAGCTTCGTGATTTCGTCAACACTAACAGTTCAGGTCATTAACCGTAGTTGCCGCATTAGTGACGGATAAAATAAAATATTAAATTCTGAAAATATGAAAATCTCGAATAACTCTGAGGCTGGCCGCGTTACAATAATACAAAGTAAATCAAAATTTGAACAACAACAAAAAAAAAGTTAAAATCACTAAACTTTATTGAAAAATCACGAAAGCTTTTCAGCCGTGTTAAGTCATTATCTAATGTACATATAACAAATAAAATACACAAATATATGTAAAAAATACTAATTTAGATATACAAGATTTTATTTTTTGTGTTCACTTGATAATGGCTTAATAGTTGAAAAGCTTCGTGATTTTTTTCATAAAGAAAGCTTAGTGAGTTTATCTCCTTTTTTGTTGTTTATTTTTTAAAAATCGCTGCATTCCACACTTTTTAAATTAAATCAACATTATTTAAATATGAAATAACATCGGTATTAAGATGTGTATAACAAAATCAACACGTGTAAAAAAATGTTACATATATATATAATATATATATCGACACACAAGCACACACATATATATGTATATGTATATATGTATTTATCGATATATCCTTACCGTAAAAATGTTGATTAATGTTAACGAATTTAATTGAATATTGAAGAAATACATGAACGTCATTAAATCGACAAACGTCATCAACGGTATACTAATGACAACAAGACAGGATAAAGTATCGTATCTTTTTAAGACAAACGTAACCGCTATGATAATCAATATGCAAAAAATTCCGCCTCGTACTGTATACGACCAAATATTCAAATACTGTTCGTAATGGACGTAAAATATGCTGTGCAGAATAATAAAAATGAAAATTACGATTATTATAATCAGGCCCGGATTTACGTAAGGGCACTTGAGGCACTGGCCCAAGACCCTCACAAAAATAATTAAACTATTGAAAAAAATGTTTTAATATTTTTTTTTTTCGTGACCTTAAGCGTAAATTTCAATTTATATCTCATATAATTAATATTTTTTTCAATTTAAAAAATCATCATATTCACTTGCTTTGTTTATTATTTTTAATTAGTAACTGACAAAACAAGACAATGCTAAATATTATGTATCAATTCAATAGTACACGTTATTACAAGATTTACTGACCAACCTGTTCCAGCGCGCATCTTACTATAAACAATTCGTAACTTATTAGTTTGCGTGTTTGACGAGTGGAATTATTACAATATCAAAATTTTTGTACGGATTTAATACAATTTGATTCAAAAATTGGTAAAGAGCAAGCGATGTATTCTTTAATTCCAGATAAAGGAATTCGAGAATATTTTTCGAATGTTGAAACAGTCTTACGAATATATTTAATGTTAATGAGTAGCAACCAGTGAAAGATCATTCTATAAATTATTTATTGTGAAAAATGTATTGAGAGCATCAATGGCTGAAGATCATTTAAACTATTTAACAATCATGAGTACGGAACGAGATACGAGAAATAGACATTAATAAGATTATAAAAAATTTCGCAGAAAAAAAAAACACGAAAATGTTTAATTTTCTGTACAAGTTTTTGTATAACTGTATAAGAATTTGTTAGTATAAATGTATTTCCCTTCGATGTTTTTTACTTTTATCAAAATAAATGAAAATAAATTCCTCTATTTTTGAGAGTAGTAATAATTTCATTTAAATTAATAATTTTTAAAGGTATCATTTTTGTTGACGTAATAATTTTTAAATTCGTAATTTTTTCTTCCCTATAAGGAGGCCCTTTGTGTCCACGGGACTCGAATCATTTAATACGGCACTGATTATAATAGCTTTACTATAAAACGTTTAGAGAATAATTTCTAAATTAATTTTAATATACAAATCGTATAAAATTATTCGTGCGTTTTAGCAATAAAAAAATAAATAAAATAAAATGAAATTTTTAAAATAATTACCTCGCTATAAAAAATGTTTAACAATATTTATAGTTAAGACCAGGGCTTTATTTATACGCTTCGAGTATTCTCGACTTGAATTAAGTACTTTTCAATCGAATTGCAGTAATATTTGTTCACATCTCGTTTGAAATTAGCAATATTAATATAATCAATCGCTCATTGGTCTCTGAAATTCGTAAAAAAAAAAATAGGCGAAAAAATATAAATTTACCTGTAGGGAAATACACGTGCGTTGGAATTTCCACCAAGATAGTTTTTTAACATGGCGGTCATATTGTCAGCCACGATTCTAGCCTCGAACAGTGCGTTATAAAAATCAGACGAAGTTCTTAACGCAGCGTGATACGTCATAAAACTGCTCGCATCAACTTTCAACTGATCAAATTCGTCATAGTGGAATTTTACAGCCTACGACAAATAAAACGATAATTCAATTTATTTATTTAATAAAACAACGACGCGAGGCAGTTTCGTTAGCATTCGCGTTGATACTACGTTTACTTAGCTGGGTAACGTTCGTTACGTATATTACGTCGTCTAAAGAATTAAAATACTTACGGGGTTACTTTAGACCCTCCATTAATATTTACCAACCACCTAAATCCGATAATAAATAATGCATACAAAAACATCCGGATGTTTTCTCCTATATCTCATCAGGGGTTCCTGTCTTAATACTGTAAACAAAAGTTAATTAAATTCGATCACGGTATGCGCGTCTATTTTGGACCTTAATTTCCGACAGCACCTACAGAAAGGTATAATTGGTGCAAAACATGCGTTGCAGAATTGTATTGTATGCTTGTGGGTACAAAAAAAAATTAACATACTCGTATACACAGACAATTAAACCTCTCGGAGACATTCATTCATTCATTAATAAAGTTTCATCAAAATTTTATCGCAATCTTAAATTTTACTATAATGATTTAGTCAATATAATGGTGACTACGATACGACATTCGCTCTATATGCGTTACAAACATGGCCGCCTCAAACACAGTTTAATTTGTATTCTTGTTATCTAAAAGTTTTTCATTTTTCTATCTAGAACTGGCATTTAATTTTATCCTTAGTAAGATTTTATGACTTACTTTGTCATATGGTGCAGTTTTTTCTCTGATGTTCATTTATTTTATAATTGCGCTAATTTTGTAATTGGGTGGTTTAGGCTTCATTGATAGTAAACAATAACTGTTATACGTCGTTTCATGTATAAAATAATTAATAAACAAATTCTTCTTTAGCGTTATTACACACCCACACATAAATTATATATAAATGAAATGTAGTATTGCGCTGAATACGACTTTGAAATGAACGTATACTGTGCAAATCTAATATATGCGCCGTATATAATTCCAAAATAAGAAAAAATAAAGCCAAATTTAATACACGATTTGTTGAAATTAAAGATGAATCCCAGTTCTATTTAAACTTGAGTTAAATTTGGCCATAATCGATGTTAAAAATATAATCAAAAAGAAAAATTTAACTCGACATTATATAAAAATATTGAGACGCATAGTAGTATTTCATATAAATGAATATAGAGTAAAATAAAAAATTTTAATACTAACAAAATAATTATATATAACATCGAAGAAATTTTTTTTTCCAAATTACAATGGAGGAAACATAAATACTTTGAAAAATTTGATATCAAAAGTTATGCTTTTAGCACGTTTGCTATTAATAAGTACTCTGCAAATATATTTTTAAAAAATTAACACTACTACGCACCAACTTTCCGGTTAACGGGCCCATACATTTTACTCCATAACTTTGAAACACGCAAATTATCTTGCATTATTTAAAAACATTAAAATAAATATATGTATACGAAAACTCTAACCTGACTATATGCTGCATGGCCTCCTTTAGCGCACAAACTCGTCGGATTATCTTCCAGAAAATACGGCAAAAATTTTCGAAAATCATTTGGAACCGGTCTACTAATATTACTAAGTTCTATGTTGCATAGATCGCAAATCGTTTCTGCAATATATACACGTATATACATACATACAAATATATATATATATATATATATATATTATATGAATAAAGAAATTTTGGCATATAAGTTTAGAGAAAGATCCCACAGGTTGTTTGTTATCTCCGGCGTACCCAATTTCTGCGTTATAAACACACATCTATTTGTCCTATTCTAAGTAGATTAAGAGTTCGCCATTATTACCGCGACAGATCCATTCCTTCCAGCAGGATTCTTCACCAATCGTGCGTTTTTGCCGTTTGATGGTATTTTCAGATGTGGTGCAATTTATTAGACCAGTGATTAGTGTCATTTATAGTGGACAAATTTTGAGTTCAGGGTGACTTTCTTGTTTTTAACCCTTGTTGTGGGCGCATTTTTTATTTCATCAGTACAAGTAATTGGTCGCATGTTGTGGAATATTTCTTGTCTCTTACCAATGCTACTTCTCGACGTATGTTGGCAGGGGCGACATTACCTAGCCCTAACAGCCATATAAGTCAGAATGGATTTTAAAGTTCCAGAAATTATCTGCACAAACTCCTTTATTACGACGTCAATTTTGTTTGCGTAGGAACTGTTAATCCGTACTGATGAGTAATACTCAGCTGCGAGAAAACTAATGCTAGCATGGAAGTGCGTAGCACTCTGACTGAAGATCATCAGTTTGAATTGGCCAACCTGCTTATAAGATTTACTCTAGTTTTAAGTTTTTGAGTGAGACCGCTTAAATGTTATTTATAAATAAGTGAACGGTCCAATGTTCGCCCCAAGATTTTTAAGGCGACTTGAATTTTTTAGACGTTTCCCGTCGAAGTTCACTCTAACCTCCGCATTTTCCATTTTATTATTTAAATAAAATGCAACTATATCCGATTTATCTGGATTAGGTCGTAATTACCATTTTCTGAAGTATTTGCTTACCGTTTTAAGATCTTGCTCTAGGATTTATTCGCATTCTTCCAAACTTATATCTGTAATTGTTAGTGCAGCATCATTGGCATATCTGGGCTACACGATTATTCAAATATTTTATATGCTACCAAGAGAAGAGCAATAGGGCGATAATGCGCTGGTTTGTGGCCTTTTTCCCCTGGTTTCTTAATAGCTATTATTTTATTTCTTTAAAATTATTTCGGAATGTTCCAGGTATTTAGTATTTCATTATATATCTGTAGTAAGAAATTTGTAGCGTCCGAACCCAGATTTTTCACAAATCTAAGAAATATCCTATCCATATCAGCTGCTTTCCCGGACTTCATCTGGTTCAAAGATGTTTTCAATTCTGCGCGAATTATTTCAAAAGTGAGTTCCATGTCTGTCATGGATCTTTCAGCTTGGCTGATCTGTTTCTTAAGTTTGATCTCTCTATTTGATGTAGGCTTAATCTAACATCTATGACGGTATCTTGACGGTTTTATTTGTGCTTTTATGTGCTTCCGGGTATATCGGTTTGTGCCTAGCTTTTTAAGAAGTGACTATATTTTATTTGCTATTGTAAAATTTAAATTTCCACCGTATTTATCCATTTTTTGCGGCGTTTTTGGCAAGATTATTTAGTAGTTCCTTGTCTTTATTCTTATCGTCACTGTGTATGAAATCATTGTAAAACTGTTCGCACTCTTTTGACCATCCAGAAATATAGTTATTTATTCTACCCCTCGGTATGTTTTCAAGAGCTGCAGCTTTTATAGCATTTATAAATTTATTGAAATGAGTAGTGGCCAGTTAGATATCACGAATTTTATTATCTAGTGATGATCTAAAGTTATTCCAATTCGCTTTTTTGAAATCCCACCGTTTCTTTGGTATAAATTTAACTGCTGGTATGGAAACTCCGATCTCAACTAAAATAGGATAGATGTTGACTGTGCGGGAACTCTGGCACGACAGCGCGAACTAGTCTATATTGAAATCTAGTATTACCTTTGAAACATATGCTTAAATCCGGTGTATAAACCATTATATATCCGGCTTCATATTATTCATGTTGATCCAGTCTAAGATCATTTCACCGTTGTTGTCAGTTCTGTCATATCCCCATGTTTAGGAGTGACTATTAAAGTCGCCTAACCCGGCGTAGGACATTTAATGGTTGGTGGTTTATATACATTTATCATCGTTATTGCGGTTACCTCTATAACCAGGATGTATATATATAATCAATTTCCGATTCTACAATAAATTTCGTTTCATCTTCTAATGAACTTTTAATATAAGCTGCCACTCCGTACTTTTTATGTGGAATGTGATCGGCTAGCTTGAATCCTGTAATGCATCATCTGTTCATGATATCTTCTTCCCGTTCTGTACGAGTTTGTTGTAATACTATGATGTCTGCCTATTTCTATTCCAGGATCGATATGCAATTAGCTTTGCTTCTGAAAATGTCTTCTATGTTTAATTACAAAATTCAAAGAACGTCTTTGAGTTTTTTTGAGTATGAGCCTTGAAAAGGGATGTTTCCTTTGATATAGCTTTATGTCACGGTGGCGTCGACTGTCAATTCGATGGTGGGGAGTTCGAAACCAACACGCGACATAGAACGTTTTCATCAATATTTAATTCTTAATTATCACGGAGAAGACAGTGACACCCCACTCTCTTTAACATAATATGCTGCGTCGCATATAAATAGTGCCTTGAATGCTAGCTCATTTTGTATGTAAAAATAAGCGTAAAATAGCTAGTCATGACGTTCGCAACGAACATCAAAAACAACGTATATATACATATTATGTGCTGTTAAAATGATAAGACGTGTGTTTCTGGTATAGTGACATTGATGTGTAGCGCGTTATAATACAACTATATTTTAAAAGGTACGTTTATCTCATTTATATAATATTATCGTTACGAATAAATTCCATTCAGTATGTCATCCGGTAATAGTAGTGGTATAAAAACAAGGAGCGCTGGTACAAAAAGGAAAGATGATAAACCCCCGTCTCCGTTAAAAGATATAACTCAGACAGTTGAGCAGGCGTTGGGGAATATTGACTTCCAAATGAATGACGAATTTCGAGTTGAACTTACTAATAACATAATGCAGGCGGTGAAGAATACACTGACGAATTTCTTCGTGGAACTTAATAGAAAGGTAACAGATATGAATACTCAAGTTAGTAACAAGTTAGAAGAATTGGAACAATATAGCCGTCGAAATTCGTTGATGATATACGGAATTCCCGAAACAGATAAAGAAGATACGGATGAGTGTATTATGAAACCGGCTAAAGAAAAATTATCAGTAAATGTTCCGATCGAAGCTATTTGTAGGTCGCATAGGATTGGAAAGCGACAAGTAGATAAACTGGGGATTAATACTCGACCAATTGTAGTAAAGTTCGTCAGCTATAGATATCGAAAATTACTATTCAGTAATAAACGATTATTGAAAAATACAAATATAGTAATACGGGAACATTTAACGAAGAAACGGATGAACATAGTACGGGAATTATCGAATAAATACGGTCGTAGAAATGTCTGGACGGAAGACGGTAAAATAAACTGTGTCATTGACAGTGCGTCTAATCAAAGGATTGTGATAAGAACGCTGGCCGATTACGATAAATTGTCATTTAGAATTTCGGAAGAGAAGACGATTTAAAATTTCCCACTCTCGCGTTACGCATTATATCGTCTTATATGAAATGTACTTTATGTTTATTTGTAGTATGTATATGTATATATATTATGAGTGTGGTTGGTATATTATGTATTGGTGCGCATGTATTTTATTATTATCATTTTTAAGCGTATTTTTGTGTTGTATGTCAGTGTATTTAAAGTATGTACTCTCTACCGTTCATTTAGTCACTTCATTAATACTAATACTAGTTTTATCTCTCTTTATGCTATACGCAGTTTTGCTGAAACTATTCTTAAGAGAATTATTACGTGGATTTTTATTTATTTGTCGATATATATTTGGATGTTTGTTACCCTTACGAATTAGCATATTCAGGTGGTTTTTTGATTATGCAAGGTGGATATATTTTAGGAACTGTTTTACTTCTTTTCCGTTTTTTATATGTAATAGGTTAGAGTTGTCAAATTTCTTACTTACACTCGTCTATTCTTATTTATTGGAGTTCTTATTTATTCTATTATTTATCGCCAAATTTTCAAACAGTTACTATAATGGGACTTAAAGTGTATTACCAAAATGTTCGGGGATTAAATACAAAGTTAAAAGAACTTCATTTAGGAATGTGTAGAAGTAACTTTGATATTGTAGGATTCACTGAAACTTGGTTAACTGGAAGTGTTTACAACAATGAATTTTTAAATCAAGGTTATTTTGCTTATCGTCAGGATAGAGTCGGTAGGAGGGGAGGCGGAGTCTTGTTAGCGATTAAGGACACATATGTTGCAGAAGAAATTGCGTTTCCCAGTTTTGGGAATATAGATTCAGTTTGGATTAAGGTCAGGAATGTTAGTCTGCATGTACAAACACTTATCGGTTGTATTTATGTTCCTCCTGGTACATCTTGCTCTTGTTATATCAGATTTTTTTATGAATGTCATAATTTATTATTGAATATGAAAAATAGAATTAATATTATGATTATGGGCGATTTCAACTTATCCATCTCTGGTTCGGGTACTCCGCTTGATTATCTTAATAAAAATATTAATTTGCTTTCAAATTTCATTGAAATTAATAATCTCAGTTTAGTAAATAATGTCCTTAATTCGCAGAGAAAAACTTTAGATTTGATCATTACTACTTCCGTTTTGAGTGTTGATGTACAGAGGTCACTTGATCCGCTTCTTCCTGAGGATAAGTATCATCCTGCTCTGGATATCACTGTTCGCTGTAGTTCTTTATATAAAGTGGATTTTAGTACAAGCGTGGCACCTTACAACTTTAGGAAAGCAAACCCTTTAACATTAAAACAAAAAATTTCCCTGATTGATTGGGAACAACTTTATAATATCAGAAATGTGGATGATGCAACTTCTTATTTTTATAGTCTAATATACAATGAACTTCAGAAGCATCTTACCAAGAAATCATCTAGAAAGTCAACATACCCGCCTTGGTTTACCCCAAAAATTGTTCGTAAACTAAAACTGAAAACTAAGTTTAGAAAATCCTATCGTAGAACCCGCAAGGAAACTGATTATTTTAAGTTTAGTAAACTACGGGCTGAAGTTAAAAAGCTAATAAGGAATTCTTATGATGATTATATTCTTAAGACCGAGGCTGGTATTCAAAAAAACACTAGCAATTTTTGGGCTTTTGTTAAATATAGACGTCATGATCGGCTACACCCTAGCGTAGTAAAATACAAAAATATAGATCATTGTTCTAGTAAGAATATTTCAAATGCTTTTGCAGAGTATTTTTCATCTGTTCATGTGACTGACAGCTTCATGACACTTAAAACCTCTTTAATTAAAGATGGAAGACACTTAAAACTTGCTCCAATCACCATAAATGATTATAAAAAATCTATTAAGATTCTGAAACCTAAGTGGAGTGTCGGGCCTGATGGATTACCGGCAATATTGTTTAAACTATGTTCGGTAGAGTTTGAAAAGCCACTTATATACTTGTTCAATCTTATTATTGGAACAGGTAAATGGCCTGTATTGTTAAAAACAGCTAAGGTTGTTCCAATTTTCAAGTCTGGTGATCGTTGTGCAGCTGAAAACTATCGTCCTATCTCCCTACTATGTGTACCCAGCAAAATATTAGAGTCAATTCTATATGAAAGATTGTATAAATTTTTTTTGCCTAGAGTTGTTCCTGAACAGCATGGTTTCTTAAGGTCTAGATCTACTACAACTAATCTTGTTACATATACAAAATTAATTACTGACTGTTTGGAGCAGCGTCTTCAAGTTGATTGTATTTATACGGATTTTAGTAAGGCTTTTGACAAAGTCAGCCATAGTTTACTTCTGGTTAAGTTACATAATTACGGATTTTCTGACGATTACATACAGTTATTTAGATCATATTTAACTTCGCGTGTGTGTTACGTATTATTTAACGGATACCAGTCCCAACAATATACTCCTACTTCCGGAGTACCACAGGGGTCTAATTTGGGTCCACTATTATTTAATATTTTCATAAATGATATAGGAATTAACTTACATTCAAAATTTCTATTATTTGCGGACGACTTAAAAATTTTTAGATCAATTAAAACTGTTAGTGATTGTGAATTGTTGCAAGATGATTTGTGTAGAATGGTGACATGGAGCGACAATAATTATTTACCTTTTAATTATAAGAAGTGTGTTTATATTCGATTTTGTCGTACAAAAAATAAATGTCTCTTTGATTACTCTATGGGTAATGTTCCAGTTTGTAATGTAACCTGTGTTCGGGATTTGGGGGTTTATATTGACAACGAGCTTAAATTTGCAACTCATATTGGTAATGTTACCAAAAATGCTTACAGAACTATGGGTTTCATCATTAGAAATTCATGCGTATTTCGTGATCCTAGGACTACGCTGTTACTATTCAACACTCTTGTAAGATCGCAATTAGAATACGCATCTGTGGTTTGGGATCCTTTCTACACTAAATATATTCATATGGTGGAAAAAGTTCAATCTCAGTTTTTGAGGTATATTTATTACCGCCAAACTGGTGTCTATCCAACATTTTTAAGTTATAATATTTTATGCGATTTCCTAAATATTAAATCCTTGAGTGCTAGAAGAAAGATAAGTAAGTTGAGGTTCCTGCATGATCTTTGTAACGCTCGCATAGATGACAATTATTTATTATCTACAATTTCATTTATGGTTCCCAGTGTTAATAGTAGGTCACATCGTATTTTCTATGAATCGCATGCTCGTACAAATCTAGGTTACAACTCGCCACTTTTATCCACCTTACGTCTATATAATAACATACTAAATATTTATCCACAGTTAGATATTCATTTCGATAGTAAATTTGTATATAATAAATTTTTTTAGACTCTATATTTCAGTTGTTACTTTTCAGTAAGTTTATTTTATTTTGGTCATATGTGCGTGCCTTGATGGAGAGTTTGTTTACATGAGAGTATGGGTGTATGACTCGTGTATTTCTGTTTGTATGACTGGTATATTTCTGTTTTTTTTTTTGTGCTTTTTGGATGTGTGCTTGTATGTGGGTATTGTATTACATTAGAATCATTTTTCGGTTTGTATTAGTAATTTTTTGTTTTCAATCTAAATATTATTTATATTAATTTGTTGTGTGAGTGTGGTTCAGTTTTATTTTTGTTCATACTTTTACTTTATAATTATTCTGTAAGAGCGTACACTGTAATTGGCGTTATGCTGTTGTGTACGCCGTATTGTTTTGTAAATAAATAAATAAATAAATATATGCTTGCGTGCGTTTCGTGCGTATATGTATACACGTAATTTGACGTAAATATATATTATTATGTTATTGATATTTTTACTTTATAAATTTTATGTATAACCAATGATAAAAATTAATAAATAATGATAATAACTTTAACGTGAAATAATGGGGCATTTTGTTTTATATTTTTTGAGTTAGTTTCAAACAATACCATCATATAAAGTAGATGTTTTAATAATTAATATAATTAATTGTATTCGTGAATTACACTATTTTCAGTTCTCGATATATTCGATCATGACAAATATAAGTATGAAAGATTTAAAGTGATATTTCATATTTTTTCAAATAAACAACTGAAAAAATAGAAACGATTTACTTTTAAAAACACACAATTTTGTATATAATTAATTATCTCGACTGAAATTTTTTCATACTATTTAGATAGACTCTCTATGTCATTTAATACAAGTACTTAAATAAAAATGTACCTTCAATTATATATATATATATATATATATATATATATATATATATATATATATATATATATATATACAAATTGTTTGCTAAATCGTATTATTACCATCGTGTGGACAAAAAGAATTATTTGAGGTACGACAACATTGTTCACTAGCGGACCAATCAAAATAATCATCGATCCACGACGAAGACGGGGTCACAAATAACGTGCTGCAAAATTAAAATATAACACAAATTATTTCAGCCGGGTGAAAAATTTGACCTGGCTAACTTATTCTATCGGGCACTTATTTTCATGAAACAATTTACCTTATAGTCCATGTAAAATATCGATCGATTTCTCGTTAATTATAAAATTTCGTTAATGCTAATGCGACATTTTTTTATTAAATTAATACTATAGGTAAATTTCTCGATTAAATTGTAACACCCGAAAAATATATCGAACTGTTATTGTTTACATGTATAGAATAATAATCATTATAAATTTATAATCCAATCGGGAAGAATGCTCAATTAGTAATTATTCAATCAATATAAACCAGACGCGTGAGGAAGAAACGATCTTCTTAACAATTAATTTATACATAAAATAATAAAATTAACGTTAAATGGAATATATGATACGAATCGAATAATCTAATTACCGATTAGACTGTTTGTAACTAGCATATATTTGGTTAACGACAGAATCGCTATTACAATGTTGACCACCGCACAACATATTCTGTACGTAACTATCAGTCGCATTAAAATCGCCAACTACGACAAAATATACCGGGGGCCCTATAGATAAATGATTTTTCATGTCCTATAAATTGAAAAAGGAAACATGATTATTCTAGATCTTCATTACGTGAAAAATTAAATCTGAAAAGAGTGTAATTTTTGTTTTCTAAAGAATAAATCAGGCATAGATCATAAATTTCGTTCATAAACGATATATATACTTTTACGTATGATCACAATGAATGTAAAAAGTGTCGTTAATTTTAAAAACTTTTACGATTTCGAAAAGTTACGATGTTCGAATTTTTAAATTAATATTTTATGTACGCTCGCACATTTTTAATATCAACGTCGAAAAATTGATCGTAAACAATTTATTTTCCGGATAACTAAAAAGATAAAAATTTCTTCGATACGGAAAAAAATTAATTTGTAGCGTATATATTTCGGTGTAAAAATTGTATAGATTAAACATTAATCTCTCGAAGAATACACATAATACATACGAAGGGGAAAATCAGCAATTATTCCTTTTTTTTTTTAACTATAATCTGTTTTTCAAAGTGTTTTGTATCGATTTTCAATTGAATAAAATATCAACTTTTAGCGATTTCTCGATGCTCGGTACTCATAACACACGCAAATACGCATGCAACATATTTTCGTTAGTAACGGAACACAAATGATTAAAAAGAAAAAAAACTCGTTCAATAACGATAAGGCATAATATAAATAAGAACGGTCTTATTTTCGTTAATAATTAAACGAGGATTAACAACTTTTTAAATAAAAGTTAACAATAGTAATTTTTAAGTGCAGATTATTTTCAATTCGTTTAAAAATTAATAAACCGGAAAAAAATAAAAACAAGGAAATATTTTAGAAATTATTTCAAAAATGTATCACGATTTATTTCCTCCTTTACCTAATTTACGTCGAAAGTTATAAATTAAATGTTTAAATGATAATCAAAAACTTGTCAGTTTCTTTAAATGAAACCTTACATTTTAAAATTCAAAAAAAAGAATCATATATTCAAAAATTAATATTAATTGCAATAAAATATTACCTGAAAATATTTAAATAGGTACGAATTTTTGGATACAGTAATTTCCTGGTCCAATCCTATATTAACTTTCGAAATAAAAGTTAAATTAACGGAAAACCATACGAAAAATATGAAAATTACCGAGCCCCGTATCTTTTGATGAAATATGAAGTATTCGTAAACGAAAAATAATAAACGATGGATCGCGTCATTTGAATCGACGACACCATGATCGGGGCGACTGACGCAACATAAAACATCTAATTTCCCATTCTAAAATTATATAAATTAATATATTGAACGAAAAAATACAAAAAATAATAAGCTCAGATCACACGTATCTATATCACAACAATTAACTGGTTCCGCTTGGAAACTGAGTTGGGATAAGCAGACTAGAGAATTCAAGTTTAGGGTCAGCAGCAAAAATATTTCTACAGCAGGCTCATCGGTGTGGATTATAGTTCTCACACGAATGAAATTGATTCTGTAATAAATAAATTACGAGATTTTTAAAATCAGCTGTACTTTTATCGCTGACAATGCTTTCACCTATTACCAAACATGAATGCGCGATCACAACGATTCAATAAAAATCACTATGTGCTCGAAACTTACCCAACCCATGTGGCACCGATTATGAGACCAATAAGCAGCATCACACCGGGGAAGAAAACAGTAATAACATCACAAATGCGCAGTTGGTGAAAGATTCCACTCAGGATATACCCGGAAGGAAGCTAACACAATCGATTTAAGTCGAATTAAAGTAAATATGCATATAATAACCAGAAATGGAGAATATTATAGAGGATTTAGACTAAAAGTTGAAGACATCGACAGTTTAACTTAAAAGCCGTCCAATGGTTTACGAACTAATAATTAGATATTTTATTTGTTCAACACATACGGTAAGAACTTAACATTCAAATTGACGATTATAATTCAATGATCGTACGTCATTTAATTTCTATGTTTTAACACAATTCTATTAATTAGTAACGAGATTAAAAAATTCACCGACCTTTATTCTTTTCATATCCAAGATTAAAATGCTAACAAAGCAAGTCATCATTAAAATAAAATTTAAAATTACAGCAACGCCGGCGTTCAACGCGAATGATCGGACTGCGGGTATATCTGATAAATACGCTGAAATGTGTAAAAAAAAAAAAAACTTCATCGAAAAATACGAATAAATTTTATAATAACACGAAATTTCTTTTTTTCGATTACACTATTTTCAGCCTAGGTTTATAAAATCCAGATAACACTTTTTGTGTATTTAATTTGACTTTAAATCATGAAGTCAATTGTTTATTATTACATAGCAGTTATCGCTGAAAATCGTAAAAAGAATTAGAATTAATAATTTTATTTTTGACAAATTTTAATAATATGGAATTTTCAAAATGAATTAACTTCGTGACGTTATCCGAAAAACATAAAATACTGAACAGTGACGGCTCGTACATAAAGGTTGCATGGTTGCACAACCGCCAGAAATATCCAGAACAGCATAAAAATTGACGATGTAAGTTAAAAGTACTAATTATTTTATGGAGAAGTAAAATAATTGAATTTTAATTATATTTTTTATAAAAAGTAAAAAATCTTTTAAAAAGTGCTTTGAAATGTGTAGTTACAACGGTTGGTGGTTGCACTCTCGATGCGACCCGAAGAAGGCATCGAATAGCCGTATACAATGTTAAATTTTGCGCATACTACGCGTGTAGATTTTACATAGGGCTGCATTAGGTTGCAATAAAGTCCTTTACACACGCTTCACGCGGTAGAATAGGTTTTTCTCGTTGTCATGTTCATAACACGCGAGTGCGGTTGCGTACGCATACCACCGGCCAACAAACGGACGAGTCTACAGCTTATATTTCATCTCTTTCCGAGATTAGTTTTTCTTCATCGAATTTCTATCGGAGTTTTTTTTTCTTTTACTATATACATTTCGGCGTGTGAATTGTTTCATTGCATCTCTCTCCAGTTTATGTCATTCATATTATTACTGACCTATGATAATACACGTAAAATTTTTTCCTTACCGAAGCTTTATTATTTATGTTCATTTTCAGAGGATTATTTCGTGTAAATTATGAGACAATAAGAATACTTAACTATTATACGTAAAGTATATCGAATTATTTCGTTTTAGTATTTTACATTTTTTTATACCTTTCTAATTGAATAAATTTTGTACTTATTCGTGCGGAAATAAATTTTTAATATATTTTAGTTTAATGCGATACAATTTTTTATTTTGAAATTGATCTAACTTCATAATTTTTATTTTTTCTGATTATGGTTTCAAAAGGTTCTTGTATTTGTATTACACTTTGTTGAATTTGATATTATTAATGTAACTGTGCGATGTGGTGTGAAACAAAAAACATTTTTGTGTGTATGTGTATGTTGGGGATATTTTTTAACCACGAGCCGCCACTGTACTGAACGAATTTATCATCGCTATATATAGAGTACTAATAAGTTTTCCGGGTTTTACTTTAACAATCGTTTTTTTTTTTTTGTGTTTTTTGGCCTCCATTCCGGACATTTCGCCGGTGGGGGAAGTTTAATCAAACTGGTTCTGGCGAAAAATATTAAGGCTATCAGCTTCTTTTAAGAGGATTTCATTGATAACCTTTTCATACACTTTACCAATTGAGTTCAGTGAAGAGATGGGCCTATATGCAGAGGGTTTGGATAGTAGATTAATATTAGCCGCTTTCCAACACGTTGGGAAGATCTGGTGTGCAAAGCACTTATTATTGATCGAACTAAACAAATTAGGGAACTTAGAATTTAAATACGTTACGATTTTGTTATTTTATCTGAAGAAGAAGCTTTTTTATTATTAAGCCTCTTCACCAGCATAGTTATGTGATTAGAAGTAGTTGAGGGAACAACTGCTGAAGCAATGGAACTGGTGGGAATCCAACCACCATCGACCCAAGAGAACAAATGTTCCAGAAAGGCATTGCATTTTTCAAAATTCTCTGTCAAGATCGTAGGGAACGGAGAGAGCATCATCATACAGATACGGTTCAGCAATAACCGCCAGGTCACTGCTAGAATCCACTACACTCTTTAAAAACAGGAGCTGACAAACATATGAGTTATCTACATTAAGATGTGTAAGTCTAAGATGCAAAGTTGGTCTTAGATCTTAAATTTTGAACTGCTTTAACGTAACACGGACAATTTTTGTTTGAGGTAGTGTGGTCTATGCTTGCCATAGACTTAGTGATGATGTTTGTATTACCAAGGGCACAATCAACATTTTTATAGTTGCACTATTGAATTATATAGGCAGTTAACACAGGTTAATTCCTTGTGTTTCGTAATAAATTGTAAATAACTATCTTGAATGCGACAAAACTTTTCGGAGTGTCCAAATCGGTTGCATTTTTTGCAGAATCGAGAGTTCATCGAATCTCCGAATACCAGCGATTCCCATTTTATTCGGATACGTTAGTTGCTGATATTGATCTGGTGTGCATCTTATGTACACACGTCGCGCATTTGGTTCTTGGGATTTCGTAACAGACACTGATGACGAGCCAAATGTGTCAATAAAATAATTGTTGAAGTCTTCCTCAACAAAGTTATTTGTTCGGAAGAGTACAATTGTAGGGTCTAGCAGCTTTTCTTGTTGCACACGCAATAATACGTTCGTTAATGATTGTTTTCAATTTTTCTGAATCTTCTTTCGTCGCTGTATTAATTATTGCGGTGTTACTATTTAGTTTTTTATAAAAGGTAACTTGCACATTTTCTTTATTCGAAAAGACTTTTGCCTTTAATTGCTTGTCAAACTCTTCCACATTATCCATTTTAATTATAAGTTTATTCTTAGTGACTTGTTTCTTATTAATAGTAACGCTGCTATAAGATGGCCATTGAGTTGAAGAAACATTGGTGCGAAGACCAGATTTGATCAAATTCTGTATATTAATCTGTTTTTCGGTGATCTCGATAAGAACTAACGATGTTTTACCATATGAGTGTCGGTTTTTGAGTTGATTTCAGAATGTTCTTCTTCTTGGTTTGAGTTACGCTCTTGCTAATTGAGCTCTTACTTCATTGGTTAAATTAGAGACCCGCCCTAAGAAGGTCACCCAACTTTTTAAGTTTATCCATTGTTCATGAGTGAACCCACGAACAAGGATGAGCACCCGAACTGCAACGAAGTGGGTGAGTAAATTAAAATATTTATAAGGAAGGAAAACAGAAAAATAATAATAATAATAATAATAAACCGAACCGATGTAAGTTAAGTGAATTAATGACGACAATTTCAGCCGTTAAAGTGGCTGCACTGGTGATTTAAAATTAAACCGTCGGCCATTCTTATCTCGAACTGATAATATATAACTAAATAGCGATGCAAGTAAAAGAACAATCTTCCGATTTTTGCTGTCAACTTAAAAATTACATAAGACCAGCAAATTTTTCTGTAATAACAATTGCTGAATCGTAATAGTCGAAAAAAAAATTGATTCGAACACATATAAGTTATGTACTTTCTTTTACACTTAAAAGAAATGCGTTAACATAACGTATCACCACTATCGAAATCAAAACGAACAATCAAATTACACAAAATAGATCGTACGATATTTGAATCCAATTATATCCTGAATTTAATAATACATTTTAAAATCGTTAACTAAGTTGAAAATACAAACCAACCCGTCAAAAACCAACGGTATTTCAAAATAACCCTGAAAAACGTATGTATGGAAAATATGATCATTCGGACGTTCCGAACTTAGCTTTGCTCTACAGATAAACATGTGATTTCATCCTTGCTGTCGTGTAATTTTTTAATAATTAAACAGCATACCGACTGATACAAAACATATCAATGTACAAATTAATTTATTATTTAAAAGGATACACATCGGCCGTTTTATTACGTTAAAAACTATAATAAAAAAAAAAAATGAAATAATAAATACCGCTGAAAAAACAAAATGATTCGCAAATACAGGAGAGGAACATAGAGGGTCCGACGTGCGCCAGAACATCGCCCATGCACTTTTCTAAGCTGTAACCTTCGGCATTTTCCGACACGAATTTTTGATAATTTTTCATTAGAACAAAAATTTTATACACACCCGTTGTAAGAATAAAATATGGAATAACCTACGTATCAAACAAGAATAAGAAAATATGGTTGAAAATTTTACAATCAAATTAATAATTATCGCGTAAATCTTACACGATTACTTATACGTGAACAATAAATAACGTAAAACACGCGTACCTGCAGATTAATTAACGTAACCGGAATTTTAAATAAGCTATTTAGTCCGAAAGACGACGCGACACTTATTAAAATTGTCAGAATTCCGATTACTCCGATAATTATCCGACTGTTAACCTTTAATCAGGAGAAAATACATCGAAAAATTTGTTACTACTTTTACGATTTTATTAAAATCACCGTATAAAAGTGTAATTATACTTCGGACAAAACAAATCAACGCGAGTAATAACATTAATTTACTAATGCAAACGACATTACCAAAAACGATTTGCAAATGTTCGATCGTCCCACAAAGAAAATTACGTAACAACACATAACAACGTAACTAGTAGCGACGATGAATGACGCAGCATTAGCTTCTCGGTTCACTTCACGTTCTACCGAACTTTCCGAATAGAATGATACATCCACGAATTCGGGTTTCTCACTGGATGTCCAGTTAGTCATAAAGCTAATAAACCTATAATCATCAATAATTAATTAATAGTTTTCATTGACATATTTAACTATAAAAACAACCTAATAAACTAATTAGACATCTTTTATTTTATTACAATCGTAAAATACACATTTCCATCCATTTAGTAGCTTCTTCTTGTCCGAATATGAAACACATCAACATGTTTTATATTTCTCGTTCTCCGGCTGACTATTTCGTCAATTTTCTTGTTTTTAAAGCTTAATCATTTCGAGTATTTTCCTCTCTCGCATTTTCTTTCCCAGTATTTTTCCTGAACGGTAAATATTCCTTCTCTTATTTTATGCGCAAGCTATTCTTTTTTTTTCTCGAATTTTTTTCATATCGCTCTGTTGTAATACCTCATAATTACTTTTACCGTCTACGGTATCCGCCATATTCGTCTAAGCGTCCACATTTCAAACGCGTTTAACTTTTTTACACTTTCTGCGTTTAGTGTCCACGTTTCAGCAGCGTATTTCAGGACGAGCATGGCATAACACTGGTCAACTTTCATATTTATATTCATTTTTAGTTTCCCGCCTTTCAGCATGATTTAAGTTGTTGAACGCCGAAACGGTTTCTATAATTTCTTTTACATCTCGACCATCACTTGTTAGTTATACGCCTAAATATCGAAATTCTTGTACAGTTTCCACCATATTTCTTTTCCGATTTTAGCTTGAGATCTACGTTGTCACTGTCTTCGTGAATTTTATGACCTTTTTCTAACGTTTATTTTCGTGTCATATTTCTCCCCCTGTATTGTTTAGACAATTTAGCATCATCTGCATTATAGAAAGTATACTTTAGATATTTATTTAACTTACGCGCGAATAAGAGGAAATATTAAAGATTATTAATTAATTAAAAATAAACGTATAGACAACGTTAATTCTTGACAAAACAGGACTTCAAAATTATTCATATAGTTTCAGTCATAGATGAAATAATAATAATAGGTTATTACAATTAATTATCCAAGGACAAGTGGATGGAAAAAGAAGTCGAGGAAGACGAAAAACATGCTGGTTGGATAACATCAAGGAATGGACGAACACATGGTCAATACAAAAACTAACATAGGGCTCTATTAGCGACTACTGGTTGCAATCGTTTTATAAATTTTATACTTATTCACGCGGAAATAAATTTTTAATATATTTCGGTTTAATATTACATTTTTTTATCTCGGGATCGATAATCTAACTTCATCATTTTTAGTTTTTTCCGATTACTGTTTCAAATGGGTTTTTTGTATTTGCATTAGACTTTATCGACTTTGACATTATTAATGTTACTTAAGGATGTAGTGTGAAACGAAAAAAAAAATTGTGTATATGTTTGGAATGGGCAGAGGGGTGTAATTGCAACCGCTAATTTTTTTAACCACGAGCCGCCACTGAGAAAAAAATGATTAAAAAATAAAAAACATTATATAATTTTTAAAACTATTTTCACGGTCGATATTCATAATTAGATACAATAATTTCGGAATAACCGCGTACAAAAAAGAAAAAAAAAGATTTATTAATAAAAGTAAAACGATATATTAACAAATCCGAGTTTACGTTTCAAGCAACATGACGTGCCCATCATCAGAACTAAATTAACAAGCTACTTCTTTAACTATATATAGAAAACTACACTACATCTGATTTGTTCAATGACAAATCACCGTTCACCAGGCCGGATCAAGTCGGAAGCCATCCTCTCTGTTAAAGTTCTTGAATTTTTCAATCTGTAAGGCTTCCCTAACAATTCTTTCACCTAACCTATCTACTTTAGCAAAAACTGTTCTTTCTTCAAACCTTATTACATACCCTGTAACCGTTTGATGTTCCGCCACAGCCGACTTTTCGACACACCCATACTTGCAGTCCGCTACATGTTCCTTAATTCTTACAGCAACAGCTCTGCCTGTTTGTCCAACATAGCTAAGACCACAAGAGCATGGCATTCTGTACACACCCGCTAGTTCCCTCTCTGGTATAACATTCTTTACATTTTTCAGCATATTACACAATTATATTATTCCTGTACAATATTCTACACAAACGATCATGCCCTTCACAAATGGGAGGCGTATCGTAGCTAATATTTTTTTTGTCTAAACTAGAATTTTTTACGTTCAACTTTCTTCCACTAAATTTTTTAACCAGATTGTGTGCTTCCTTCTTACCATACCCATTTCAAACCATCACTTGCTCTATTCTGTTCAATTCATTTACTAAATTTCCCTCGCTGAATAATCTTTTTGCCCTGGTAATTAATGTTTTAAAAACTCCTAACTTTTGTCTCGGGTGATGGTGTGAAAAAAAAAACATTTTTTTTTTACTAACCGTTTTATCTGCATTCGATCTGTTCATTTGATAATAAAAATCATTGTTATCTATATTAACATTTTTTGTTTGTATATTCATCGGACTATATGAAGTTATACGAATCAGAGTGTCCATGGACGAAATTTCAGTTTATTTTGAATGTATTGCAGATATTAAGCGTACAAGAAATATATTTTGAATTGAGATAATTTTAATCGAAGCGTAATTTACATTAAAGAGATATTAAACATATACAAATGTCGAATTACGGATTTGAATATTATAGAACCAGGTATAAATAAAAATATCAACACCGTGAACTTCTTGTGAGATTTAAAAGAGAGAAGATGCATCGAAATTAGCAAATCACAACATATTCAACTTGGAAAAAACGTACGTATTTAGATAATTATTTTTTTTTTTTTAAATAAAAGATTAAAGGAAGTATAACATAGTAAAGAATGGACTATTCGAAAAATTTCAAGAAATCGCTGTCATTAGGGGCGATGTTAAATAATTGTGGAAGTATGGAGTAGAAAATTTTCAAAAGTGGCGGAAGAAAAAACTACTAACCTCAGGAAGTTGATAAAATGCGTAGAATAAGAAATTTCTATAAGGGAATTGGAACATTAATAGATAAAAGTTGAAATACTATCTTAATCGCGCGTCTTGGAAGGTAGTTATTCAATTATGTTTATAAAATGAATACAAATGTAAATAAAAAAACGAACTGTTGTTCCCACGATAACGCAGGAAGTAAATCTTGTTTGTTATTATGGTTGTTCAAAAGAAACGTCAATATAACAGAAGTTGCTTTCTCGTAGTGCGGATTCTTCGATGTGGAATCACTCGTTGGCATAAATCCACCCACTGCGATAGACGGATTAATCGGTCCGCCGTATTTCCCCAAACAATTCTGGCTGTAACTATTCCTATAAATTAAAATATTTAACGGTAATTTTCATTGGCTGGTTATACGAACGCAATTAAATACACATAGAAAATCCGAATAATTTATTTTCAAAATACTTCTTAATCATTAAATGAATAGGAAGTTTACATAAATTCGTAAAATTATGAAAAAGATGAATTATTTTCATTTGTCACTTTTCGTTTTAAAATTAAGTATAATTAATAATCGTTCTATCCATCCTAATTAACGCTTTAATTTCTAATCATAATTCGAACTTAAAAATTAAAAATTTAATTTTTAAAAAACATCGAACAAACTGCTGTAAAAGTTGATAAGTAAATTAATTATGAATTACAGAAACAATTAATTTAATAATTTACATTATTACGTTGTAAAATTCATGAAGATTACAAATTACATATAAATATACCTTTTATTATAAAAATAACCGGATGACGAAAATTACTCATTAATGAATACATACAATACCAAAAAATGCGATATAAACGAATTACGATGCATGTTATGAAAAATTAACTAAACGGTTTCAACAATTCTTTTAAGTTTACTTATTTCGCCTTATACTTTTACACATTGCTAAAGTCCAGTTTTGTAAATTTAAAATTTGGAAGTAACTTTTACACTATTCATCGAAAAAAAGGATATTACAAATTTGTAACGGCTATCAATGATTTCTACATATATTTTCATTTTACTGTTCTTTTTCTGAACAAACCGATAGGTTATAATTGAATTTGCTAACAGTGATATACAAGGTGTGTAAATAAAGTAATGAGACTGATTTTTTTTTTTAATTTTTTATTCAAATACAGTTACAATTTAACATTGTCACCTTCAAAATAATTACCTTGGAATCCACGCATGCCTATAGACAGTCCTTCCAATATTCACAGCATTGTCGGGATACTGGAATAGCCTTCAGTTCGTCGGTTACAACCATTTAGTGTTTCAAAATGAATTCCCTCGAGGTGATTTTTCAATCTTGGGAGGAGAAAAAAGTCGCAAAGACTCAAGTGTGGTGAACAAGGAAGCTGAGAACCCACCGGAATATTTTTCTAGACCGAAGTAAAACTACTGAACTTGGTTTCGTCAGAACGAGCTCAAGTCTACGTTAAAATGTGCCGAACGAGGTTACACAACTCGCTGTTTATGCATTAATAGAATCAACCGAAGAAAAAACATTTATTAATCGACAACGTTCTGAAATTCGGGTATCTGTGTAGAAAAGGAAGAACATACCCCCTTTTTTTTGCAGTCATTTTACTCGTCATGCTATAACTCTGAAGATCGAAGGTTTCTTTTTCCAGTCCGAGACGTGATTCAATTTATTTGATATTTTAAATTAAAATAAAGTAAATGCATCGTCTTGACAGTATTCATATAGTTCAAATTAAAGCAAATAGTTATCTTATTGATTATGATGATGGAAAATGACGCAATACACAACAGATGACGATTCAAATCAGTTCGTGATCATAATTTTAGAAATGATTTTTTGAACTAGTTCCTATCAGTAAGCGTATATCTGATTAATTGTTTACTTCTATTGGCGCGTTGTATATAAGAAATTAACCCTAAAATAACTGAGCGAGCTAAAGGCTTATACACATAGGCATTCACACAGTGTAGTGGGGCTCCTCCATTCTTTCCCGCACGCTGTACTCATATACGTGTATATTCAGTTTACATACATACGTACAAACACGTCGAGAAATTATGAAATAATATTTTTTGCGTGTTCGTACTTTCTCCTACGCATGCGCGTACGGCAATCCGTTATTTCGTTCAAATCTCCGCTGCACGAAGGATCTATGTGCGACGTAAATTTGAAAATGAAAACATTTGAGTCATCACCACGTTAAGTTAAGAATAACGGACAATGCGTTCATTTCCTTTGTGAAATTTGTACGAAATCGTGAGTTTATTAAATGACTTTTTGCGAAAACGTCTTTAAGTCTCACTTTTTCCCTGCGCCCCGAGGTACAGTATTTTTTCAATTCATGGTTTTTCTATGCGAACTAAATTGCCTATTTTCATAACGGACTATTGCTCTAAATTCTAAAAGTACTTACATAAACACATTAAAAATTATCTAGGGATACGTAATAAAAATGGACATTGTACCCAAAACGTTGGTTTATATTATTTACCTCTTAGTTATTCTATACCACACATGGAATACCTCTACATCTCAAAAACTGAAGCGAAGTACCAATCGTGAGAAAGTTAACTGTATTTTACTTAAGTCTTCAACTAAATTTATAATTTGCGTCAAAAATTTATAATGTAAGACTGTACGGTGTTAATATATTCGTAATTTTACTATAAATAGCTTGTTGATAACGTTTATTATACAACGTATCATTTTAAAATTTATTAATACTTTTATCTACAATACTAATTTATTGCCAAACTTACTGAGAACAGGCCATAAAATGATCCAAATAGTTTACGGTATAATTTTTATCATCGAATCTGGTGTGATTAAATATTCTCAGATCATTCTGATAATAACCCCAAATACTTTGAACTAAACATTTACTCGGTTTATTCGGCCGTGTATTAAATGGCATCAACGGAGAAAAACATAAATGTTGTAATTTATTTTCAGATTCTCCGAGCTGTGTGTACATTAACATACAACATACAATTAATTGTGTCGGATAAAATCATCAATTATACTTTACGTGCATCTAATTTCTTAATTATTAATACACGGGACGTGTTATATAGGAATAGAATTAGTGATTAAAGTACATTGCATAACATAATAAATTTAAGATCAACCTATTGACTGAGATGCGTAGCGTTGAATTAATCGTTCTGGATAAAGTTTTATTTTAATTTTAATATATACGCAAAACGTGTTGTTAAGGAATGAAATTTATCGTTAAAAAAAATGCTAAATACATAATAAATTTGAAGAGTAAATCATTTCCTATTCATTTATATTTTTTAAATTATCGTCGTTTAATTTGCGATGTACGACAAAAGTAAATAAAAATATCGATGTTAATAAAAAGTGAATTACTTTTTACCGCATTTTTTTTTCAAAATTGTTCGCATATCGTGCAATATGCTTATTACACGATTAAAAATATTTTTAAATATTTAACCAACAAAACTTGACTATTCAAAGTGCAATATTATATTTAAATATGATGTGCATTAAATTACATTTTTAAAAGTTCCATATTTTCATTACATATATACAGGAAATTGTAGAAACGTGAAATATTGAATATCTTCTCAAATAAGATATAATTAAAATTTTAATAGTATTAAGATGTTCAAATTATGCAATGTAAACACTTTCAATAGGATAAGCAATAAACTTAATAAGTTAATAAAGGAGATTAAAAGTTAAACATTTAAATCTTATCTAGAGGAGCTTAGTCCATTCGCGGATAGGGACTATTCGCTGTGGAAAGCCACACGAAGAATGAAGCAGCCATGCGTCAGAGTTCCCCCTCTCTTAGATCAAAGAGGGAGCTGGGTCAGGCGCAATTGTGACAAAGCAGAGTTGTTTGCTCAACATTTGTCAAATACGTTTCAACCGCATGACATTACATCGGATATGAGTCCTACAATGTCGTATAAAAATAATGTGGACTTTGTTTATATTACCCCTTTGGAAATTGCAAAAGAAATTCTGAAGATTAACGCAAAAAAAGCTGCAGGTAACGACGAAATTTCTCCGGCATTGTTAAAAGAATTATCACGTAAAGCAGTGGTACTGTTGACGTACATATTCAACGCGTGTTTACGTCTTGAATATTTTCCGAACTGTTTCAAAATAGCTAACATTATTATGTTGCAAAAAGAAAAACCAGCGGAAGAAGTTACTTCATACCGCCCAATTTCACTTCTCCCGGTGTTATCGAAACTGTTCGAAAAGTTATTATTAAAGAGACTAAAGACTTTTGTTGATCTCCCTGATCATCAATTTGGCTTTAGAAACCAACATTCGACTATAGACCAAGTTCACAGGGTTACATCTATAATCGAAAAAGCGTTCGAAGAAAGAAAGTATTGTTCCACAGTCTTTCTAGATATATCGCAAGCGTTCGATCGTGTTTGGCACGAAGGGCTAATATTCAAAATGAGTAACATTCTTCCAGGGAACTTTTGTAGACTTCTGGAATCGTATTTGGCTAATCGCCAGTTTCGGGTGTCACACGAAGATGCTGAGTCAAAATTCTACCGTATACAAGCTGGAGTTCCACAAGGCAGCGTTCTTGGACCTATCTTGTACCTCTTGTATACGCTAGATTTGCCTACAGATGACGAAACAACAACTGCGACTTTTGCTGATGACACCGCCATACTTTCGGTTAGCGACAGTCAAGCTGAAGCCGCAGCAAAACTTCAACGCGCGCTCAACCGAGTTAGAAACTGGACAGTTACATGGAAGATCAAGCTGAATGAAGCTAAATCTGTCCATGTCGTTTACTCTTATCGCAAAGTCGATGCGCAGCATAAGGTTTATCTGGGTGATCGAGTTGTCCCACAAGCAGAGTCAGCTCGATACCTTGGTATACACTTGGATAAGCGCCTTACGTGGGAAATCCACATCCGATCCAAAAACAAACAGATTAAGGCTAGAACGCGTCAACTGTACTGGCTTATCGGTCGGAATTCTACGTTGGACGTATCGTGTAAGCGTTTACTGTACCAACAAATAATAAAACCGATTTGGATGTATGGCATTCAGCTATGGGGATGTGCTAAGGCTGCAAATCGTGACAAGATTCAGACGAGACAAAATGTCATCCTGCGTATGATAGTCGACGCATATCGATTTTCGCGTAACGATGATATACACCGCGATCTTCAGATCATGTTCGTTAACGATGTAATCAAGGAGTGCGCTAAGCAGCACGAGAAACGGCTTTCCCATCATGTCAACGTGGAAGCAGTGAAACTATTAGACATTAGACGCCTTAAGCGTAATAAACCGCAAGACCTAGTCTTGTAGGCGATAAACTTTTTTATGGAAGCTTTAGCCAGTGGCTAACGGCTTCACACTCGTTTGTATCACGTAATAAGATATGTTCTGTGTTATGTGATAAGCTTTATAATATAGTTACTTATTTAACGTTAAGTTAAGATTGTAACAGGTAAATTTAAAAAAAAAAAAAAAAAAAAAAATTATGCAATGTTGAATGTTAAAAAGCGAAGAAAATACGTCATCCTAAAAATTATTCAATAATCAGCTCGCTCGTAAGGTCTTATAAACCATGTACACATCACGAATATATATTGTAAGTAAATAAATTATCGGTAACACTTACATTCATAATTTTATCTTGTAACAGTTTTACTTGCAGCAAAAAACTTACATTGAACACGGGTCCAAATTCTATCACTCCTTTTGAAGAATTATATAAAATCTATAATATATAAAATCATTAAATATTAACATTACAAAAACAATCCTAGTTTATTTAAATTATTTAACAATTTACTATAAATTTTATGCTTCATGAAACGTGTAGAATATCTTATTAAAATCAGTAAATTATATAACTAGTACGAAAAAATCATTAAACAAGTATATAGATAAATTATTAATATAATCCATCGTTAAATACTCACATTACTAAGACCAACGGGTTTAACGATAATTTGTTGTACTCGGTAGAACGGTCCAAAATGCTGATTGTAATACTCTCGTTCAGTTCTGCAATGACCAGTTTTGGAAGAAAACATTTCGATAGGATCCGTCATTAACTCTATATCATACAAACCACCGGCAAATCCCATCGCAATTAGAAAGGAAATTAAAATGACGGTATAAGGATTTCTTCCGTAGACTGAACGAATTTATATATGAAACATAAAATATTATTATCCGACAAATAGAATAAATTTATTTTATTACGTTGACGAACTATTGTATAAAATACTTGTCCTCGTCTCACTTTGAGGAGTATGCGATCCACTCCAGTGGCCGCTTTAGAAACTGAATGTAAAATTCCCCCACTCTCCATTCGACGAGAATTCTGAGGTGATAATTTAGTGCTTTCCAAGATTCACACATATCCAACAACTTCTTTCAGTTATCGCAAAAATGAAGATTTACTTTTATAAAACGTCCTCTTCTTTGTACAAGTGCCAAACGTTTATTTAACTATAAAGATAGAATAATTCCCCATTTTCCGTCGATTTATTTTCAATTACCATTCGAAATTAAGTATTTACTCACATCTATAGGCTTCGATATCTTTAATGACCGCACACAAATCAGTCATTTTGATATGGTTCTTCAGTTTTAGCCTATAGTATAAATATTTGATAATACATATCTATTTCTTACAACCTTGGGTGGAATTACTAATGCTCTCTCTCTCACACACACACATATATATATACATATAAACTAAGGTTCGTTAATAATAATGTAAAAACAAATTTATACATATATAATATACTGATGGCTCTAAATCTCTCAATGGAGGTGGTTCCCCGTTTATAATTCCTTCCTCAAACGTTACAAAAGCCATTAAACTACCTAAGCTTTCTTCAATATTTACAGCTGAGTGTCTTACTATTGTCAGGGCGCTTCGCTATCTCAAAGCTATTTTAAATTCCTCATTTAATAGCCGCTGTTTTCCATCAATCTACGATATTCTAAGAAATATTTATGATCTACTTCTGAAACGTGTTGATGCCAAATTTGTCTGGATTCCCAGACACTACTCAGTTATCCAATGAAATTATACCGCAGACAACTTCGCTAGAAGCGCTCTCAAAAATGGCCCATTCTACTTAAATACACCAGTTAGCGACATTTTATCTGAGATTAAGTTTTCGTAAAAGGAATTTTGGAACCGCGCTTGGAGTTATCGCTATTCAGCCAAACAATTCAGGAATATTCAACCTTCGATTCTAGTAATTCCTTGGTCTTCAATCTTTCTAGCAACATAGAAAAGATGATTTCATTTATTCGTATTGTATGTCGCCTAAGACTTAACATCAACAACATTCCATAAGTTCTATTCATACAAATTAGCCCTTCACCATTCTGTACTCTTCCTTGCGATGGAGACCAGATCGCCGATGAAAACCGCTTATTTTTCAGTTGCAATTATTATAGAATGTATTAAACACAATCCCTGTCACGTATTACAATCAAAAAGAAATCACTCTCCCAACTAACCTCAAATACTTGTTCAGCTCAAAGAACAATAACGTATACATGATCATATTCAATTACATATTAGCCTATAGTATAAATATTTGATAATACATATCTATTTCTTACAACCTTGGGTGGAATTACTAATGCTCTCTCTCTCTCACACACACACATATATATATATACATATAAACTAAGGTTCGTTAATAATAATGTAAAAACAAATTTATACATATATAAATTATTGAATTTCTTTTTGGTTATAAATATTTCCTAGATTATTTACATACCATGCTTAACACTTCGATGTTTCTATTCCTAACAAAAAAAAAACGGAAAATATTAAACTCCTAATAATTTACTAATAATTATAAAAATGTATGTTCACATCCAAGAATAAATGAGATAACGGTAATAATAGAAGAAAATATTTATAAAATTTTAGAGAGGATCTGCGTACAAGAGGTTAGAATCATCCTTAGAATATATCCCCCCATATATATATATATATATATATATATATATATATATATATATATATATATATATAAGGGCTTTCATTTTTCAGTTATAGTAATCCAGTTATCATATGCAATTATTACCACACACGAATAAATTAAAACAACTTACATTCTCCTAAATTTCTAAAGCATGATGTTAAAAATATCGTTTCATTTTCGGAATATTTTGTATTATTTTCATGATTAACGTGATGATCGAAAATCTGCAAATTATCATGATCACGTTCTTTCGTATCTCCTAAATCTTCGTTTTCATCTACTTTTAAACATATCAAAACAAAATTTAACATAACATTAAATTCCCACAGAAGTTTAGGAAGCATAAGACTTCGTAACAGCATTTCATAATAAGTTACGTATTCACTATACATTTAATTGGAATTTTCAAAAAGAAATTAATCTGTCTGATTTACACTAATATTTTTGTTCCTATCTGGAAATGTGGTCTCTAGGTATACGGTTCGACGTTCAAAACCAACCTAAATAAGATACAATCGTTTCAATTGAAGGTTCTAAGGATTATGACAAATGCACCATTTTATGTTCGTAACGATATCATTCATCATGACGTCGGAATACCAACCGTTGCAACAAATCACAAACGACGATACAGGAAAATGCATATGCCACTCAGTGAAAACCCAAATCCGCTAATATCAAACGAATGTCGACAACACATCTTCCAGATAACCCTGTCAGACGTCTTAAAAAATGTGAATGTCAGGATGCACTTACGTCATCATAAAATGGAGGAAGAAAAAATATAAATCGCCAAAACAAAACAGCATTATCCATTGGAACATGTTATTTATCTGATATTATTTTTTTTTTCTCGCAGTTGTGTCTATAATCTTCATATAGATTAGTACAAAAAAAAATTGTTGAAAAATATATTATATCTTACCGGCACGGATACTTTGTCGTGTAGAATCGTAACACAATATACACAGAACAACTGGACCTATAACTAAAAATATAATAAGATAAACGACGAATGTAACATGGTCTGTTTTGAGGACAGTATCATGATGGTGATTAATCAAAACCGGACAACTTTTTTCACAGTCTAGACAACTACATTTTGGTGTAACAGCCTAAACAAAATAAAGTAAAAAGGGGAATAAAGTAAATTAATATATGTTTTCGGAAATTGAAAAAAAAATCATAACAAACGATTTATGACTATGAGAAGACGTTCGTCTTTGCTCATAATTATAAATTTTGAATATTATAATTATTTAATTTCAAATGACGACAATAATAAATACTTACATTAAGCGATTTGTGACAAGGTACTGCTGTTAAATTTAAAGGTATATATTTATCCTGCGCTATTGTACTGTTCGACCATACATAGTTAATATCAAACGGCACGTAAGGATTTATTTTGCTAAAGCCCAAGTATTCGAACCATCTGTTAATGAAAAAAATTATTATGAATAATGAAGAAATATAATTCGTTAAAAAATATCACAAATTAATTTCTTCGAGACTAATAAAGTTGTTACAACGCCAGTCAGTATTATTCTGTTTTTAAAATTACAAGACCCCGATCGTTAAAAATAAAACTTAAAACAAAAAACAAAAACATTTATTTTTAAAAATATATACCGAGATTCGATATTTGTTCGGTAAACTTTATTAAACTGTCGTCAATGTCACCATAATTAACAATTACGGATCAAATCGAATGAAAATATATAGTTGTAGCCTGGAACTTTATCGGATTTTTATCGATTGTCATATCTATTAATTTATTCAACGTATTCCAGTAACTACAGCTTAAGTGATTTTGCTTTTGATCTTCCGTTTGTCTTTATATTATATAAGCGAAATCTCTTCCTTTCTTCAGTATAAGCCAGTTCAATGACCTTTCAAATAAAAAATTAAAATAACTGTTTTAGACAATCTTTTATATTCGTATAACGCTGTCGACTGGCATTAACAGATTGCGGCCATATCACGTCGAATTTAAAAGACAATAACATTTCAGTCTAGTAGTTTCTTACAAAATCGGTTATGAGCTCGCATGTCTTGAGGCGCGACATTATTTCTTTTTAGTATTTATCCGTGATTCCAATAACTCAATTAAAATAAATTTATTGAATAATCTTGAAAAATTATTTTAAATACTTCAGGTGTAATATATATATATATATATATATATATATATATATATATATATATATATATATATATATATACCTCCAAAGCCATCAGCTTACATTTGTACTCAAACATTATTCGTCGATAACGGAATTTTTAATATAACTGGTTATTTTCTTTTTTGCCACAACAGCCGATCGTGGACATAATTAGCATTTCTCACTTCTAAAATACATAAAATAGATAGTGTATCTTCTCCCACTGGATACGAGACGGGACAACCAATAAATAAACGGATTGTTAACTGTTAAGAGTAATTAAAATTAAACAAATAACAACATATTTTCCATAAAAGCAAGGCCGATCTCGTAATATTCGCTCATTTATATTGTTCTACGTTCAGTTTTGTCGTAGCCACTTATCTTTTGGATACTTGAAAGCATATAATATGCTGCCTCACTACCCGTGAGCTAGGTAATGATCGACGCATACGTTACATCGTTAGACGCAGAGCATTTATCCTAGCGGATGATGTGTACTAGGTATGGAATCATCATAAGTAGGAAGTGCGTCCCGGCATCATCTTCTAGGATTTCCCGTGTATCTGGACATTCGAAGTATATTCAGATTATCGTTTAAGCGAAGATTGTCGACAAATCGTTGATATTGTTGAACGTGCACCTCTTTAACAAACGGAATATCAAGATCCTTGTGAAGTGTGTGGTTCGAGACATATCGAGGAGCCGCGACCACCGTGCGAAGAATTTTTGATTGCTTTGTTTGTATTAGTGCTAGATTGCTTGTTAAAAAAGCATAAAATGTGTTGCTCCACTATATTCCTTCTATGGCGTTTTAAGAACTAGGGGTTACTGTAAGAATTTATTAGAAATGAGAGAAAAGAAAATAAATAAATAAAATAAATAAATAAGTTTTAAAAATAATAAAGGTTAGCGGAGGTAATAGGCTCGTGTGCGATGTATTAGTATATATATATCGATATTATCACGTCATTTAGTTACAAGCAGAACTTACGTCGAAATTAATACCCGATTAACGGAGGAATTTTGGGAAGCAAGTCGCACGTGGAGCCAGCAACCGATAATCGCGTAATTATAGATAGATATATGTATGTATGTGTAAGTAGACACGTGCCAAATAAGCGAAGATAGTTAATATTAAAATCGGTATCGAGAGAAGAAGTTGTCCTTCGTCGGAGAAAGCTGTTGATCGATCGAACTGCTCGTCCGCAACGAGAACGAATAAAATACCAGCGAAAATAATTGTTGTTTTTTTTTTTAAGAAAAAATAATCATAATACTTTCGTACGTGCTCTGATAAAACAAGAGCAATGAATAAATTTAGAAATAATAAAATAAATATTTTACTACGGAAATAAAAAAGAGCGGAATATCGGACACATCATCACCATCCGGAAGGAACTATCGATCTCGCCTATATTTTTTTTATATGTGTAGATGAATTTTGTGTATTTTTGTGAATCTGTATCATATTGTAATGTAAATAATTATTTGTGAATTGTTTCTATGTAATGTGATGTAAAATTCGTACAATTATAATAATAATAATTAAAATAAAAATACTGAATTTGTAACTTATAATAGTTATTCGTAGCGAAACTGTTGGTTGTTGGCTCTTCGCCAACGGACTTAGTTTCCTGTGGTTGTTAGCTAAATTGTGACCGAAAAACCGTCCAATTCTGATAAAAACTTCTGTTAATAAACGTATAGGTGTGCCGATGTCCTTTAATACAGATTCATTGGTTCTCTTGGCCGTCCATGGAACACGTAACATTCGTCTACAACACCACATCTCGAAAGATTCAATGCGTTTGCGTTCAACTCGGTGTATTGTCCATGTTTCAGCACCGTATAAGAATATTGAGAATATTAATAATTTTAACTTTTTTAGTTACTGTTCGATCCCGCCAAATTTTTACTAGGCGTCCCATCGCACTATTAGTTATTTGTATAAGATGTCGCAATTCCAAATTACATCCTCCAGTATTTTCGTTAATCGAACCAAGGTATGTAAACTTATTAACCACATCTATTCCATCAATATGTTTTATATTAGGTAAGTTATTTTTGGAACGGTTAATTAACATTATTTTGGTCTTCTTTCTGTTAATTAACAATCCACGATCTTTACTATTTTGCTCCAGTCTTCGTAATAAGTGTGTTATATTTCCGATACTTGTGGCCACCAGGATGGTGTCATCAGCGTAGCGGAGATTTGTTATGTTATAACCACCGATAGAAAATCCATCATTCCATTCTATTGTATGTTTTCCATCATTTCTTACTAATATTTGCCGCATTATATATTCCGTATATATATAAAAAAAAAAAGCGGCGAGAGTATGCATCCTTGTCTAACGCCTTTCTCCACCTTGAAATGGTCTGAATATACAGATTTTTCCGTTCTAACTGTGGCTGTATTATTAGCATATAGTCCCTTTATTAATGTGACTAAATGGTTTGGAACTCCCATTTCCGTGAAAATCAACCATAATCTGTTCCATTGGACATAATCGAAGCCTTTATGATAGTCAACAAAACACAAAACAACTTCTTTATTATATTATCTTGCTTTCTCTATAAGCTGCCGCACGTTGAGGATTTGTTGTCTCGTACCTCTGCCCTTCATGAAACCAGCCTTTCTTGCGGAATTTAAAACATATAAATAAAATAATATAAAATAAAGTAAATAAGTTATAAAATATTTAGCACAGTATAACTGTGTGCTGGCGACCGCGGCATTTCGTATCTAACTCACTCTGGTACATTACCAGAAGAAGAGAGAAAAGAGTACAGTAAATAGTTCATTACGTCATAACTAGTAACACACGACGGGATTAGCCCTATCGATTCACCGTAAATCCCATACGCTATACTTCATATAGTTACAGTAGATCGTGTTTGACACGAAGATTTTTATATAAAATCTGTAAAATGTCCCCACCGACGAAATATATCATTTATTAAGATGTTATGCAGGTAATAGATAATTTCGAATGAAAACAAGTTCCGTCATGTCTAACGAACAATTAGGAATTAAACGTCCGTTTGTATAAAATTGCCATACTGAAGTTTACCTTGCAATTAATATTTACGAAATGCACACTAGCCAATGATAAACATTCTGGTACAAAATGTATTCAATCATGTATTACTACTTCGGAAATTAATTATTAAAATAGAAAATAAAATTAAAATCAACGCACGTCATATTCACAAATAAATGCGTAACGTGTCGCCGCCGGTTAGTTATAATAAAACAAATAATAACATATCTTAGATTAACGACTTACATGTTAATATTTTCCACATCACTGGTTTTTATTTTTTACCAGTTGATTGTCTGAAGGAATTTCTAGACATTCTTCTAGGTACAGGCACTGTGTCTTGATAACGGCGTAATAATGCTTTACTTTTGGAGTAATGAAAATTCATTTCTTATTATAATATGTAACTAGACTAGTTTTTCCATATATATTCAAATTTACAAACTCTCCAAATTTGGTCCACGCAGTGTGTGCTGTATTTTCTTATATACCTTTTTTGTCGTTTTTTTTTTTTATAATAGCGCTTACTAATTCAAAATTTTAACAGTAATTCAATCTGAGAGAACAAATTCCTTAGTAATCATTAATACGAAGTTCTTTATTTATTTTCTTAAATTTAGAACCGTGACTTTATACGACTAACCACACTATTACTTCGAAGAGCAAAATGTTCAGACTTAAACGACTGATAAAGATATTAATCGGCGATAATAAAATAATGACAAGAGTATAAAACGTGAAACACGTGATTGGTATAATACATCGGCAACAAATTAATAAGTTGTCATTATGCGTGTATTTTTGAGTATAAACAGCAATTTACTATACACATAAATTCATATCTAATTTTTTAATTTACTTTTTTGCACGATTAGACAGCACTGCAATCTGTTCCAATCGACGTTTAGTGCTCGTTTTCAATATTTATTTAAAATGTGATCGATTGTTCTTTCTCACCACAACCTCGCATATTACGTTATCGCTGATTTCGCATTTATTTAGAATTTTTCCACATCGTCTTTATTCCGTCACGTATCATTAAATTTAGCGCACAAATTTCTGAAAGATGATTCGGTTCATGGATCTGAAATAAGCTCACGTTTATCCAGTTAATTACGCATATATAAAACTTGTATACTCGGTGGTTGATAATAAAAATAACTCGTTTAGAAATAGCAACTTATAAACGCGACCATGTTCCCCAAAAACAAAGTCCGATTAATGTTTCACGCTGAACTATTTAATCATATACAGATCTATTCCACTCCCTCATTATAATATTTTTTTCAACAACAGCACTTAATAGGTCATTACTAAGATACAATCTTAGCCGTTTGACTAAGTAATTATCATCAACTTACATGATTACTTAGTAGCGAACTTAAGCGCTAAGTACAAAAAAGCGAATGTGGAGTACGTATCCCATTGATTACGCATCCGTTATACATAAATTTACATATTTACAAGACTAAATCTACGGGGTGGTCTGAACTATTTAATCATATACAGATCTATTCCACTCCCTCATTATAATATTTTTTTCAACAACACTTAATAGGTACTAAGATACAATCTTAGCCGTTTGACTAAGTAATTATCATCAACTTACATGATTACTTAGTAGCGAACTTAAGCGCTAAGTACAAAAAAGCGAGTGTGGAGTACGTATCCCATTGATTACGCATCCGTTATACATAAATTTACATATTTACAAGACTAAATCTTCGGGGTGGCGACGAACGAGTTGTCTAATTCCATGATCGAGGTTAAGCAATTGTCTTGCTTCTACATTGACATGGTTGTGTAGATGCTGCTTGTGCAATTTAGATGATATCATTAATGAACATTATACTGAGATCAGAATGAATGTCATCATTACGTGAGCAATATTTGCGTACGAAACTCTTTATAATATATCCTATTCGTTTAATGTAAACCGTTATGAAATAAAACAAGGTGTTCAAATAAAACGAAAAAATTATTTCGCACTTTTACAGTTATTAATAAAATTATAATGATAAATACATATTCAATTATAACATCTTACACACCGTTCTAGAGTGCATCTACTGGCTCCCCAACTACCGCAGATCATGTCCAAAGCTAATGTATTCGCAGACGGAACAAAAACGTCCTTACACGAGTCGTACATAAGTTCTCCGTAATCTTTCATGATGTAAAAATCGACGCTCGTTATAAATGTTCCTATATAATCATAATAAATTATATATATATACACACATTATATATATATATATATATATATATATAAAAGCATGTAACACATGAATATTTCTGATCTTTTGATAATTTTCAGACCTACTGAATATTCCCAACATAAGTAATTATTTCTATTCTCTATTCGTCTTTAGCAATAACCTGTCAATATAACAATTCGTAAAATTTTAATTCGTAAAGGAATTTACACGCACGGTAATGTTGTTACCGGAACAACCAACTAATTTCAACGGAAAATTCAGAAAGTGTGCCTTATTAAATATTTCAAATCCAGTAATATCCAGAGTAACTTATGGTCAATATCTATATTATAACAGTACTTGAATAAACACCGTAGTTATAATTTTCATTTCTTACCGTCATGAATATTACTTAAAATTATTGTAATATATAATAATTAAGGTCTAAGTTTATTGGTGTGAAATATTAAACTGGACATACAATTTGAAATCACTAAGACTACAATACAATATATATTTATCTCCCCCCCCCGCGGGGATACTTCATACCTTCTGGGAACTGCAGCTCTAACCGGTAAGGGGCACGTCCACAAGTGGCAGATAGTGGAACGGCATATGTAAGTTAGCTGCGAATAAGACATTAGTCAAATAAGCAATCGCGGACCAAGAGCGGCTACTGGTGGAAAACCTCAGTCCGGTGATTCCAGCAGTGACAGGGTAAGAGACACGAGGATGATGCAGATGGTCAGCTTGAGGAACTAGCCACAAAAGTCTGAACAAATCTTATGACTGTCTCCCCTTCGGCGGATTTAGGTTGCCGTAAAAACCATACACTGTTACCTCCTCAGTAACATACTGCTGCCTTGCTGTTCGGGTGTTTATCCAAAAGCTAAGGGACTAACCCCAACAGAAAATCAGGAAGTAGAATAACACAGCCTTACTACCTCTGCTCCTACAATAATTCTACTTATATTATATAAATTAGAATGGTTAAAAGTGATAAATAAACGAACAAATTAATAGATAATAATAATCATTACAATAATATTGAAACAGAAGAATATATACAGCTATATGATAAATAACCTGGCATTAGGGATAAAATGCATTTTCCAATTTGTCTGGCCAGCACGGAAGATCAGGCTTTATTTTCCTCAATATGACAGTAAGAAAAAGGAAAGGCCGTAGCCATAATGGACAACCGGACATGACACCAGCTCCTTCACTGCTTAGTATAAATATAAACAGAAGGAGCAAACCTCCCAAATGTGACAAACCACATCCTGGATATGACCAAAATAAACCTAAAATTGACAAGGTAATATAGATAGGTAGAACTCTATCAACGGAAGATAAATTAATTGAATTTGAAGAAGAAATTGCTACCATCAAATAGAATATACTTGGATTGAGCGAGTTGAGAAGACCAGGAGAAAGTGTAACAAAATTGCGATCACAACATATACTGTATCACACGGGGCAGGATAAACATTGTTTAAATGGAGTAGGATTCCTTATAAACAATAGGTGGTCTGACAATGTAGAAACATATGTCGGAATATCGGATGGAGTTGCATACCTTGTGATGCAAATAAATAAGGAATAGAAGCTCAAACTTGTTCAAATATATGCACCAACAGAAACTCACGAAGAAGAAGAAGTAGAAAAACTATACGAAGAAATACAGGATAGTTTAAACCGAGACAAATGTCAGTATGTTATTATAGTCGGCGATTTTCATGCCAAAATTGGGACCCGTTCGGATAAAAAGAAGACAGCAATTGGAAAGTATGGTACAGGCATCAGAAATGAAAGGGGAGAAATGTTAGTCAGCTTTCTCGAAATGAATAAAGTCTACGCCCGAATACATTCTTTAAAAGGAAAGAAAAATGAAAATGTACATGGAGAATCCCTGATTACAAACATGAAACGAAATCGATTTCATAATTTCGAAGAAACTACATAATACGAGATATCACAATACTAAGCGCTGTAAACACAGGCAGTGACACAGATTGGTAAGAGCCAAACTAAAAATCAAATTAAAGCAAGCTAAATATAAATCGAAACAGATGCCAGTCAATGTAAACCCGAAAATATTGACTCAAAGTGTAAAAGAATACCGGAAAGATTTTCATCCTGCACTATTAAACAAACCAACAGCAACAATTGAAGATGAAGCGAGGTTTATAGCTGAAACAATGAAGAAGCGTGCAATTAAAGTAGCACCGAAAAGTAAAATATTAAATAACAAATTAAGCGCCGAAACTAAATTACTGTTAAAACAACGAACAATTTTAAAAATGGAAAGGGATAAAAATTTGATTCAGTGGACAGAATTAAATAAAACAATAAGAAAGAAAATAAGAAATGATATCAGGAATTTCAACACCCGTCTGGTACAGGAAACTATTGAAAAAATAAGGGTCCGAAATTATTCAGAAAGGCATTATTCTGCGGAAATAGAATACTAACAAAAGTAATAAGTGCTACTGGAAAAATTGTAACGAGCAAACACAAAATAATACAAGAAGTGGAAAACTATTTCACAGATAACGGTAATACAAAGATACAGCCATATACGGTCGTAAATACGAATAAAGAAATTGTAGATAAAAATATTGAAAAGATTTTTGAAATAATGAAAGATGAAATAAGGAATGTACTTCGAAAAATAAAAAACAACAAAGTTCCCGGAACAGATGGAAATAGTGGAGACACGATGATTACTACGGGTGGAAACAGAAGTAATCCTTATGCATAAAAAGGGAGATATGCGCAATCTGAGCAATTACAAGCCAATTAGTTTACTGTCATAAATGTGTTAATTATTTCCTCGATAATAACACAACAAATTGATTTCAATCAGCCAAAAAAACAGGCTGGCTTCAGATCATGATTTAATACGAACGAATATCTGCTGACAATTACAATGCTAATACAGAAATGTGAAGAGTACAATATAGATTTATACATGGCATTTAGGCGTTCGACACAGTGGAGATCTGGGCCGTACTGAATTCATTAAACCTAATTAGTATCAGTGACAAGTATATACAAATTATAAACAACATTTATGGGTCTGCTACAATGCAGATAAATTTATGGAATAAAACTAAAACGGTGGCGTAATGATACAGCAATGGTAGCTGGGAAAAATTGGTTGAGGAAAGCGCAGACAGAAGTGGGTGGAAGACGTTGGTGAAAGCCTTCATCCAGGAGTGGATAGAAAAAGGCTGATCGTGATATATATATGATCACCATTACAAATTATAGCAACAATTTTTTTTTTTAATAGATAACAATAGTTTCTTTTAATAATCAATAAAAATAAATTATTATAAGAACCCAATATAATTCAAAAAGTGTAAACTGCTGCCAAGCTACATACATTAAAGATTATTACTTTGTAGAATAATATACATTCCAGGTCTGGAATTGATTTCCTTTCGACAAAAAAGTGATTATTGCCTTGAACAATGTATGTCGATTAATCATCAGATGTTTAAAACTAACACTGGTTGGGAAACCGTACGAACACAACGGCACACCACCTGTTGTCAGAAGATAAATTGTAGTTAAAAAAAAAAAAAGGAGTAGAAAACAATGAAATCCGTCATGATAGTCATCATGCCTAGATAAATACAAAGATCGCTGTAGCTTTCTCAGAACAGGGGAAATTTTAAAAACGAAGATGAAAAATTCCGGATATGGAACACATGTACGAAAGATACATCAGAAAAATCTCTTCCAAAGATGGTATTCCAAACTACGATCTATATAGTTGATTAAAAATGAACATACAAGAGTACAAAACATGTCAATTTTTTAATTTCTCCTTCTTTCGTCATCGTAAAATAAAATAATTAAAATGACATTGAGAAATCAAAAACTTCGTACATGCACATTTTTAAATGTATTTAAAAAAATGGATATTGCATCACAATTCCATAATAAAAAGATAAGTGAAAATAAAGTTTTAAAAGACTGTTTTATTAATGCTTAAATCGAAGATATATTAACATGGTTCGAATAACAAATGCTCCATCTTTAACTTCGTCTAAGTTATACTAATGATTTAATATTAATAACAATAGTAATAATACAAATCTTAAATGAACATTCAATATTCCTTATAATTTAGTTAAAAGTATTGTATTTAAATAAGATTCTATTAATATTATTTCTTTTGAAATATAATATATTCCAAAGTCCGGAATCACGATTAACATAATGAAGTTTTTCGTGTCAGATACCAAACAAGATTAAGGTTATGTCAAAATCAGGTCTACGGTTTTTTTCTATTTTTGAAGTATGAAATCTCGCAACACATAGAATAATATACGAACGTTTCAATATGTAAATTTTGTATAGAATGACTAAAATTTATCTTAACATCGGTAAACGACGTCATTTAAATACGTGTAAAATGTAAAATACTAACCTTCGACGTTAGGGACAAAGCACAAAATCTGTAAAATTTATCTTGACATCGGTAAACAACGTCATTCAAACACGTGTAAAATGTAAAATACTAACCTTTGACGCAAGGAACAGATCACAAGAAATTCAGTAAAACTAAAATATTACAACAACGGCAAAAGAAAAGAGAAATTATGAACCATTTTATTTAAGGGATGGGAAAACTCTATACAATACATTATGTCGCTATCGCCGCATTATATAAAAATAACAAGTTTTCGTACGAAATTCAAAAAGGCGCTCAACGGGGAGTGCCATGAAGCCGGTTATAATTCAATATTTATATGTTGCTAGTAACTAACGAAATATAATATATATATTAAACTGTACAAAAGCATAAAGCTAGCGTGGCAATCCGAATAGAAACAGTGCTTCAATGGTACAAAGATATTTACCATAAAACCGATTTTTTCTGAATGACACACATCCTACCGCCGAAACCGTCGGGAAGAGGTAATATTGACTTGTATCAGAATTGGACATAGTCGATTAACGCATGCTTATATTTTTGAAAAGAACGCGCCGCCAACATGTACCGAGTGCTTATGTCAACTATCAATAAGACATCAATATTGACAGAGATACAGAGCGGAAAATATGTTTCAAAAGTGCTCCACTAGACACTATTTTAAATAATGATGATAATAATATTAATAATTTATTTACTTCCTTAAAACTAACCAAAATGTATAATGTGCTATAAACTTTGTATGTAATCTATGCCAAAGACGCAAATAACCGTGGAGTCCAGCGTCCTTAAATAAATATAATTTTTAAAAACGTTAAAAAACATATATATTAAGATAACCGCGAAATTTAAGTAAAACACCAAACAATTGAGTAACATCGATGATTACATAATTATTCGTTTATTAATTGCATTTTTTTAAATGTCGACATCGGCATTATATATGTATCACAAATGGACCAGAGAAGTAGTAAATATCACAGTTTTATATACGTGTACATTTTCATTTCCTCTATTAACCAAAAGATAGGTAACAGAAATTAAACACAATTATAATATTAACTTCAATCGAGGTACGTATGGTAACTAGGTATGCAATTCTAGCAAGATTCAGTTTAATCATTAGGATTGTGATTCAATAAAGGTTATGCACCAATCTACGAATTTGGAAAGTAAAGATGAAGATATATATTTTTAGCACATCAACTGTTACAAAAATTTGATGACGTTGGCAAAACCTATGGTCTAAATATAAATACAAGGAAAACTAAGTGGATGTTGATTAGTAAACAACAAATTAATAGCGCTGTAATAATGGTAAATAATGAAATTATTGAAAAAGTGAATAGATTTAAATATCTGGGTTGTTATGTCAGTAGTAGTCTCGATGCGGATACCGAGGTTAAAGCACGGTGCAACGAGTAGCCTTCAATAATATGAAACAATTATTATGTGATCGATCGTTTAGTTTAAAGATAAGACAATATATAGTTCGATGTTACATTCAGCAAATTTTGTTATATGGCATTGAGGCTATGCCTCTAAATAAAAAACATTTGAGCCGATACGAGACTGTGGAAATGTGATTACATAGGAAGATGCTGAAGATACCTTGAACAGCAAAAATATCCAACAAAGATCTTAAAGAAATCGAATACACACCGACAATTACGGAATATTATTATAAGGAGAAATGTGTCATACTTTGGCCATATCATTAGAGGTGCAAAGTATGAAATCTTACAGATTATTATACAAGGACAGATAGAAGGAAAAAGAAATCCGGGAAGAAGGAGGACAGAGTGGCTGGAAAATATCAAAAATTGGACCGGCGCATCTTCAATACAACAATTAATAGCAGATGCAAGACAACGTAAAATCTAGTTGGCACATTGGTGATCGCCTATGCTCTCTTAAGCATGGCACATAAAAGAAGAAGATTGTTAAATATGTTTATTTTTATGCAATGTTTTTTTAACGGATAATTCACGTAATTCACACACTTCTACCCAGGGAATCTACCATGTCCAGCGCTGTATAACATTCGTTTCTACATTTCCTCGATGCTTAATAATATAAATATATTCTAGTGTTCCGAACCATAAAGTTTTAAAATTATTTATGTTGTACCTATATCTTTTGCATTTTTTTTTTAATCGTGAACAATGCAGGTTTCTGTTCAAAGTTATTTATACTATATATATATATATGTCGTTTATCTTACGTTTACATTTGTATCATTGTAAACATATATAAGGCGACAATTGCAAACGGATACTTTGTTTCATTTCATTCAAATCAAACGGGGATAAAATTACATTAAAAAATAACAATAAATATACTGTAATTTACATGCACATAATATTCGTAAATATATATATATATATATATATATATATATATATATATATTAAAGCCTAACTTATCAAACACTTTCAAGCCGAGGAGTTCAATTCAAAACTTTCAATATAAAATGAAGAATTCATTAAAAAAAAAAAAGGAATTCCATTGAATAATAATAAATACTACTTAATGCATACGTTCATATTTCGTATCATTTTTAATTTAAAGTTATTTCTATGATCATTTACAGACGACGAGAATCAAAATTAAATCCCAATAGAGATTAGAATGCTCTTCAACTATTTATTCGGTTCGATTGAAAAGAGAAAGAAAATGACGAAATTCCTACAATCCTCTTCTAGGGAGTGTTCTTCGAGTGGTTCTCTAACAATTTTGAATTAATTAGATAGACAAAGACTCTTAATTGTTAAAATTATATGAGTTTTTACAGCTCAGATTATTTCTAAACCCAGCTTGTTTTATGGGCAGAGCGTTTTCAACGATCATGGCAATTCTATTGTATATTACGCGTTCTAACAGTTTATATAACACATATAACAACGAGATTGGTCTATAGTGCGATGCATCATTTCCATCTTTTACCGGCTTCATTATTGCCACGACTTTCGTTTCTTAAAAAGGCTTTGGAAGTTACCCGGTGCTGCAAATATCATTGAAAATCTTTGTTAGAAATTTAATTTCTTTTGTGCCCAAATACTTAATACATTCTTGATAAATTCCATCCATATCAGCCGCTTTTCTAATTTAATGGACTTAATTGCAGTTTTCACTTCTTCAATGGCAAAAGTTAGCATCATCCTCAACTCCGATTTTACTGCACATGACCTAGTCTTCTCTACTGGTACTTTGATGACTTTAGGAATTTATCCGCAATCTTATTTGAAGAAATCTTGGGTGGTCTGAAGCTCCGTTTGCCTCCAGTTAAAATTTCCTTCTCTTTTCACTGAGTAACACTATTATAAGTTATGAAAGACCGAATAGTAATAAAAATCTTATCAGAATATATCAGATGATCAAAATACCATAAGTTCAAATATAATTATTTAATGTTATTCTTTTTTTAAATGTAGGAATAGATAGAAACTCGCAATGAAAACTACAGGATCCCATTAATAAATAATTGTATCAGCGTGACCTACCTGAAGACCCAAGTAAGAAAGTAAAACATTATTTTCATTTTTTACGTATAAAATACAATACTTTAAAAGGAAACAATCAATTTTGTTGCACAGGTTTTTACGGGTGAAAATTACTAAATTTTCTAATAAATTTTCAGATTCCCAGAAAAACCCTATACTATTTTTTAAAAAAAATAAATAAACTAGAGAAAAATATAAATTTAAAAATTTTACTGAAAAAATATACTTTATAAGGATGCTTTCAGAGATTATCAAATTGTAAATCCACATTTTAAAGTATTTACAAATACTTTTTTTTTTTTTAATTATAGATTATATTTAAAAATATAACTTCATGGAAAATTCTAAGGAGTTAACATGATAAAATTATGATACGTATATAAACATTTTTATCTGATGGTATCTGCGACAAAAAAAGAATACCTATAAAAATACGTAAGTACCTTTTAAAACGCTTAAAAATCAAAGGTTCAGTACATAGCATACAAAATAAAACGGATAAACCAAAGTATAATGCAAAAATAACTTTTAAAAATTCACATTATTTTTGAATCATGTGATAAGATTAAATTTTAACTCACCATTATCACTTACGTTGGTACCGGTTACATTTATAAATTCGCTTTGAATAGGATCGCATGTCATACTACAAAAAATATTCAGCAAGTTTTGGAAGCAAGAAGGACATCTGCCTAGGAACATTTTTAAGATATTCACATTTTCATCCAGTGTTCTCAACTGAAGTACGTCGCAACATGTTTCCACAGAATTATCTTCATCTAAAATAAATAATACCGTCATCATGAAACTGACAAATTTATTTTACAGAATTTTTATTCAATAAAATTTTGTTTTTGAAACATTTTATTATCCTAATATTATATGCACAGCGAATTTACAACGTTTTTATTATTACACAGGTATAAACCTCATCTATATAACTGGAATAACAACTTTTTTTTTCTTTTTTTATTTGCCAATTTGTATCTATCTTAGTAAGCTATCAACAAATGTTTGAAAGGAAACTCATGTATGGGACGCACACCCATTGGAAAGTTCTGCCCTATTTAGTTACACTGTCTTGAATCTTGATTATCTTGAGACGTCTTATCACCGGTTTGTTTGGGATCACTGCCGTTAGCTATGTTCGTACAGACGCATTATGTGATTTTCAGTTCGCCTGTCGATGGTTTGAATCCTCCGATCTCGGTAGATCAGCCATACGGTATATCAATCTGAGGAATTTGTTCTGAAACCGCTGAATGATCATTCGGTTCGATTTTTTGTGCATCCCCACAATACTGCAGCGTAGGTCCATATTGGTTTTAGCATAGTATTGTATATTAAAAGCTTGTTTCGTAGTGACGGTTGCGATTAATATCCTATAAGCCAGTATAGGTTCCTCACCTTTAGGTCCAATTCCTTCCTCTCCTTCTGTATATGAAGCAATCTAAATGTACTCCGATGTATTTCGTCCCTTTCTAGGTACCAGTATATTGTTTAAAGTTAATTACTTATTACAAACCCTTCTATTGGAGAATGAAACTGGTATACATTTTTCAAGATTTATTTGGAGATTCCACTTTTGTGTCCATTGAAATGTGGTGTTTCGGTTTGTCTGTAAGACGGTAACGGTCTTAATCTTTGTCAAATACAATTAACATTGTTTCATCTGCAAATGTTGCTACTTGTACATGTAGAGAGTATAAAAACTGCCCTGTGGCACACCTGCGTGTATAGGGTATATTTTCGAGTAATCATCATCATATTTTACTTGAAATTGCCTGTCTGTTGGGATTGCAGTAATTAATAATATTTTTGGAGGAAAATATTTTTAATTTTATATAACAGACCTCCATGTCATATTTTGTCAAAGACTTTAGAGATATCGATAAAAGTTATTTCGTTGTATTTTTTATTCTCAATTCCTTCGTCAATTGTTTCAACAACTCGTGAGTACTTGCTGTTCAGTAGAGTGTGAACTTCTGAAGCCTGTAAAATTACTTCTTTTCCCTCAGCAATTTTATTTAGTCGATTTAGTATTAATTTCTCTAATAGTTTATAGGTTGTAGGCTTAGTGTCATTCTTTCCAGGCTTAGGTAACTCCTTCAACATTCTTGGTGTTATCAGGTCAAAGCCTGAGGATTTTCTATTGTTCAGTATTTTATGTGCTTGTACACTTCTTGAGGAGAGAACATTTGAATTTTCGTTACATCCCTTTTAGTCTGGGATTCGCATAGTTTGGTTGTAGTGTTAGAAACATTAAATACATCAGCTAGGTATTTTGCTAGGGTGTTTGCCTTTTGTTTACCAGTTCTGGCCCACTTGACTACATCTTACTGGTCTATTAAATTTTTTTGTTGCTTTCACAGTGTGTGCCCAGTTTAAGATGTGGGCGATAAGTTAGATGTATAAGTACTGAATTCTTCATTTTTTAGAATTCAATTGGTGCATTCCTTAGTCTTTTAGTCAGGACATTTAAGTTGTATTTCCTTTAAACCAACGTAAATTGTTGTCGTATAAATTTACTTATTTCTATAATTAAAAGTTTGCAAGTAAATAAACAGATATTTGTTCATATTTGGTTTCAAACTGAGTATGCCCTAAAGTTTATTTAAATCTAATACGAGTAATATATAATAAAATAGACTAGAGTTCTATATGTAAAAAAAGAAATATAAAGACACCCACCAATCAAATGTAAACTTTATTCAAGTATGTATCCACCTATTTTCATACATTTATTAAAATTATCTTTGTTGCAAAACTAATTTCCTGATAAACATAGGTATATACGAGTATACACACATAGTATATATATATATATATATATATATATATATATATATATATATATATATATATATATATATATACACAACGAAATATAAAATAAAATAGATTACTACAATGAAATATATCGATTAATTTTTAATTATAATTTAGTTAATTAACCCCTTTACTTAGTAAGCACTTTCGACACCCGTGCATCCACTTTTTTTTCATACATAGTATTTATTTAAAAACTTACAACCTAAACAATAAATTTTTGTAGTTTAGACTTAAGTTTCTATATTATCGTGTTTTACTTGTAATTAAAAAACGTGTTTATTTTCTAGCCGCAGGTTTTTATTTGCTTTTTTCCTGCAGCATTTAACGTTTTGTTTTCTTTTATTCTTTATATTCTTACTGTGTTATTTGGGTAAGGTGTTTCCGGTACACATTATATTTTCTTTTATGTTTATTACTTATGCAAATATACTTTTTTTGTTGTTTCAATCCTACGAATACCACAAGTTGAAACGATTAGATATAATTTCGCAAAAATATTTGGACCTTTATCTTCTACTCATATATTAATTTATACAAAAACTAAAAAAAAAGTTTTCTACGCCCTTCACGACTTTTATTTCTTCGTAATTCTTTATGATTAAAATGAACGTAACATAATCGAACAAAATGAAGAAACAACTGCTAAGTTTATAACTGCCGATCATTAAAAAAATGTACGTACTAATGATAGGTTTATAATTATGTGTAAAAGTAATGTAAGAATTAATAGATAATTTTGTAAAATTGTTAATATCGCTCCGTAGGAGCTACAATGTTTTAACATTTTTAAGTTTCTAGACAATTCGCATTATCTGCATATAATAATATACTCTGAAAAACCGTATGTTTCACTTATATGATTAGTTTTGTTCATGAATGAGGTAACGAAGATTATCAATATTTTAAAAACGTAATTAATGTTGAGTTATAAATTTTGCATTGATTATCATACCACATATTAACGAGTTCTAAATATTTTCATCGACTTAAATTTCGTGATAAGAGATTAAAGAACCTAAAAATTCGTTACCTCAAACTGTGATGCATCATCATATAATTACAAATAGGATGACTAATTTTATACAATGCAGCGATAACAAATTTAAAAATATATTAATTGTTAAAAAAACAGTTACTGAAATGAAAAGATTTTGTATTTAAATATATGAACCTTTAAAACAAGACATCTGAAGATTTTTTCTATTGGATTATTTTCTAAGCATGGAAATAATTTTAACATTAAGGCAGTAGTAATAAATTTTTGAGAATTCAAAATTACGTACTATTTTAAAATTATCATTATACTTACGTATTTCAAAATGAGGGCACCATTTCTTAAGTAGTTGTATACTGTGTTTATCTGTGGTTCGTTTAGCGGGACCATTATACAGACAATTCTGTATTTTATTGTTTTCACTAACATGACACTGACCATACCAAATGCACTCCGAAAAAACAATGTTAACTCGCTAGAACAAAATCCAAAATTGAACAATGAATGAACTTAAATAATTAATTATTATAATTATGTAAATAGTTAAAAAATGTTAATACTGTGAATTTGCCAAAGTACTTGAATCGTTCACTCATTTCAGCATATATATTTTTAAAAAATCAAAGGCAGATAAAGCTTTACACAAAAATTCAAACAAAACAATTATCAACAGTATGTAACTATCAAATACTTTATATAATCTCTGTTACGTTAGTTCGTAAATTTTAACAAATTTCACATAATTGCATTTTTAAACTAACAGAATCAAAAATTCATGAAAGCCCATACATATAACAAATCCAATTATAGCACTAAATATGAAAACGATGTTCATTTTTTCAATTATTATCCAAAATTTGTAAATATACCACTGTTCTGATAAAATTGTTGTAAAAGTTGATCAAATTTTACACACTGTATTAATATTTTAAACAGTTGTCTCAGTTTTAAAAACCTTTTTTTAATCCAAGTCTGTCATAATAAATCGAACTTTCTTGAAAAAATATAAGTTTTCTTTTTAGCTCAGATAAATATACAACGGAATAATCCAGATTATGCTCCTCGAATTGCCAAATATATCACGAATCTTACAAATACATTTTATACCGTAAGCATTTATTCATAAAATATAAATGGTTATTTTGCCTCTTAAAATCGTAACTTCTTTCGTGGAACAAACATTACTCTCAAAAAATCTTTATACTAATCTATAAATAATTTTTAAAAATTACTTTCTAAATATCGCTTTCTATATATGTAAACGTTTATATGTATTATGTGTGCATACATCTATTTTTTTTTAATAATAATGGGTTTTTATCAATAGTTCGTGATAATACTAATAGTAGTAACAATATAATAATAATTCACCGGCAAACGTTGTAATAGTTAATGAAGAATTTTTTTCCTATTATGTACAAAATTAAAACTTAAGAATATTATAATTTAGTTTATATTAAAACATTAAAAGGGGGAAAAATTTCTTCATTAACTTATTTATGATATATTACACGGTAATGGTTGGGACTTTTGTCGTCCTGACTGTTGCAAAGTACACCCTGCTAAGGACTTCCTACACCCAAAAGTTTGAAATACTTATAGATATCTTTATGAATATACAAACGGTATATATATAGATCAGACCCAGATTAACTGATATATAATTTTCCTATGATCAATCATCAGCACTATATATATATTTAGTTATTAACGGTCCTTTGTACCTTTATACATACGATTTTCTGAAATACGATTATTATTTTAAAAAAACACTGAAAGTACAAAAAAATATGAAAATTATAATTATTTATTACCAAAATTTAACCAAGGAACAATCTAAAATACATTAACAAATTATAAGTACTGAAAAAATTGAAAAGATAGAATTACTAGTTCTTTAGCAGTTTTTTAAATAAAACTCGAGGAATTATTAAATACAATTGACAACTTCGTTACTTGTTTAGTAAATTACGTACTTTTTTCCAATTTACAGGGTATACCTCAAACAATATGTTTGAAATTAGTGGAAAAAATTTAAGTAGTTAAATAGCATAAAATATAGAAAATAAATGGGCGAATAAACTTGAAAATATCACATAGATCAAATTTATAACCATATTTTCTAAAACATTTAAAAGATGTTTAAACGCTAAAGAATGTAAAGTAAATCACTATTCAATAATTTACCATTTGCATCACAAGAAACTAAATTATATCTTTTAATTTAATTTAATATGCGTGACTTATAAAATTCTTAGTACCACTATTTCATGTTCAAACATTCATTGAAGAAATTACCACGTATTTATTTTTAAAAACTTACATCGATATCAACGACGATAGTTTATTAACAAGGTAAAAAGTTAATACGTGGCGTATTAATACGTTAAGGGCAACGAAGGGATACTAATATATCAGTACTCTTTTAAATATATGCAACGCCAGTAGAGCAGAAGTAAATTACAAGAAAAGCTGATTATTTACGAGATTTTAAAAAACAATATTAAAGTTTTAATTTTTTTATTACATCCGAACACGATGAGTTTTATTTTTAAAAGTAATTCACATTTGAAATTTTGTTTCATAAGACCGTATAATTAATTTTCTTCTGCTCCGGTCGTATTTTTCGATTGCTTCGCAATTTTTAAGTTTACTTTACCCTACGTTAGGATACATTCGGATGGGTTAGAAATGAATGTTTTTAGAAGTAGAATTAAAGGAAAAAACGAGAATGACACATTTAAACCAGAATGACTGATAAATCGAAATTTACGATAAGATCTACTTTTATTAACCATTGATGATGACGATTATTATTATTTACTTATTTTTCTACATTTTCCGTCCCAAATTTTACGTAATTTCGTTATTCTAGTCATATCTGTACTTAATTTTCTTTCTACAGAATCTTCAAAAATAGTTTTTCCGACGATTTTTTACTTCATAACTCGTTAGAATGGTCACTTTTAACATTTCTGAAAAAAAAATTACGAAAATCGGGGTTTTACAAGTACACTAGAAATCTACCATCCGGGCTCGTGTAAATATAAAATAAAGTAGGAATATATATACCTATAAAGTTAAGGAATTTTAAGATGTTAATATATACTGTGTTTTTTTTAAAGAAACTAGTAAATTAATTTAATTAATTATGGTTAAAATCGTCCCTAAACACTAGTACCAATTTGTTGTATTTTCTCTATTCAACGCCTCGAATTTTAATTTAAAATTTATTATTTTCTGTGCTTAACTTAGGATTATTCGTACGAATAATCATTTTCAGAAAGATTTGTCAGTGTTTCGTAATTCAGAAATATTTAATAATACGTACCCATAACTAGGATTCTACATACTATGAATAAAATATAATAAAAAATAAATACAATATCGAAATAAGTTAATGTACGCGTTACTCAACAAAAAATATTACCAGCGAAAGATACGATAAAATTAAACACCAACTTGAAGCAGTGAACCACATAATCGATGCCGGCTTACTATCACACTATGACGTACATTACACAAAATTAAAAAATTAAACGAGCAAACGAACGAAACGAAGGACGCAAGATAAGAAGTTATAACAACGCAACTAGAACGCTAGACAATCGTCCGACAATATTATAAAACTAACAGAATAGAAGACATGAAGACACGGACACAGATCGCTGAGAGATATGAATCTTACATTTACATTACACTATAACGCTGTTTCCGATAAATTCATCTACTTCAAATTTAAAACCGGTTTATCTTTCATTACATATAAATACAGGAGTAAATTACGTTTGTAAAGCTATTCGTATACGATTTTAGTTTTTTAAAAAAACGAGACACAACATCTTAACATCCCGTCCTGGACGAGCAAATTAGCAAATTTATTTACTTTTACGTTATTTTAATTTTTTGTTTATGTCAACTTTAACCATATATAAATACCTATTTCCTGATAAAAAGTAATCTTCTTTAATATTATTCACATTCGATTATTTACAATTACTGAGAGACAACTGTATATAAAATACGTTTTTCAGCTTTCAAGTGTATCTTAATTATAATTTGTCCAAGTTCACACAGTACGCGTGAAATAATTTTGTAGTGTCTGACAATATATACTTGAATACATGTATGAATTGTATTTAATTGACTATAAAATTCAAACTTAACATAAAAATCAAATAATTACACTGAAATATTGAACTTCATACGACCCATGAATTGAAACATAGCTTTTAAATTATTTCCTCTTTTTCGTTGATGATAATATACAACTAATCATTGGTAACTTTTAACAAATATCTGTGTGTTAATAGAGGCATATTTTAAAAAATTGTTTAAAATATATTTATTAATAGTAGAAAACGGTATAATAAAGAATAACTGAGATATTTTATCAACACCGTTGCTTACATCTATAAATTTAACAACACCGTTTATGTTTTATATTTTATTGAAATGCAATAACATGGAGTATTTTCGTTTGAATTGTTAAGTCCTTTAAGTCCTAAATAATTATGTAAAAATCTTTTGGTATATAGTGTATCGAAAATAAATAATATATCAACTTCCTCGTTATACATAGTTTGAATAGTACTAATCATTTACATTTTAAAGGATTGTTCGTTATAATAAAATTTAGCTGTAGATAAGATGCTCTATTTACATGTAGAGGCTAGAACAATAACATATGTCAATGGAGAATACTTTAAGATAGCAGGCGGAGTACGTCCAGGAGGTCCAATATCTTCGATCATATTTAATTGTATCCTAAAAGAAATATTTTGATCATTAGACTGATCAGATCTAGAAATTAATATGAACGGTACATTTTAAAATAGCCTATGATTTGCCGATAACATAATCCTAATCGAGACTAAAACAAATATATATCTATTATTAGAAATTAAAGGACATAAAGCAGGATTAAAGATAAATAATGACAAAACAAAAATCGTTTGTCAAAACAAGATTTTGTAATAATCCGCATTACAGTAATAGAAAATGTACCAAAGAATCATATTATTGGGTCAATCAATTTCTTTTCAAAATAACAAAAACACATCGACGAATAATAATAGACAAAATATTGGTCAACGAAATATATTTTTAAAAATAAAATCCTGTAAATCTCAAGAACGTAGTTGTTTAACGAATGTGCACATATCTCGTTGATTTACGGCTCGCAAAACATGAATCTCACAAGAAAGCACGACAGCATGTTGAAAACATGCCAAAATAATCTTAAAAGTTAAATACTCAATATCAAAAAATTAATGAATTTAAATTTAAAGTAATCAAAGAAGGAATGGGCGGAAACAGGTGTAATAACAGTGATCAGGGACAATTGATGAACGAAAAAAATATCAGACTGGTTTCTAACATGAATAGATTAAGGCTGTATACGGGATGGAACGAAGATTTTAAAAGCTTTTAGAAAACAATTTTAAAAATGTACCGATTAGCGCGTAATACAGTGAAACCCCTCTTAACGGACACATTTTTCATGTCACGTTGTAGAAAGTGTGAATAACAATACATTCTGATCCCTCTATAATGGGCACCTTCTTTAAGGAACGATGATAGTAATTTCGATTCCCATAATTCTTTAACAGACGTGACACAAATGATCATAAATTTGTCAACGCTTATCAGTATTAATAAGTGCGTGTGTGTATGAACAATGAAACCCCTCGGTGATAAGAAAAGCTTTAAAACCAAGATGCTTCAAATCAACATCGATTTATTGGTAGTCGACTATAGAGCGAATAAAAAGGCATAGATGACAATGTTCATGATGATGGAGTGGTTACATCAAGTGAACAATCAAATAAAACATCAAGGCAGAAAAATTGTATTGTTTACAGACATGCTACATCCATCTACACACAGGGGCGTATTTCAACTTTTGTCGCCCCTACACCACACAAGTGGTGCCGCCCCATGTAAGGCCATCGATTTTCCAAAATTTTGTTACTCAAATATGTTGGTTCGGTTACAAAATTTTATTTTCTGAAAAGTGTTTTACTATTCTTAAACACAAAAATAAAAAATTTAAAGTCTATGGTATGAGTAAAATAAAAACTTTTTAAAAATAATCCATTTTTGTATTTACTGTATAATAAATAATTTACATTTGAAAACTTTACACTGTTTCAATAATTATAGTTGATAGAAAAAAGTCATGATGTTTATTAGCAAAGTTAATGATGTCCGTCCAATTAATTTATTGTCATATATTTTTAAAGTTTCTATACCTACAATAACTTACAAAGTATTTTCAAATTTGATTGAAAGCGCGCGTTTCTTGTTTCGACCTATCAACTGACTACGACAAGTCATGAAAGACTAAATGCTTTAGCATTGTTATGCATCGAAAATGATTTGAATCGACGAATAAATTTTGAAAATTTGATCGAAGAATTCGCCTTAAGAAAGTCAAGAAAAATTGTACTATAAAATAATTACTTGTATTTTTTGTGATAAATATATCTGATTTAAAACTAAAAAAATTAATTTTTTTGTTAACAAAATTTATTTTTGGTCCTACATGCCGCCCTCCCAAAATTTGCCGCCCTATGCCATGGCATTCTTGGCATTGGGGTAATACGCCCCTGTCTACACATTGATTTTAAAAATGTTAAGCTTACTTTCTTTTTCTTCTAACATTAGTTCTACATCACATCGATGGATCAAGGTGTGATTGAAAAGTAATTTACCGTAAGTTAACATTGAAACATCTTATTTCAAAATTTAGAAGCATGTCATACTCAAGACTTGTCCATACAAACTGACGTTTTAAAGAATGGGAACAAATCCGCCTCCGATAATTAGGAACTGCATTGTGAAGGCTGATTTTTCCAGGGAGTATATCAGAGAGAAAAGACAATGAACTGACTGCTTCAAATGAATTGAGTGAACTCGTGAGACTCCTTTCAGTTTTACTGTAGATACAAATGGCAAACATTAGGAGAGATCTTTACTCGAAAGGGCCTAGTATAATCAAATATTTAATTATTATTATATGCGTTTTAATTTTTATAGTGGGCTATTGATTATATTAAATAAATGTTTATACATACATACATACATATATATGACGTACGTATGTATATACGACAAACTATCAACCTAGTTAGAACTAGCAGGATTTTTTCATTTTATTGTTAACTATTCTGAACAAAATTTTATTCTAAGAGAAAATTTAACAATTATTGAGCAAGTTCTTATTAGTAGCTCAAGAAATTAACAATTCTGCGATAAATACCAAACATTGTTGAAAAGAGCCACATATATCCTTCGCTGTTACACAAAACAAACAAAAAATTGAGCAAATTCCATCAACATACTGGCGAAATAAATCAAAACAATTTGTATAAAAATTATTGCGAACAAAATTTCATTTTTAATTAAAAAATTAATTTCTTCATGTATAGAAATCATTTACTTCTGTACATGTTGATTCGTCTACATGTATATATAACGGTGTATAGAAATCATTTACTTCTGTACATGTTGATTCGTCTACATGTATATATAACGGTGTATATTTTAATAGTTTTTCAAATATATCTTATTGAATGTTTTAGATTTAATATATGTTACTATAGTTTATATATTATTTATTTTTTCACTCCATTGTTTTTCATATTACTCCAACGTATTGATAAACATCAATACAAAACTATAATTGAAAAAATTAAAAAATAACAAAATATTTTTAAGAAAAAATTATAAGTTTAACACTATAATATTGAGAGTTTTATCAAGATTAAACAACGAATCGAACAAGTAAGGCAAGTATTGAAATATGCGGTCAAAATGTTAGTCTATAACTAACGCTATATATTTGCCGAGTGATATATAGTTGATCGTTTCTCGTGCTTTTGTAACATATTATAAGATACACGATGATCGCAAGATAAGCTCATTAAATGTATGTTTCTCTAATATTATATTTTATTCACCCTATAATCATCTAAGTCGTTCGTTAGATAAACTTTCCAGGGATAACGCTCTTTGAGAGTCTACTAGATTAGGACGCCTTACGGATACGTACCTAAATCTTCTCCTACTGTTATGAAGAATAATCTAATAACCGTGCACGTATGTGAACAGGTAAGCACACATATACAGAGAGAGCTTATGAATGTAGACGTTGATAACCAGATTCCTTCTACCTCGGCTGCTATATGTGGTGTAGTCTCATAAAAAGCCGAACGATACATTGGACTCGTCTGATAGCGATATGTCTCTCAATAACAATGACAAAAGTGCGTCACTCGGTAATCAGGTCAACAATTCTAACCGTTTTTCTCCTATTCAACTGAATGAAAAAACTAAAAGTATCCGTCAATTGCGGTACTTATCCAGGGTGCAAAAGTTAATATTAAATAAAGTATATATAGTAAGCAACATGTTAAAAGTCTACCTTTAATGTTAGGAACTACAACAAAATTAAAAGTTCCTTATTTGCTTCTTCTGAAGAGGATTACAATTTCATTCGCTTATAATTAAAAGGTGCTTCTTATTTTACTCACACCTTGTTTTCGGAAACCGATTAGGATGATACTAAAAGGATTACTCAGCTCCTTCGCAACCTCTGAGATTGAAAATGAATTAAAACTACTGATTAACGTATCATTTATAGCCCAATTTCATAAAAACACTACATCTGATTCCATACCTCTTCCTGTGTACTCTGTATCATTCTCATCTGGTTCACAATGCAGGTTTATACTAATAAGCAGCAATCGACCAATACTCATAAAATTAACATTACCAATATCATCTTTCAAATTCAGCCAAATCTATGAGGCGGAGTACTTAAAAAGTGGATCACTCAGATCTGTACCACCGTGAAATGCCGTAGTGGGTTCCAAACAGTTGTAGAACTTGTAGACCTTTCAAATGAAAAATTATTTTCGTTAATACCTAATACACAGCTTTTTTATTACATTTAAACATAGATCAGACAAACACTTATTAAAAAACCATATACAAGAAACTATTATAATTAACAAACGAATATTTCTTTTATATTTATTTTTTTTTGTCATGGAATTTTCTCTCAATAAATGCACTCTAAGATTTGTTTTAATTTCAGCCTTATTATTCTCAATACATGCTCCATTTTGTCATAGCAAATTATTGTTGGTAAAAAATGGATAACATTTTCAGTTCATCATAATAATGTAAATTAGCAACGGTATACAAAAATAATGGAGTTTTGCGGTTCCAAATATATACATATGTCAAACTAACGTAAGTCATTATTACTAAAAAATTCAAATAGCCCAGTCTTTTAAAATATATCAGAGGTACACCGTCACGTCCTTTACGTCCATCGTAGAAGTTTTTATCATCCGCAGTAATTAAGTTGGAAAATTTAAATAGCTCATACATTTTTATTACGTAAATGTATTAGTAATTTTTATAAAATTTCCAAATTAAATTATCTCACTTTTTCAATTAACATATAGCAGCTGTAACTGCGGTTGGACTGGACGAGTATCATGAATATTTATTAGCGGGAGATCAGGTAAAAGGATAAAAATTTAAATCATATTATAATTTCGTTGTCCTTTGTTTGAAGAATCTCACCGTATGATAATGATTACAGCAGAGGAGGAGTAATAATAATAATAAAAAATCGTGTTTGAGGACGTGCGTCAAGACCCCCCCCCCAGTGAAAACTATATTAGCGCATAAAGGAGAGAGCCGTTATAAACAGGTGTTCTTAATAATAATAATAATAATATTAAAATAAAATAATTCTCCCTTGTCACTAATATCAACCGAATATATAAGTATATAGAGAGTCCAGTGCGCCACATAATATATACGTTTGTATGTATTTATAAATTTTTTACCACAAAAGAGATAAACAGTTATATTAGCTGGAAAGCTTATATAATGAAGAAAATCAATAATTAACATTTTTCATACAAAATATAAGATAAACTTAAAATAATAACTATAAATATCGTCATAAATAAAATTATTGTTTGGAAGATTCCGTCATTTTTGTTGATTTCTTAAGATGATGATAATTGGGTAATACTTTGAACAAAAAATCTCTTTGCAAATTCAACGCCTAAAAATAAATACAACGCTTATATTAAATCAAACATAATGTAATTATATTAATGATTCAAAGGTATGTACTAATGATTTATAAGGTACAGTAACCGTATTATACAATTATTAATAAAATGTGAAAATTATTGTGTAGAATGTCAAATAACATTTTAAAAATTAAAACTATTAACGTTTACATTTCTGATGCCTTAACAATTAATGATTATAAAAACCGCATAGTTTAAACAAATCATTGAAACAATTTCAAAACATAAGTTATTTATTAGTGTAATAGGATTAAAACATACTTTCGGCTGAATAAATCAACGAAGATTTATAAAATTATATGCCAAAAGCTATAAATGTAGAAAACATTGTATAGAAGAAAACAGTAAAATATTTTTTTAATCTAGAGAATCAAAGCAACAAAGCAACGTGCTTCAACTCCAACACCGTTATTCAATACAGTACTATAATTAGCCTTAAAAAATAAAGGGAAAAAATGGGATTAATATTCACAGCCAATCAAATGTTAGGTTTAATAACATACTGTTTGTACATTCTATGAATGAAAATAGTTTGTGACTAATAAAAATGGAAATGTTAGGATAATTAAATAATGTACAAAATGTAGATTTCAAATAAATTAGAGCGAAATACAAAATTTTATGAATAATTTTCGAAAGTCTGCTTAAATAGCGAATAACTAAAATACGTACAGGAAATAATATATTTTCATTTCATCTTTACATCAATATAATTATCAAAAAGCAATATCGCTTTCTAGAATAAATGAATAGTGTTTTGACTGCGACTGAGGTCCGATAGAATTTCTTATGTAAAACCGTGAAAAATTACTAAAACAGATAGATGAATGTATGCATAATATGTTGTAGTTAGCAGAATACATATATATAGGTCAGTGCTACAGATGATGAAGGAAGCAAAATTAAAAGATAACATTTTTTTAACAACTATTCAAGTAATAGTTATGCTTATGGTACACGTAGGAAGCAACAAGCTGCATACAACATAAACGTGCGTGCACACAGATATATATATATATATATATATATATATATATATAAAAGTTACATACAACAGGTTTATCACATAATATTTTCCGATTGCAATCATTTCCAAAAACCAATGTGTTATCTGGTATACATTCCGGAATTGTCAATCTACAGCCTGCGCCTATTACTGAATTTTTTCCAATTTCAACGCCGGGCCCAACGTAGGCTAACATGTATAATTAAAAAACAACATTGTAAAAATATGTTAAAACTTAATTAACAAATTATTATTTTTTTTTTGCATACAATCTATCCTAGGTGGATAATAAGTAGCACTGCTATTCCATGAATCAAATATTAACAGAACGCTGTCCAACAACAGCTATCCTTTATTTGATAAACATTAATTAAGATCGGCTACATAGCTACACTAACAAATGATTTAATCCTGTAATAATATATGTAGTTATAAATAAACTGATTATTTTTAAGAAAATGAAATTATTAGAGCATTTAATAACTACAAAAAATTTATTATGAAACTTTTGAAGATCTTTGTTCCACAATATTTTCAGATACCGCCTGTTCTCTTCAAATAAAGAAAATTTGTTATTATATCTTTAAACAAACTTCCTCTATACTCATCAAACAATAAAATAATTTAGTAGTGTTATAATAAATTCAACATAAATTTCAAATTAGTTTTCCATACTTTTAAAGAAAATAACATGACACAAACATTTATTCATTAAATGGGAAAAATATAATTAGAAACAAAATCATAATAGTTGTTCAAATATTAAAATTAAAAAAATAAATATATACAGCAAGTTTTTGCTACAGTTAAGTAGTTTAAAAAAAAATTATTATATTTGTTACATATAATTTTTTCAATTTTAACAACCGGAAGACCGCTTAAAAATTGAAAAGCTTCACTTATTTACAATTATATTATGCCAATAAAACAAAAAAAAAAGGATGTAATTTTATTTCACAAAAATCTTATTTTATACCTAGCACAAATCAACTTGAAAATATAATATCATATATATTTATTAAATGATGGAATAAAATTTATTTTTTACAACAAATAATTTTTTATCCATTGTATAGATTGTAAAAAGAAATGTATTATTTATTAACTACAATATTGATTAAGATGACGACTTAGAATAAAAGAAATTATTACATACCATCTAAAATATATAAATAAAATTATTATAATCTTACATTTTGATTCCAGAACGTTATTGTCTCCAATACATGTACATTCCACAGTACAACCGACTTCAAAAACATTATTATTACCAATATTTAAAACTCGTTTTTCATCTAACGTAGGACATGTTTTCGATAATCTTAGAAACCAATGAGATGAATAAGAATTTAATAACAAAAAATTTTTAAAAAGTTTATTTCAAACTATAACGGAAAAGAAACAATTTATTAAATTAATGAAAAACGCCATTAATAAGAAAGTAAACTACTTAAGAATTAATAACTGACTCATTTGTTCTAAAAATATTTTATATTAAATATAAAAATTGGTTCTCGGTGATTTTTGTATTTGTTTTCTATGAATAAATCAATTTTGTTTTATTTTTATTTTTTCAACTATTGTGATTTTAAGTTTAAAATATTTTTATTTCCAAATTTAACGCATATTTCTTTACTTTGTTGTGATTACTTTTAAATTTGAATCATTTTTTGATGATATATGAAACGTACATTAAAAAGTTTATCATTCGTGATACACCAATCATATGTACATTCATTAAAGTAACGCAAGTAATACATTTCATTAAAACGTGAGGAGATTCATAAAATACAACGTTTAATAATTTTGCAAATTTACAATTCTTAAATAAAGTCCATTAACCTACTTTATTCCCAGTGAAAGAAATCAATGTAAAAAATATTCCTAAACTACATAAAAGTAATTGTACATACTTTTCAGTTTCTCCGTTAAATAATATATATTTCCACAATTATTATCAGTAATATGATCAACAATTAAAAGTTAAACTATTCAAAATACCTATTAAGTATAAGAGTTTTTTCTTCTATTATATTTCCATCACCAATAACAATTGGTCCTGCCTCAGCTATAATAGTTGCGGCAGGGTGAACAATTGACATGGAGCCTATTGTTACATCTCCTTTGATCCTGCTTTCTTTACAAACAACAGCGCCGTGATATATTTTAACTCTGAAAAAAATTCGATTATCATATGGGAAACAGAAAATTTAAAAAGGAAAATAGATACGAAAACAAATTATAATTACAAAAAATGCAACTTACTCAGATTTCGCCATATTATAACAACAATAATTAAAAATTTAAAAATGCTTTAACTTTAACAAACGCTTAAGTAACTCACCTCACTGAACCGATAAAGTGAAAAGTTGATAATAAAGTAACCAAAATAAACAAAATCCGGCAATTTTTTTAGGCATTAAATCGAATTCACTTCCCAGCTTGATGTTATTAAAAGAAAAGTATAAGTTTAAATTTTGTACAATATATCTCAATTCTTGTTACATAAATAATTAAAATAATTTTAAAACATTGTAGAATTTTTATTAAACAAATATATTTGATTTATGAAATAAGACTTTTTCAGTTGTTGAATAATTACTATTCTTTCCCGCAATCAAGAAAAACTAACATTACTATCAGGATGAAATGGCATTTGTGTGAAATATTATTTTCACTTAACAGTCGGTTTGCGTTTGCGATAAAAATATGTTTCTGTAACATTTTGAATTGTTTTACCGGTAAATTCGGTAATCCTACAGATTCATGGCTAGATCATTGAAGAAAATATAACCCAGTTTTCTAATGATTTGTTCAGATCTTTTGTTTTCTTTTTAATGGGCTTGGTGTTTAATCATAACTTCTTTTTGTTATAAGTTTATATCAGATGACAGATGTATATATTTCAAACAGATTGAATAAATAAACTGAATGAATAAGTGGAAAATGAAGAAAAAATGTTGCTTAATAGACTGAAAAAATTTCCAAGAAAAAAAAGCATATTAGTTAGGCTAAATAAAAGCAAAATAAATGACAAACATATATTTGCATAAGATGTATGCGTCTTTGTACGTAAGTCCTAAGCCAATGTTCTTCAAGTAATAATGAACTTTACGTATATGCAATAAGGGGTCACATTCATTACAATCATCAAAAATTATGTATAATTACAGATATTCTTTCGAGAACATTTTGTCCCAAATTACAAAAGTGCAAACGTAATAGGTCTAAATCTTGCAATTTAGTATTTACTGTTCATGTCATCCATAGCGTTTTTAAAACTTGGTCTTTTCCCAAAAATTTATTCCTCCATAATAATAATAGTATCAGATCACAGTGTTATTTCTTAATACTTCATATCAACCTACATTTCATAACTATTCAGTCTACCTTGCTAACCATCCCAGAGGAACGACAAGAGGAGGGGCTGTGGTCATTGTCAAGAATTCAATTAAGCATTATGCAAATGGTATGTTTGACAGTGACAGTATCCAGTCCTCAATTATATCCATAGAATTAAACAATCACACAGTTAATGTTCATAGTATTTACTGTCCTCCTCGTGAAGTTGACTTCGATGCCACTATTTAATTATCTGGGCAGATATTGTATTCTTGGAAGACTTCAATTAAAAAAATCCAACATGGAGATTAAGAATTTGCACTCCATGTGAGCGAGTATTATAAAAGTCAATAACTCGTGCAAACTGTCAAATTATTTCGCCAGGAAGTCCTACTCGCTGGCCCTCAGATATCAAGATACCCGACATCACTGACTTCTTTCTTACTAAGGGTATGCCAGTACATCATTTTAAAGCTGAGTGCATAGCCGATCTTAGCTATGATAATTCACCCATACTGCTATCATGCCCTACCTCACCAGTCAAAATCAATCATTCTCCACGGTTGGCAAATAAAAGTACAGACTGGGAAAGATTTCGAGAACTAATGAATCCTCAGATTAACCTCAGTATACAATATCATGTGTCGTCAGATACCTATGCAGCAGATGAAAATTCCTCATCTCTGCTATCACACTGTGTGCTAGTACTCAGCATTTTTAACAATTCCCAGCTGAAGTCAGATATCCTAACTACATTCGTCACTTGGTCCATCGAAGACCCCAAGCAAGGAAAGTCCGACAAAGACACCGTACTATTGAAAATAAATCAGTTTTCAATAAATTGTCTAAAGATACTACACATGCCATTCGTCAGTGGAGGAACAATTCATTTTCCAATTACCTATTGTCCCTTAGCTCCACTAAAGAAGCTGACTACTCATTATGGACTGCCGCTAGGCGAATTCGCCGTCCTAACCGGTCTTGTTTTCCTTTGAGGAAGGAAGATAACTCATGGGCTCGGAGCGATTCTAAGAAACCATATATCTTTGCTAAACATTTTGAACATATTTTTCTGAACGATAGCATTCAATCCTCAATAGCTCCTTCCTGTCCTATTACATCTAATGGTAGAATTAAACCAATTTTCCCCCTCGAAGTAGCCAAGGTTATTGATAGCCTAAAGTTTAACAAATCACCGGATCATGATTGGCTTTCTCCTGTTGTGTTCAAAGAATTGTCAAAGAAAGGGATTGTCTATTTGTCGACGATGATAAATGCCTGTATTCGTCTACGATATGTACCTCGCATTTGGAAAATTAAGAAAATGATCGTGATTCACAAACTAGGGAAAATTTAATTGACAGTGACATCAAGTCTGTTATTTACAGTAAAATTGAATTGAAATGTATCTGCGATAATAGATGAAAACTACCGATAACGTACGAAAATTGAACATACAGATTCATGTCGATTCAGATTTTATTATATATATATATATATATAAATAGGGAGGTCACGAGCTTTTATATAAATATGTTGTGCACTCAACTTTCATGATTCAGTTTGGATTCTTGTTCATCATAAATATGTAAAAGGGAGCATTAACAAAAATCTTAATCTGCATGTTACTTATTTTTAAAAACGAATGTTTAATATTCATATTCACATTGTTTGAAGTGTAGTCTATAAATTACTTTCTAAACCCGTTAGTACGCTTTGATTTTTTTACAATGTTTTATGACCGTACGTTTAAACAAATTTCCACGAAATTGAAAGGCAAACCTGCATTAAAATAAATATGTCACTATAAATCTTATTTTAGTAACGCCTTAATTATTAATTATAACGTAAATAAAAAAGAAAAAAATATTTATACCTCTATATACATCAAATAACGTATTTATTCAACAATTATTTTATCGATTCACACATATTGCTCGATAACTTGCGATTATAAATTTTAATAATTAACAAATAATTATTTAAAACAACGTACAGATTTTTAATCCGTTTATAATAATGAAGTTTCATTTTTCTAATTCTACGATAACAAAATAACAAAAATATTATTGTACGTTTTTTTTTTCGCAAATTAATACGCACACTAGATGAGCTTATGTAATGACTAGTTTATTTTTTTATAAAACGAAAAATATAATATTTCAACCTAAATTAAACAGGTATATAGGCAATGAGTAGAATGTTTTATAGTGCGATGAAAAATAGTATGTAAAATTACGAATATTGTAAGTTAAGGAAAATAAAAAAAAAAAAAATTGAAATTGAAGGATGGCTATACAAATAACGTTTTATCTGCGTGTACAAATGCAAAGCTTTCCGCGGATGGAAAATTACTTACCTCGTTTCATTATGAATATAACGTTATGAAAATAAAATCATTAAAAATTTTTTCTAAAATAAAAAACGTTCGACTATTATTCATTCAAACCGGTTCAATGGGAATGTAAAATATACGCGTATACGACTATATAGGTAATACTATATATCACATTAAATAGAAGAACAATAATTTTTAACAATTTGTCCTCGTATTTTCCTGTTTGAAATCTGACACAATGAAATCAAAAGTATTGAAACAATATCAAAATATTTAAAAGATATTTATAATAATTTTACATAATTAATAAATATACCAATGTATTCAAAGAATAACATTTAAATCTGTATCACTAAGAGACGGGAGAAATATTAACAATGTAAGGAGATATATAGAAGAATGTTTTAATTATAAATTCGAAGAAACATTTTTCCAAAATAAAAAAAATGTAGAGCTAGCGTGAATTTAAAATAAAAAACAACAACAAAAAAAAAAACATATCGAAGAGAAAAGTATTTTAAAAAGATTTAGCGAATTATAGTAGGATCATCTAATCCTAAGCCACCTTCTTCTTCTAATTTTGAGATAAATGTAGCAACACGATATTGCTCTTCAACTTGACGAGCAAAGTCGATAATACTGAGCAACTGCTTAATGCCAACGAAAATTCTGCAACAAGATACAAAGAAATTTAATAAACATTCGAATTAAGCTTTGTATATAAACATTATTTAATTATGTTCAAGCAAAATTTAATTACAAGCCCTATTAATAAAATATGGGTTTGCAACGTAACGGTAACGCACTCGCATTCTGCTTGCATGGACTCAATTACAACCAGGAACAATAATTTATTACGGTAAAAAGACTTCTAACCAACTTATCTATCAGTCGGATTAGTAGGTAAATGAATATCGAAGTTAAAGAAAATAGGTTTTCCCAGAATGCGTCGTTTGCCCGGCTCTATATCATCCTTCGGGTTGGCCAGGATTATCGAGACAACTTCTACCAACTTTCGAGTTGATGGAACTTTTACTTACTATTAAAAGTTGTAGAAAATCTTTATGAAAGAAACTGATAAAGCGATTAGTAGAGATACAATGCTTCTTATAAACATAGATAAAAAATAGAATTACATCCAATTGAAAATAAATAAAATATGAATAAATAAGTAAAATGGAAAAAAATGTATGGGTAACTAAATAAATATTAGAAATAACGCGGTCACGAAACGAAAGATAGCTAAATTAATAATTAGCACATAGAAACATGACTAATAGATGATAATATGGAAAAAAGACAATACGGAAAAAGCCTACAATGGTATAGGTAAAATGAAGAAACTGAGTTATTAAGAAACAAAAACGGTAAACTGTTGGTTGATGATAAAAGTTATACAGCGGCGATCCTATTGATAATTCAATTTTGAAAAAATCAGCCGAGCTACAAGAAGACGAAAAGGGTTCCTCATCTAAATTAAAAAAAGTTAATTCAAACGAGCTCTAAACCAGCTAGCAAGAGTTGCTTCAATTATTAGGAGACAAAATTAAAAATATACTATTTAAACCTTGATTACATTTTAACTAGGATAATGTGTTACCTGAATAGAATCTAAAATTAAAGCAACCTCAAAGATGATTAAATTCGGATTTAGTAGAAGCAAAAACTCAAGAAAATCTGTACTCTGCCTACATTTGATAACTGAGAAAGCTTTGGAAGTAGGAAAAACTGAATACGTAGCTTTTATCGATACAGAGAAAACTTTCGACTATGTGAATTCGAATATACTATTCAACTCATTCAATAATTAAAGTAACATTTCGAGGGATCGACGGATGCTTTTTCATATAGAAATCAATTAGTAATCATAGGTAAACAAAAAACAACGGTAAATGAGTACGTCAAGGTTGCAATAAGTTATTCTTAAGTTACATCGAGGGTGAAATGTATCTTTACTTAAAATAAAAAATAAAATGTAATAAAGATTAATGGTAGAATATATAATACAATAAAATTTGCCGATGATATAGCAATAATAACGGAAACTGAACAGGGGTCGCAATAATTCTTACATGTGCTAAGTAAAGCTTTACAAGAAAAACTTGAATATAAGTACTAAAAGAAACATGAAAGTTACGCATGCAAAAAAAAAATGTAAAACAAAGAATCAATATTGTTTTGAACTCCACAAAAGCATAAACTACTTAGGAGGCATAATATCTTCAGGCGGTCGTAGTGTGAAGGATATAAAAACGCATCCACGATAAAATCGTCCCTTGTATAAAAAAATGTAGCCTTGAACAGTAGAAAACGTTTTGTAAAAAGAGTGTTACTAAGCAAAGACATGGACAATTTTAAAAAGAGAAAACGGTAAGCAGTGCGAAATGTGATGTTAGTGTCGAATGTTAAAAATACCTTGGATAAGTATTATAAACCATGACGAAGTCTTACAAGAGGTAAATGAACGACACGCAATCGGAAATATAATAACCAAGAAAAGTAACGAAATAGTTGAACACTTGATCAGGCATTCGGTACGGATGACAACTATTGATTTCTTTCATTTGACTACATTCCTAGTGCTTCAATTTTGAAAAAACATGTCTATTCCTTATTAATTGATACATGATAGACGAGGTGGGACAGTTGTCAGAAAAACCTGTCTTTCCCAAAGGTGTCCGATCGTCTTAAATTTAGTAATATTAATATTAATTTTTAGAATAATGCTCAGGTGCTCTCTGCCAATGGTAAGTTTGTTTCCGATCTAATTAGGTTCCATCTAGTTCTGTACCTTTTACAATTATAGTATTGACTCCTCTGGTCGTCCTTGCGATGATACTGAGCACTTATCGTTTGATTGTCCTTTGAGGATTTACGTTGTACGTTCAAAATACGCAGAGGTCAATCTATCATTTTCACAGAGTCAAAATTTCGAAAGTCTTTTGTTATTTATGGAGCTATCTATGCTAAGGAAGTTCAAATGTGGCCTTTAATTATTTCTCTCTTTTTATTGCGCTACTAAGTGGATATTAATTTTCTTCTTTTTATTATTAAGTAGAGGTTTATTTTACTTTATTTATTATTATTATTCTGTTTCTCAAAATATAAATTCAAACGTGAATCTTTTGAATCATGGTTAGTGCCTGCTTCCACTTTTATATGTTTATTTTCTAGGGTATTTATATATATATGTGTCGGTTTAATATGTATTTTAGTTTAATATTGCATATTCTTGTTTAATTTTGTATTCGTTTTTTTCTTCACTTTTTTCGTATACATATATATATTTTTAATATAGTAATTTTTTATCTCTCTCTATTAGTACTGATTTTTATTTATCTTCTCTTTCATTTATGTTTTGTATATATCTTTAATACAAACTCATATTAATCATATTTTTTTTATGGTTGGAGGTACTATGTTCTTTCATCCCTTCTCCATCTTGTTTAATTTTATTAATATCTTTAGCAGGACCATCAACCATTATCTAAACATAAGTTTTACCTCACAGCTGATTTTGGGCACCGACCATGCTATCAAAAATATAATTTTTACATCTGGTATCAGTGTCTTTTGAAGATTTCCCCCCTCTGGCTTAAAAAAAGAAAAAGAAAATTGAAGGAAAGCTGAATGGAAGACGAAATAAAGACAGACCAAATTAGTTACGCGGAATAAATAAAAAAACGGCGTAAGTTATGTCGACATAAAATCACTAACATGCTCTACAAGACCGATCTAACATAATTAATCATTAATACCTATCAACCGTAAAGTTGAGAAAAGTAGATAAATTAAAAATGAAACAACGCTGATGTTTGATTTAAAAATTAATAATAATAGCACAGTAAGTATCTATTGACATGTAAATAGTATTTAGAATTTAATTTCTTCTGACGAGCTACGGGATCTAAATGAAATGATAAATAATCAAGGCTGTCAGCGATACTGCGATGTAAGCGTAAATAACATATTCTATATGTAAACACTGTGAAGACATTGTACATCTTCTTGAGGTGTGAAGCCAGTTTTACGGTTTTTAAACGTGTAGTTTTTGTTAGTAATTTACAAATGGAACGGAGAATTATTTGAAAAACTTGGTTTATGGAATGGAGTGACATACAATCGCAATGAACGGTTATGCAATAATAACTAAGATACTCTTAATGAAGAAAATAATATTTGAACAGAAACGGAAACGTATATATATTAATATATATACTTAGTCATTGAAATGCGCAATAATTCTACGTAAAAATCGTTCCAATTCAGAAGACGAAATGGTTTAATCGAAATGTTATATGTTAAAACACCTACCGACATCCGCGTGTTTTTTTAGCAATACTGTTGAGCTCAGCTTTAGTGAAAACATCCGACTGTTCGAGTACTGCCATCAGATGTTCCGAATGGCTTAGATTCGGTACGTGTAAAATAGACGTAAACGCCGATAACATCTCCATATCGTTTAAAACATCCCTACATAAAACATATTTACGTAATATTTTTAAAATATTTATGTAATAATGAAAATATATAAAAAATAATCCCCGAACAAAATGTGATGCTCTTTAAATTATGTCGATGGACGTACAATACATAGAAAATAAATTGCGTTACAAATAAAAATTTACTCGTATAAATCTGATTCTGTATTTAACATGTAATTATGTAATTATATATATTTTTGGATTAAAAAAATAATAATAATTATTATTATTATAAATCAAAATACATTAAGTAAATCTTTTTAATTTATTCCGACAAATAGGCAAAATTTACTACAGAATAAAAGTTTTATAAAATTTATTCGTTTATTTTTTCGAGCGGTTAAAATTTGTTGTTTTTTATTTCAAGAAACTAAATTATATTTTAATAACTTTCCGTGGTAAACTTTAGTTCAAATATCGAAATATTTGACGACCTCGCACATAATTTTCGTAAATATCAAAATAACGTAACTTGCTCGTATAAATCTACTATGTTTTCAAAATAAAGTAGCATACATCGAATAATTTTTATTTTTTTAAATCCGATATTAAGCGTAAATATAATTTTAACGATTAAAATATGTTTAACGTTAATTACGAACATGCCTTCTACTGGTAGTGCATAATATTAACAATTTCTTCCCTTTCGGTGGTTCCTTACGCAATAGGACTAAAAGAGCTTGCAAAGTTAGATTAGAATATCTAGGACCAATCGCACCGTAATCTAACAATCTCTCAATGTTATCCACTAGAATACAGCTCAACTGGGATCTATAAGCATCATCAAAAACCTAAAAAAAAAAAAAATGAAAATATATATGTATCACGTCATACCCATATTAAATCACCGCTGGGTGTGAGGTCGCAGAAATATCTCATCGAAAATTTTACGACGTTAACGAGCCATCGTATTATTTTGTACTGCTCGTTTTCATTTTAGAATTTAATGAATATGATTTACCTCCATCCGGCATTTATGCGCAACATGTTCAGTCCATGTCCATTTCAGTTTTGCTAATGCATTTTGTCAATTCTAATAATTCTTTCCTATCTTTTAGTACAATATCAAGTAAAACTTTCCCGGCTCCATTTTTTTTAATTTTCATAATCATATCCTCGGTGAAGCATCCGTACGTTAATGACGAAATGAGTGACTGACTATAAAGTTTACTCTTCAAACTATTTCGTATAGATTTTATCAATACTAGGGATATTGTCCTTCGTATTCCCGTCTCCGCGATTTCTTTTTTGTCTGTGGTTATATCTTTATGCTAAAATAAGTGTACTACTTTACCTGGTCAATATAGTCACAATTATTATCTTTTTTTTTTGGTATATTAATTTTTATTCATATGTTTTCAATCTCAATTCTGAGTATTGTGTAATCATTTTGGATTGTTACTCGATATAATGTACGGACCTTAATAAAAAATACATTTACTAACAAAATAGCGTAATACTTAATGATCGTATTTATGAAAAATGATACTTTTTATAAAGTTTAATCAGATTTGACGAAAGCTATATTGATAAAATTTAAAAAGTACCTTAACAAAGGATTATTTTTTTTTAACATCGAAGCATCAATAAAAAGTTTTAAAATTAGAATAACGTTATTCAATTTATATATATATATATATATATATATATATATATATATATATATATATATATATATATATAAGAGAGAGAGAGATAAAAAACCATGTTGTATATCGTTTAGTTTTTCGTACGTACAAATTTAATAACAGTGAAAAATTACGTGTCGTTCATTGTATAATATTAAGTTAACGTTTCCAATGGATTTAAAACAATCATTGTCAGAACTGAGTTTAGTTCTGATGAAAAATGATATGAATTCATTCGAAACGTTTAGATACCAAATGAGGCGTAGTTTTTTTTATTGAAAGTAAATTAGCACGTAATATGAAAAATACACGGATATTGAAAAATAAAATGAAAGATGGCCGCATAATTTTCTCAATAAAGTGAAAATTACGACGAAGCAAATTCCAAAGATTTTTTATTAATTTTTTTTTTATAAAATTACGTAAAATTTAAATAAAACTGAAAAAAATTTATTCAACAAATTATGGGTGAACTTATAAAAATAGATTTTCCCGTTTAAATATATATATATAATTAATCTAAAGTTTTCCTGTATAAAAAAATTTAATTTTTTCTAAATAGTTTTGTAAATAATAAAATTGAAGTTATAAAAAATAATAAGGTAGTAAACGAACAAATAACCATGACTAATAAATATTAATTTTAATGATACCAGAAAATTACTCAACTAAAGGAGATGGATGAAATTATGGGTTACGCAAACAGTTTACATCACGTATAAGAAATATACGTACTTTGCGAATACTTAAACATTTAGCAGTTTCAGTAAATCCAACCATATCTTCAGGAGTGCATACTTTAAGAAAAGGAAAATCCGATTTTCTCGCTATTTCAGCAGCTAACGCCGTTTTTCCCGCATTCGGTGCCCCTAAAAAATATTTTCTACTTATTAAATAATATTTAAATTAATTTATTAACGATTACTCGATATTGCGTGAATAGACTCGGTTCTACTTTTTTTTTTCTTAAAAAACAAGACCAGTCCCGCAAAAAGCGACGAATTTAAAAACTAATCACAATCATTTATGTCGATGCTACTAACTAATTTAACTTAAAATGTAAAATGTTTCTTTGCAGTTTAATTAAATTTACGTATTAAAAACAACATAATACATTAGCATTTAACACGCGTTTCAACATTTGAACAACAAATATAAATTTATATTGAACGACAACGTCTAATATGTATAAATAAATAAAAGATCAAACTTCCAAACGCCATAAAACGAATCGGGCGCATAGTTACATAGGGCACTGCTAACGACACACGATATTAGAATAATGATCTGAAGACAAAATCGTAAACACAAAAAATAGAACACGCACATGGTTTTGTAACTATACCATACAGTTTTACTAGTTAGTAAAAATATAAAACAAAGAATTCGAAAAAACCTATAATACAAAATTATCGTTAAATCATAATTAGCGTATTAAAATTGTGAGACTAAATACCTTCAATTAAAACGGTAACGCGTCCATACGTATCAGGAGAACTAGCTTCCTTGATTAATAATTCACCGTCGTTAAGTATACTACTAACCGGAGTACCCCAAATTATAATACCTCTACCCAAACAGTGTTCCAAAACTTCAGAACTCGCACCAAACGCCTACGATAAATAACGTATACATACGTTTATACATATCTCAACATGTATATTTTTTTATTTTGAGTCATATTTTATATGCAGATATTTTGTCTTGTAAATGCTCGTAATAACCCACTGATTGTGGTTTTAATACCCGAAAAATTAAGGCTAATAAATCTAAATCCACGCATGTAATTTTCACAAACAAAAAATACAAACTGTTAGATATAACATCAAATGACATATCAGCACCAATGAAAACGGGAAAAAAGCGCCTTAAAACATACCTTGATTAACACTTAACGAGACGGAAATAAAAATGAAGTTACCAGAAATTAACTTAATAGAAACTTTGCACTATTTTTAGATAACATGCTGCTTATTTATAAGCAGATATTAAAACGAGCCTGGCAATATGGATGTCTATTATTAGGTTGTGTAAAATAATGAATATCATTATAATACAGTGGATTCAAAATAATAAAAAAACCAGTCTGTGGTATATAACAAATGTAACGCAACACGATGATCCTGAGATAAAATTCGCTGAAAAAGTAATATTAGACGATACTGAAACTAATTACAACAGACTAAAAAGGTACCCGAATAACAGCGCTAATTGCATTACTAGATAATTCTCGAAAAGTTCGACGTCTTGATCAAAATAAGATATTACACATAGCTTTATAACAAGGATATCATATTATTAGGTTTTCTCCTCTGCGTGTTAACCGCATAAAAAGTGTCAAATGGTCAGAAGTTAATTCTGGCGTAATGTATACACTCACACATTCACACATATATAAATAATATATATATATATATATAATTTACATATTACGAAATAGATGACAATCAAAGATATTATAAAAATAAAGCGTGGAAACCACCGAAAAATTAATAACGCTAATCAAATAGATTAATATAATTTGAAAATTGACTTAATAAAAATGTATATAACACCACAAACCGGTTTAATATCGTGCTCGAGAGCGAGCATAAAATCATCTCGACAAACTAATAATTTTTCTAAAGCAGCAGGATCCACTTCTACTTTACTCGATGCTTTAATCAAACGATTCATCGCCGTTGCTTGAGCCGCTCGAACTAAACCTTCGATTTCAGCACCACTGAAATTTTTTGTTAATGTTGCCATTTCCTTTAAAAAAAAAAACAAAAAAAAAATCTTAGGGATTTACACAGGATATCCAAACTCGTTATTATCCCCGTATGTTAAACAATTAGCTTTTACTAAGAATATTGTGCCACTACTTACTGAATCTGTAATTTGAGCGAGTATTTTTAGTACTGAATAATTTAAAATTATTATTGTAAATAATTATAACTCCTCTAGGAAAGAAAAACTTAAATTCACTTAGTCTTAATTTCCAAAGTATTATCAAATTTTAGTAAGTAATATTTAAATTTATTATGATTATTTTATTCGACTCCCTGATTCTATGAACAAGATGTGATCTTTTGCCTATACGATGAACACGTTGGATAAAATAGGATTGTTTATTTTTGATGTAACAAAATGCCTAATCTAACCTATTATCAACAATTACATTTAAAATTTATAGTCACTGTTATAAAATATTTCTTACATATTGATTTGCTATGACAAACAAATAAATTTCAATCTACCTTTGTTTAATACTTTAGATTTTGTTCGTATTTTCGTATTTTTGTATTAATAATTTCTTCAAAAATTAATCATTCGACTGAGGATGTGGCCTCATATTCCGATGTAATATAAATAATAATCTTATTTGCAATTTCAAACGTATTCATCAACAATTTCAAATTTAATACTCTCAAAAAAAAAACAAGTTTCTTTCCAAACGGATGACGACACATTTTAAGACTGAATAACAAGCTCAGTCAAGTAAAAAGTATATTAATATAAAACTTTATCACAATTTACCCGAATAAATAGTTAAAATTTATATTTTATAATCAAATTCGTCTAATTTAATCATTTTAGCAAGAACTTACTTGAAGGTCTACATCTGTTGATAACTTTTTATGCTCTTTCATTCGCGCCGTATGTATCATAAGTATTTGGTATCTCCCGTGAGCATCTGGTAAACTTATTTCTAATTGAACCTGAAAATTATTAATGATCAAATCGAGCACATAAAGTATTTAAAATAAAATTATGTTTTTTTTATATGTTATGCAACATTTAGTCGTCTTGTGTTTATAAAACATTCAATCTTCATCGATTAAATCATTTAATTTAAAAATTACGTTTATTATATATTAATACTAAAGAGTTGTGGATAGAAAAATGTACCACCTTTACGAAATTTCATGTTAAAAGATTCTTTTTTTTTACTAATTACTAACTACAACATTTAATAATATTAAACATTACATTATGTTAAATCGTTTTATTATTTTATTTACCATTTCATTTTTAAAAAAAAAAAAGTTTCAATATAAAATATCGCCTTAAAAATATTACCGTCACAGTACAAACTATGTATTCGCGTCGCATTTAAATATTTTATTATTCTGTTTGTATATACGCATCGATTTTTCTATATATACAGGTAAATTATGTTCATTAGCTGAAAATTATTTTTATTTCTACAATAATCATGCATTGAAAATTAGTATAGTTGTTCAAAAAATTATTGTATCGAAATCTGTGGTTAGTTCAAAAAATCATAGCTAATTAATTATTTTATCATTTTTGAAATTAATAATTCTAATAAAACAGCGATTGTAACAACTTCAGATATTTTAAAAACAGTAATAAACATGCCACTATAGGATTCAAACCTCAAGTCTTCCAGGTCTAAGTAAAGCCTCGTCGATTAAATCCTTCCGATTAGTCATTCCAATAACTAGAATATTATTCAATTGTTCAACGCCATCTATCTTCGCTAACAGTTGATTAACAACCGTATCATGTACACCCGTATTACCACCAACCGAGCCTCTTGCTTTACATATAGCGTCGATTTCATCAAATATAATTATGTGCAAGCCGCTATTAGGACCAGCCTAGTAATATAACATAAAAATCAATTTAATTTACAGGGTAAATGTGAAAATGTGGCGAAATTTAAAAAAATTGTTATAATACTTAAAGCTAATATAAAATATACATATATGCCTAAATTATAATTACTTTAAAATAAAAATAAAAAAAAAATGTCAATTATACAAAATATGACTATCATAACTGTGAATTCAAGTTGTAGTTATATTTTTCATTTTTCTTATATATTTTACTCCTTTCTTTTATATTTTTAATATATTAATGATTTTATCGCTTTTGTACTTTAAAATAGCATATAAAGCATCTATCCCCACTAGCATTAATTAACCTAGTGATACGAAGATCATTGAAATAGTACAGTATTGTAAATAAATTTTATACGTGTTTGTACATGCTCTTTAGTACATATAGTACTACATACGTCAATCGAAATTTATTCTAGTTTTGAATATTAAAATTTCGTCGTTTCTGGCAATTTTATAAATTACATTTGTAATTAAATTAAATATAAGTTACGATACGATAGCTCGAAATTATATACTACTTATCCGTATTTTAGGCAGTCCTTCATATTCCATTTTCAAATTTGTTAAACGTTAAATCGGAATGTATTTTTACAACAACCATTTCTCATTTCTAGTCGTTTTATAATTCGATTTGAAATTAAAATTATTTTTTGCGCTTAAAACTAAATTAATTCTCGAAATACTGTATATTCCATTAAATTACCCGCATTTCGATAATAATGCATTTAAACGACTTTAATTAACAGGCCCGTATCATCAGCAACTTCCTTTGAACAACCGAAAATACTCTCAAAAATAATAAAACACAACTGAAAATTTTAACCGTAACATAACTACTTTATGTATTTAGTGTATATGTCCATTTGTATACTTCTAAAAACAAACATTAATATGATTTAATGATCAAGTTGAGATTTTTGCTTTTTATCGTTATCTTAAAATTATTTCTACAATATTTTACCTAATGGCTTCTATTTCAAGCTCGTAAAATTTTTTGTATGCAGACTATACTACTTAACAAAGCAAATTACCGTTTGCTCAAAAAATGGGGTAGACGATAAATCAAATGATATACATATAAAGTCAATAATATAACAACTTTTGAATCCAACAACCGATGATTTATGTATATATATATATACATATATAGTTACGCTTTAAAATATCTTACTCGCTTTTCTTCCAGCTCAGCATCTTCAAAAAGTCTTCTAACATTCGCCTCCGACTCACCAACATATTTATCCAAAATCTGAGGTCCGTTGACGATCTTCGGTTCACGTGCATTAAGCATTTTCCCTATTTGCCGAGCCATTAAAGTTTTACCAGTTCCAGGAGGACCGTATAATAAAATACCCTTCACGTGTTTACAACCTAAATAAACGTTTTTTACAGTTAATTCGAAGTTTTTTTGTTTTCTTTTGAAAACTGCTTACTAGTTGTAATATACAGATAATAGCATTGAAAATACTGCTCGGTAATAATAAAAAAAATATTAACATAATACACATATATATATATATATATATATATATATATATATATATATATATGCGTGTGTTTGCGTGTATAAAACATTTTAATTAAATACTACCTCTTAACACATATTATACTTCAATTTGGTCCTAAATTTCCTTCTATATTACAGAATTGAATTATTAGATCGGACGTTGTTCAAAGCAATAAGCGTAAAAAAATATAAAAACATTAATTTAAACAGAATGCATGACACTTAAAATTATTCACGTTTATCAAAATCAGTTAGTTCTCTCCGATGTTGTATTCAGCAGTTCTTATATTGGTACCGTTGAATCAGTTTCGATTGTGCATTCTCTGCATTTATCACTATTTCTTAAGCTCATTTTTTTAAAGTAGTCAACGCATTTTCCATATCCTGATAGAAATTATATTAGAAAGAAATTTGGACTGATTAGCTTATTCTTCCCTCTATCCTCGATTCCTGTTACTATTCTGTACGTCTCCTGTTAGTTCTTCCTCATAAACGTTTTGCCATTTCTCTAGGTATTTTTTTTTCACTTCCTTTATTTTCTGTATTCTTATTACATTATTACTTTTAATGTTTTCCATGTTTTTTTTTTTTATATATATATCGCTTATCAAGTCCCCCGACATAATTCCTAATATGACGTAGCAAGTGGTACAGGAGACTGTTCTATATGCAGACATTATGTTTAAGATAATTTTCCTTTGTTCCATTTGGATATTTTTTTTTCACCGGAATATTAAGATAATGAATCAAGAAACCGCATTTCCTAATCAATCTGAACAACGCCGAGTAGAGAATTTTACTACCCAGAAATTTTAAACCAAAGCTTCTATTAGGGACCTACTAGTAGCGAGTAATATTTTTTAATTTTGTCTATAATGTAATCAACATGTTTACTAAAATTAAAATTTTCATCGATATATATGCCCCAATATTTCATCTCCTTGCTTATTTTAAGTGGCTTATTTATAAATTTCAATTCTAACTTTATTCTACGTTTAATTTCATGTTTTCTATGTTTCCTGGTTATTTTTTTCCCTTCTTATCAGGTACTGACAAATTTATGTCATCAATCAGATGTTGTCTCTTGAGAACGTATTTGATTTCTTGAGAACATGCTCATTAGCAAGGTCTCAATTTAGGTAGTTATTAGTGTTTTATTTGTTTGAATTTAAACCGAGTCCAATATTCATAAGTTCGTTATTAATGTTATCAATTTTCTGATTAATCTGAGGAATGTCCTCAGTATTATTTATTCCTGCAATTGGTAATCCGCGTAACTTATCAGATTCATATTTTCATAATGTCCGGTATCATGTGCCATCGCAATATTAAATTGAGTATGTGCAAGAACGGATCCTTGTGTAACGCCTGCAGTGAGCGTCCCTTTCATACATCGTTTCATTATTTTTATTCTGAAAAGTAATTTCTCTTTGAAGAAATTTTTAATCATTTTAATTAACTTTGAATCAATAACTTGCGGTAGTCCTTTCAATAGTATAAGTATCATCTGTAAGTTATTATATTTCTTTTTTTTTTTTTAATTGTATTTTAATTTTGTTAATTTCTTCACGCTTTTTTTTTTTTTTTTAAAGTAATGTTCCATCAGAGTTGTCTTTTTACTACAGGTTTCACTAATTTGCTCTTTTTATGAACTTTGGTCATGATTTTAGTTAATGATGCTTCATCGGCCATTTTAAATTTGTTCTTTAAAATTTTAATTAATAACGAGCTCCTCGTATTTACATAACAATTGTTTTAATTAGTTGTTCGTCCTTATTAAGTAGGCTGTTCTTGCTTAATTGAATTTTACATATTTAATCTCAATTTTTCTTATACAATTATAGATTTTTTTATTGGTTATAACCAGGTCGATTACATTGCTATCATTTTTATTAGAGAAAGTTTTAATATCATAATCGTTTTTAACAGTTATTTTGTCGCTTATTATAAATTCTTCGAAAACATTGATTCTTTTATTACTATTATGCTCTATTTTCTCATACAACGATGATCTTGTGTTAAAATCACCAAACAAAATAATTTTTTCTGTTATATTATTTAAATTTAAATAGTTCTGTAATATCTTGACTTATTGTTCATTTAGTGAAAAATAACATAATATTAAGTTGAAATTTTTGATTTTTCAGTTTCTTCAATAGTTTGTACTTTACAATTTTTCCGTACTGCAACTGCCGCATGTTTTTGTAAAAAATTGTCATAATCATTATTACAGCTTGTTAGTATGTTTTTGTTTTATTTGTTCAATGATGATGATAATATTATACTTGATGTTTTGTAAAATCTCTCATTGCTGGTAGTTACTTGTCCCCACATTTAGCATTAAATAATTTAATTCTGTTTATTTTTATAATCAAAAAGGCCCCCTTTTCACTAATGTTATGCATTGACTTTATGATTATCGTACGAAATTGTTCTAATTATTAGTGCGTCTCTGTTATAATAAGAATGGAATATTGCAAAGCGTTTTCACTTATGCTTTTTTTTTTAAGAAAAAAAAATTCAAACGCATTTAGAATTATGTTACAGCTTCTAGACGAAGCCAAATGTAAATTTGTTTTTACTCAATTAAACCTAAATAATACCCACAAATCGTTTACTGTAATTCATAAACATTGTTTACATAAAATAATAACTATCGTGATATACCCATTTGTTCAACCACTTCAGGAGGAAATACTCGAGATGCAAACGCACGTCTGAAAATTGAACTAAACTCTTTATCCAAACCACCAATTCCCATTTTCTGGAAATCAAAATCTGGATTTATGATCGATTGACGAACCACTTTTCTGCAACAATTTTTTTTAGGTGGAATATATTTCCTTAATGTTTGAAGGTCACGAATAAAGGAAAAATATGAAAATTTAAAAAAGAGAATATAAAAAAATTTCGCAATCTTCATAAGGAACCAAAAATTTTAAATATGCTAAAATATAAAGTAAAAACGATTAAACTATTTTTATACGATGGAAATAACAAAAAATGCAGACACATAGGTATACAAAAATAAAAAATATTTGAAATTATTTAAGATCGACCATCAAAGAGCTATAATTATTTGGACATATTACGAGAAACTTGAATAATCATCCGGAAACCTATTGTAACTTTTTCTTCTTCGTGTACTATAGAGGTTAACAATTCACAGCTGAGCATTCAAACGGCTAATCGAAATAATTCTACTGAGGAGTAGTCGAAATAGCGGTGTAAGTCCCTCATCCACGAGTTTTGTGGACAATCAACAAATTCCGTTCTTATGATCTTCCTTCAATAATTAATCTTAAAATTTAGATTTACGCATAAAATGTCCCAAATATTTCCGTTTCCTATCATTTATGTTGCCCAACAGTTCCGTTTGTTTGTCCAGTCTACCAAGTATTTCCTTATTAGTAATTTATTTCTATCAATGAGTTACGTAATAAGTGATGGAAGTACAGATAGAAGAAAAAAGTAAAAATGCGAAAACGAGTTTAAAATAAGCGTTTAAAATGTTTAATTCATCGAGTGAAATATGTGATTGCAGCAACGAACTAATATATATTTTTTTAAATTTAGTTCTAGGTATTATAATCATCGCATAAAGCAGAAGTTAATCAGTAAACAACTTACGCCTTAGATTTGCCCACGAGATTTATACTTGAAGATTCTGCTTTTTCAAACTGTATTAAAGTGTCACCTAAACAACGTCCCATTTTAGTTTTTTTCGGCTTCGGCTCTTTAGCCACTTTTATAGCACTTAAGTCGGCAGCTTCAAAATTAAAAGAAAGTGTAAACAGATATTACATGTAAAGATATAAATATCATATAGTACAGCGGTATACACTATGTATAGAAATGTAAATAAAAATTAAATAAGTTTAAAGTTTATCAATCCAATACACGTTGTCAATACTATACGGACGGACAACTGTGTTTTAACTTGCTAACCGTATACGAATCAAGAAATTTTAATACATGCTTTTATCTTTAATATATGGCATTAGGACGTTCATTTTAATGAATTTAAATTTGTTTACATTATAATTTTAAAAAATCGGAAACACTAGACTGGTAATTTTAAAAATTTAAACAAAAACATTTATTGATAAATTTCTCGCAGTATACAAAATTTGAAACAATAATGTTGAATTAGTTAAAATTATGATCACCATCATCATCATCATCTAGTGCAACAGTCCGTGGACTGGTTTGCCCCTATGCTTGTCTTTTTCCATTCATATCGGTTATTCGCCATCCTTTTCATTTCCGAGTAACTCGAGCAGGCGGAATCACTCTTCAGGTTATTTGTCCAGCTTAATAGCGATTTACCTCTTATTCGTTTCCCTGAGGTATATCCTTTCAATTGCATCTCGTAGCAAATATATGCCCCATCCAACACAGTTTACGTTTTTTAATCTGATTCAATACTTGTCGTCTTTTATTGACCGTTTCAAAACTTCTTGGTTTGTTATTTTCCCCGTCCACTTTATTTTCTCCATCTGCCTCCAGCACCACATTTCAAATGCCTCTATCCTGTCCTCTTCTTGTTTTGTATACGTCTACGTTTCCGATCCGTATAATACTACTGACCACACGCCTGTTTTTATAATGCGTTTCCGAAGCTCTATTATGGGCATCGTTCTGTTGGTTATTTTTATTTTTTTCAGCACAGCCTGTTTCGCTATGGCAAGTCTTTCCCGTATGTCTTGGGAGCTACGCCAATCTTCAGTAATGGTGCTTCCCAGATACTTGAACGATGAAACAATTATGCTATAGTTGAAGGAAAATAATACATTTTTATGGTTAAAATATGATGCGTATATTATCTAGCTTACTAGTTAATATATCAAAAACATCGAAATTTTAACACATCTGAATATGACAAAAAAAAAGTTCTCAATGTTTGTTTTAACAATCTATAAAAATATATGACATAAATATATTTCTAGCTTCGACAACAAAATTAGGTTATCAAAACTTGTCTCATTCTTTAATTTCAAAAGTATAAGATTCTTTCTGGTTTATTGAAATAATTCAGCAAAGTATTTTATTTTCATTAAACAGGAATTCACTAAATACAAATAATTTTTTCCATTTAACGAAAACTTACAGTGATTCGAATTGACGAATGAGCAATCATAAAATGTCTAAAAAAAAAAATCATTAGAACCGACTTCACTATATTAATAATGTATAAAATATATTTGACAATTAATTTATTTATACTAGTTCCAGCATAAATTATAAATAATACTTGCGCAAAGCTTTTCGACTGTTTTGTCATGACCAAACATACACAATAAAAGTGAAAAATGTATATCAAATTACAAGGTTGTTATATAAATATTTAAGTTAATTTATATGTGACGTTTATTGTTTATGCCTGATAATGACGTAACTATCGAAAAGCTTTGTGCAAATAAAAAAAATTATAGCGATTAAACTGTGTTATTATTTTGTTTTATTTACAATTCATAAAATCACTACTCTCCAAGAAATCAACATTCCATCATAAATATGTATACATACTAAAAGTAGCAATATACGATGATTAAGGCTTTTTATTTTCAGTAAAACCCTGTGTATATATAAAATCATATTACTTTTAAAAGATCGTGCTGTATTATTACCTTCCAAATCCTTCACAATTAATGACAACACCTTTTTATCTTGAAATCGAAACACCAGAGGTTGCCCAATAGTGAATGCATGGCCAGAAAATTGCAATGAAAAATTTCTCGCCATTTGATCCGTATCATATGCTTCGGAAGTTCCACTTAAATACACAGAAATAAATTAACGTTAATTTTGTTAATTTATATGACACGTTTTTTTATCTGTTATATATACTATTATAACGACCAGATTATTTAAAAATGCTTACGATTTTTTCTGTAAAAAATCCACTTCTAACAAAACCGTACATAGACATTCCGAAGTTGAAGCAGGATTAAAATAATAAGGTTTTACATCTATTTCTTGACCTAATGAAAGAACAGCCCATTTCCTTTGTAGCATAGAAAATCCTACTGTACCTTGAGCAAGGCCTGGATAATGGCAAACGGTGAATATATAATGATGAGATGGGGCTGTAGTCACTTCTATATACCTGCAGAATATAATATTGATCAAACTTACAATCCACATATTAGCGACAGATAACTTTGTCATTCTCTGTAATCCACAAATACATGTGGTAACAGAGCAAGTATCTTTTATTTTTTTTTTAGTATACATGTAATATATATATTACAATTACAATAGCCTCTACTTCCATATTTTAAAACATACATTTATATTGCACTAAACATTATATAAAGTATATTTATACTAGGTAAATAAGTCTATTATCGAGCATTGGCCTCAATTCACGTCTATTTTTTGCTTGATATTTTCTTGAAAAAGAAGTTCCGAACTCTCATATTTTGACTTTCTATTAATTTACAACCTATTTTATTACGTATTCCATACTTGTACGGAGCTAATATTTTCTTCTCCTCTGCTTTTCGTAAGACATTATTTAATGCTTTACTGATTGGAAAGTATATAAAAGCTATTAATAAAAGTAAAAAATAAATAACTTTTACAACCGTTATCTCATAATAGACAACTGAATTTGCTACATTGGGAAAAATATATTGTCAAGCGTAACAAACAAATCTGTTAAGAACAGTGAACAAAACTACTTGTTTAGTAAGTAATCCCAAAAATTTATGATTAACAATGAGATTCATTTGTCATCTTATTTTAATTTCATACTTTCTATTTTAGAAAATTAATGAGCAGAAGAAAACCAGTGTACTGCAAGAAATACTGTTAAATATTTAAATCACTAGATGAGATAAAAATAATTAAATTTGGAGAAGACAAGTGCACCTAAATGCTATAGGGAATTTCGACATATTAAGAACTTTACTAAATAATTTTTTTCATCGTCTAAAAAAATTTGTATACTTTGTTCGCACTTTCATTTTTAATTATTACGGAATGTATCATAAAACAAACCAAAGAAGAACAAATGAAATCACTGTTTGTATTTCTTGTTAAATATTTTATGATGCCTCTAAAGAAAATGTTATATACGTAATTGCAAGGATACAACTGAAGTAGTAAGATATGTAGAGAAATTAAATTTTAAAACATGCAAAAACAAACTATAAAATAAATAATTTAAATTGAGAAACTGATTTCGTAATAAAGTGTATATCTTAAAACTGAAAATGTACAGCGAAAGTTCGTAAAAATTACAAAGAAATGAAAGTATAATATCCGACACAGTAAAACAACTTAACTCGGCTTAACTAAAGTAAATTAAAATAACAATAATAAATAAAATCACTGAATGCAAAAGTAATCAAATGAATGTAGAATAAAATAAAAACACGGAAACCGAATGTTTAAGTGACTTAAATACTTAACACCTTTCAGTATGAAATCTCATGCAACAATATAGAAAAGTGTAAGGAATTTTTACATAAGAAATATTTAAATAAACACACATTTTAAAATAAAAGACTGATTTATTAAAGAATAGAAACGTGTTTAAAATATGAAGATTGACTTCCCGAAACAATAATATATCCTGAGTATATAAACTAAGCAATAAGAGAAAGCGCATAAGGGAGGCGTGACAAAATCCTGGAATGTTTTAAATATACTATGTAAAATCAATATAATAACAAAACTATGTAAAACGAAATAATTAAGAGACAAAATCTGACATCTTAAACAAAATATAGAAAACAGGTCAAAAATATTATAAATTGTGATCACGTTATCAAGGGTTTTATGACATACATATATAATAAAAATTAAAGTCTTACTCAAAATCATCCGCAAAATCATCTTTATTAATAACCACGCAATTAGTATACGACAATTCATCCGTGGGACAGCGATCTGCTTTCATACGCTATAAAACATTGAAAACACAATACAGAATATTATTATATACGTACAGCTTTAATACAAAAAATTAATTTCAAAATTAAACCTCGCCCTATTATTTGTAATGTATATAAGAAGCGGTTAAAATTTCAGAATGATAAAATAGATAAATACGAAAAGTCAACATCAAAAGTAACCTGATTTAATTGGGATTTTAAAACCCTAGTTTAAAAATCAACCAATATTTGGCCAATATTGATAATAGTCAAATGATAATGAATTTGATTCAATACATACCAAATTTACCATTAAGTATTTATGATTGTTAAAATTATTAAAACACTACATTTTGATCAATTGATCATTTAAAAAATTTTCTTTTACAAATGAATGCATTATCATATATATTTTATAACCTTAAACATATACAATAGTCAGCATCATAATATACGAACTTGGTGAAAATTCAGTTCTTAAGCAGTGAATGATATAATCATAATTTACTACAAGCATATTTTAGTAGGAAATATATTAGATGTTTATTTACCATTGTATATTTAATGTGTTGTCTATAAAACCAATAACGTAATTATTTCTAGTTACGAGCAAATGTAATATGCAAATTACATCTGACGTTCAAGGATATAAAAATTTTAGCTGTAAAATCGATAACGAAACTCAAAGTAGGTCATATGTTGCCTAAATTCCTCCGTCTGTAGTGTTACAGCAAGTTAGGCAAATACTTCTGAAATTAACACAAAATATACGTAAATAAACATATAAATGTGAATTCATAATGTATAAAAAGTCAAGTTAGAACTGGATACCTGATCTATTCAGTTTTTATTTTTAATTATCAAAAATTTTAATGTTTCAACATCGTCTAATACATTACAATAATTATTTATTATAGAATAAAAGTTATATAATGTTTAACATGTCAACAAATTTTGTAAGGTTTAACTTGTAATATTTTGGAAATTATTTAGGAAATATCGAACTTATCAATAATTTAAATTCGACAAGTTTTAGTTGATAGAAACACTTTTTAAAATGTTTATTGTATTATTAATTAATTGCACAATTACAGATGAGGAAATAGCTGAAAATCATTTTTTTATATATAAATTTATTTGACATAATATATAGAATTTTACTAATTTTACACGTTATAAGCCTACTTACAAATTTTAGATAATTTAAGAATATTTTTCTTCACAAATTTGATTTTTAAGAAATAATTTTTATTTTTGAAATTTTTATAATTTGGCTCTTACAAGTAATAGAAGTGTAAATGGCGCCATTGTAGTTCGTATTCGTACTCTGTGTCAGTTTGTATCACATATATGAAAGTAGAGTATTATTTATGAATGTTAATTGTGCTATGGATAAATAATTAAATATGTAATGTAAAAATAAATTAAACATAAAATTTTGTTCTAGTAATAGTTTATTTAGCATGTAACCTTACTAAATTGTATAATGTCACAGGTTTGTAATTATATTTCGCCGATGAATAAGATGGTGTAAATTAGTTAGATTGTGAAGTAATCAAATTATTTGATTTTAAATTAAATCATATTACATATATATTCGAATTATGACTATGTAGAAATTGCTTTATATCTTGATAAAGGTTAATTTATTTTAATTAGGATATACGCTCATATTTCTCAGTCAAAACAACGGATGTAAAGTCTGTTTCAAATAAGTCAGGAACGCCCGTATCCAAAAGATCATTTATTTTAGATTCGGATAGTGAAACCGAGTTAAGGGTAAAGAAAGGTACATGTAATATTCATTTCAAACAATGCTCCTAATTAAAATGATAAAAATTAAGGACGTATTTTCCTAATTTTTAAACAGGTTAATGTGTATTTTATGCATTCTATAAATTTATTTTGAGATATGCTTAAAATTTTGCTTAACAAAAGAAGAAGATAAATGAAACGTATGATAGCAAAGAATAAAGAACCTGTAATTATTTTTAAAAAATATATTTAATCTTTTATTTTTCATAAGATAAAATTCCTCAAAAACGATATGGGAACCGTAAAGTAAAAATAACAACAGTTTTAAACTCCTCTGATGAAGATATTCCTGTCAAAAGAAGAAAAACAGAAAGTACGTATGTTTAATCGTTATGAAACTACTTATTTATTTATGATAAACGTAAAACCAATTATAAGAGGTGGAAATAATAATTACTGTATGTCTTCGGACTGTGAAATTCAAATTAAAATACGTTTATTAACATTAATATTTTCTTTATGCCTTATAAATTTTATTACTATTGTTAGATCTTTTTATACGTGTGTTTTTGTACGTATCACATGAACGTAAATTAATGCCTGTATTTTGATTTATGTATATACAATTTATGTATCTAGCAAAAAATAAAATTTAAACGTATTTAAGTAATGTGTGTCACAGTTCACAGTTTTTACTGCATTCTATAAACTATATTCTGAACAGTTGTATATATTTATATAAATAAAGATGCGAAATGGGAAATATACTGCACTTATGTGTGGATGCTAATAGAATATTTGACATTACAGTGTACATAATGTAAAGAATTTTCATTGTATATGTTAGTATTATAATTTCTTTTCAGGTTTTTATAATGGTATATTGTATTGTCATGTGTGTTATAATTTAAGTCTTGTTGATTTGCTCTGTTTTGTCCTATATTTATCTGATATAGATTTTTCCATGAAATACAACGTTTGAATAATATGTTTTTGTGTATATAGATCATGATACAAGGGGTAAAAGGAAGAATGTTATTCTTTCAGAGGAATCATCAGATGAAAATACTTCGGACAATATCGCATTTGTTAAAACTAAAAGTAATTTCCTTTAAATTCAAATTATAAATTCAATTGGTACATTTTATTGAGCATTTATATTAAGATTTATTAATTACATGTTATGATCTATATATAAATAATAAAAATACGGCTGTGCTCTGCGAATTACTCGGGAAAAAATTTTCTACAACAAAATACATAGGAATAATCGAAGAATCTAATCGCTTATTGCAATTAAATAATAAAAAAATTATTTTGAATTATATGAATGGAGTATATAAATTACGCGCTTAGTATTATTTATAATGTTGTTTATATACGCAATAACAATAATAACATTTATAAGAATGCGTGAGCAATGAATGGTCGGAAAAAATTTAAATATGATATAGCTATATTGATGTATGTATATATATATATATATATATATATATATATATATGTATGTATCGTGTACATTTTTTTTATTTGACGATTTGTACATGTTTTAAAGAAGACATGTATGAGAAGCACACGCATTGGTGTGTTCTGCCATATTTAGTTACACTATCTTGAATCTTAATTCTCTTGAGACCTCTTGTCACCGGTTTGTTTGAGATCCCTGCCGCTGGCTCATTGTAGTGTCCGTACAGACGCATCGTGTAATTTGACACCCTCCCCCATCTCGATAGATCAGCTCATTGGCAACGTACCGAGGCATACGACATATCAATTTGAGGGCTTTGTTCTAAAACCCCCAGATGATATTCGATTCGATTCGATTTTGTTGGGTATCTTCACAGTGCTTCAGCATAGGTCCATATTGGTTTTAGCATAATATTGTGTAATAAAAGCTTGTTTTGTATTGACAGCTGCGATTGATATCCTACAAGCCACAGTGTAGGTTTCTCAGCTTTAGGTCCAATTCCTTCTTCTGTACATCAACCTTCGAATGCAATCTAAATGTACTCCGAGGTATTTCACCCATTTTCTTCTCGGTACCAGTTTATTGTTTAAAGTTAACTACTTATTATGAACCTTTCCAATTGGAGAATGAGATGTATGTACATTTTTCAGGATTTATTTGGAGATTCCACTTTTGTGTCATTTAAATATGATGTTTAGGTTTGCCTGTAAGACGGCAACGGCCTTATTAACATCTCTGTCGGCTACAATTAACATTGTGTCATCGGCAAATGTTGCTACTTGTACATGTTCATCAGTTGGTAAGTCAGCGGTATAGAGAGAATATAAAAGGGATCCACTGCCCTATGGCATACCAGCGTGTATAGGGTATATTTCCGTGTAATAATCATCATATTTGACTTGAAATATCTTGTCTGTTGGATAGGATTGCAGTCATTGGTAATATTTTCCGGGGAAATACATTTAATTTTATATAACAGACCTATTTTGTCATAGGCTTTAGAGATATCGATAAAAGTTATTTCGTTGTATTTTTTATTCTCAATTCCTTCGTCAATTGTTTCAACAACTCGTGTGTATTTACTGTTCAGTAAAGTGTGAGCTGCTGAAGCCTGTGGAATTACTGTTTTTTCCTCAGCAATTTTATTTAGTCGATTTAGTATTCATTTCTCTAGTACTTAACCAAGAGTTGAGAGTATCAAGATGAATGTAGGCTTAGTGCCATCCTTTCCAGGCATCGGTATCATAATTATTTCTGAGAATTTCCACTGAATTGGGGAATGTGCTGTTCTGACAATGGCATTGTATATATATGGTAATAGTATTACTGACATATTAGGTAACTCTTTCAACATTATTGGTGTTATCAGGTCAAAGCCTATAATTTTCTATTGTTCAGTAATAATATTGTATCTATATATATTTAAAAATTCGCGGTGATTTGGAATTTGTAATAATGGCAACAATACAAACATCATATTCCTCATTATTTCAAAATTCACAATATGTATGGATGTAGTATAAAAATAAAATACGAGCTTTGAGATTAATGCATCTATTTATATTAGAATTTCTCCTGTGCATAATAACTCTTTAAGACCGGATAGAATTTGTAATATGTAAAATGATTTGAAAATCAAAAAATGATTTATTTCAAAATAGCCGAATAATTGAAAAAACTTAATTTTTGAAAAACATATTCAGGGTTACCAAATATTCGATCATCACCATTATAATGGTCAAGTTTTAATGCAGTCTTATGTGATGCTTCTAGTGAATACATTTCTTGAAATTTTCAAGGACAGTATAGTACTTAAAAATGATTAACTATAACATATTTAATAGATTTCAATACATTATTTATTTATTAGCTATGTTAATTTATAATGATATCAACTATTAAAGCAACTTATTCTATATATGTATATAGTACGTGCACATACATACACGTAAACACATATTTGCATAAATACACGTACATATACATACACTTATTATCTAGCCCCGATAACGAGCAAAGGCCTCCCTCAAACCGGCCCGTTCAAGCCGGTCCCAAGCTACTCTATGGTACTGTTTATTTCCCAGCATTTTAATAATATCGTCCTCCCATCTTAATTTCTGCCTACCTCGTTTCCTCTTACGGTAACTACACCATTCCGTTACTGTTTTAGTCCATTTTTCACTTTTTACTCTCGCTATATGTCCCGCCCCATTCCATTTTAATCGATTAATTTCATTCGTAATTTAGCGACAATTTGTTAATAATTGTACCGATCATGACAACATTGTTTCAGGCAATTAAAATTGAACTAATTATACACCCACGCATTGTGTATAATTTATATGCGTACACATTTTTTGTTTCGTTGATATTTTTTTCAATTTAGATTGTATTTAATATCAATTATTTAAAAATGAAAAAGTCCACTTTTTATTTTATACAAATGTGTAAAAGGTCATTGTTTGTACAAAATGATCCGTTAAAAAAAAAAATATATATATATATATATATATAAAAGCCTACAGCAAAATAAAATATATTTTTTTTTACAATTTATATTTACTCATACAGTTAAAATTTAAAAGTTATTATTTATAACTTAAATTTACTTAATATAGTTAAAATTATGTAATTTATTGTTTTGCGATAGTGAATCCTAATCATTTAAATGATCTGAAGAATATAATTAAACCAATGTCGCCGTTAATGGTGTTACTTACTTTTTTTTTTTTAAATGGTACGTAGGTTCAGAAAAAGGCAAGCGTAAAAAATCGGAATCTTGTCGTAGTTCAATGAAGGAAAAACAGTTGGTTAAACCTAGCAGTTCCCAAAGTAACATTTCAATTTAAATTTTTATTGACTCTAATACTATGACGTTATATTTTTTTTTGTTAATCATTGTAACATGTACTGAGTTAAATTTTCGGTCGTGATCCATATACATTGCGTCTACTTTGACTTTCATCAATTGTATACGAGAAATGAAATTCATTTGTTAAAAAATGTGTACGATTTGCCTGTCTTTTTCGAATTTTTTATCCATTTTTCAGCTCGTTATATTATGAAATTTACAGTGTAATGTACGCTACCCGTTATTTTCTGCTACTGAATATTTCTAAGTGAACTAAATTGTTTTATTTTATTGTATTATTTTCATTAAGACTATATTTATAACGTCATCTTTAAGAAATTTCAAATTAAGATTACGCGGCTAATAATTCCCAAGTCGTTTAGTCCTGCACGTTATTACGAGTACACTCAAACTATTTCACAGCTAAAAATTTCTTATCCAAACCGTGTTAAATATTTTAAATTACTATTACAAGAACTTTCACTATTGACGTATCTCATTTATGTTTAAACTAAATATCGTTGTTCTCCGACAATCCAATTATTTATTCAGTATGCTTCGGGAACATTTGAAATAATCATTGAATAGGGTGCGACGCGAAAACCGATTGTATTTTAAAAAATTATAGCGCTCTCTGTAGGGAACGTAAAGAACTAATCTTAGTCACATTAAAAAGAGGAGGAAATAAAGTTTTTTTTAAAAATATATTTATTTAATTCGATAGATTTTTGGTTTTAAAAGTAATATCATTTAAATGACTATCTTTATTTTCAATACAATTGTGAAGTCGTAGAACAAAATTATCTCGGCTTTGAGTTCCTCAATGTCTCAAGGTTTTTTTCATAAACCTTAGACATTAGATAACCCCACAGGAAGTAATTGCAAAATTGAATATCAATTCAATTTTTGGTATCATCTCTTCGCTTAATGCAATTCTTGCGTCAAAATCGATAAGTAAATTTGTTTGGTGTGGAAAATTTTAATCTTTGCGAATCACGCACCGTTTGATCCGATAAATTAAAATTTTTTTGCACGCATTCGCGCTGAACGGCAACTGCTCATGGCTGCGCGCAGTCGGGCGATGTTCGTAGAGGTTCTTACGGTATTTGTAGGCCCCGGCGATTTTTTTTTACATATCGAGCCTGTTTCTCGGAAATTTTGAACCCAGGTACGCAACGGTTTTTTTGGTGAAAATGAGGATTTTTGGCTGTAAAGAAAAACGTTTTCGAAATTCGCGCACTATAACTGCGTACGAGTCATTGTTCGGAAAAAAAGTTTCTACCACAAACACGCGGCCAACCAGTCACTCATGATGGCATAAAGAAAAAACCTTAATTCTCCCTCTTTCAGATGCGACCAACATTAGTTCCCTACGTTTGCGATAAAGCGCGCTATAATTTTTTAAAATACGATTGGTTTCCGCGCCGTACCCTTGTAACTGAAATAGAGAAAATTTAATTGAAGTGTATAATTTATAGCCATATATTTACAAATATAATTGTTGTGTATACATGTAATTTATTTGATTTTGTCTGATAAATCAATAATTATCAACTTCTTCCACTTAAAATGTAATTATCTTAGTATAATTTGTAATAAGAAGGTGTTCAAAAAATAATGATCGGAATAATTTTCTCATATTTTATTAAATTTATTTTCATCGATTAATACTTATCACTTTTATAATTAATTCAAAACATGTAGCTAATACATACAGCAATCTAGTTTTTCGCGGAAAAATCAATCTACATATGAATAATTCGTTGTACTACTATAAATATATGTATAAATTATGGTAAATAGGATTATTTTAATCGAAAATAAAATTTATATACTGAATTTACAGATAAATTGCCAGTTGTAATAACGCGATCCAAATACTTTAAACCCGCTAATCCTGAAGATGTATTTGGTACAGAACCCGTAAAGCGATCGAAAACTGAAATTCGACTTGAAGAGGTGAATTTATTAATGTGTTATTTTCACGATGTCGCAATTTTGGCTGTTTCTCGCATTTCTTAAAATTTTTCGCATGTTCCGACTAAAATAAAAATTCTTTATGATTATTCGAAGTTATATGAAAAATTGAGTTAAATTGCGTTAATAGTTTATTGAGAATTTCGGAACGTACGAATGTTGTAGGATTAATAGTAATAGTGTGAGATTTACACGGAATACATTTTCACTTTTCGAATAAGAATGCGCTCCCTATAACTGTAACTGCGATTTTTACTAGTGACTACTTTTTCTAATAATGTCAAAAATAAAATATAAAAAGAAATTTTGTTTACAAAAATCTCAACAAAAAATTCAAATAATATAATCAAATTACAAAGCGAACTGTCAAATGTAAAGCATCCGTTATGAGTAACGTAACAGTGGATTAACAATTAATAAAGTATGTAAATTAATAAAATTTTAATTGCATCATCTCACCAAAATTAACACGTCGCTTAACATACTTAAAAAAAAGTCGCAGTTGTTTGCAGTTACCGTCTTTAACTACTTACGATAACACAAGAGTCACAGTTTTTTTTTTATTTTATTCTATAGAAAAGTTAAATACGTTCATCTGTTTATTATCCATATTGAATAACTAACGATATTTATATATATATATATATATATATATATATATAATTAGAATAAGTGTAATTATAATTTCCTCAAATACATTAAGAGTGCTTGCGTTTTTGTTTTTTGTTTTAATGATTAATTATTAATTTACACAATAATGAACATCTTTTACAGTCAGAAGATATGAATGACAAAGAATTTGAAGCGGCTTTATTGCAACTTGATGAAGCGGATGTTAATTGGGCTGAAAACACATTATCGAGAAACGGGATTCAAGAAAAACAGAATGAAATTCTTTCAAATGCTAATAATAATTGTGAAAAAGGCAACAGAGATAGCCTAAACAAATTATCACCGATTGATGATGTTAACGTGGAAATAGCTCGAAAAAATGTTAAAACATGTTCAGATCCGACAAATGAAATAGACGTAATTACGAAAGCCAATCTCAAAAATGACGAAGGATATGATTCTCCAATTCAGGTGCTGCCGGTAATTATATTTTAAAAATGAATAACGATGAGAAATTCGCATTATTGCATGTTTTAACGAGCATATGTTCACGTGTAAGCAACAGAGAATAAATGTATATAAACGGATGTAGTAATTTCTTTTTAAAAAAGCAACAAAATTGCTAGTAGAAAAAAATACGCAAATATCAAAGCTTTTCGGATGTTACGCCATTTTTAAGTTATAAATAACTTAAATAATAAATAAATAAGAACAAAATAAATTATTGATAATAATAATAACAAAAATTATATATAGAAATATACTATTTTTTTTTTTTTAAATATCGTATACTTGTATAATCATATAATACATGAAAACGCCGTTATACGATAATACATAGCATACAATCACTACACACATTCACACTCCCACATAATTTATATTTAATATACTTAATCTATATGCTCCGTCAAGCTTTCGCTTGTCGACGAATATCTACATTATACATATTACATTTATATTAATTATTTTACAATAATAAGGATTTTAATCTACACGCACTCACATATATACATAAACTCAGTCACCTCTCACTTCTGTACACATTTTCACTCACACTTCCACTCTCACAATATTCTTCTTTTACATATTTTATTTTAATAATTTCCATCAGTAGTAGTAGGCATCGTTAGTTATTCATTTAGTATCTCTCATCTCCATTCATGTTCAGCCTGATATTACAAATTGTTCATTATTTAAAATTATACTCTTTACATTCTCTTCATTTTGCATCCATTGTTTTAATTCTTTCTTCAGTTCCCCTATTCTTTTTTTTTTTTTGCAATATGCTTTCCGGTATCTTGTTTAACATTTTTGTAATTATATACCTATCTGACTGTTCTCCATATTTTGTTCTCATTACAGCCAATCTATATTTCGGCACTTTTCTTAATTCATATTTCATCCGTATATTTTCTTCAATTTTTACATTTTTATTTTTAACTAAATAGTTCCAAATTTTTATAAACAAATGAAGTCCAGCTACGTGTAGGAGCTCATTCAATTTTTTTTTTTATTTTTATCTTTCCGTTTGCTTATTTGTTTCAAGCTTCTTTGTAGTCTATTTATTTTTTCCATATAACACTTGGAAGCTAACCCCCAAGCTTGTATTCCATATCTTAATCTCGACTCTACTAATGCAAAGTAAGCCATTCGCATTATTTCCTGACTTACATAATTACGTAGTGTGTAAAAAGTTGGTATTCTCGACCACAGTTTCTTTTTTATATTTTCTGTTTTTGTTCCACCTCAAATGATTATCAATTATTATCCCCAGATATCTGTGCTCACTTACCATTTCTAATGTATATTTCTAATGTATTACACCCTTTATTTGAACAATCAATATTACCTACCATGCTTTTGTGTGCATTATTATTTTAGGTTTATATAATTCTAGATCGCCCATTGGTTTGAGCAACATGCATTTAGTTTTATTAGTACTAACTGTGAGATTATGGTCATGCGCCCATTTATTTACTTCTATTAGATCACGATTCATGAATCTTTCTGCTACTTTTACATGTTTATGTACTGCCATAATTGCAATATCATCTGCAAAAGCGAACACCTTACTATTATACACTATTTTCTGTAATCCATTTGTATATATAATATATAGCAAGGACGCCAAATTACTTCCTTGTGGTATTCCTATATTGTTATCTGCTTCTACATCTCCTTGTATTTGTTTTATGTATTTCTGCCTCGATCTTCCTCTTGATCTTTTCCCTTCCATGGTTTCTTCTATTATTTGTACTGGGTGTTCATTGTTTCTGTATATATGTCCAATCCATTTAAATCTTGTTTTAAGTGTTCTTACGAGACTTCTTTTTTTTCATTGACTCTAATAGTTTTTCATTTCTTATCATTTCCTTTCAAGACACCCTTTCCATTCTTCTCCAGCACCAAATTTCAAACACTTCTTGTTGTTTGATCATTATTTTATTCAAATTTTACGTTTCTGACCCATACATCAGTATACTCCGTATGAATATTTTAATAAATCGTTTCTTCGTTTCCATTTGAATATTTTTTTATGTTAATAATTTTCGTTTTTTATTAAACGCTAATTTTGCCATTGCAATTCTTTCTTTTATATCTTGATTACTGCTTCCATCTTCTGTAATAATACTACCCATATATTTTTGTTGTTTTACTTGATTTATTTGTTCTCCGTCTATTTTTATTTTATTTCTTTTCCATCTGTTGTTTCGTTACATACCATTACAGTTGTTTTATTTTTATTTATTCTCATATTATACTTCTGAAATATTCTGTCCATCTGATGTAGGGAAGATTTTAATTCTTTTTCACTTTCTGCCATTATTGCAATGTCATCTGCAAACATAAACATACTTATTTTGATTCCATCTACTGAGATTCCATTATCACATTTTGTTTCCATTCTTTAACCGCTTTGTTCTATATATATGTTGAACAGCGTAGGTGATAGCTCCATTCTTTTCTAACTCCTTTCTTTATTATTGCTTAAGTTTCTTCTTCTATTTTTATTATTATTTTTTTATTCTTGTATAATGTTTTTATCATCTATATTAATCGTTTCCAGTATTTCATTAAACAGATTCCAGTCACATTTATCAAACGCGTTTTCTAGATCTATAAAAGCGATATAAAGTGGTTGATTTCGTTCTATTTTCTTCTCTATTACTAATCTTAATTCGAGTATCGTTTCTCTAGTTTCTCTACCCCTTCTAAATCTATATCGGTCTTCACTTAACTCTTGTTAAATTTTATTCTTAATTCTATCTAATATAATCTTTGTTAGTATCTTAGACGTGTGTGCTATTAGACTAATTATGCGATGTTCTTCGCATTTCCTTGTTCCTTTTCTTTTTGGAATCATTACTATTTTACTGATATTGAAATCATTTGGAACTTATCCATTTTCATATATTTCATTGATTAAGTCATATAACTTTATCTTTGTGTTTTCATGTAAGGCTTTTATTAGTTCGCTGTCGATATTGCCATATCCAGGTACTTTTCTTATCTTAAGTTCTTTCAGAGCTTTTTCAAATTCTTCAATAGATATTTTTGGTGCTACAGCATCTAGTGATTTGTTTTCTTTTATATCTTTCTTTTCATGCGTGTTATATATATTTTTATTTCTTATATTATGTTCTTTATATACATTTTCTATTTATCTTTTCCATCTTTTTGCCTGATCGTTTTATTTTCAAGCTCAGTTCCATTAGTTGTGTTTTTAAAATCTTTGAAGTGTCCCCGTATTTGTTTATATGCATTCTCTATATTTCCCTTTTCTTTGTTTTCTTCTATTTCTTTGCATTCATTTTCTATATGTGATCTTTTTGCTTTCTTTGCTTCTCTGTTTATCCAATTTCGATACTTATTGTAGGTTTTTTTCCTTCTTCTGTATTTAGATTCCTAAATTGTCTACGTCTTTCAATTAACAAAATCACCTCATTTGTGATTCACGATTTCTGATACTTTTTTTTCATAGGAAAAATAAATATATTTTTATAAGATTATCTTATTCTAAATTATCGTCAAAAATTATAGCACGTTTAAAATGTATTAGTTTATTATTTCTGTTTCATCACAAATATGTATATCTTGAGAACTATTAGCAGCGCATACGAGATATTCAGGGTGATTTGAAGGCAATTTCACAAAAATCGGTTAAAATTTAGTAACGAAATTTTTTAACTAATTGACTATGTCATAGTTATAGAAAAATTAATTCGTTGCCAAGTCTTATTTCACAAATAAACTTTGTAACATCCGCGTTATTTAAATATTTCGAAATTCTAGTTTTCGCGAATGACGTCATAATTTTTCGCTATAACTCTGGTTTTTTCTTACGAGATTCGTGAATCAAGTATTTACTGTTACATGATTGTAAACTTTTGGACACTTCAACATTCGACAAACTTTATTCATGCCGAAAGATAAAGAACGCAATAATTCTAATTAAAAACGTTTGCCTTATTTATAATCAATTAACGATGCTTCAGGTAATATAAAAGATAGCAATTTTCATAATCTATCCTACTGAAATATATTTAGCATTTCGTTATCAATTCGGTCACGAAAAAAGTATAAGCGAAAGAAATGATATTTCATAACTTAGTACTTTTGCATTTTTATTCATTTCAAGATTCGAAAACATTCCGGTTGTTTCCGTTATTTTTAAATGAATTTCGAAATCTAATAAATCCTCCATCGAATATTTTACTGAAAATTGATATTTCGTAACGTTTGCTAAATAAAATAATTAACGTTTCTAATGGTAAATGACGCGTGCTGTACTAATATTGCAGAAAAATCGTTCCAAGATTCATTCACCCGGTTATGATAGTACCGCTTCAAATCAAGAAAAGAGTTCGCCCGGCGAATTTAATTCTCAGCAATCGTTCGTCGATAGTCAGGACTCTGGCGTCGTAATCCGCAAAAGCGTAAAGAATAACAACTTAAAACCAGAAAATATCGATCGTAAAACTACATTGGCTAACAAATTAAATACGGTGAAAGATGTTATTCGAAGCGCCGAATCAAAGCCTGCAAATAATATGCTTTGGGTAGATAAATATAAACCGCAATCTACTAGTAAATTGGTAGGACAACAAGGAGAACGCAGTAATGTAAATAAATTGAAAAACTGGTTATCAAATTGGTACAAAAATAACGCTGGTCGTAAGAAAAGTTACAATATTCCGAGTATGTCATATTTTAATTATTTTTGTCTAGTGTTTATTTATATGTATGTCGCGATGGCATAGTTACTAGAGTGTTCGACTGTCTACTGGACGGTCGAAGGTTAGAAACCAACTCGCGACATAAAAGTTTGTAATTTTCATAATTATATCTCTTAATTATCACGAATCAGACGGTGGTACCCTACTCCGTATAGCATCATATGAGCGTGCATCTGCATTGCATGTAATTAGTGCCTCGAATATTAGCCTATTTTGTATGTAAAAATAAATGTTACAATGGCTATTCACGACGTTGGACAACGAACAGTTAGACGATGGTGTTTATATATATATATATATATATATATATATATATATATATATATATATATATATAACAACAACAACAACAAAGTATATTTGCATAAGTAATAAACACAAAAGAAAATATAACATAGGTTACAAACATTGTGCACCGGGAACACCTTACCACGATAACACAGTAACAATATAAAGAATAAACCAAAACAAAACGTTAAATACTGCAGGAAAAAAGCAAATAAAAATACAGTATACAGTGGATATCGTTTATAACGACATATCGGCTTTAGCGACAAAATTTATGGTCCCATGGTTATAACGACGAATCGAATATAACGACTTCATTTCCGTTGTCCCAATAAACATAAAGATCGTATATAGCGACGATCTATTCTACAACACACTAAGAAACCGGTTTGTGTAATTTCTCTAGGCCTCTTCACAAGTGAAATTAATCGACAAATGGAACCAGGTTTTGAACTTTGGGCCGAGTCTCTTGAATTGCCACCAATCATTTCAAAAGAAACATTAAAAGATTATACCGAAGTTGATCGCGAGTTGGTAACCGAATGTGAAATTACAGATGATTCTCAACGAAGTGACAAACTCACGAAACAACGACGATGAAGAGGACATGGATGACGTACCCCTGTTACCTGAGGTTCTTAGTTGTGGGCCCCAGACTATACAAAAATTTTTGTTTTATAAACAAGACGTGTGTACACCAGTGATGATGAAATGAGTAGAGGAAGTAGAAAAAAAACTTGCCCAAGAATTTTATATAAAAAAATGTAATAAACAGAAGACAATCGAATACTATTTTTCTCCACGTTAAACAATGGAACGTATGTACAATTGTTTGTTTTTATTTTTTTTTGTGTATCTATCATTTTGTTCAAAGTAATATAACATAATAAATATGCACATAATATCGTACAATACACATAAAATAAAATATGCACAATGTACCATTATATTTTACAGTTTGATATATAGTACACACACACACGCATAAATACATATGTATGCGTGTAAATTTGATTTTTTTAATACATATCGGATATAACGACGATCGGCTATAACGACGGATTTTGCCGGATCCCTTCAAGGTCGTTATAAACGATATTCACTGTATATAGATGGATAGAGAGATATTTCATATTCGATTGATTTGTGTTACTAATACTTGACGTACGTGATAAAAGTTTAAAACCTAACATGTAACTCTTCTGTTTACTGATTTTGTATGTTCCTTTTCGCTAATTCGTTGAAAAGTATTCTATATGCGTATTATTTTTCACGTGGATTTGTGTTATAACTGTGGGTCATTCTAAAAATTTGTCGGTCCGTTCGTCACGAAAAATGTCCGACTGATTTATGCAACGGTTCCAAGTAACTACATCATTAACTTTTGCTATCTGACGCAACATTTTAAGCGCGTGAAGAACCGTATTTGATAATTGACGTATCGATATGAAAATTTTTTATTATTAATGATGGTAGTATTTAAGTTATTAAAAAAAATATTTCTAACCATGCCGAATTAGAATAGAAATAACCTAAAAACTGCCAGGCAAAAGTTTACAAGACGAAGAAATTTACGCACTAAATAAATCCTATTTTATTATTCGTGTTAACAAAAGAAGTATATGTCGTAATTTACGTTAAACGTATATTAATTTTTTAAGACTTCTTTCGTTAAGGACAAAGTTTTTGAATTACACATCACCATTATAATTACGCATTGATTAAATATTTTTATTTATTTTCCGAACAGATTTTCGGAGCCCTTTACATCGTATGAATCTACGAGATAAGATTAAATCAAAATATATATTAGAAGTAAAACTGAATTCGGAGAAGTAGTAATTACACAAATGAGTCTGGCAAACAGATAACAAGTAGACGAGAGAAACATTTAATAGAGATCACATACAAGAAAACGTACTGGAAGGATACTATTTAAACGATGGACGTGTAATATTATTACAGTCGGACGTAAATGAAAAATTTATGAGAGGTCTACGCTAAATTAGTAACGTAATGCAGAACGAGTTGTACACATATATTTAAGTACTGGTAGCGTTGTCTATGTTCTTACGCCGTACGGTCACCTTTGCTTAAACGTTACTTCTAATATAAATTACTACAAATGTTTATTTTGATAACATGAATAAAAAAATATTCCATTCGTAAATTTTGTCGTCTTATAAACTTTTTTCTTGAATCTGTTTCAAATCAGTATACATACAAATACTTTTTAACAATTTAAATACTATATATATATAATATATTATATATATATTTTATATTTTTATATATATATATATATATATAATATATATATTGTTTTAGATAATTGGAATTCTGATCCTAACGGATACAATTATAAAGCTGCTCTTTTATCTGGACCACCCGGCGTCGGTTTGTATTTTATTTTATCTTAATTTTTCTAGTTTATGTTGTTAATGATTTAAACTGAGTGTTGCAGTTTCTTTTTTGTTTGTTTACATTTTACAGGTAAAACAACAAGTGTTGTTCTTGTTTGTAAAGAATTAGCTTTTGACATAGTTGAATTCAACGCTTCTGATACCCGTTCGAAAAATTCTTTGCAGCAACAAATTTCCGAGCTTCTTACGAGTACTTCCTTAAATTCATCGTTTAATGACACGAGTAAGATGCTCATTTATTTTATACGTTTATGAAATTTCACATTCGTATTAATTATGAAGTCGATGACCATAGTGGAAAACGAAACACCTCGGATTTTTCACAATAATATGTTAGAAAATGAAAATAACCGCATGATGAAAAAAATTAACATTGTTGGAACAATTTTTTTTCGTAACTTCATGTATGAAATGAAAAGTATCAGACATTATCACGTTTTACTATTAATTATACTTGTGGGTTCGTCGAAATATTGCGATTTTATATTTTTTAAATATTTGAGTGTAATCATTGTAATGAATGCTTCAAGTGATATTATTACACGAACAAAGTTTTCCTCCATTTAATAAAAATATATGGGTATATAAAGTTTGATATTGTCACTTAATTACCCAGCTTCAAATTACAAAGTGACAACCGGTACACAAATACGTATACTTCATTCTGTTCTATATTCACTGATCGAGAAATATGTTTACGTATGAAAATAGTGGAAGCTTTTCCATCAAGCGCTATATTTAACTCGAGATTACCTACTCCGCATTTTTTTCTTTAAAAAGTGACTACCTAATTCAGGTAAAACATATATTGTTTCTTTTGCGTCGTAATTTAGTTTAAGATGTGTAGAATACTTGAATCGCTTTTAGTTTACAATTATATTCGAGAATCACTTAAGGAAAAATTGAAATTAAGTAGTTTAATAATTAAATAAAAGTGTTAATTAATTTCATATACCCACGTACAAATTATTATTTAACAAATTTACATTTCGGTAATATTTGCATAAATGTTTATTAATTTAAAATTGCCATTGTATTTAATAAATATAACTGTTTAATTGGCGAAGAATAAACAATGGTTTACCTCAAGGTTCCATTTTGGCCCCATTATTTTTTAATGTATACCTTCAAGATTCTCCAAACATACTGAATAGTTCCGTATTTCAATACCCTGATGATATTGCAATTGCAGTGCAAGATAATAATATTGACGAATGTCAGAAAAAGTTGCAGACGGAATTAAACATAATAAGTGCGTATATGGAAAAATGTAATTTACAACTAAATCCGAACAAAACTAAAGTTGCCCTATTCCACCTTAATAATAGGCTAGTAAATACACAACTAAACCTGACAACGTGTGGAACGCCACTTAATAACACGAAGCATCCAAAATATCTTGGAATATTGTTAGATCGTTGGCTCACGTACAAAACACATCTTACTAACCTAAGTCAGAAAATTAGAACACGCGTAAATATCATAAGAAGATTAGCTGGTACGTCGTGGGGATCAACAGCTAAGACTTTACGTATATCCGCTTTATCATTAGTTTATGCAACCGCGGAATATTGTGCGCCGATATGGATGGACAGTTGTTACGTGCGAAAAGTGGACGTTCAGCTTAATGAAGTTTCTCTTAGATACTGCATGAGCTTTTAGACTGAGGTGACATTAGTCCACTTCTTTATGTTCCTGATCCAGTCTGTTCGGATCTTTTACTTCAATTTTTACTCGGATTGTAAGTTATAAAAGCTTGATCACTGCCCTCTTAACAATGTGTCCAAAATATTCTGTTTCCCTCTCTATTATTCGTTTTTCCAACATTCTCTTTACCTTCGCCATTTTTAAGATTTTCTGGTTTGGTGTTTTTAAACTCTGTGAAATCTTAAGCATTCTTCTATGTAACCACATTTATGTTCAACTTGTTGTTTATTGAATGTGGCTGCTTCTATACCGTACAGCAATATAGAACAGATGTAATACTGGACCAGTCGTCTTTCGCATATACCATAGGTTCTTCTAGTTCTGAACTTTAAATTTATTTATAAGCAATACGTAATCATATAATTTAATCTTTTCTAATCGTCAATATATCTTGTTAATTATGTTTAACTTCGGGTAATGTTAACGATAAGTTTGTTATCTCTCTTATTTAAAATGCACATATGTTTATATTGCTTTTACAAGACAGGGATAATAATATGCGTATAAACCGTAAACGTGTGCTGATTATGGATGAAGTAGATGGTATGGCGGGAAACGAAGATCGTGGCGGTATTCAAGAATTAATTGCGTTAATTAAAAAATCTAAAGTTCCTATAATTTGCATATGTAACGATCGGTCTCATCCAAAAATCAGAAGTTTAGTGAATTACTGTTTCGATCTGCGTTACGCGAGACCGAGGCTAGAACAGATTAAGGTAACTAACGCATTTTTACTTTGTATTCTATTTAACAACGTAATTGTTTGTTTCAAAAATTATGATAATAAATTATTTAATAAACGGCGTTCTATAAATCGTTTACCTGAAATGAACTATTCAAAAATATCTAACAACTTACACGTGTATAAATATTTATATTCGTAATTTTTAGTGTGTTATAAAAAATCAATACTTACGTATAATTATAACAATGACTCGTGTATTTTCTTTTATGTTTATCAGATTATTCAGTAATATGATTTGACGAATTAATTTTAGGGTTATATGATGTCCATTTGTTACAAAGAACATTTGAATATTCCATCTGATGTTCTAACGGATTTAATAGTAAATACGAATCATGATATAAGATTAACGTTGAATCATCTATCAATGTTGGCTGCGGATAAAAGCAGTAACGATTTGTATTCAGACAAGAAAAATGTAAAAATTGTAAGTTACACAAGGTTTTGTTGTTATTGATAACGAAATTATTATCATTACCTATTCATCAGGCTCCACTTTTACTTCAAGTAAATCTTTAAAAAGTATGTTTATTAGCTAGACGAGGAAATTAGAATCGTTTTGAATGTTAAGACTCCAATTCAAAGAATGAATCGGTAAAAATAAATTGATTATCCCAGTGATTCGAATTTTTCAAAGTTTAAACCAATTTGAATTCGTTTTGAAAATTCATATTCAGTTAACTAGGGGTTTTGTCCATAGGATATTTTAAAACTGTGGAAACGAATAAGTTTCAGTTTTGTTTTGTGTTTTCCTTTTAACATTGACAAAGTTATCGCGTTTGAATGGAGCAAATCTACAAATCTTTTTTATCCACTCACATTTCCCATCGTCTCATTCAACGTAATTCATCCTTTGAACTTAAATTTTGGTTGGCCAGTACTAGATCATTTTAAAATGTGCGTAATATGATTAAGTTTTTAGGTAAATAGGACAACAAAGTATCATAAAAAATTGTGGAACGACAAATAGACATTGAAAACTTAAAAACACACCGTTAACTGTAATTTAATTATACATGCTTGAATATTTCGCTCACTTTGATCATACTAAAATGTACCGTTAGTCTCATAATTTTATATAAATTCAAATGGGGTAGATAATATTTGATCAGCTGTTAATACACGCTACTATTATTATAATTTTTTTTTAATGATTGTTCTTTCGATTAGTTTTCCAATAGTCTTTAATATTTCTCATAACTTACAAGGAAATTAATTATTAAAAAAATATCGAATCGATTTGTCCGAGGATATAATAAGAACTGCTATGTAAACTTTTTTCTTTTTAAACCAGCGTTCGAATGATATTTATTTAAAAGTTAAAATTCGTGTTAGAATTTTGTACTGTTTTTATGTTTAATTTTTTGTTATTAATTAATTTTTATGTGATGTTAGGGTCCGTGGGATGTAGTTAGAATGGTATTTTCTTCTGAAGAGCATAAAAAGATGTCCATTCACGATCAATGTGACTTATTTTTTTACGATTACAATGCTGCACCGTTATTTGTGCACGAAAATTATCTGTCCGTTAAACCACACCATGTCGAGTAAGTATGTCATTGTTAATTTAATTATACGACTCGTCCCAACTTAAACTCTACTTATTGTTAATATATTTTTCATTTTAATATTCATAGTTAGATTACGCATGTAATAATTCGAAAACGTGATTTTATACTTTAATTGAACAGTATTCGTCAATAAAGTTGTTCATAACTTGCAATATCTTTAATAAAAAATCAAGTTTCACTATACGCTGAATTTTTCTATAGAAATTCAAAATTTGTATTAACTAATGGAAGTCATAATCATTGTTGTTAATTTAGCGATTGTATACATCTTGATACTTTTCTATGTTTTCAAATATTTAGCGTCAAATTGAAATATTAATGTTTATTCGATACGGATTTCTATAGCGCAAAAGATAATGTCAAAAAGATGAAATTGTTTGCATTAGCCGCTGATAGTATCGCTGTAGGAGAAGAAATACAAACCTGTATAAGGAAAACGAACGCGTGGTCCCTACTGCCGGTGCAAGTAAGTTTTCGCATTTAAAACAGTTTTATCTTCATAAACAATTTGACTAATTATAAATAATGAAAGTAATAGACACGAGGAGAAGCTAGTTGAGTAGAATAGAAGACCGCGAACATGATTTGCGAACATGTGTCAGTTGGTTAAAATCGAGCCAGTTCGTATTTTTTAGAAATTCTTCAATGAAAACGTATACAGAAGATTATAAACCGATCGAGCTTTGTTAAAAATTGGATGTTGAACAGGCGCATAAACTAAATAACAAAGATAATAACGACGCGGTAAAGAATCCAAGATGTCCATTTTCTTTTGTAATTTGTTGAATAAGCGTTGCAGAAGGAAAATAATCCTGGAATTCTCAAATTTTAATCTACCAAAAAAATATATCGGTTGTAACATTAAATGTTTTTTCATTGTTACAGTAGAACTTCTTTTATCCGTCACCCTCGGGACCGGATCTGAGACGGATAACACAAATTCTATTAGAAATAAATTACATATATAGCACTATACCCATTGTAAATCATTTAGGAAGGAAATTTTTAAAAAATATATTTAATTAGATAACATTTAGAGTACTGTATTTTCATTTAGAAATTTAATATAACATAGTGCAGTATAGTACAATTACCTAGAAAAACTGTCTATGTCAAATTTTTTACATCTTAAAAGAATCGGTTTTGCAGATTGAGCTTTCTTTACGGCAACGTTCCGTATATATATATTTTTTTAAAGTAGGATTTGTGTAAAGTTTGCCTCCTCTTGTCTTTCAGATCAATCGATGCACTGAATAGCTGATTACTGAGTTTTAGTTGCATTTTGATTCTTCATCGTCGTCAATTTCACCATTATTGGACTGCTGAACATTAGATACAATATCTTCATCAGTCAAAATTTCAAAACCTTCATCTTGTTTATCACAATCTAACCAATCTGTTACTTCTTCACCTGTTAGTGTGCCATTGTTAAGCAGACCGTTATTGCAAAAACTTCGTGATTTCATCAACGCTAACCGTTCTCGTTGCTTCGCTAGTACAGTTCAAGCCCTAGTTTATTCCACCCATTCTGTAGATTTAACATTTTAAGGTCGACTAATGCACTGGCAACATTAAAAATTGTGTTCTTAATGTTGTAATTTTTTCAAAAATCTTTAATTATTGTTGTACCGTCAGATGACAGCAAAAATTCGATGAAACTACTTCTGTACCGACGAGTTGCTACTACAGTGACGGATAACAGACAGGAACGATTAAAAGAAGTTTTACTGTACTATTTAAGCGACCTGGTTCGCGTTAAAAATAATAAATTTATATTTACTCGTATTTTCGTGTTGTTTTAGTAATTGTTATAATTCGTATTCGAGGTTACATTAAAGTTAGATTTTTGTTATATTTAACTCTAAAAATATAAAAGTTTATTTTCCTTATGAAAGCGACACATGCACGATTACGACAATCTGAAAGTGTTGTAAACAGCAGCTGGATATTTGTAATCGCCGAGTTAGTTAATCGCCCGATGACCTTTAAGAATAACAAAAAAATAAAGATTATTTATAAACAAAATATTTCGTAATTGGGAAGGAATAGATTTTTGTAATATCGCTTTTATTATTCTTATACGTTCGTTGAGAATTACTTAGCGTTGCAATAATATATATATATATATATACGTATTACTGCCCGTTATATTTAGTTACGTTGTATTTCTTCATTTGAATACGATGATAATATAACGTTCTTTTACAGTAATATATTATTTTGTAATCAATGTTTGTGTGCATGCGTATGTATATGTGTATATATATATATACGTGGGGTTTTTTTAGGCTATATTTTCTAGTTACGTGCCTGGCACGATATTAGAAGGGCATTGTAGCGGTCAAATAAACTTCCCGTCGTGGTTTCCTCAAAATTCCAAACAATCCAAAATGGCTCGATTAACACAAGAAGTGCAAGTTCATACACGTTTAAAGTAAACTTCTTTATCGTTACGATCACAGTTATTATAATTTCGTTTCGGTGATATATCGATCTATATTGATTTGACAGAAAGTTAAATTTTTAAATATATTTTTTTCACAACGTATATTGTAAAACAGTTTATGCTAACATGATTATCTTTAGTTTAATCTCGTTAAAATTATACGACTCATATTTTAATAACATGTCCGATAAATTTATATAACTTTTTTTGCATATTCCTAAATAAAATACTTAAAGATGCACTTATGTAATACATGACAATTAAATGCAAAAGAAAATAACTAAACTGGTTTTCGTAAGTGTGTATACATACATACTTTTTCTTGTATTTATGATGTTCTTAAATTCATAATCGGGCACTATATAAATATCTCGTATAATTTCATATTAAAATCACTATTCTAAACATCTCATAAAGAAGAAGAAAGAAAATCAGCTTCGATGAGAAGATGATTTTTTTCAAGTGGAATATTTCATAGTCTGAAATGTATTTATTTAATTCGAGAAATTGAAAACAATATTTTTAAAAAAACAAACTTTAATTATCTTGAAATATAAGGTATCGAAACATTAAATGTTGATCGATGTATTTAAAAAAAAAATAATAATAATGAAAAAGCTATATCTGTAGCACTTTCACAGAACTTTGATCTATATATCACTATATCCTTGACACGAACTAATTACACTAATTTAAATTTCTGTGGAAGTTGTTTCCTAATCAAAGGTTCTTATATAACTTAACATTATTATTATTATTATTAAAAATAACGTTTCAAATATTATTAATTTGAATGCGCGTATTTTTCTTTCAGAGTATCGGGCAGTAAACGAGCTATTTTATTGGATTATATTCACCACCTACGAAACAGTATTATAACGCCTTTAGTTCGGAATGGGGCTGATGGTGTAAAGACGTCTATAGATAAATTACACGATTACGATTTATTAAAAGAAGATTTAGATAGTCTCAATGAATTGTGTACGTGGTCGCAGAAAGATAATCTGTTTTCGAAATTAGATAGCAAGGTAAAATGAATCGATTGTTAAAATCGCTTTCGGTTTAATTATCGATTTTAATAAAATTGTTTCCAGTATAATTATCGATTTTGATAAAATTGTTTCGAGTATAATTAACAATCGGCGTAATATCGGTTTCAGTTCAAATGTTTTCTCTTAATAAAAAATTTCACGTGTAATCAGTTCGTCCGATTCAAGAAAAAATTTGTAATAATTTAAAGTAAGATTTTATTTGGACGATAATAATGTTTAAAAAAAAAATCGAACGCCAAAATTTCTCGTGTGTTTTTTAAAATACTATAGCAAGTAAAATCGGATTATTTATTTTTAAAAATAATGCCACACTATTAACAAATATAAATTATTGCCAGTATTCACAGGATTTTACGAAATGTGAATGTTCGAGTTGTTATACGAAAGTTTCACATTTATCTTTTCATCGGTCAAAATTGTCCGCTTGTACTGAGGCCGTAACAGTTATTCTGTGAATAATAAACTTCTACGGTTACAGTGTGATAGTGCGAATCTTTTTTACATCGAAATATTTTACCATTTATTATCGTAAATATTCTAAATGTACCAGATATAAAACGATCTCAACGTATAAAAATTTGTACGATCACGCTTCAATAAAATAACTGTTATTGCACGGAGTCGTTATTTTGGTAATTACGTTCGTACGATAAAACCTTTAGAATAAAAGTAAAATAATGTTGTTTCGGATTAAATAGGAATAAACAAATTCGATAATGATAGCTGAACTAGCTACAGATCGGTTATTCAGCCACATCTTTTACACTTGTTTCCTGTGTGGAATTATGTTTGTAATTTAACTCATAAAAGGTCCTTTCAAGTCGTACTTCAGAAATGTAGAATTATTATAAATGCTCCCCCGAATAAGCAGAAATAAACAAAGTTTGTGAGAAATTGAGCACTATCGAATATGCAAAATATGGTCCATGTACCGTACAATGAAATCGAGTTGTTCTACTCTCACCGTTACATATGTACGTAATTATAATTACGTATCTTTATTATCTGTGCATTACAAAAAATACAAACGTAAGAGATTTAAACGTGTCGCATTCACATAATCTTTTAGAAGTAAATTTATTCAGTGCGTTTTTATTTTTTATTTCTGTTACTTGTTTAAATGTACACATATTTCGTCGTATGTTAATCGACCTTTCTCACTAGCACTTATTTATACACACTAGGTATAATATTGTAGTAATAGAAAATATATATAAAAAATAAGTTGTGTTGAGAGTTTAAATTTTTCCCCTCGCCATTATTAGCATTATAATTTTATTAATGTTTTTATTCGTATAAGTTGTGTATATGTATATATATATAAATGTGTGTGTGTGTGTGTGTTTATTAGTTTGTGGCATGTATGCTGTTATCATTGCATTTTTCTCTTATTACTGATCTGTTTATTCTATATTTATTATAATAATCGATTTTTCTTATAATTCAACGTGGTGCTGAATGACTGTTTAATACTTCTTAATATTGTATGTACACTGAAATTTCTGTCAAAGATTAAACGATCAATGACTAACACATGTAACCGATCTCCGCATTATACTTTCGTAACAGAAATTACAATTTCAACTTTGGCTTTAGCAAAGCTTTTTAAAATTTATGAAATAATTATATAAGTTTTCATTTTGTTTTGCGCTCTAACATGTCGGAAAAAATGTTACAGTTAAAAGCGACCTTTACGCGAATGTATAATAAAGAAAAACCGTTATGTCCATACTCGTTGAGCGCTCCAGTGAAAAAAGGCAAACAGTCAACTGGTGATGACGTAGATGCCTTGTTACTGGAAGAAAACGAAAATGACACCGAAACGATTGAAAATGGTGACGAAGACAACGATATTGACGCTATGATTATCGTGAGTTACTGAAAGAAATGAAATTTCACGACATACACACACACACATATATATATATATATATATATACACTATTATATAAAGACAAAGCTTTTTTTTCTTATACGCGTTTTTTAAAAAATCTATGCTACCAATAGTTAGACTGTACCACGGAGGAGGACATAGGATAGTTTCAATGTCCATAATATTGATTAATTCGACTAATTATCATTTATGTAGTAATTATTTTACCGTGATTGGGAGCATGACGGCAAACGCAGAACAATTTTTGTATTAAATATTCAATTAATCAATTCTTCTTCTTTAAGTGTCGTATCCATACGTAGACATCACAATAATATTCATTGGGCGGCACGAAACAACTGTTGTACTGAGTGAGCTCCAGTGTGCTGTTTTATGTTGTCTATCCATTCAGTTTTCCTCCTACCGGGTCCTTTTTTACCCTTAATCTTACCTTGGAGCATGACTTGTAATAGCCCATATTCTTGTCCTCTGGTCAAGTGCCCGAAATATTCTATTTTTCTGCTCCATATCAGGTGCCGTGAATTTTTAAATTCTAATATTTTTACATTTGATACCTTTTCGGTCCATGATATTCGCATCATTCTTCTGTGAATCCACATCTCAATAGTTTCTAATCATTTTTTTTTTTTTTAGTGTTTATATTTCTGCACCATATAGTAGTATAGAGTAAATAAACATTTGACAACCTTCTGTCGAATTTTCACGTTAAGGGTTCTATCGCATAGTAAGTTTTTCATTTTGTTAAAGATCGTTTTCGTGTATCCGTGTCTAGTTTTTATTTCCGTATCTGCATGCAAGTCGTCAGTTATTAGTCATACAAGGTATTTGAACTTATCCACCTTATCTATTTTCCCCATAAATTTTGATGGGTTTATTTCGAATATCATTTTTACTTACAGCCATCCATTTGATCTTTTTCGCATTTATTTTAAGACTACCAATTTTGTTCGGTATACCGAGCATCTTCTGTAGATTACCGGTGTTTTAAGATCACAGCATCATCAGCATGTCGAATGTTGTTTATTGTTCTTCCAGATTCCAAGCTTACTTTCTGCTAACGCAACACTGAAAACTTTTTCTGCGTATAAATTAAAAATCAGAGGCGACAAGATGCAACATTGTCTTACTCCTCTTCTAACTTCAAACTAAATTTTTTTGTCACCTTCTATGTGTAACTCTGCTGTTTGTTTCCAATATAAGTACTGAATTATTCTCCGGTCGCTTTTATCTGTTTCTGTTTCTTGAGTATCTTCACTAGTTTATCATGATCGACGCTATCAAAAGCTTTTTCGTAATCTAAGAAGCAGAGAAACACGTTCTGATGCACATCACGGCACTTCTGTAATAATACATTTACTACCGGGAGCACTTACCTCGTACCTAGGCCTGTTCTATATCTAAATTTTATGTCTGATAGAACATATTCACACTTTTTTTAATTCTCCTGTGAATTATGCGCAAAAATATTTTCAGTAACATTCATCAAACTATGGAATCCCCACATATCTTGGGATATTGTTTTTTTGATAACAGAATGAAAGTAGATTTCAGCCATTCTTCTGGAATTATGCGTCTTTTCTATAGATTTTGTTCACTTAAGCCGCATCATGTTCATAGCAGCTTTAACTTCTGATTGCAAAATTGGTAGTATTTCCGAATTATTCACATCTATATGTTGATAATCAGTTCTACATGTATTATCAAATAACTGGTTAAGATAATGTTTCCATTTTTCTTCTTTCTTCTTTTGGCTTATAACTGGTGTACCCTTTTCATCCACAAGTTTCATTTGTAGACTTATGAACAGTTTATTCGTACGCACGATACTTTACTATCTCGCGATATATAAACACTAATATGAAATGTCTGAGCTTATTCGATTATTAATTATTTATAAAATTATTAATTATACACGATTATTTGAAATCAAATTTAAGCAAGTTTTAATTGATAAAAGAATAAAGTATACATAATACATTCGCGTATAATTAGAAAATATAAATAAGAATTATCAGTTTGGTAAAGAAGAACCTGTCGGTTGCACCGATCCGGACGCTGATGATGGCGACGACCGAATGATGGATGCAAACGATATTTCCGTTATGATAACTTCAAATTTTTCTATTTTACCGCATATTATTTCTGTTTGCGATTTTTTTTTAACACTTCAATATATACTCACTATTACGGTTATTCTAATTGTCCTCGAGAATTATATATTCTTTTCTTTATTCCACGCCTCCGTTAATTTTTTTTTGTATTCGTATAAATAAAATAGTTAATTTTAAATCCTGAAAAACGATATATCCACAGTTAAATTTTATTTCTGTCTGTGATATTGTGCGGTATAACGATTTATGTATAAAATGATTCTTAGGAAAAGAAGAGACCGACAAAAAAATTGTCAAAGGCTGATAATAAAGCGGCGCTAACTTCGTCTCAGGATGATGGCGATAACAGCAGCAAATCGAAAGGTAGAAAATCGACACAAGGCAAAAAATCCAAACGATAATGTTCAGTATATTGTTTACTTTTCGGTTTTTAACAATTTTTTTGGTTTTTATTGCTGCTCTTAATATATATCTTGTTCGTAATTCCACATTTCATAAACGTATGTATTAATACATTATTAATAATTTCTTCCTTTTTTCGATAGAGACAGATCAAATTGTTAATAATAATTCATAAATAAAGTCCGTATTGCGAAATAAAATAAAATTGAAACATTTTCGTGCTTATTATTTTTCATTATTATTCGTGTGAAAAATTTAAATTTTAATGTGCATCCTGGTTAAGGTAACACGAAATTTTACATGACGATGTTCATGTTAAACATATTTATATTTTCTGTATACGCATATTTTGGCGTATTTAACAATTTACAATAAACTGTGTCACTTGTTTTTAACAAATGAAATATTTTTTTTTTTAAAGAACGCATGATGAACAGATTATTTATTTGAGATTATTCAAATGTAAAGTGAAATTTACGTTATTAATAGACGGTATATGCAGATTTATTCGTGTTAACTCGTTTATGACACAAAAAATATTGCCCGGATAACATCCATCATACCCGTTATTTTAAAAGCATGTTTATTTTTTTTTGTCTCATTACATTTCATACATATATATATGTATGTAAGTGTGTGTGTATGTGTGTTTTTGTCATATTTAAGCCTTAAATAAATAATAAAATAGATTGATTTTTTAAAAATTCATAAAATTAACTTTAAAATGTGAATAAAATATATTAAAAAATGTTCGAGATAAAAAAAATCGATCGTACGTTTCCACGTAGGTTAGTTTTTCAATTATCTGCTCGAATACATTTTTTCAGGTCTCCTAAATCGACTTTGATGCATAATTTTCAAACAGTGGTTTGCAATCTCTCAAAAATAAAAGTCTATTATTCTGCTAATCCAGGTAGTCTCGTTTGATCGGACCTTGTCTTTAAATAACATGAAGTTGTAATTCGCGATTTTAAAAATGCAAAATACGTATGTGGCTATTAGGAATGACACCAGTAATGTACAAAGTTAACCACCGCGGCAACTGTAAACAAATAAACAAGCTAAACACACGTGTTAAATTATATAGAGAGCTTATGAGGGTAAATGCTACAAATCTAATATCGTAAATGACGTTTCGAAATTTCGATGTCCGGTCTATTTATGAAACAAAACACCCTCGTTGGCTTAATGTTATTTACATTTGAAAAAGTACGATATTTTTGTATTACGTAAAATATACTATTAGAAGTTCGAGGTTTTTTTTTTTTTTTTAATTATTATTATTATTTTTATTAAGAAACATATTAATTGAAAAAATACATTAAAGAATAATAATGGATATACGACAAATCAGTCTATAAACGGATATGTGCGTATACTTCTTTGTTTCGTAAAGTTATAATATATTTGTTATCGTGCAGCAGTTAGCCGGGTTTCCGATTGTATTACAACACGCGCAGATACTAGTAAGAATATTTGTATATAATACATTTGACAATGAAAATCAACGTAATTAATCAATATATTCAAAGTGACTGGTAGTATTAATTCAACGTGTATAAAAAAGGGATGTTTCTAAAGGCAGTAAGTACCCCGTTAGAATTTATTATTTTTTACTTTGCTATACGAAGTTATAATAATATACTCGTTTGTATAAAACCATCGGCGATTTATTTTTGTATAGAGTACTTCAATAGGAATAATTCAATTTTATTTTATACCTCGGTGTTACATTTGTTATCCGAATGTTTTAATATTAAAATGAAATTTGGAATTGATAATTTACCGACGTTTAAATTGGAACTTGTTTTTATGCAGCAATAATAGGTTAATCTACGAATCGTTTGTTCACAACATTTTCGTTCCACGTGATTTTATATCATCAAATGTAACGTAAATTACCATAAATAATAAAAACAAATATGATGTTATAAACGATTACGTCTTAAAAATGTTCGCAACGTGTACTTTATTTTGTTTTGTGACTACATTTCATGTAACTTCTATATATATAATATTCAGGTGTACGATTCCAGAATACTTAAATTGAATACATTAAACATGGTAGATTTTCGATTTATTATATTTCTTTTTTAATCGAAGGTATTATTATTACGAAATTTTAGTGATTATCCTAATTTATATCTGAGTAATAATAAGACCAAGGGCGTTGAACGCTTGTGTGTGTGCATGTAATGGTATTTTCTCGAGTCGTTAAATAAATGTTGTCTTTCTCCGTATGCGGACTGTGGATTAATAAACAATTTTAACCCTTTCAGTCATATCGTATCCAAATGGGAACACTAGATTTAGTATGTTACTAATGGTATATAGACATTTTATTTCCATTGTTCTCAAGTGGGCATTTGCAATTAATCGAAAACATTTTTTTTTTTTACACAAACGTTAAATGTTCAAAAACATTGAATAAGTGAATGTGTTTACAAGTTGTTTGCGATTAGAGGTGTTTCAGTTTATTTATTTATTTATTTTAAATAAAGTATTCGAAGTCAATTTTTGTATAATATTAATCTAGAAGGTACATATTTTATTTTGATATATGTTAATATTTATTAAAAAAAAAAAAAAAAAAAAAAGTGGTAAGGTACTTGATTTCTCTAAAGTTATATGTGCCCAAATGGGAACGTTGTGGCTCAATAATAATTTTTATTAAAATTTTTAGAATGAATTGACTAACTGATTAAGATATGAATGATATTTTAATAGGTGATGATTGAGAACTAAATATGTCTTCTGATGAAGGAGAATTGACAGATGTGAAGTTGTATTCCAATTACACCCACTTAGTAGAAAAAATAGAATTGAATTAAACTTTGTAATTTGCTTCGTTAGTTTGTGTGAATTTATTTTAATGAACAATTTACATAAGGCATTCAGTGAATGTTTAAAATTACTTAATATTATTTTGACGATTCCAATAATCTCCTTGGAAGCGGAGTGATGGTTTTCCACTTTAAAACGGATTAAAACCTTTTTAAGAAATACGATGTTGACAAAAAGATTATTAGCTTTAAGGTACGTTTTGCTCGGGACGACTGTTACGATAATCGTTGGACGATAACGTACGGCTTGAATAGTCGGTCAACAGACTGGTGAATATAATCGTTAGTCGTTAACGATTATTTGTTTTGTGAACACGTTTTGCGCTGTTTATGTTATGGCTCCTTCATTTTCCAATGCAGACGATGATGTCCTTGTTGAGGAAGTAGCAAATCATCCTTCGCTGTGGCAGCTGTCACATGTGTCATACAAAAATCAGAGGATCAAGGATAATATATGGGTGAGATTGCCACAAAACTTGGAAAACCTAGTAAGTTATTTCCAAATTGCTCAACAGAAAGACGAAAGAATTCCGAGAATTTTTTATCATCTTCGCGCAGATGATTTTTTATCAACTTTTGATATAACCCTTCTTGTTCCTCTTCATGCCATACATGTGGAGTAATAGTTCATCGTCTTCCATTTCCTCAATCAAAAGGTGTCCAATCACTTTTCTTTTACGTCGACTCAACACTAAACTCATTATTGACAACTACACAGGTACGTAAATGACGACCGCGAGTGAGAAGCACCGAAAAATATGCGTACTATGAAAAATCAACCGGTCGTACGGTAAGACAAAACGTTCCGAGCAAAATGGTCACCAACGATTATCGTTCAACGTTTAATCGTAACAGTCGTCAAGAGCAAAACGTACTTTTAGCTGTGCTATTGATAGAGAAGAACCTGATTATGAATATGGTAAATTTTAACAAGAAAGTAGAAAAATTTGTCTCCAAAAAGCAAAGACGTATGGTTTTTGCATTTAAATGATAATCATGATGTTGATTTTTTACATATAATTAATTTAAATTTTTATTACTTAAATTGTACTGCAGACTGAAGCGTCCTTATTTGTATCATTTCATGCGCTAATACTGATGTGAAGTGTTAAAAGCAGTGGTAAATTTATGTCGTTTAGGTGTTAATTCCCCTTAATATCTTTAAATTTAAAATGAAACTGTGATATCAAGAGTGTAATATGCGTAATACATGTTAGGTTTTGATAAGAATAATCTGAATATTTTTAATGTGATATTGGATGCGTTAGTGGAGAAGAGAATGAATTGTAGATTCGTGATCGGTAGTTATATGTTAATATAAATGGAAGTAAGGAGAAAAACTGTGCAACTACTGGTTTTAAAACTTACGAGCCACCGCCGGTTTCTAATGACAGGTAAACTTTCAATCAATGACAATTTTATTAGTATTGGTAACGCATTTCATCGATGATTGGTATTTGACTGATTGATGCTTGGTTTCCTCCTCTTATTCATTAATGTTTCTTAAAGGAGTATATTTCAGCATTGAGCAGTGAAATTAATATTCAAACTCAGTAGCGGCTCGTGGGTTTTCGAAGCGGAGGGGCTGAAAGTTTTACCTAGTTGAAATTTTTTTTTAATAAAAAACATACAGCTAGGCTACCATTTCATAAAAACTTAAAATTCTAAATTTTCTAAACAAAAATAAAATTTAGAATCGGCCATTCTAAGAAAATTTTTAAAAATGTGTAATTTCAAAGCACTTATTTCAAAATTTATTTGTATATGAAGTCCAAGTTACCTTGCTGTGGAAGTTAGGAATTGTATCGATAAGAGTCTTTTCAATACTTATCATGGCAAGCGCAGAAACTCTGTCTTCCAGCATTGTACTCCATAAATATGTTTTAATTATTTTCAAGGAAGAAAAACACCTTTCCGCTTCAGCAGTTGTCATAGGAGACGTTAACAAAATTTACATCAAAACATATACTTCACCGAGTGTTTTGTAAATACCGGTGTTTCAAAACAATTGGTGGAGTTGCGCAACTCCCGATGCAAGGGAAAATTCTGAATTTCTTTCGTATAGAACAGAAAGTTCAGTTTGCAAACGATTTTTATTTAGCATGGGATATGCCTGGCAAGTTTCGTTAAATTCTTGAGAAGGAAATTGCCTGCAGTACGTTTCAAATTTCTCTTGTAACAGCAACTTTCCTGCAGATAGATGACCAGTAAATTCGAATCTAACCCTAGGTTGTATACATATTGTGTCACAAACTTCTTTGACAGCAGCGTTTCGATTTTCATCACATTTCTTCTTACGAGATACGGCCATAGAATCAGTATTTGTGGACACCAAGTTTTCGAAATTCGTTTCTCTGATTAAAGAAATTGCGCGATAAAATTTTCCAGTGATGAAAAAGCGCTCGAAGAATTAATGTTGCGATTTTGAAATGCATCGTATAGTAAATCAACGTGTGGCATAATAGGATGGAAGACGCCAAGCCAAAATATAAAGTTGTTGTCATTGAGAAGACGAAGAAGACCGGATGCTTCATTAACCGTTTGGGTATTATTTGAATTCTGCAATTTTTTGAAACATTCTTTCAGCTGTTCAATGTTTTCAAAAACTGTATTTACGACTCTTGAATTGAAGTTCTATCTTGTATCGGAACCACGTGGAATTCTTCTTGACATACAATTTTCAAGCTTAGCTAATCTCTGAGAAGAACGCGAAAAAAATGCTGGAATTCCTGACAAGCTACTAAAAAAGATGCGTAGTTCTCTATTAGTTGAAACTGATTTACTCATTACTAAATTTAATTGATGAGCATAACAATGAATGAAATGGGCATTTGCGTAAGTTTCTTTTACTATTTTTTGAACACCGCCATACGCTCCGCTCATAACTGCGGCGCCATCGAAAGTTTGAGCAATTAGTTTCCCAGTATTATCTTTTAAAACAATTTTCAACTGCTCCAAAATCTGTTTCGATAATCCTTCTGCATCTTGTGACTCAGGGTTATAAAATCCCCAGAATCTTTCATATATGGTTCCATTGAATTCGTAACGAAAAACAATTACCTCCTGTGTTTTCTCAGAGATATCAGTCATATCATCGGACATAACAGCCAAAAATTGAGCTTGTTCAATTTCATTAGAAATTTCAGTTCGACAAATGTCTAACATACAATCCAACAATTCATTTTGAATTGTTTTTGAGTTAGCTTTAAACACTGTAGAATTTTCAAAATGCACTTTCAAATTTTCATCCAATTTCCCTGCGAAATTTAACAGTCCTCGAAAAATACCAGGATTATCGGAATTAGCTTTTTCATTATGCCCTCGTAGCGGAAGTTCAAATTTCCCGCAAAATATCAGGCAGTCGATGATTTTTGATAAGATATCCCTATTCTTTTTGACGTTTTCATTGAACTTTCTGATATTTAATTTATACGCTTCGCTTACCTGTGTCGTTTTTCCCAGCATACCAAAATCTATCGAATTTTTTATATGTTGTGCTGAATTTTCGTGTTTCTTGATTTTTTCATTCAAATGTTTCAAGTCTACCACACCAGTTTAAGTCCAAGAAATTTCACCGACAAAAAGTAGTCAAGGAAAACAAAAGAAAGCGTTTTTAATTGTTTCGGCTAGATGACGTTTGTATAATATTCAATTGCGGAGTCGGCCTCTCACAAGCCTTAACGTTACACTTTTCTGCAAACAATAACCGCGAAAATTTGTTATTCAGTAAACAAAAAACCGAATTCAATTCACTTTCACGAAAATCGCTTTTTCCAGCCATAATTAAATTTAGCCTTTCTATCAAAACAATCGAAGTAATAAAATCCTTATAAATAAATATATTTATTCAATCAATAATAGAAGAACGCGCGCGTCAACATTTCATTCTGCAGTTGGATTTGGAATATTAATCTTGAAATACATTAATACAAGTCTACTGGCTGGGCTTGTTTGTTTTCGTGCAGCCCGAACGCGGGCAAAAAAAGAACTATTGCGCATGCGCCTTTACCATCGTCCGGTTCCGTTTACACGCACTTTATGTTTCCTAAACACGTAAACGAGAGCTCTATTGGGCTGGTTTTTATGCAGCCCGAACGCGGTTAAAAAGAAACCACTGCGCATGCGCCTTTAACATCGTTTTCTCGCGGAACCACGCTTTTTATGTTTCCTAAACGTGCCAACAAGAGCTGCATCATACGTAGCCCTCACCAACGTTCTAGAATGAGCATCCAAAAAATTACTTTTTTAAACGAAATTTCAAAATTTTGGATAATTTTAATTGATTTTTGAATATGAAAAAAAAATTATACTGGTAATTTTGTAGGTGGGGCTGCAGCCCTTATGCACGAGCCGCCACTGATACTCTATACTTAGTTTTGAAAATTGTATCTATTTCTACTAGAAAAAGTAATTTCAACACCTTTACAATAATTTTTCAGGTAGAGTTTTTCTAACCAATCTGATTTTCAAATAAGAAATGTAATGATTTCTTTTCTATCCCTGTTAAATAATGGTAATTCAAATTAAGATTAATGATTTGTTTTATCCAACTAACATATTTCTACCAGCTGATGTAATTGCAATTTACAAACGTAACCGGGAATAATATACCTTTTTCAAAAGGATAAACTGCTCAACATTTTAATATGTAGTTTACATTAAACGTGTACATATTTAACATCACTCCATTGTTAATCGCATATAATGTGATTAATAAAAATTATGCTACGAAATAATAGAATATTTGATTACTTTTTATTTGAAACTATAATTTTCATATTTTGTTAATCTTTACGATATATCGATACGATAAAAGATAAAGCGGCTATAAACTACAACAAATGATTTACTAAACCGTGACGTCAGCCGTACCATTCGGTAATTTGTATCTGTAAAGGTGTTTTTTGTTCCAGAATACTACGGAGTTAAGTTTTCATTACTTTAAAATTTAAATGGTTTACGATACATAATTTTTTGTTTGTGTGTTTAATTTAATATTTATTTTATAAAATGTGGTTTAACACTATAAACAGTTTAAAATCATTTCTGTTGCCTTCGAATTTAACAGGTATTAATAATTCTCTAAAATAATCAATTTAGTTTTACTGTGGAAATAATTAAGTACTTAATATATTCTAAAAATATATTTTAGAAACATTTGTCAGATATGGGCACATGCGTTGTACAAAGAATAAATGTAAGCGACCCAAAAATAAACATTACGGTGTTAAGCGAATTGGTGGAATGTATGTAACTAATGGTACAATGTTAATAAAACAAAGAACCTTAAAATTTCATCCCGGTTTAAATGTTAGTACTAATTATGTTGATTAATTATATTATTTACTTTTTCTCTTCGGACGCATGTTCATTTTTAATAAACAAATGTAAATTTAACATATAATTTGTTTCAAGTTATCTATGTAACTTAACACGAAAAATTCAACATTAATGAGTAAAATAATGTATAAAATGTCTAATAATACAACGCAAGTTTATCGTATTAACAATAATAAATTAGCAAAATTTAAAGTTTGGGAATTTTTTAACAGTTCTTAAAATACAATGTGGTAAGTTTCGCTGGAGTAGATTATTTGAAATGAATGATGTAAAGAAAAAATTATTTTAATTTGGAAGTTCTTTAATGTATATCTTCATTTACCATTCAATTTTAATTATACAAGCGTAAACTCTTGTGCTATTATGCTATGGTAAAGAATATTATCTACATTTGATTTGTTTATTCTCACAGTACACTTGTAAATTTTTATGTGATCCTTGTCAGACTATATTATTTGCTTTGTACAAAGGATATTTGTATTCTTAATAATAGCACTGACTAACAATGATTATAAAAAACATTTTGATCATTATTATTTTACAATCGTTTTCTGGATTATTCAAAAATTAAATAGTAATTGTCTTTTTAAAGTCATTAGGAGTCTAGTAAAATAATAAATCAACGTTACTTCAGAACGAAACAAATTAGTGTGTTACATAAATTTTACATAATATTATTTATGTGAATAATGAAGTTCTAATAATATGGAATTCATTTATGTGTATATACAAAATTGGTTTTATAGTATACGCCCTATATGTGTATATATACATATATATAAACATGTTGCAAAACTATTTTTGTAACTATGTGATTTCACTACATAGGAAATAATAAAATATTTATAGTATTTTATAAATATGAATTTTGAGAATTCATTATTTACAATTTCTTAGGTTGGTTTAAGAGGAAATGGTTCATTATACGCTATCCGTAATGGTTTTGTTCATTATACGTGTGAAGTATTTGATGCGAATTTCGAACATAAGTGGGTTCAAAAATCCTACGAAGGTCGCGAGGGACAAAAGATATATAAAAAATATGTAAACGTCATCCCGGAACCACAACATTATAGATTTAAATTAATTAATGCTATTTAAAATATTTTTTGATATTTGTTGATATATTTAATAGTGAAAATATAGGTTTGTTTCTAATACATATTTCTTGAGTGGAAATTAAACGAAATATTTTATGCTAGAAATGTTTTGTAATTCTATAATATTAAAGTTGTACTATTTAATTATATACATATATAATAGGAAAAGAATAATATCTTATGCAGTAAACCTTTTCACTGAAAATATAATGAAAATAAAATCGTATATGCGATTGATGAAGTTACTATAGTTACTCCCTTAATTTACCGTTGTAATTAAATATTCATCATGATCTCACGCATCAGCTCGTGGATTGGTTCGCGTCTATACTTTGTTTCTTTCATTCGTTTTGATCATCATCGATCCTTTTAAATTCAGACCATCCACAATCCCGTGTCATATCCTTCAATTGTACTTTATACTTTTTAAGGTTGTATGACTAGTTTATTTGTGAATTTACTAAGAGGGGTGAAAAAAGAAAACAACTAAAATGTTGAAAATATCCATTCTTGGTTGATTAGTTTATATATTGTCTTCATTCTGCAATTATTATTCATAGTATCAGTACTTGGTACAATATATGTAAAGAAAAATGCGAATGTGGATGTTGAAAAGCGCAACAATAGAAAAATTAGAATTTTTTGAAACTTCAATTATAAAAAATGTAAAAAAATATGGCGATCTTGTTTTTAATATTAACTTATCGGCAAAAATAAAAATAATTACAAGTCAAATTAACAACGGGCGAGTATATTTAGGTCTCATATTAAGATAATCTTACTTTATTTAATTAAGACAGCATTAATTGACTTTTAAAGGTGTTTTACTTGCAGTTAGTATGCAAATTTTTTACTAACGTATTATGTTAGCATGTATTACGTAAAAGCTATTATTTCAAAATATTCGAATTAGTTAACTTAAGTTTTTGGGAAATACGAAGTTATGTAGAATCAAATTTTAATAATTTAAATTTTAAACTACTTGCTTCGACCAATTTAACTTTTGTAATAATGTATTAGTTTATTAATAATGATATCGGAAAATATATAATTAGATAAGTATCTAATTTATTTGTTTTAATACAACTAGAAGCTTGCGAAATATAGTCCAGTGTTTATTGATAAAATATAATAATGTTGTATATATATGTAGTCGATATATAATAACTATTTTAATTCAAATGAACAAAAATTCATTTATTAAGTGCCGTCTCCTTATCGGAGGTAGATGACCACATACCTACACATATTTTTGTTGTATAGTATAAGTAGCATACAAGGCAATCATAATATGGCGTTAACGCAGATAAACACACAGCCGGGAAAACTGATTGTAATCGCCATTGTTGTCACAACACAATGCAGTCCCGCGTGTTTTTGTAGTATACTATATTATATTGTTACTACCTCTCATATGGTGTTGTGCGTAGTGGTTTGCCATTAATTTTTTATCAAATTAGAAGAATAATAAAAAAACGGAATGTTAGAATTTAGAAAACTTTTTATATATAATGCTATGTTTGGCTTTGTGTTCTACATTTTATGCGTAATAAGTGTCCGTCCATTGCAAAGTTGCGATATGCATGGGTTTTTTTTTTAGTCGATATGAAAGTTCATCATAGGTAGTTGCATCTCTGCTGCTTTATAAAATCTGTCTAGATATAAAGAGAAATTAAGTTAACCATTCATAGACACAGACCTTTAACCATGTGCTGGTTAGGAAGATTTTGGCCTGATTAGAAACATAATTAACGTGGAAATCATGTATTTTTAAACTGTTAACCATATAAATAAAGTACTCCAGCTAATTTAGCTGGAGTACTTTATTTATATGGTTAACAGTTTAAAAATACATGATTTCCACGTTAATTATGTTTCTAATCAGGCCAAAATCTTCCTAACCAGCACATGGTTAAAGGTCTGTGTCTATGAATGGTTAACTTAATTTCTCTTTATATCTAGACAGATTTTATAAACTTACATTATAACGTACATACGTTGTTTAAAAGTTTAATGCACGGAACATGTAAGAATTAATGTAGAAGCAAGAACGCATCAGTGTTCATGTGTAATTATATTAATTCTACATAACATAGTAATAACGAGCATTTAACAGCTTTGAAACAGATTCACAATCCTTCCATTTATTAACTGAATTGAATCGAATGTTTTTCTTCAAACATCATTAAAGCTCTGCACATATATGGGACGGCTGTTGTCTACATTTTTCAAATAATCTGTCGCATCGTGAATATTTTGTAAATGCCATATATATCGTGACTTGAAGAAAAGTTCTATATAAAGAAGTTTTTTAATGACGGGAAATTACAGATGCCAATAAAAATAAGTACAGGGGAACATGATTAACAAAACCAAGAAAAGCCGCAGACCTGATGGTATATTAATTAATGGAACTTCTACAGTGGTGGTTTTCCGTTGCCTTCCATTGATTTTTCTTTTGGCGTTTTCTCCTTTAGTCGAAAGGTGCCAGTTTTAAGGCGTTGGATACTCACGTACCGGTCTAGATTAGTATTCACGGACCCGACTGAGGCATATGTGTCACCAGCTGGGTTGCTGATAGTTGCAAGCTATTAATGTGATATATGGCTTAGAGGTATTTAATGTTAGGAACACTTTCGGCAAGTGAACTTTCCTCCATTTATCTGTCGGCGTGTACGTTGTGTCGCGAGTTGGTATATCGTGAGTGTGAATTGTGAGTTCAGATTTATCCTTTCGAATTAGCGTTAAGCCAGCTTACCACTCTTCAGGACGTGGAAGTACTGACTCACATTGTTGTTGTTTTGTTTCTCTACCGGTGGGACCAGCACCATAGTGGTCGAATGACTACTTACTAGAGAAGGTGACTCTAGTTACAACAACCCGCGCCCTGCAGAAAAGTCGAACAATTAACAAAAATAAAACAAAGCTTATGACTACGCAGAGAAAGACACTGCTACTCAAACGAGTTAAGGAATTCAAATGTCTGAAATGTTACATAAGGAATATCTGAATCTAAATGCAGAAGTAGGCGAAAAGATAAAAAACACGAATTTATATTTAAATAGGAAAACTAGACAGGATTTTATAAAATGTTATGTTTACTCCATGTAATCAAACTACACTAAAGTATTTCGGGTTGTGCGAAACGTGGTTGCATTGGAGACTGTGAAAATATCATCGACACAAAATATAACTAACGAGGTGGTACTAAAAACAGTTAATATAAAAAGGGAAATTTTAAATAATTTTAAAAAAATGTCGCTCATACTATGAAAGGAAGAGCCGATAAAACAAATTATTGAGAAAACGTATAGAAAAAGAAAAGAGGTCTTAGAAGAAGAAAAATGTCATCATGGTCGAAGAATATATGACAATCAATAGAAAAACGTACGTTTCTCAAAGTTGTCGATGTGGCGATGGAACGGGAAATCTGGCCAGAATGAATCGCTTACACGCAACAAATGCATTTAGCAGATAATTATGATGAAGGGGCTTTAATATGTTGCATAGATCTAGTTGTAGTAAATCTTGGTGTATCCATTATTCTCAAACAATTATTTTGTAATATTTGCATTTGATTTATAATACTACTTGATTCCTGATGTAAAAATAGACTTAACTGGCATATAATAATGTGATTTTTTTTATTATAAATTAAAAATTTAATTTACGCTGATAGTGTGAACGTTTTATTAAATACATCGTTTTATTTACATAATTTTATATATATATATATATATATATATACATATATATATATATATATATATATATATATATATATATATATATATATATATATATATATATATATAATGTTGATGTATCGGAAAGGTAAGTTGTCAAATCACGGCGGTGACGAAACATTTGATATTTTCTTTCCAATCGAGATAAACATTTTTGATTAGAATGAAATGGTTTATCGTAGGTCTATAATTGACTCCATTTTATTGTCGTTTTAACATTTATGGAAAAATTTTGTTATTTTTATAATTTTAAATCTGTTATTTTGTACGTATATTTCAGAGACAAATAGGTCAACGTTTTTATTGTCGAGTCATTTATGTAAAATATAAAAAGAAATGGATCTAGGATACTCTCTTCTGGCACTCTTCATTTAATGTATTTTATAATCGAGTTACAGCTTTTAAACTTCACATCAAATTTCTTGTTCATCAAAGATTTAATAGTAAATACATGGAGAAAATTCATATTCAATACATTTATACGTGATTACATCCTACTAGGTTTTATTACTTTGTATTCGATAAATTAATTTCTGTCGTGTACTTATGAGCGTACTGTAAATGTAAAAAAAAAATGATTTTTGAAAAGTGTTGTTGGAATATTTAAAAATTTAGATTCGTCACTGATACATATTTTGTTATTGTGTACATAGCTTAAGATTAATGTTAAAATATTTAATTCCCTTAAAAATATTACACAGTAATTTTAAATGTTTTTATCTTTACAACAAAAAAGTTGTGTTATTTTTTTTATTTTTTTATATATATTTTAATATTTTAAATGGTTAAGTAAAATTATAAAATTCAATCAAATAGTAAAGGTTCTTTTAGTAATACTTGAAATTTGTTAACTGGAACTACTACAATAATTGTTTTCTGGCTTCTGGTGTTCATCGTGTCGTGTATAACTGAATTAAAATCAAATTATAGTGTGAACTGTGTGAAGTTGATTTTGCCAAAAGTTGTTTCTGTTCGAAATTCATGTGTGGTGAAGGTAGGTAATTTCTAATTATTGAAGGTTAGTAATTGAATTCCAATAAGTATATATTTCAAAGACTATGTTTTTTACTATTTTGTCGGCGGTAAAACCTAATACATTTCTTACTTCCGTGAGAAATGACACGCGAATATTTAGCGTGCGGTTTCTCAATTTAGATGCCATTAAAACAATGTTATTTCAGAAAGTATAGATTTGCATATTTATTATTTTTTTGTGGTTTATGTTGTATAGATAAATTTAACAATGATTTTTAAAAACAACTGGTTATTTACATACTGTTTTTTACATTTAAATAATTTGATCGCTTATGTAGCTATTGTATAGACTATTTTTTGCGTAAATAGGGACAATTTATTAATATTTATGTTTTTTCGTTAGAAAGTTACTTGGCCACTATTCAGGATTCCAATTCCTCAGAAACAGACTGCATCAATACATCATCATATAAAAATGTATTACTTCATTCGGATCCGTTTATAAATGCTTATGCCGAAATAAATGGAACTGACTCGGATTTTGACGAGGAATGTTTTGATGATACAGAAAAACACGTGGTCGATTCTAACTTGACAGATGGTGTACAAGATTTCTCACCATTTTTACCTGCATCAAGCTTAGACGAGTATTCATCTTTGTTCTTTAATTCTGATAACGACTTGGATATATCTGAAACTTTATTGCGGGGTAAAAATTTATTCAGGTCAGAAATATCTCATTTTGGAATTCAAGAGCCGATATCAGTAAAGCATACAACGAAGTATATGCCGTCAAATAAAAACTGTACTGCTTTCGAGCAATTATTGCAGAGCACAGAAGCATCTAGTGTAGCTCCACATCCTTTGTATGAACAGGAAATAACTAAATCTAAGGATTTATTAAGTACAGCCGAACATAAATTAAGTAAGAAATCAAACGGTGTTTCAATGGGACTTGAAAATACGTGGTAAGCATATCATTGCTTTTATGTATGTGAATAAATATATTGTTTTCTAGAATTCTCGATGCTAAATTAAAAAAAAATAATTTTAATTCAATCATATATGCGGAACTAAAGATAGTGCTACTGGTAAAATAAAAAAAATATATTTTTATGTATATTTCAAGATTTACTCGATTATAAAGTAAATAAGATAATTTATGACTTATAAAACTGCTTATAGGAATGATGACAGACGTGTTACATTATCACCAGTTTCAAACTATGCTTTACCTATGCCTCCACCACCCACGATATCAACAGATCTGACTGATTTGAACTGTTCTGATAGGCTTGTGGGTCCAGCAAATGAATCATATACCTCTAATTTGGACACATTTTTTTCTTCTCATGAAGTGGAAACAGATATAACAGGTATTATTTGTGTAATTTCTCCTTCAATATAATATTGCAGTAAGCTATTAATCGGCGTGTGATTTTTTTATACAATGTGTACCATAATTTATACAATGTCATATATACTTTCCAATTTTCTATCTTCAAAACATTTTTCAGAGTGTATTTATGTAAGCTGTGGTATATTTTTATGGATAAATAATAGGAAGGTACTAAAGTTTTTTCTAAATACTGTTGTTTATTAGTTTTGATACAAATGTGGATAGGAAGTTATTTTATAATGTAACGTTAATCGTAAATTGGTTTTTAATGGTTTTTAAATTAAAAATGGATTTTGCGGAGTAGCCGCCGCATGATGTAATTTCACGAATCTTACAACATAGAAATCGTATAATTTAAAATTGTATCTCTAAGTTTAATAGTTAAGTTTTACTGTTAACGTATTTTTTCATTTCTTAAATTATTTTGAAGATACCATTTTTACGTTAAAAAAACTAGCGTATGCTTGTGTGCCTATCAATTTTTTATTTTGTTTACAAGTGTTTTTTATTATTATTTATAAAAGATGCAACAGCTGAGCCAGGCGCATGTGGTCTCCGGAACTTGGGAAACACGTGTTATATGGGAGCTGGTATACAATGTCTGGTTGCAACGGAGGCTTTATTGTGTTATTTTCTAAAAGAATCTGTAGTTAATACAAGTGAAGTGAACTTGACATACCAGTTTACCGAACTCGTACAAAAAATGTGGAGCGGGCAATATTCTGTGGCTTATCCGCTTAAATTTAAACAAGCTTTCGGCGAACTATATCCACAGTTTAAAGAAAATGTCCAGGTATTTAATTTTTTAAATAATTTGTCATAATTATGCTATGCTGATTATTTGGTAATTGTAAATAATAAATCATATTTTTAAAGCTTTTGAAGTGAAATTTCAAGTGGCGCATTGTATATGGAGAGGTAACCCGTAAAACGAGCGTGCGAACCAACGGCTTATACACATGGCACCGAAGATTTAAACGAAATAATGAATAGCCGTGCGCACACAATTTGTTACGTGTTTTGTATTCTTTCTCTTGCTGATGCGTGCAAAATATTTGAGAACATTTATGATTAAATACTTTCGGAGCTAAAAATTAATGCTGAATTATTTTTTTGGGATATTTCTGAGCTTTCAGATTTATCTTATGACGTCATATATTATATTTACGCATTAACAAAAATTGAATGGCCGTGAATCAGTGGTGAGCAACATTTATTTTCAACGTATGAATTTAAATTCTGCTCTGAACAGTGTGTCGATGTACGCTGCTTTATAAAAACTGTGCATTATGTTTAAATTTCAGTTTGTGTTTCTTGTAAATTGTAAAGGTTTCAAAATATATCTAACATCGATTATGATTGAATTTGAATCTTTGCTGACGCAAACAACATATGAATGTCCATTTAATAAGAAGTTTGATTAAATTATATTTTATAACGTATTTTTAAGCAGTTTTTTCAATCCTGGGTAAATAATTAAAAATACTGTGTTTTTTAGTACTTACTGTGGTAGTATTTGTACAGTAACTAGAAGTTTCGTGTTTCAAATACATTATTTTAATATTCATTAAATTTGTTTAGCATGATTGTCACGAATTTTTGACTTTATTAATGGATAAACTACATCAACAACTGTTACTCAGAATTGAAGATAAACAGTTTGACGACGAAAATATGTTGAAAGGGATTTATAATTTAATACAGGTATTTAATTTTTCAAATGTAAATTTATTCAGTATTAACGAAATTTATATAAAATGTATGTATTGATTTTTGTTGTTTTGTGTCATCATGAAGGCAAAATTGCCAATATTTGATTAGTTATCACTAAATATCTAACTAGCTGCGTCGCTCATTGTTCTGAATTTACTATGCGCAACTTTAAACCCATAATATAATTATTAAAACTATTTACATTTTTTTATTATTATTTAGTCGATTTGTCTTATTTTTCGTATTTTCAAAATTGAAGTTATGTTTACGTATACTGACAGAATTTAAAAGTTGCTATCATAATATCTCGTACATTTTTATTATGATTGAAAACATTGATTTTCTGATCGAAGCGTTCGAAATGTGGTGCTGGCGTAGGATGCAAAAAATTATTTGGATGGAGAAAATAACAAATGAAAAAGTATTAGAAGAAATACACGAATCGATAATAAATACATTAAAGAAGAGACGAATTAAATTAGGACATTTATTCTGTCATTAATCGAACGTTGGTACAAGTAATTGAAGGCAAAATGGAAGGCAAACGCTGCAGAGGAAGACCCAGAAAAACGTGCATAAAGCCGAAATAAGGAAATTGTAATGCTTAGTTTGATTAATAGGATCGTAAATCATCCGGTTCTACGGATTGAGGACAAGAAGAAGATAAAAATAATGTCTTAAACCTGAAAATGGTGGGCGACGTCGCTTTGTCAACCTGATAATTGGATAGAGAACCGGCCAAACTGATTACCCCGTGCAACCCAATACGGAGAGTGGTTTATTATTTCCCTTCGAGTTATATCATATATAAAAAAATATAAAAAAAAATTCAACACTAGTTTAAGATAGAATCCATTTGTGAACGATATAGAGGATACTTTCTGAAATCGAATAAAAATTATAAACTACAAAAAAAATAAAAAATTTATAATACCGCTAATTTTTATAGTATTATAGTCCCATTTTGTTAAGAGATTATTACATTTTCTCCTTTTATATCGAAATACAGAAAAAGAAACAAGAGACCGAGTCGATGGTGATTCCGATAGACGACTTTTACGGTCCCGCAAATTCGAACGATATATCGATGGATTCCGCAAGCGATAATAATGATTCGTTACCGTCGAATGTCCGTGTAGAATCTAAACAAAACGAAAACGATAACGACGAAGCTGCTTGTCAAGAGTTGCTAATACAAATGTCCGAAGGATTTAATTCAGCGTCGTCGGATCGATGTCCCGAAGATGATCGAAATTTCAAAGATGCCGGAGTCGATTGCGATATTTATGTCGCGACGTCGGATCCTCTTATTGAAACGATTCCGTCTAATGATGGAGGTAATATCGCAGTGGATAATGAATTTATTACTGGCAATACGGGTAACGCCAGTAACGATAGTGTTTGTAGTAGTAGATCTACCGCATCGACAAACTTAAATTTAGAGGAGGTCATAATAAACGAAAACGAACTTGAAGTTAATTATCAGAATGGTTTAAATAGTGATAACGACGACGATGACGATTCCATTCATATGTACGCGAATAATGCGAATGGTAAACGATGGAAAACTACGAAGACGATAGTAACATCTTCTAAGTCAGCATCTACAGCGATGGCGAATACTTGCGATGGATTTGTTTTAAAAAAGTTTAAAATGAACGACTTCATCGCCGACGGACAGGAACAAGCGGAAAAAAATGATTGTCAGGAAACGAAGATAGCCAGCGATGTAAAAGTTGAAAATTTTCTGAAAAAAGAAATTTTTAATAATATTTCTACCGATAATAAAATAGATTCTGATCACTCTGATGTAGATGCGGAGAGTAAAACACAAAAAGAAGAAACAGACAACGTTAATCGTCAAGTAGATGCGCAAATAAACGGCGTTCTGAAAACGGAAGATAAAGAATCTTCCTCTCCGCTAAACGATAATATCAGTATGGAAGTTGGCGATGGTTTGAACGCCGCTAATAAATGGAAAAATCGAAGCGTAATTTTGGACTCGTTTCAAGGACAATTTCAGAATACGGTAATTAACGTTATAATAAAATTCGAAATATTTTATTTTGCGACGTTTTTTTCTATTATTTTATATAGATATCAATTTCATCGTTTTAATGTCACTTATTTTTTTGAACCAGCTCTGAATATTTTTAGTTTTCAATTGGATTCACTGAAAACACAATATGTAACACGTATGTCTCGTTAGTTTTAGCGATTCTTTTTTTCTCTATAATTTGCATCATTAACATTTTTTTTTTAATATAATTTTGTATGAACCAAGGTGCATCTATGATTTTTGTTTGCGTATTTTCCATTAAGGCTATATTTGAATTGATTTCAGTGCCACATGTCCAAATTGGCTTTATAATTGTTTTATAAAGAATCACTTTTTGTTTAAACATAGAAATGAATTTTGATGATTCTTGAAGTAGTGGTTGTGTTACGCCGTATCATAATCGATATTGTCGAAACTACGTATAATACTTGACGCTGTGCGTCGTATGTTCAAAGATCCTATAGGGAATTATTATATTTTTAATCCAGGTATTTTTTTTTGCCTTTCGTAACGATTACAATTTTGTAGATATTTTTTTCTCTCAAATTTCAAGTTTAACGTGAAGTGACAATAAACCGCGTGACTTTTAAACTATAAGTTTCTTTTTTTTTTTTGTCTTTTTTTCCTTGCCATGTACTGCTACAAAGGTTGAAAGCACGGAGTCTATTATTTCATTATTAAAATGTGTGGATATAGCTTGCTGAGAATAAGAAAAGTCATAAGGGGTATTTTCATTTTCAGGTAAAATTATTTCATTAAGTGTGCTAGAAAAGTGTAACTAAGGGCGAATTGAGTTTATATAGAGAATGGTGGATTATGAGCTATAGTGATTTGAACGTTACAAACTGAGCAAGGATAGGATATAGGAGCGAGTCAAATGAGTGTGACTTGTCCGGATAGGGAACAACATCACTTCATCCCATCTTGTGCGATAGATACGTTGAATAGGCCTTGTTTAGGTAAATCAGATTACAGAACATACAGCGAAGCATGCCATTCTGTAGGAGACATGATGGCGGCTTTTTTCGCATATCAATCTGCTTCTTTTCCTTCCATATTTCTTATGATCAGGAATTCAGAGTACTTGTGTCTGCAAAATTGTGATTATCAAATCATTTTCAGAAGATGCAGTTAATATAGTCTGTAGAATTACAACGTATGATAGGACCGGTGAATAATGAATTATATCATCATTATACAATTGTTAACTTACAAAAGCAGTAATTTTTTCCCTGTTTTTTCCTGCTAACTTAACTAGCCTAATATGGTTATCTAACAAGAGGTTTCAGTATTTTCGTATGTGTGGAAGTTACATCCTGTGTACTTCCTGTTGCTTTCATACAATGATGAGTTTACTACTAATTTATTCGAGTAAGGTCCGCGGGTTTAATCCTTTTCAGCCTTTTTGTCACTGGAGCACGCTCTAGTTTTAAAATCAATTCATTTTCGTGATCTGATTGACGTGATGTATGATTCGTAGCCAGTTTGCCGATCGTTTCCCGAACCGTGTCTATTTTGTGATCTTTATGTGTTGCTTCGTTAGTGACATACCAGGCATTTAGTTAATTAAACGTAATGTTTTGTTCTGGAATCTTTGTAGTATGTTGATGTTAGAATTCTTTGAACATCTGCAGAATTGAGCTGCATATGTAAAAGCTAGTCTTAACATGGTTTTGTAAAGGGGAGCATCCTCTTCTCTAAGGATAGCTCAGATCTATATCCTAGGAGCCAGTATATCTTTTTGAGTTTTAGATCGATCTCTTTTTTTTTTTTCTATACGGGGTTGTCCAAGTGGACTTTCAGATACTTAACTACATCTGGTTTAGGCATTTACTCACCTTCTAACGACAAAAGTCAGTGAGGTCGTTTTCAGTTTCTCAGGATTTAATTCCATGCGCCATGTTTTAGCCCGTACGTAAGTTTTATTCACGTTTTCTTGAAGTTTATTAATAATTTTGTTGATCCGAAGATGTGAGTAAATGTATCATGGGCAAACATAACTAATTCAACTTTTGTTAAGAATGTCCGCTGTCTAAATGTTATATAACAGAGGTCCGAGGATGTTTCCCTGAGGAGCCCCAACAGAAATTGAGTTGACCTCTGAAGTATAAATGCGGCAGAATTGAATTTAATGTGTGCAACAACATAAAACAGTTTTATAATATCGAAATGCATACAAAGGTCAGATATTTTACTATTATGTATATTTTGATAAATAACGATAAAACGTTAGATATATTTTTCTGCGAATCAGCATAGATTTCCTACATGAAAACGGATTTAAAAGTTAAAAGAAATGAAAGTTCAAATAATGTTTACGTTTACAATTTATTATGTTATAGGTTAGATGCACAGTTTGCGATTTTGAATCGATTTCATACGAACCGTTTGTGTTCGTACCAGTATCATTACCAGATGCTGGTAGCAAACAACTGGGTAAATACATATGATATAGTAAACATGATACATTAATGCGAACTTGTATTAAATGAAATTTTAGTTTAAAGAATGTTCTAGAACCTGATGCAATGAATGTTATATAATTTATAACAGCAATCTAATTTTATGAAAATTATTTACTAAAAAACGATAAATATCTGATTATTTCAATAATTTTTTATGGGATATTATAATTGACTTCTTAATTACAAAAAATAACGAAAGTAACTGAAAATTATTACGGAACAAATATTTTAACTTGTGTATGGTATCCTAAAATGTTTAATATACAATGTTAAGTGACAGTAATTACATGTTAGTTATTAACTAAAAAATTTTGGGTAGAAAATCTTGAAAACAATTTTGTTGGTTATTTATTTTTTTTTGTACTTAACTTATTCCAAATATTGTTAAAGTTGAATATTTTTTTTCATTCGACATACATGCTCATTATTTAAATATATAAAGGTAGGCTGTAAATTAGTGGAGACTTGAAGTAATAAAAATGAATTATATAACCGCGTCTTATTCCATAAATATAATAGAATAATTCTTCAACTATCGTTTTTTATTTTTAAAAATGACGCACATAATCTCCGTTTTGAAATTTAATTGTTTATAATAATTATTACGTTTGTTTAAGTTATTACATATGTTCCTGCAAATTTTGAACCGCCTATTCAGTGCGTAATAACACTCAACAAACAGGACGAAGTTCGTAAAATTAAGACTGAAATGAAGGAATTGTTGGATATCGATACTGTTTGGCCGTTGCAAGTGGCGGAAGGATTAGATCATCATATTGCTAAAATATTGGTATACTTATCAAATTTATATATTTATATTTTTTGATACGGAATAAATTTCTGGTTAATATTTAATTTTGTGATATATATATATATATATATATATATATATATATATATATATATATATATATATATTTATATCAATAACTGCATTTAAATTATGAGATTTACTAAAGAAAAAATTAATAGATATTTTAGATATTTTCACCTGAAAAAATGTTATAATTAATCTGTATTATATCCAAATGTAAAAATTAAAAGGAATTAATTTTTAAAATACATAAATGTTATATGCTATATTAGTAAAGAAAGAATATAATTGTATATTATTCAGATAAATATACAATGATTTAATTTCTTCAATTATGTAAAAATAACTATTATTGATATCGCAAAATTCAAATTTTCCCTGCTTAAGTTACTTAGATGTAAAGTCTACTTGGAATATGTTAATTACCTTTACTCCTATAGGTGAACCAAACTTACTAATTCTAGTGGTCTCTAGTTTTTTTCCCCAAATAATCCAATATTTCCGAAAAATTTGTACTATTTTTAGTTACAATGCTTTTGGTGTAAATTTATTGTAACGATATTTGTTAATAAAGTAGAAACTGTTATATTCCGTCTATGATGTATAGTACTTTGTATTTCAGCGGAATCATTTAAATATTACTACATTTAGTATTATTTTAATGTGAGACGGATAAGATCAATTGATAGGTATTAACTTTCGAAGGAAACAGGGCTGTAATGTTTAAACGTGAGGTTTTACACTATCTTTTCTTCATTTGTTCGATAGGATGATGAATACGTAATAAAGGGCATTAACACTGTAACAAGGAGAGTATACGTTTTGGAGCAAATAGTGTTGGATTCGGACGATATTGATGATGCCAATAGTTCAAAATCGGTAAAGAATAATTTGCCGTAATTTATTATTGTTATTATACAACTGACGAAATCCCGATTATAATGTATATTCCGTAAATTTATACATGTTTACTGATTTTATTCGTGATTTAATATAGTCATCGGTTTCGTCAAATAAAACACCTGTGTGCGTTATATGCTTGGAAGAACGGGAATCGGACATTTTTGGACATCGTGATTGTAACTGCGTACTCTGTAAGCAATGTGTCCGGGTAAGATATTATTTATTTATTTATTTACAAAACAATACGGGCGTACACAACAGCATAACGCCAATTACAGTGTACGCTCTTACAGAATAATTATAAAGTAAAAGTATGAACAAAAATAAAACTGAACCACACTCACACAACACGCTAATTAATATAAATAATATTTAGATTGAAAACAAAAAATTACTAATACAAACCGAAAAATGATTCTAATGAAATACAATACCCACATACAAGCATACATCCGAAAAGCACAAAAAACACAGAAATATACCAGTCATACACCCATACTCTCATATAAACGAACTCTCCATCGGGGCACGCACATATGACCAAAATAAAATAAACTTACTGAAAAGTAACAACTGAAATATAGAGTCTAAAAAAATTTATTATATACAAATTTACTATCGAAATGAATATCTAACTGTGGATGAATTTAGTACGTTATTATATAGACGTAAGGTGGATAAAAGTGGCGAGTTGTAACCTAGATTTGTACGAGCATGCGATTCATAGAAAATACGATGTGACCTACTATTAACTCTGGGAACCATAAATGAAATTGTAGATAATAAATAATTGTCATCTATGCGAGCGTTACAAAGATCATGCAGGAACCTCAACTTACTTATCTTTCTTTTAGCACTCAAGGATTTAATATTTAGGAAATCGCATAAAATATTATAACTTAAAAATTTTGGATAGACACCAGTTTGACGGTAATAAATATGCCTCAAAAACTGAGATTGAACTTTTTCCATCATATGAATATATTTAGTGAAGAAAGGATCCCAAACCACGGATGCGTATTCTAATTGAGATCTTACAAGAGTGTTGAATAGTAACAGCGGAGTCCTAGGATCACGAAATACGCATGAATTTCTAATGATGAAACCCATAGTTCTGTAAGCATTTTTGGTAACATTACCAATATGAGTTGCAAATTTAAGCTCGTTGTCAATATAAACCCCCAAATCCCGAACACAGGTTACATTACAAACTGGAACATTACCTATAGAGTAATCAAAGAGACATTTATTTTTTGTACGACAAAATCGAATATAAACACATTTCTTATTTCTTATAATTAAAAGGTAAATAATTATTGTCGCTCCATGTCACCATTCTACATAAATCATCTTGCAACAATTCACAATCACTGACAATTTGAATTGATCTAAAAATTTTTAAGTCATAAGCAAATAATAAAAATTTTGAATGTAAGTTAATTCCTATATCATTTATGAAAATATTAAATAATAGTGGACCCAAATTAGACCCCTGTGGTACTCCGGAAGTAGGAGTGTATTGTTTGGACTGGTATCCGTTAAATAATACGTAGCACACATGCGAAGTTAAATATGATCTAAATAACTGTATGTAATCGTTAGAAAATTCGTAATTATGTAACTTAACCACAAGTAAACTATGGCTGACTTTGTCAAAAGCCTTACTAAAATCCGTATAAATACAATCAACTTGAAGACGCTGCTCCAAACAGTCAGTAATTAATTTTGTATATGTAACAAGATTAGTTGTAGTAGATCTAGACCTTAAGAAACCATGCTGTTCAGGAACAACTCTAGGCAAAAAAAATTTATATAATCTTTCATATAAAATTGACTCTAGTATTTTGCTTGGTACACATAGTAGGGAGATAGGACGATAGTTTTCAGCTGCATAACGATCACCAGACTTGAAAATTGGAACAATCTTAGCTGGTTTTAACAATACAGGCCATTTACCTGTTCCAATAATAAGATTGAACAAGTATATAAGTGGCTTTTCAAACTCTACCGAACATAGTTTAAACAATATTGCCGGTAATCCATCAGGCCCAACACTCCACTTAGGTTTCAGAATCTTAATAGATTTTTTATAATCATTTATGGTGATTGGAGCAAGTTTTAAGTGTCTTCCATCTTTAATTAAAGTGGTTTTAAGTGTCATGAAGCTGTCAGTCACATGAACAGATGAAAAATACTCTGCAAAAGCATTTGAAATATTCTTACTAGAACAATTATCTATATTTTTGTATTTTACTACGCTAGGGTGTAGCCGATCATTACGTCTATATTTAACAAAAGCCCAAAATTAAGAATATAATCATCATAAGAATTCCTTATTAGCTTTTTAACTTCAGCCCGTAGTTTACTAAACTTAAAATAATCAGTTTCCTTGCGGGTTCTACGATAGGATTTTTTAAACTTAGTTTTCAGTTTTAGTTTACGAACACTTTCTGGGGTAAACCAAGGCGGGTATGTAGACTTTCTAGATGATTTCTTGGTAAGATGCTTCTGTAGTTCATTGTATATTAGACTATAAAAATAAGTAATTGCATCATCCACATTTCTGATATTATAAAGTTGTTCCCAATCAATCAGGGAAATTTTTTGTTTTAATGTTAAAGGGTTTGCTTTCCTAAAGTTGTAAGGTGCCACGCTTGTACTAAAATCCACTTTATATAAAGAACTACAGCGAACAGTGATATCCAGAGCAGGATCATACTTATCCTCAGGAAGAAGCGGATCAAGTGACCTCTGTACATCAACACTCAAAACGGAAGTAGTAATGATCAAATCTAAATATTTTCATTTCCTTTGTTCAATATCCTTCACGATGGACAACTCATTTACATTACATCGAATCAGGACTTTTTTTTTGTTTGAAACGAAGTCTGTCCATTATATTCTGAGAAACTTTCTGTATATACATATATATATATATATATGTGTGTGTGTGTGTGTGTGTAGTAAGGCATACCGAAGGCTACAGTGTATTGGGAGATAGCCATACATTACATCCGAAGAGTACTGAATGACAGCAATTTTGTTAATTAATGTCAAAAATGCAATTTCATATTTACATGTTTTGCGTGTTCATATAATGTATGTATTTTTTTTTTGTCCGTATTACCCATTTAGTCAGTTTTCTTTGTACTATAAATATTTTCATTAACACGAAGTTTATAACAATCGATGAACTTGAATTTATATCTGAATATTATTAATATTTATAAATCGATACAACTTCCCAGCCACTCTTTTAGTCGGTTCGCTAATTATCTGACGTAAGAATTTAATTATGTTCCATCAGAAATCTTGTCATTGTAATTCATATAAAAATGAAAATAATGATGTCACTTTATGGAAAACACTGTAGAGAAGAAAAACAATATAAAAACATTACAGATATCACAATTTTACACATAAAATATAAATTTAAAAAAAAAAAAAGAAAATTATTAGAAAAACCACGAATTATAAAACATAGAAGTAGTAATAATTTATTAAGTAATATGTTCAATTTAAATGAAGAATTAATTTTAAACACGGTTTTATAAGTAAATGTTATTGTAATTATAAATTTTTTTATTAAATTAAATTACATCTGGCTGGCTAATTAATGTAAATCCATATATATATATATATGTGTATATATATATATATATATATATATATATATATATATATATATATAATTTTTTATTGTATTAATATTTCTGTTAATTTATATATAACTTTTTTGTAGCAATCGCGAAATCATTATGGCGGTGATGAGTTTGATTGCCCTGTTTGTAGAACGGCGTTGAAAATTGACATCAATTTGGTTCGCATCGAAGATGAATCGCATACAATAAATACTGGGTAAATCAATTTGTGTAAAATGTTTGATTTTATTGAATATTATATATATATATATATATATATATATATATATATATATATATATATATATATGAGCCATGGATGCTTATTCATAATATAATAATGATAATATGTTAAATAAACTTCTCTTATTTTATTAAGGATAGCAAACATTTTAAACATGAAATATCAGCTCCTTCGTAAACTGTCTATCAATTCGATCATTAAATTTATCGTCAACGTTTCGTTATCTACTCGAACGTAATTATTATTATTATCTTTTTTTTTAAATTTCTAAATTTGAACGAAAACAAACTTTTGATAAGAAAAAAAAAAGATTAAAATTGAAATTAATGCGCTAGAGTAAATACATGTACTTCGAAAAATAACAATTTTAGTATATTACACTCACGCTTGAATGCGTGTCGGTAAAAATTTCAATTTCCTTTGCTTTATTTTATTAAATATAAATTACTATACGATGTTTAGGATAAGTGTATACACATATGATATAGAAATGAGAATTCGTAAAATAATAACAGTATAATTTTAGAATAATGCACAAAATTAAACCGTTGCTAATTTAAAAATAGAATTATTTAAAAAAAAGAATAATAATTTTATGATCATCTCTATCAGTGACGTATGTCTTAATATAGAAATGAGATAATTCATAAAATAATAATAGTAATTTTAGAATAATCTACAAAATTAAACCGTTGCTAATTTAAAAATAAAATTATAATTTTTTAAAAAAATTAATTTATGTGATCATCTGTATCAGTGACGTGTGTCTCAGTTTTTGTAGAATGTTAGATATACCGGTAGTATATCGTGTAGACGAAGAAAATGACGATTGCAGAAAATCGGCAAAATTATTTGGATCTCCGAACATATTAAAACTCCCAAGTCAAGTATCTAATCAGAAGTTGTACGAACTTATTCGAAGAAGAAATAGTCCTTATAAACAGAATTTTAAATTATTGCTGGTTAATGGACGGGTAAATTTATTTTAACGTATTTTTACGAAGTGCTTAGAGTGTTACCGAAAAATATATTTGTAATAATTATCGAAAGCCAGTTCTGAATAACGTTCGTCACTTTTATCACGTAATAATAATAATAACGCTACGAATATTACAACTCTGAATTAAAATCTAATCACTGATATTTGTAGCGAATATGGGATGACAAACCAATACGATGAGTACTTATAAAACCACAATTACTACAAACAGACCCTCTTTGTTGATCTGCAGTATCTGTGCCCCGACTTGGGATTTTTTTGTACTTGCGGATCTGCTATTTTTGTCAATTACTTCCTATTAAGCGCAGATTTCTACAGTCAGTATTTCTTGGACTCATATGTATTTTATAGTAGTCTTGGTCTACTGACGTTTCTTTTCCTAAGTTTAGAACACCATTAAAAACAAGTCAGACACGACAGAAGCACTAATTATATGTATTGTGTGGTTCTGTAATATTTCACTTGTTTATTTAATTTTCTAATATAACAAAAAAGCCTTCATATTTTACTGTGTACATGACATATTACAAACTCTTCTAGTAATAACATTTTGGGCTTTCTATAATTATTTATATTATTCACACCTATATATGCTATGTAGTCTATTCAGTGTATACGAATGTACAATTAGTTGTTACTATACGTAATTACCCTTCATCTGTCCATATTATTTACGTATGTGTACTATGTGGTCTATTCAGCATATCTAAATCTTTCAAATAATTTTTGGTGTTGATACGAAATTAAATAATCGGGTACTTTTTTAAAATTCAATTATTTATATATATATATATATATATATATATATATATATATATATATATATATAATTTACAAATTCGGAGTAGATGATAATCCTAATATTAACGATTTATGAATTGCGTGGTAATTAAATTTCATTATTTGAGGTTAGCGAAAAAATTTACCCTGATAAATTGTGCATTACGTTTAAAAATGTTACAAGTAACATCGTATTGGTAGCGTTATTTATTGTGTTTAACCTTTTTTTTTTATCTATGTTGTGTTTCAAAGAGGATTGTATGAATGATTATGTATATATATAATATATAAAAATCGATAGTAATTGATGCGAATTATTTTTCATAGGCTGAATGGGTAGTAAAATTCAACGATTATATAATAATTTAATAATTTGTTTAAATTTTTATATTTTTGTTTTTAATATAATTAGGGCATTCGTTGTGCTCGCTGCATGTATACGGAACGTTGCCAAGGATGCACTATTCGCGAAAGTGGACGCACTCTATTACGAAAAGACGATGCTTTGGCTGTTTCATTTTCGGAACCGGTTGTAGAAATTCCGTTTACATATCATTCCAGTATCTCATCTTTCCGAACAGTACGAGACGTTGCCTTGACTCTAGACGATTGTATACAAAAGTATTTCGAAAGGTATAATTTATGGTATCTGTTTAATCTTTTTTATTTTCTTAAACCTTTATCTAGATTATATTTTATTTGAGTCTAGTTCATTTTCTGTATTCTCTTTGGAATAGATTTATATGATGATAAATATGTCTTTTTACGCAGTATACATAGTAAATTTACGTATATTTAAAAATTCCTTCTGGGTGTAATACAATTAAACCTATTTCGATCTATTTCCCTGTACCATTCCCTTCAAAGGTGTAGGTGATCACAATTGCAATTATTCCCATACTTCTCTCTGCATCAGCTCTTGAACTGAGGTGACGTTGGTCCACTCCTTTATATTCTCGAGTCTGTCCAGTGACTTTTTGAGCTTCTTTTCCTTCAGTTTTTCCTCGGATTGTAAGTTATAAAAGTTTAATCACTGTCCTCTAACAATGTGTCCAAATTATTCTCTTTTCTTCTCTGTTATCCATTTTTTCAACATTCTCCTTCACTTTGCCATTTTTATGACTTTTTGGTTTTGTATTTTAGAAGTCTATGAGACCTTGAACATTCTTTTATGTAGCCACATACTTTTTCTACATCGTACAGCAATATGGGTAAATGTACTTCATTATTGTTTCATATATATACTATAAAATGTTGGAAGGGTGAAAATATAAAGTGATAACTCGCTTATCGTTAGGCCTGTCCTTTGTCCTGTTTTTTATGTGTGTTTCTTTCGTTTTTATTTTCACCGTGGTTTCTTCTTATCGTGTGGAATGATTAGAAAATAGAGATAATTCAGATTTTGTATTCATGCCAATCTCAATATTAATACTTCATAAATATCAATAAAAGTTTCATTAAGAACTTTGCTGGGACAACATTTTAGTAGAATCATATATGTTCGTATTCGTATCGTCCGACGGTATTTAAAAGCGTTGTAAAATTACCTTGTAAAAGGGTATTATTACTGTTTAATTTTTCTTCATATACAGTGAATTCCTGGATATTCCGTGGTTTTGCGGTAGATGTAATGAAAAACGATTAGCAGCTCGTACTTATACCATACGGCGATTTCCAAAGTACTTGATGGTTCAGTTGAAAAGGTACACATAATTTTAAAAAAATACAATTATCTGAATTGTTTTGTAAATTTGACGTTTATGGATAATGTGCAATTATGTGTGGTCATACCAGTATATATATATATATATATATATATATATATATATATATATATATAAATATATATATATATATATATATATATATATATATATATATATATACACGCATGTTGTTAATTTAAATGTTTAAAATATTAGATTAATCCTCGTGTTCGTTGAAATATTTTATATACTTGTTATATACTTGTGACTTTAGGTTTCACATGTCCAACAATTGTGTTAGTACCAAATTGGAAGATCGAGTTAAATTTCCTTTACGCGATTTCAGTTTTACTCACGGAACCAAATGGTCGCCACATTACGATTTATACGCTTGCGTTTGTCATAGCGGAAGTAATGGATTTTATTTTCAATAATTATGCATTTCAATTTATTAACTCCGTTAAATGCGAATATAATAATAATAATAATAATATATTTTTTTCACAGGTTTGACGGGTGGTCATTATATAGCCTATACACAACATCCCGTTAATGGTAAATGGCATTGTTTTAATGATGAAACCGTTACATCTCAACGGCCATTAGAAGACGATGCAACTGCCTATATATTGTTTTACAAAAAACGCGGTTAGTTCATTGCATATATATGTTTATTCTCACAGTTATATATATGTGTTTGAAATGGTAGGGGTAATTATTAGTTAATATAAGTATCGTATGAAATTTTAAATCTATAGTAATGTATCACGAATGAAAATTTTATATTTACAAATTTAAATATAATACAGTAAACGTTTACACCGAATGGTAATAATATGTACTCAAATAGAATTATTGAAATGTGGAATAAAGAAAAAAGTTTAGTGTTCTTAAGTAGGGGATGATTTTAATCAAAATAGTTTAAAACGATTCTTTAACACAATCGTCAAATCGATTTCAAGGAGCCGTTTAAACACCAAATTGTAGCGTTTTTTATTACTTAATCTAATAATCGTAAGGATGTACGTAGGTGTAATACAAATTCAGCATTTTTTGATTGAAAGGATAAATAGTTTTAAAAGTCTTATTTTAATTTTTTCTTTATCGAACAATAAAATTACTTTCGTACATTCAGTTATTCGAGTGCGTATATATATATATATATATATATATATATATATATAATCAGTCGTATATTGATCATAATTGGACCGTCGTGACCATTACGTTGCAACCCAATTTCTCCACAGTTGTCGATCATCCGTTGAGTGTATCAATTCTGATATTAACAGTTTCACACGCCGACATATTTGTTGCGTCCGTCGGGTTTTTAGCTGACCTTTTCTTGTGTCCGTTCATTCTTCCTAATACAACTGTCCTGTCTAAATCCAATTATTGAAAAAATTCTCCAACAATATTAACTTCAGTATACCGAAAAATACGTTTAGTGAAGAGGTTTGTCGTCAAAATTACCCGACTATGTTTTACAGTTACAACATAGCTTAGCGGCATATATTTTCGAATATAATTTTTTACACGTTTCACGTATTTCCTCCCTTTGAGTGATTCTTTAAAAATTATTCCGAATAAGTACTTTGTTATGTATATATACTTTTATGTGCGTGTGTATATATGTAATTAAACTTGACGTATTGTTTTTACATTTTTTTTTTGCGCCCAACATTATGCCGATCATTGTAAATGAAATTTATTTTTCGTGTTACATTATTGATCAACGTGTTGGGAATTGCAACGTTAGTTATAGAATATGAAATGTTTTTGCCTAATAAATATTATCTTGGGAAGATATTGTTCTAAAATTTGTTGTTTTAAAAAATACTCCTATAAAAAAATGTATTGCTCTCAATGATAATAAAATGCATCGACAAAAGACTACTATCTGAAGATGTAACTGATAATGTAAACAAAGAACGTTATGTTCCTGAATGTTATCCATTTTTTTCCTTGATTTTATATATAATCATAATCATTGTCGAATAGATTCTTTTCAGACGTATATTTATTCGTAGATAACTTGTGGCCTCAGTAAATTTCTTGTTTTTTGTTATAAATTATTCCGTCCTGCCTTTATCGGTTAAATCTTATAATATCGGTATCCTAATTTTGTGGACCACCGACCGACCGACGTCTTATTCTTTTTTCTATATCATCAACCAAAACAGTTTTGTTATTTTCTATGTTAACAACGTTGTTTGCATCGATGACTAAATTCGTTCGAAATATGTGCAGTGCACTTTAGAAATTGAGTTTCCTATTAAAGTATTCCAGCTTTTTTGAGTTGTGAGTTTCTGCAGATTTCGCTTGAGTTAGTAAAAATCTGTTTTGTCGTACTAATTTTTGATTTTATTTCTATTCTTAATTAGTAACAAAACTCCCCGCTTTGTTCGAGTTAGTAGAAATCTGTTTTACCATACTAATTGTTAATTTTATTTTTATTCTTAATTAATAACAAAACTTTCCGAAATATCTAAACTCGGTTATGTACTATACTGTGTATTTCGATATTACACTTTTGTATAAACACACGAATTTTATTTTAATTTTTTTCACATTCACCCGCATTTTGTATTAGAGACATTCGAGATTTAGTTAGTTTATATTTTATTCATTTGATATTTTAATCTCATTTCTCATATTTCAGTAGTTTTAGCCGATCAATAACCTTGCTTTCCTTGACGTAATAATTTTGTTTATATCGAATATCTTTCCTCTTAGTGAAATGTTTCACCTACCGCGTCAGAACATTTTATTCTAACGAATCAGCTGGAGTAGTTGATTTTACTTAGGTTAAACTTTTTCAGTGATGCGTCGGTGATAGAAAATTTATTTCTTCGATCTTTTTATACGGCGTGTTTTTTTTTTTTAAAATTTCATACCTTTTCTATAATATAATTTAAAAAAAAAAAATCATTTTTAATTTTCGTGAAATTTCAAAAATATATAAAATATGCTATATGAAAGTGCCAATTATAAAATTTTTCAAATTACTTATTAATTCGCGCTAAAAGTGATGTTCTTCTTAAAATTATAATTCAGTACTTTAAAGCGCTATTCTACGAGTTTACATTACGAGTATAATACCTTGGAAAAATAAAACTGAATTTTAATTTAAATATTTTCATTTCATCGGTTATATGAGATTATATAGTAATGTCTAAAGTATATGCGTAAACGGGTTTTGAAGGTATATTAATTTTGTTAATTACTCGTTCTCGAGACACTGTAAAATAATGATGGTGTATTGTTATCCCGATATTTATTTTTAATTTTTTCTGTTTTGAAGATTCTTCTGGAACTGAGGACCAAAATAATGGCGCAGACTGATATTTGGATGGCAACGGACTTTGAATTATACGCAGTGGTATGAAAACAGGATTAACTAATAGTTCCTGTCATTATGTTAAAAAATTATAATTTTCTATATTGATACATAAAGTTTATAAGAACCTGTATATATATTTTATTTTATCTATATATATATTTTTTATTATATATATATATATTATTTTATATATATATTTTATTATATATATATATATATATACGATTGGTTTTAAATTGTTTGCGGTAAAGAAAATGATTTTCGGAATTTCGTGCACATATATGCACTTGTTTGTCTGTGTGTGTATTCTTGAAATTTAGAGTAATACTTCGATTCGAATTCGCTATAGTTATAACATTTTTTTTATAATAATTGTTACAAATTCAATATTATAGATATATTTTTACTATTTTTTTTCGTAATTATTTCAATATTTTCATTTATTCGCTAAAAGCTAATAATAAAGCGTTAAATTTAAATACGAGATTAATCATCTAAAGTTCAATAGTATATATAAACTAATTCCGATGTATATGTATTATTATCGAAGTTTGTTGACAAATTGTAATAAGAAATCTTACGTATAAAGATCGAACGATTTCATACGTACTCAATTTTTTTTTTCAACTTATACAGACTTAAATGCCGATTGACTAACATTAAAAATAACAGTGTGACAATTCTCGTGCGGTTTATAACAGTTATAATAATAAGGATTCCTACGATTTTATATTCATCAAAAAACAAAGTGAACTACTTGAAGAATAAACAGATGTTTAGAAATCGTCGTATTGAATCTTTAACGATGTACGATTCATCAACGCGTCGAAATGTAATTACCCGATCAAAAGTTGGAAAAATTGATTTTCTAAAAATATATAATTTCTGGGATGTTTTTAATTTTTTTGTGTGTGTTTAATTAGATGTGTAAAAAATTTTTGCATTTTTTTTAGATTAAATTATTGTTTTAATTTCCAAAAGTTTATTATATTCAACCGTTGAAATTCTAACATACATGACGTAAAAATGCTCGAACAGAAGTTTACGTTTACAACAGACTCAAAACTAACTATTTAAAAGTTCTAAAAAAGAAAACCCAATTATAGAGAAATAATTTCTCAGTAAAATAATAACTTACAAAGTTGGAAAATTTGTGGAATATTTTAAAAGAAAAATAGAGTTAAAATCACTAAAAAAATTTTCTTTCTGAAAAATCACAAAGCTTTTCGACAGTTAAACCATTATCAAATAAATATGAAAAATATAAATTATAAAAATATATGCAAATTTATAAAAATATAAAATGTAAAAAATATTACTTAGATTTACAAAAATTATCAAAGTATTTTTAAATAACCGGATAGTGAATGTGATAAACAACAATCAATAATCAGCAATACACAAAGAACACAATAGCGAATAAAATAAAAATAAATAAAAACATCCAACAACATAAAATTTAACATATAGCATATTATTGCAGAGTCAAAAAGAAATATAATACAACGCTTTCAAAATAAATACAGAGAAGCTATTCATCGCGAACTTAGGGTTTGCATGTTCGACGAAGCAATAAGAGCAACGGGCTCTAAAGTTATGCAATGCGCATACGAGGACATTGCAATGACTTAATCGTTGCCCGCCCAAATGTCACGTCATCCAGACGATTGAAAAAAAACTACAGTTCACAACCTAGTTTAAACCCTTTTATAGATAAATGGCTAGGAATGAATGGCAGAAGTAGAAAAAAAATGCTGATCTGTTTTAGTTGTGTTTACCACATTCGCCAACAGATTATTTAGAAATACTCTGCTATTTTTTGAAAATGTGTAAGTAATATTTTTTACATTTTATTAAATTTGCAAATATTTTTATAATTTATATTTTTTATATTCACTGGATAATGACTTGACAGTCGAAAAGTTTTCATAAAGAAAACATTTTAGTAATTTTAATTATTTTTTTGTTGTTTATTTTTTAACATAAAGTTTGTTTTACTTATCATGTTGAGGTGTTGTTACGCTGTAACGTCGGGTTATGTAATCAAATTAACGACTTCGCACGTCTAAATTCGAAGAAAACCGTTATTACCGCAAATATTTTTATTACGAAGTATTTCGAGGGTAAGGAAATCAATGAATCAGTTTGAATCCAGATAAAAATGTAACTTAATTGTGTATCCTGGTCATAAAGTCGACGGCTTCTTCGATCTATTTCGAAGAGAATGAGTACAACTTAATCGCATCAGAACTGAAAAGCGGTGATGCATCTATACGCTAACACGTTGGAGCATCGGTAAAGATGCTGTTTGTGACTGTGGACATCCATGACAAATCACTGAACACATGGCTGTCTAGGCAGATCGTTTGATAAAACCTTTAACATCCATGAATTATTGCTAGAGACGTAGAGAACCTGAATATACTATTATAAATGTTTTCGCATCAGATCGCACGATAGTAAAATTTAATCAAAAAACGTACATATTTTAAAAATAAATTTTCTTAAATTTAATATAAAGGTATTAATCGAAATTGTTCTATTAAATAAAATAGAAAATTTATATCCACGATTTTAAAACAACTGGAGAAGTTTTATTGCGGCTATCGGAGTATTTTATATTTATTTTTGTCTTGTAGAATAGAACCAGATAGAACTGCCTATTACTTCCTACTGCATAAAAAAGATCTCCAAGTTTAATAATGTGTAGCTCTGAAGTGATTAGGTGTAGGGACATCATTCCATAGATCACAGAAAATTGTATTCTGTATTTTATGGAAACGATTGTATCAGATTCGGATATAGGAGTTTATGCATACGATTGGATAGTAGCTGCATCTAGCTGTTTTTTCTGCCTGTTCATTTGGTGAAAAACCTATGCGACTTGGAATACATAAAATTATATTAACAGTAGGTTCACGGTACAAGAGATTCAAGATAAGGAATTTGGCGGTAACAGTTGAAACAAGTGATGGTAGAGAGGGGATCGGAACATAAATTTTTGTGGTTTTCAGTATGGACAGCGGATATAGCGAGGTATATTGCGTTCAACATAAAATACCGAGATAGTAGGCTAACTTAAAATACGGTCCTCTCAGATTAGAGCACAACCATAAAGTTTGACAAATTATTTTTTGTATACTCATTCTCTTTTATTTGCTCGATACTCATCATATTCGCCATCTAATGAATTTAATTTTAATAAACGTTGTTCTTAAAAACAGTTTCTGCGACATAATGTGAAAACGCGTTAGGGTCATTACGCATAATGAAAAACGAAACGAAGTTAATCGGTTTACAATACAAATTAATTTAATATTTATTTTTCTATTAAATAAATATTAGCGATTATGACAAATATTTGCAAAAAAAAAAAAGCGCTTTAAATACAGTTATGTAAAAAACGTAAAAACTGAGAAATACAAAATAAAGTTAAATGTAAATAACTACAAAGAAAGTGTGCGTATAATGTGAAAACTACAAGAACCGAATATTATCTTCAAACATTGTAAATAAAATTCGCGAGGTATGTTAGGTCTGAAGTAAGCCGCTCATTTAACAAATCGATTTTATAAAAAACCACTTAATACGTATAATTAATCAGAATTTAACAAATCTGTAATAGATATAATAATCCATTTTTATCGACACTTGGTATTAAATTATATTTAAAAAAAATTATTTATTAGTTCGCGCATAAATATATTTAAATGTGAGTACTATGTTCATCGAAAAAGACAAAGTTGTTCTAAAAATGAATTATTCAAAAAATCGAGTGAAAATGTGTACTTTAAAATTAGCAGAAGTTAGTGGCCGCGGATACGCTGGGTTGACCAGATAAAATCACTAACTGGATTAAATCCACATGAAGCATTGTTGGCTGCTCAAGACAGATCGGATTGGAAAATAGCATATGCGGCGGTCTCATAATAACACTACACCCTTCCGAGGGTCTAAAGGAAGAAGAAGATTATAAGGACAAGATAAATTGAAACTGTTAAAAAGTATGTTGAAAAATATTTAAATCGTACATTTTTTATACGTTCTAAGTGTAGTTTAATTATAATATATTCGTTACGATTACACGAAGCAGACACCTTGGTGCGTATGTTTCGACAACATTGAGTATTTAACAACGAGCTCCATTTACGTATTGTTACAAATTAAAACGTAATACTACCTTATTTTTTTGCCAATACGCTTCCGTGTTACTATATACAACGTATGAAATACATACTAGTAATATAATGAAAGCATACACTTTTTTTTTTTTTAATATTGTAAATTTTAAGTGTCATTATTAAAAATATTTAAAAACATCGTAATTTTTAAAATTTAAACATACCGACGACAAATTTATATCATTGTTCTTATTTTTCATAAATTAAGTATACGTATAAATAATAACGCGAAAAAATTAAATTAGTCGGAAAACTACAAATATTTAAAAACCTATTAATTTAAATTAAATCTATCAAATAAATACTGATCGATAAACAAGGACTATTCGCAGAGCAAGTTATTCTGAGCCTTGTTTTTCTAAAACATAAAAAATTTAAAACAAAATACACTTAACCGGTATATTTTTTAATCGATTTCGTCGCATTGATAAGATAACTAACATTTCCAGCATCGTTTGTTTTATTTAATTACATTAATAATGATGTACGTTACAGAAACGTGACAGCCCGTAAAATAAGTGGAAAAATTAAAAAAAAAATAAAATGGAAATCAATGAACAAGTGGTCATGGCCCGGCCAGTTTACAAGATAATCTGACGTAAGATAGATAAAATAACTAAGACCATACGATGAAAAGAAACTAAAGATGACCAAACAGAAAACTGACGGATGTGCATCATTAAAACAGCAGAGTAGTTTCGGTAAATAATTTAAATACACTAATGGAATGCCTACGTCAAATCAACGATGTAATACGTGCAAAGAAGAAAATACAAATTTATATGTGTACTACATTTATATATGTACAAAAATATAAAACATATTATATATATATGTATATATATAAATATAAAAATATTATATAGATATAAACACACGATATAACATCGTCGTTATTTTTAGTCATAACTGACCGTCGTGATCATCATCATGCTGCACTATATTAGATGTTAGCAGTCCAAATGTCGAACATGTTTCTCTTTTCAACATCTTTCCGATAACGGATATTAATACGATTATGTAATATCCGTTTTCGAGAGCAGGCGCGGTTTTTTTTCTTTAATCTCTTAATCCTCTGCATTTACTTCATCTTTTGTCATTGCTTGTTCCGAATATCTGATTTCATTTTCTTTCTTGTTAGCTTCCGGATTTCGCGTTGTTCGTTTATTTTGTACTCGTCACTAGTTATTTATTCGTTCAAGTAGTGGCGTAGTTGAAACTTGGAACCATACCTCGTTAAAATCTCAAAGTTATATATTAAGTAATCGCTTTTTTCTTTATTATTTTTTCAGTTAAAAAGAAAAACGAATTCAACAAAAATATATACGTAAATTATATTAGATTTATTTTAAATATAATTTTTTTAATAAATTAAATGTTATTTGTCAAACTTTACAGAGGTAAATAATTATACAATTTTAAAGAGATCATATGGACGTAAATAAAAATAATTTTATTCGTATGTAGAACTTTTATATCGGGAATTATTTAAGTTAAATATCATTATGGAAGCGTTGTTCAAATTTTTTTTTTTCGTTACGAAATAATCGACGAGTTCAATATTGAATTTGTAATTCCGTTAAAATTCGATCGCTTTTTATTTCCGTTTAGAGAACCATCTTTTTAATGTTAAAAATTAACTATTAGAACGTGATGAATATCAGTCGAAAATGATAAGTGATTTTTCACTACCTATTTAAAGATGTCACTAACGGACGTATTTTCGTGAATTCAATTTCGAAATGGCAAAAGCTGATGTATAAAAAAAATTGTTTATAAAAATTTATTACTTGCGACGTTTCAATCAGCTAATTCTTTTTTTAACTTTTCGCACATTGACAGAATAAAACTGTCAACTATTTTAGACCGAGTGGGTCAAAAATCTCGGGGAATCCTACACACACACATCGTGAATTCCAGCTACGCCACTTTTAAAATTGTCCGCTCCTATACTTTGTATAACGCCGCAGTAAAGATAAAAAACATTTTCTATGTTTTTGATAAAAGGCGAATCGTGAAAGCTTTTGTCGCAACAGTTATTCTTTATCTTAATTATACTTCCTAAGTATATTCTTTGGACATTGGAACGATTTTTTTTTGCCCTTTTTTTATATACGCCATTTTTTTGCATCTTTATTATATACATAACTGTCAATCAGGTCTCGTTTAGTGTTGCGATGTGAATATTATATTTTCCCAATTCTTGCAATATGACGGCTGTTCTCATTGGAGTATTTTTACTATCTAATAACGTTCTTATATTCCACGTAACAAAGTTTCAATATTTTTGATTTTAAACACTTATTTACCCGGAGAGTGCCGTACATAGTAGGTACGTGGGAACTCGAAACATAATGCGTTACCAAAGGTGATCGTCCACTGCCTTGCGAGCTTGTTACGGCTCGCCTCGCGGATCCAGCAGTTACTTTCATTCGCGTTTTCATTTCATATATGTTTTATACTAATTTAAGTAGAGAGATTGTAATAGAGACAACGTAGTAACGCCAAAGAGGGAACGCAGGAGCTGTAGCGTTTGAAACTACTACGCTGCCTATTCAATCCAAGAAGGTGCTCCAGTGGCAAGGCAAGCCTAGACGACCGGCCGACCTGGACTGACACGATAAATCGTAGGCTAGGAAATGTAGAGTAGGGAAAAGGAAAGGCGGAAGAGGAATAGGAAATAAGGAAAGGGACAGAGGAAAGGAGGTTAAGGAAGGAATGATTCATTTTCTGTCAATTATATATATATATATATATATATATATATATAAATATAGATTATTTCAGGCATCTTTTTCGTTCGTAGTCGTATTTTGGTCAACGTGTTGTTGTTGTTGTTGATTTTTGTGATATTTCAAATGGGACATCATTATCGTACGTGTAACGAAACCTTTCGAGCAGATGTCGCATTTATACGGTCGTTCGCCGGTATGATAGCGTCGGTGTACCGTTAACGTCGACGCTTGCGTAAACGTTTTGCCGCACGTAACGCATCGATACGGTCGTTCGCCCGTATGAATACGTTGATGCACTACGAAATATTTACGATGAGCGAACGTTTTACCGCACGTCTGACAAATTAACGCCGCCGCGCCGCCGTGTATCAATTTATGACATTCTAACGATTCTTTCGTCAATAATTCTTTGCCGCACGTTTGACAATCGTACGACGTATCGCGACGGCAGACGGTACGTAAATGATGACTTAACATTCGTTTAGACGTGTAGGTTTTATTGCAGACGAAACAGATCAATTTGCAGCTTTTTTTCTTTTTCGTCTTCGCTTTCAGATTGTGACTACGAGCGTGATGTATGTAACAATTACGCGTGTAGAATCGTTGTTCACATACTTTACACGTGAACAATTTCGATACGTCATCCGTTATCGGTTTTTCGTTATCGTGTATTTTAACGTGCGTTTCGAAAGTTTTCCGATAACGAAAATTTGTACCGCATTTATCGCAGCAAAATTCCTTTTTCGTATTAGTTTTTATCGAATCGCGCGTACGCGACAAACGATGATGTTGATTATGATGGTCTTCCGTTAAAACGGTATTTTCATTATCCGTCTGTTGTTCCGTTATTAAATTGTTAGTTTCGTCCGAAGTACTTTCGTAATTATTACCGTCGCCATTAGTACTTTGATTAGTAGTTGAACACTGACTACTTAATTTATGCATGGCTAAAATGTCGCGACTAGAAAATACTTTAGAACACGTTTCGCATCTGTAACAGGCCGTAGTTGTTACCGGCTCTGACGGTGAATGTTGCTCTCGTCCTAACTGCTGCTGTTCTTCTTCCTCTTCCGGTTGACGGTAGTACGGTTCTTCGAAATTATTAGCGCCGTTTTTATTATTACAATTCGATAAGCCGATATTCTCGTACGATTCGAAAACGGTGCCGTCGCAATTTGACGCGAACGTTTCGTGCGCGATAACATTTGACGGCGATCGATGAGTTGACGACTTTGGCGTTACTCTATTTCTCATCGAAGGCGGATCTATAATTTCTTCCGGACTATTTAATACTTGAAAAATTCTGGATAAATCGCTCAAAGAATTATTGTTTAATTCTTCGTCATCGTACCTAGAAATGCAAATATAAAGTTTATAAATATATATATATATTATATATATAATATAGAATAGGAACAAATGGAACTGGGCAGGCCATGCATCACGATTGGCAGACGCAAGATAAGGAAATAATGAACGACTATACAATGGAAGACGGAAATAAAGAAGACATCAAAGAAGATGGACAGACAACTTATAGAACAGGCGTGTATATGGAACCGTGAAGCCCAGAACAGAAAACGATGGAAGATTTTGGGAGAGACCTACGCCAAATGTTGGCGCAGAAGGTTTAAAAAATATATATATATACTAGTGATGGGCACAACCGACTTATGACTAACGACTAATCTGGTTTTTTAAATAACCGATTAATTCGGTTTTTAGAAAATAACCGAAGTTGTTTCCCGAATATATATATATATAAAATTTGTTAATTAATTTAAGCAAACGATTATTTATTTTTCTTTCTTTATATGCGATGTTTGCTTAAATATTTATAAATCCTGTAAAAATGTTATTTTTTTCTATACAAGTAAATTTAATGTTGTATTTAATTTGTGTACATCATATGCTAAGAAGTGTGATGTGCTTTAGAATTAGAAAAACAAACTACTTTTAAATCACCCATTCTATTTAGTTGCACACAGGTTCTATTATTCCGTTATTTTAGTTCGACTGAAATATTTTGTTGCTTTTTTTGTTTACTTACTAAATTTTACTTCGTATTTAAGAATAAGATTTAGTAAGTTATAATTTGATTTAAGTAATTTGAGAATATGGAACGCGGAAAATATCGATTTAGTAGGTTTTGCTAGAACCCATTGAAAATCAGTCGGATTTTGAAAACGCTGATTCTTAGTTATATTTTTACCAGAATAAATTATTGATTTTATAAAACACCAAGTACATATATTCATGTTGAATTAAAATATTAGTTTAATTTAGTAGTGGGCTTCTAAAATTTGTATGATTACATGATTAATTTTACAAAATTTCAAACAATTCTAAATTATCTTATATTAGTAGATTTTGTTAAACCGACTGGGTAGTCAGTATGGTATATCGACATTAGTTTCACTAGAACCGATTGAAAATTAGTCGGATTTAGTTATATTTTTACTAAAATAAATTATCGATTTTGTAAAACGCCGATTATATATAATCGTGTTGTATTAAAATATATTCATTTTATCGATGGAGTTCTAAAATCTCTATGATTATATTATTTATTTCACGAAGTTCACACATTTCTAGAATATCTGTTAGTTACTCTTCAATAGTTTATTTTATATCTGTTATTCGTTATATAAATTATTCTCATTTAGGGATATTTTCATTTGCTATGCCGTATTAATAAAGAATTAAAGTAAATCTGACTAAATAAAAAAAACAAATAATTAGTCGGTTACGTCCATCAGCAATATATATATATATATATATATATATATATATATATATATATATATATATATACATACATATAGATATATATATATATATATATATATATATATATAATGAACAAATATTTATTTACAATACAATTTGTTAATATAAAATTTGAAATAACTTAGGACGTAATAAATGTGGGGATGAAAAACAAAACAGATAACTGTATAATTATATAATGAATTAAAGTGAATTGTAATGTTATATGTGAAAAATTTAAAAATACGTAAAAATCAAAAATTCTACACGCGGACGAGTCATAAATACATATATTTTTTATTTTTTAAAAGAAGTATATTGATGGACTAATTTAACTTATTAGACATAAATGAACTTTAAGGTAATAAATATATTCGAAGTGAGCTGTACTACAGAAATAAATATCGTATATTTTCGAATAATTTTTTTTAAGTATATAAAGTAAAAATGGTTGCTTTTTATTTTTATATATCTACGCTTTAGCGATGCTAATAGTTCTCATGTTCGGTTATTTATTTATTTTCTCATTATTGTTCTCTATACGATACACGGATTTGCAATCATTAAAACAAAAATTTTTTATTTTCATAATAAGGGACATTTGCCAGACGTCGACTATTATGAAAATATTTATATATGGACACATAAAAAAAAAAATCTTCGATCGTATAAAATGCAATTTATACAAAAAGAGTTATTTTGTTCCATACATTCTAGAACACCTTGTGTATATTTAAAAAATAATTACACGTCAAAATGGAATTAATTGTATTTTACCAAATTTACGTGGAAAAGAACAAGCGGTGTTTAACAAAATAAAAAGAGAAATGGAATTAAAACGAATCGGTAATCTGAAAAACGTAATTAATGATCTGTTCATCTCTAATATATATTACGACTCGATGTTTCGTTAAAGACAATTATCGTTCGCTAAGTTAAATCTAAATCATACGTATGGAGAACAATTATGTATGGATTGGAAGATGACAAACCGCCAAATGTATAAAAAATAGAACCCTTCGAAACTTGGTGCTGGTGTAGATTACAGAAATTTAGTTAGACAGAAAAAGTGACAAACGAAAAAGTTTTTCAAAGCATAAACGAATCTAGGAATTTAATTCAGAAGTTAAAAAAGTAGAAAGGTTAAAATGGATACGGATTGAGCAAAAGAATTAATTTAAAAAATTAACGATTTTGGCGCAAATGTTACAGATTAAGTAATCGGGGATGATTGTTTTTACAAATATTATTTATAAGTGTATAAGGCAGGATATGGACGGTATATTATTTAGATAAGTAAAATTATTTAAAATAATCGGCGGCCCATTGGAGCAAGCGTTGAGAATATAAACGATATCGTTAATAATTTATTTTATTGACGAAATCTGCTATCGTACATAAGCGTCGGTGCAATAAACATGCACGACATGAATCAAAAATAACGAATTTAAATGAAAATAACAGTAATATCGTGATAATAAATTTTATAGTCTGTTGTTTAATCTGTATTCGGAATACACCACGACGTTATTGTACGGTGGGTGGGGGTCCCAATGGTTGAATGATTACAAATGATACGTCTTCAGTTTATCATATCGACAGGATAGGTGCCGTCAGTATAAGCAAAATATAGGGTGACCCAGACAAGACGGACGGTTTTGTTGTTTTTTAAATAACTCAAAAACTACTCGACTAAAATTTTATTTAAAAACAGGAAAACGAGAGATTAGCTTATAATCATTTGTGGAACACAATATCGTTCATATCACCTCCATTTGCAACAATTCATTCATTCAGTCTTTATATTTTCGAGCATAGGTCTTGAATTTTTGAAATTTCTTCAAAAGTTCGAGTTTCATGGCTTCCAGATAAAACCGTCCGTCTTCTTTAGGTCACCTTATAGAAGCATTTCTGAAAATATGAACGAAGCGTAGTCCGCACGATTTAATTGTAGACCGTACAAAAACAAAAATTATTGATAACAAATAGAAGAGACATCACCGAGTAGAGAAGCAGTGTTCGAATACGAAACTCTGTACAAAACTTTTTAGAATTGAAGATCTTTGACAGAGTAGCCCGAAAGACTAAGTCGAACATCGTATGTATATAAAAACATTGTGTTCAGATTGTAAAATAAGATATATCACAAGACGAATCACTCGTCGAGCTAGTTAACGCCTTAATTTTCACAACTGTATTATACGCAGCAAAGATTTGAACGTTAAGATGGAAAATACGCAGTTTCCAGATGTAGTGTTGGAGAATTTGAATATTCTGAAGGATAGGCAAAACTAACTTACTGCACACAACTCTCGTCAAAACTGAAACTTTTACTCGAAACGCGGGTTGATACACACGAAAATGAAAAACAAAAGACCGAAAATTGCGATAGTGGAAAAAGCTAATTTGAAGTTGCCGATACACTGTCATCAAATTAAATAGGCGTCGTTGTGATTATGATACCTATCAGAGATAATCAAAGAAAGAATACTTATTTTGTCATCATTGACATTTTTTACTTTTTTTTTTAAATGCGTTGTTTTAAATATCTGAAGACGTGTTAATTAGTCACAACTTATTTCAAAATGGACGTTTTTTTATCATGCTAATCAGTTATATTTACTTGTTAACTTCCTTAATGTAATTTACTTTAGTACTGCAAATAATCACTACTACTACATTACTACTTTCGCTACTTCTACTGTTATCATCACTACTACGACTAATAATAATAACAAATAAAAAATGAAACTAGTTTTTATTACTGCGACAATTATGGTGGAGTTTAACTGAATTTAAGAATAATACTTACCGAGTCGATCATAGATCGCGCGCGTTTCCAGCTTTACCGTTTGGCTTAAATAGGGTTCATTATAATTCGGTAAATCGAATTATACGGTTTATTACGTTTTACCTAAATTCCGTATGTAACCGAATCAAGTTTGAAGTAATCGTATCGTAACAGCCATGCATAAAATCATAATAAATGAAATATACCTACAAAATGTTAAAATCCAAAAAGCCAGTTACTATGTACTACAAATAGCAATAATATTACCATTTACGAGGAATTAAATTCGATGCATGCTATAATAGCATAATAGAAGCATGCTAAGCTTTTAAAAAAACATTTACATTTTATTTATATAAAAATATAATTCGAGAAAGCGATATATATATATATATATATATATATAAATTGAACTAACCATTGATTTTATACCCCTATACATGTGATACTACTTAAAGGAAGAAAGTAGTTACCACCATGTAAAAGTATATATATATATATATATATATATATATATATATATATATATATATATATATATATATATAGACGGTTATATAGTTTATTTGTTTCTGCATTTATTTCATTTACCATATATATGTTTTATTTTACTACTCATTTAAACGCGATATTCAACTTCATTATAGCATACTCGGGATTTTTCATTTTCAATCACGATGATGTATGTATGTTTATATGTGTACTTATTACTTTGTTCATTAATTCTATATCCAGTATAAAATTACGTCCTTTGAATGTATACATATTTATACACACTATTTTCCAAATCAGAGCAACTGAATGATTTAAATCAAAACTGTAGTAGTGTGTAAAATTTAATCATAACTTATATTAATGATTCAAACAAATAATTGCGTAAGCAGTTCGGAAATTCAGTTTGTTCTTGGTTTGTGTTGCATTGCCAAAACATTTATTTTTACCAAACTCGTTTAAAAATATACATACGTTAATATATATATATATATATATATATATATATATATATATCTGTTACAGCTAAAATAAATTTCTAGAGCGAAGGTCTCTCCCAATTTTTCAGTGCCAATCTATATAGAGCGCTTCTGAAACCCAGAAATTTCTTGAAGTCGTCATCCCAACGTGTAAACGGTCGCGACTTTTTTCTCTTGCGGTACGCCAAGATATTTATAAAATTTTAATTTAGTTATGCTAAATAAAGGTTATTATTATATATATATATATATATAATTTGTGTTTCTTAATATTTATAAGCCTCTTGTTCAGAGGCTCCTCCTCCAGGGGATCGGAGGACGCAAGCCTTCCTGGGCGAGTTTACAAAAATCCATATTATTTAATGACTTCAAAAAGTCATTATATCGAATAGAATTTTTAATTTTAAAATTATTTTTTCGTAAGAATGCATTTTAAAAAAGAATTAACAATTATCGGACTCATGTTTACTGTGCTGGAATTGCACAATCTACTCGACAACGCCGTCGATAGCTGATTTTTCGGTCACGTGACAATAACAACCAATAATACAGTACGGAGGACAGAAGATTCTCAACATGACTAGATATCATTTTAAAAGAACTCAAATACTGCCACTATTTTGAAAGGTACGTCCAAAATAATATAAAACGATACTCTAGAAAATATGCTGGAAGTGTGTTAAGAAATTAAAAAGAAGATTAAGGAAAATAAATTTTTATCCATTCAGTGCGACGAAACTACAGGTATATGAAATCAGTATCAAATGGTAATAATACTAAGATATTTACGTAATGAAAATATATGAACGGGTTTGGGTTTTTTTAAGAATAACTGATAGATCAGCTGATGGCTTGACACAATGTGTAGAATCTGAATTAATCAAATTAATCGGTGACTCGCCTTTCAATCTAATTGCTCAAATTTTAGATGGAAGAAATGTAAAGATAAAAAAAAATATACATTCGCTCATTATTCATTGTTATGCGTACCAACTGTATATAATTATGCAAAAAGCAACAAGCCAGGATTCCAAAATTATAATCTTTTCCGCAAATTTGTCTGCTATACCAATTTCAAGAAGATAAAAATTCAAGTCTTGCTAAGGAAGTATGTGACACCATAGTTTTTCAAGTAAAAGACTATAGGGCCACTTAGAAGTTGGATTATTAGTTTCCATTGATAATTTTACAAATTATTCTAAACAGTTTCCCACGTAGATTTTTGAATCCGTTATTCAATTTTATCCCATGTTGAAAAAAAAATAAGTTAAAGACTGAACTAGTAATGTATTCAAGATATTTTGGTTGTTTAAATATGGATGTCTTGAATATTTCAAAATGAATTACGTGAAATATTCAGCGAAACAGTAAAACTGATTAAAAAATTTTAGTTATCATATTTTTTACTTGTTTTTCTTTATGTTTTGTTATTCATTGAAATCTTTTTAGGATTAAATACTAATTACCGTCGTTAGTGTCGTTTCTCATCGACAGGGGATTTTGCGTAATATACATTTCGTATTTTGGACTATTATTTGCACAAGTCGTTACGAGCAGTTTTCAACTTTCTTCTTTTGCAAAATGATTCATTATTATCGTCCTTATACATCAGCAGAAGCAATCCTTCTTTAATTGTACGTTCTAAATATTATTCTTTCATTGACTATATGATTATCTGTTCTTTCTACATTTTGTAGAATTTTATTAGTTATAAAGCGCACTCAACAGATTATCATCTTTATTTAATTAAATAAAACTTGAACGCATTAAACCAGTTTTATTCAGTTTTAAACATGGGCAAAAAAAAAGCGAGGTAAGTTTATGCCATTACATTTTAAATTATTATAATTTTATATTAGAGCCCCTCAAAGATTTACTTATCAGTAGCCGCTACTGCTTTTGTTATAATTTTAAATGATTATATCTACAAAGCCAAAACTATAAACACTAATGTAAATCTAATGTAGTTCACACAATTCAACTAGGATGATTTAGTTAAACCGTTTAATAAAAATCGATTAAATGCGATACCTACTTTTTTTTAAGAACATTTAATTTAAAAAAATATAGCGCTATAGTTAACGAATATATTTTAAGAAAAGTATGGTATTCAGTGAATAGAGTTAATTTTCGACCGTAAAGCACACTGAAATTTTATGTTAGAAACAATTATTTCGAAAAAACAATAAAATTATAGTATAATTGCGGAAGTTATAACAAAAAATCGGGTCTGCAAATAAATGCCTTAAATTTACAAGAAATTATCTGATATTAAACTTAAAACTGATAAAAAAATCAAACAATACAAATAGGATGAAAGAAAACGACAAATTTAAATGTACTTTTAAAATTCCGTGTTAAGTACGTCGAATAGCGTAGTAACTGGGCATCTAGTAAATCAGTCGGGTACTTCACAACAAGAAAGAAGATGTACAAAATCAAACGTAACTACATTAACACTAGTTTTTAACAAGAAAATAATCTGAAAAATATGAAACCTATAAAGATAAACGTAAAAATGTTTATAAGCGTGGTTAAGCTACTGTTATAAAAATTTCTAGATGACGTGTTCTAAATTGGGTGGATAAGACCTTTAACGAGTTAAATGCAAAAAATTGCTTTTCATTTGTGTGTTTAAAATAAAATCACTGAAAATGACTTACTCGTACTCTTCGTATTCATCGGACGAAGCGTCTGATGATAAAGAAATATTCAATGAAGAAGTGTCAGATGATCCAGAAGACACATCATTGATGCAATTAACATTATTAAAAGTGTTAATTGTATTTGATATAGGATTATTCTTTGTCCAAAGTTTAATTTGATCCGCTGGTGGCCGTTCAATACATATAAACTCCACATCACTATCACTGTCTTCATTATTTGTTGTTGCTTTAACTTTATCCGCATCCCGTTCTGATTCGATATTGGTGTTATTACTGTCGCATACTTGATGATTCTCATCATGTTCATCTTGCAACTGATCATTTCCAGTCGTATCTTTGTCAAGAACCTACAAAATAATTATCGCAAACAATACGCTGTTGTAGAAATATTATTTAAAAAATCGTTTTAAAACTTTACAAAAACTAGCTAAATTTATATTAAAACATCAGACGTGGTTTATAAACATTTATTACTTGATTTGAATCAACGCACAATACTGATGTTAGTTCTGTGTTATCAGTTGAATGGTCACCATCAACTTCATTTCCAAGCCATTTGATTATCTGAGACTGAGACCGTAACGTAATTAGTTGACTTAAATTGGCGCATGACATGGATCTTAAAGTCGTATTACCAGTTGAATTATGTGTATTGCAACGATTATCATCGACTTCATCTCCAAGCCATTTTATTATTTGAGACTGAGAACGTAATGTAATATTCCAAAAATCATGTATCGCGTTGACTTTATAGTAACATTCGGAACAAACATTTTTAGGCAATTTATCATCTCTGAAAAGCTATTAGAAAATTGTTTATTACTATAAGATATTATAATAAATTATTAAAAATGTAAACAATTATTTATATATGTAAAAAAAAACATGTAAACAAGTGAACGTACTGATATTGGCAGACAAGTAACCACTTTATCAAATAAGTCCCTTCTGCTTTCATCAATAATATTTACTAATGGCTTATCGTCACATAGACAAAGTCTGCAAATATCTGCCAAATTACTTGGAAACATTGTAAACACAAAAAAAAAGAAATAAAAATAGTGTTTTGCGTGAAATATATTCACTTTATCGAATAAAATTTGACATCTCACATAATAAAACAAATTACGCGTTAATAATCTGTATTTATATACACATTTTACTTTAAAATTTACGACAACCAGGTGGCGTTAATGTCAATCAAAAACCAACCCCTTATTTTTTTAATGTTGATGTATTGGAGAGTAGTGATTTTATGAATTAACAAAATAAAAACAAAGTTAATCAAATAATCACTATAAAAGTTATTTTATTAATGCAAACTTATTTTTTGATTGTTAATGATGATAATTTTTCGTAATACATTATAATAAAAATTAACTTCTAGCTTTATTTATTTCAAAATGTTAGAATCGAATATATAATGTGTTACATTCATTATATTTATATATATCAACATCAAACTCTTTAATAAGAGCAATTCAAAGGTTTTAATTTATTTTAGATACCACTATATATTTCACAATAAATTTGTAAACTTTTTATTTTTTGTATTTTTTTCGATCATATTTAATTTCTCAAAGTTAGTTTTCCTTCTATTTCAAAATATCGCCTTATTTATATGAATCGTTTAATAGAATATTTTTGTTTTAAATATCAATAAATTCCTGTAAAGTATCGATCATGGTGCCATCTTTAAAGTCAAATGAAATAACCAATTTCATTTTTATGCACATTGAAGTGAAGGTTTGACATAGTATACCCTAAAACTGGGTTACATGTAAATTTCGCGCTATAAATCTGAATATTTGTGGTATATTATATGTTGCAGCTACGTTAATTATAGATTTTTGATTGAATTTATTTTGTATAATTTAAACTGCAATGGATATAGATACTTTCATGAAACAATGTAGATTATGTTCCAAATTTTGCGATACGGAAGTGTCAATTTTCCCTGAAAGTAAGAGAAGGAGTACAATTTTTTCCAAGATAACCATGTGTCTTCCTGTGAAGGTATTTTAAACCAATGATAAAAAAAATTGTTATATAAAAGTTTCCTCGGCATGTTTTTAATTGTATAAATGGTTTCGTTATAATTGCATGAAGTTTTAATTGGAAAAATTTTATCGTACAAAAAATATGTATTTTAAATTTAATACAATAAATTAGAATAACTAACTTTTTTTGATATATTCCCATATGTATGTATGTATGTATGTATGTATATCTTGTAATTCGTTGTGTGAAGTAGAAGAAATTACAATTGATTTTGAAATTTATTTAGAATATTTAATATAAAATTAAAACTTGTTTTATTGTTTAAATATTACAGAATTCAGAATTGTCTCGTGTGAGTGTTGTGTTAATACCAGAAAATAATTTAATATATGTTTATTATACTTGAAAAAAAAACGTAATTTTAAAAAAACATTTAAATATTTGACTTTTCATGATGAACGTGTTACAATTCCTGTTGTAGGTATCTTTGGATGACAGCCTTCCGAAGAATATATGTTTGGAATGCTTTCGGGCTCTAGATTTTATGTATGGATTTTATCTATTAGCTGTGGACACTGAAAGAAAGTTATGCGAACAGATAGAAGTCATTCGACGTAATTCTGAACCAGAAGTGGTAAATATTAATTTTTATAGTTTAGATAGTTATTTCCGTAATATAGTTCTAATTTTAAACGAAAATATTGTTTTAATTTATAGCTCTATTATATCAAATTCGAAATTGCATTGTAGTAATTATGTTGTGAACAGTTATAAATGTAATTTCATTATATATATTTGTTGTGAAAATTGTTAAATTTTTTAATATGTAATAGTTGATAAGAAATCCTGCATTTGGATATTTTTTCATAAACAAATGTTCTTCACTCATCTGTATTACGTTTGTATTGCTACTAGATTGCTTTATTTGCAGTCGATTTTTATATTGTGAACAAATTTTTATCTTTCTTTACAGCGAGAAGAAATCGTGGTTTTATCAGATTATATGTTAAATGATAACTCACCATCCGATAAGTCCTACGATCTTATTGAAGAAGTAAATGAATTATCATTCGAAGATTGTTTTTTACCACCCGATACTGTTGATGATGATGATAAAAGCGAATTTAAAGATAATTTATTAATTATTGAGGATAACACTGAAGTGACAGTAGAGAACATTAACGATGATGACAGGTTAGCAATCATTTTATTTATATATTTACTAATTCATTATTTTAAATTTAATTCCGGATTTCTGTTTATATCCAAAATTAGTACACATAAATTTGTTCTGTACATCAATTCCATATATATTTAAATTTTTGCCACAGTCGAAAGTTGATGCACATAAATTTTTCCCCTACCTGAATTCAGTTCGGATTTTAAGTTTTATACAACCACTTAGAATAATTTTCAATTTTTTATCTTATTTGAGAATAATTATATTCCATTACGCATTTACATGTTTTCGTTATATTAAGTAATATTGTCTAGTTTGAGATTTAAGTAGATTATTTTCATTTTTAAACTTTCATTGTGGATTTTCATAAATTAACGATTTTTTTCGATATAAACCATGTCAATTTTTTTATTATGTAACATTTCGAAAGTAATTACGGTTTTCATTTTCAAACTGAGAACTGTTATGAATGTGTATCTATTCCCATAGAATAATGACAAAAAAAACCATCCATAAACGGATGTGCACACAGCAGGGTACTTGTTTATCACAAAATTTTGACAACATTGAGATTTTGTTCTTCTAAACATAATTGTATAAATATACGTACGCATTCACAATCGCTCTCAGTTTGAAAGTGAAAACTCGATTAAATTACATTTAAATTCTACTTTGTATCCCGTTTTACATAAGTTTCGAGTTCTGACGTAATTAACAACATTATAAATAATTATTGCATTTTTGTTAATCTTTCGATGATAATATTTATTTTTCACTGCCACTATTATGTTTTATTTTTTGTTTGACATATCTTAGGTTTTTTACTAATTTTTTACTGGTATTAGCTTCGTCTTGTAGAACCTGCTGTATTAAACATTTTCTATAACCGAAAATTCGAATTGTGTTGATTTTGTCCCGTTTTTAAATTAGTTCAATTCTTATTTAATTACCAGTGAAATCCTCGTAAATGTAATTAGTCTTACAGTCCTAATAAAATCTTTATTTAAAAAAAAAAATCTTGAAAGGGAACAATTAATACTTTGGTAATTTTTATTATATGAATAATACGTAAACATAAAAGCAAGGTTGTATTATTATATTTACATTAGGAAATTATTAAAAAAACGTTTTACAAGTATAAATTTCCACCATTATATAAAACCAAATTATCTCCGAATAGACGTACTTATGTAAATTAAGTACTTCTTCGATATAATGGTAGTTGCATGACTAGAAGTAAGTACGAATAAAGAAATAATTGCTGACCATTTACAACTGATGTATGTAATGAAAATGAACGTTATGAATTTATTAATGAATTGATGTAAGTGCAGAAATATTAACGATTTTATTTTACTTTAGTTTTCATTCATATGCCAATGTAAGGTATATTGTTGCAACAAAACAGTGTTTAATTGTATTTTCTTAATTTGCACTCTTTGCCCTGTTTCAACTCCAACTGTACTGAATTAATATAAAAAGGTAGAATGTGACTATGTGTAAATTACTATCTTTTTTCTTGTTGTTGTATCCCAATTAATTGTGTGACCATGAGGAATAAAATAATTGAAATAAAAAATCCCTGATTTCAAAATGATATGAAAAATTAAATACGTTTGTTATTATATAAAAATAAATAAAACATTCGTTTTGGACAGTACGTTATCTTTCATTGTTAATGAATCGAAGAATTTTTTATAATTAAATATAAATATTAATTCATGTTCGTTAATATTACATCTATTTTATGTGAATAATGTATATTTCTTTTAATTTATATTATTATATGTGAAAGGATGCACGATAAGGTGTAAACAATCCTATATGTCTTAATTGATTAATTTGCTAATTGGAATAACTAAACGTAAAATTTTATATTTGTCTATTAGATAACATAAATCGTTGTAGATGGATTTACGTTATTTGATATGTTCTAGATAAGTTGTTTTGTTATGTTTATAATAATTATTTTTTTTTCTAATTTATAATTAAATTTAACAAGTTTCCGCATCTGACAGAAAATTATGACGTTCAGTCAATATTTATTTTAAATAAACGATAAATGTAAATTCAATTGAAAACGACATTATTTTTATTATTTATAATTATATAGAGTGGTCTCGATTAGGAATTAAACACTTGAAAAATTATTAGATGTATGGATTTTCATCGTTTTTTATTTTTGGTTAAGATAACTTTAGGAGGCAAAATTTAATCTGTGACTTTCTGTATGTATTTTAACAGAGCTAATGTATGACGGTTCTAATTTATATTATTAATGTATATTTTGCTTTGAAAATTTTTCTTTATATAATATAAATTTCGCTGAACAGTGAAATTAGTTATACTTCGATTTATGCACGTTTAAAGAAACTTTAAATTCGAATATGATTGTAATGAACATAATTTTAGTTCTATTTACAATTCTTACGAAAATTGTAAATGTTCATTGAGAAGTAAATTTTTAATGCGAGTGAGACCAAATTTTATTTTTAAGTCAAGTTATATATTCCTCCTCCTCATCTTCTTCTTGTCAGAAGATAGCATACATTAACATTGATCTATATTTCCCTTTTTCTAGCTGATTGGATAATTTTTATCATTTTCCTTGTATTAAAGCTGGTTGTCATAATCTCCAGCCGTTTTCTTCCTCACGTCTTCTTTCCTTGGTATTCGCCACATTCTTCTTAACGTTCACATTTCAAAAGCATTTAAACATTTAATACTCTCTGCGTTTAGGGTCCACGTTTCACATGCATATTTTAGGACGGACATAACGTAGCACTGATTTACTTTAGTCTATATTCATTTTTAATTTTCTGTTTTTTTAGTACAGTCTGTAGGTTCCTAAACGCTTGCTTTGCCATTCCGATACGACTTTTATTTTTATTGATATCTGGGCCGTCTCTTATCAATACGCCAAGATATCAAAATTCTTTTACTGCTTCCACCATTTCGTTTCCGATTTTTAATTTTCGATCTACATTGCTATTTGCCTTCGTGAATTTCATGGCCTTTGTTTTTCAAACATTTATTTTCATTCCGTATTTCTCCCCTGATTGATTTAGCCTGTTGAGCATATCTGCATTTCTTTAATCGATCCAGCCAGCAGTATTCTATCGCCTGCCATAGATTATGCATCCTATTTTGCGTCCATTTACTTTTAATCCGGCGTTGTTCATATTTACATTTTTATAGTTTCTTCTAAATATATGTTGAATAATCTAGGCGATAATGGACAGCCTTGTCACAGTCCTTTTCTAATTTGACATCCATTACCACTGTATTTATCCCCCTACTTTTATATTCGCAATCTGATTCTAGTATATATTTTTGATTATTTCCAAGTTTATGTTGTGTTTCTAGAGTATATTTACTAGTTCGGTGTGTTACACTTGATCGAAAGCTTTTTCATAATCTATGAAACACGCAATCACCTCTCTGTCTGTATTAATCGCTCGTTGCACTACAACTTTCAAAAGAGCTATTGCATCTCTAGTGCCTTTGTTCGCAATGAATCCATATTGAGTAGCGGTGAGCTGCGTGTCCAATCTACGTTGTATCCTAATGTTTATGATTGAGAGTAGTATTTTGAGGGTATGACTTAGCGCAATTGTAAGGTATTCGTTGCATGTTAGTGATGTAGTCTTTTTGGGAATTGGGAGAAGTGTTAAGGTCTTATAATTTTGCGAGATCTTTCTTCGTCATATATCCAATTAAACAATGCTAATAAACTTTGCTTGCATCGTGGCGTAATGTTCTTCAAGATTTCCGCTGGTATCTGATCATCGTCTGCAGCTTTATTGTTTCTCGCTGTCTTGATTCCATTTTCTAATTAAAACATTTATCTTTGGCGCCTCCTCTTCAGTTTTATTGTTTATTTGCGGTGGTCTTGCTTTGTCATCATATAACTCGGTAATATATTCACCTTGTTTTTTGCTGCCGCAGATATCACCGTTTTTATATTTAATTTTTGCAATGTGTTTTTTCTTTTTCTTTACTTCCTTCATTACACTTTTTATTTGAGCATGCATTTTTCTTAAATTGTTTTTCTTATGCATTTCTTCTATCTCCCTGCATTTCTCTTCGAGCCATTCAGTTTTGGCTTCCGTGAATTTTTTCAGTGTTAGTTTATTCAGTATTTTGTATTCATTCTGAGATGAGTTTTTTACTTCCCTTGTTTTGTTTATCGGGTTAATTATTTCTTGTGTTATCCATGGCTTGCTTTTCCTATTTTGTTGTTTTGGCAAAGTTTTCTGCATTACATTTGTTACCATTTCTTTCCACTTCCCCCATTGTTCTTCAATGCCTTCTCTTTCTTCTTTATGACTAAATTCATCCGCTTCATTTTCACCATTATTCATTTCTTTCTCGGTTTCTGTTTGCAGTTTTATTTTTATTTCTCTTTTTTTTAAACTTTGAAAATCACATGTTCTCCTTATCTTTCCTTTTTTACTAATTTTCTTTAATGAGAACACTTTGCTGCTAACAATATGTGATTTCAGTTACAGTCAGCTACTGGATGCGTATGACAATTTTTTACTGGGTTTTTGTATCTCGCATTCACAAGTATGAAATCTATTTGATTTTTACATCGAAGTCCAGGGCTGATCCATGTGTGTAATCTCCTCTTGTGTTGTGTAAACCACGTGTACATATTTTCAAGTCATGTGCTTTTGCAAACTCTAGTAGTTGTTTGCCGCGCTTATTCCCCTTTCCGAGGTAGTATTTTCCTGCTGCTTCACTTTTATGCTTCTCATCTATTTTTGAGTTGAAATCGCCTATGACGAAGATTGCACATTTTAGTGTGCTTTCTACCTCTTCATAAAATTTCTCTAATTCTTCATAGTTACTGTCAGTGGTGGGCGCATATATTTGTATTATTACAACAGGCTTTGGTTTTATATCAAACTTGATTAGAATTACTCTTTCTGAGGTTGGTACAATGTCTTTAATTGCACCTGATAGCGTTTTCTTCACTAGTACCTCTACTCTATGTTCATGCTTGTCTTTTCCAGCACATATATAAATTCGCAATCATCGTCTGTTTTGATTTTTCCGTTTCCTATCCATTTAGTTTCGCTTATTCCTAATACAACCAGGTTTAAGCGTTTAGCTTCAATGCATATATTTGCTAGTTTACACACCTGGTAAAACGTTCTTCATTCCATATGTCTATGTTAAGACACTTTTCACTCCTCTTACACTATGTTCTCTTTTATATTATTATTACTATCATTTTCGAGACACTCATTTTCCGCGCATGACCTGGTACCCTGCGTGGCCAGTCATATATTTCCCATTACCACCGGGTCGCATGCCAAACCAGCTCTATATTGGTTTTTCATTTTCATGTTGACGTTCTAGGAATATTCTAATGACGGTGATATCCCGTTGCCTTTCGCCATGATTTTCTTTCAGGATTTACTCCCTTAGCTGAAAGGTCCTGGTTTTAGGGCGCCGGATACTCGCCTGCTCACTCTAGATTGATATTCGCCAATCCGACTGGGATATATATGTCACGAGCGAGTTGCTGATAGTCTGCTGTTATTTAAGCAGTAAAGAGCTTAACGGTATGAAAGAACCCCTTCGGCAAGTGATCATTCATCGGTTTTCCTATCAGCGTGTGTATTGTGTTGTATGTATCGTGAGTGTGTATATACTACTACAATGTAAATAAAATATCGTGTAATGTTTGAAAACTACTTTATAATATTTTATTAAACACATTTCTTGTTTTCCCGTTAATCATAGCTAAACTGTCTTACGTAACATTAGATACTGCTATGTATAGGCAATACTAGTTTTTTTGATTACGAGTTACTTTAGTTGTAATATTAAATATTATACTACTGTTTTACACGCGGAATTTATTATGTAACGTATGTGGTACGATGTTTCCTAGAGAAGTTTAAATATATGGAAAATATTTTACGTATTAAAAATTATGGTTAAACGAAATCTTGATATCCATTTTTTTTTTTTAATGAATAAATTGAATATAAGCGTTTTGTTTGATATTTTTCTCAATTTTCATTAGTGAGCTTTGAAAAATTTGTTTTATTTTATGATTGCCATTAATAAAAATGGATGGCGCAAACTACTGAATTCTGAAGCATTTCGATGTCACGATGTCTGTATTAGGGACCCACGATTCAAAGAAGAGAAGAAACAGTTTATTCCCGCCCTTATTGGAAAATCCTATATATCTGTGCCAAAAATCAGCCATTTAAAAATACGATTTCTATAAATTTTCTAAAGGCACGTAGAACCTTATCTTAATTATAGGTTATAAGTGTAATATATATGTGTATATATATATTACGGCACGTGGCTTTAAATAGGATTCTTTATTCGATAATCCGCTGTCGCTTTCAAGCTTGTAACTCTTTTTCGTCTGTTATTGCGATTCCGGTATTAGTTTATTGAAAATTAAGTAGTTCCGTTAAGTTGATTTTTACATTTATGATTTTTTAGGATATTTTCTTATTTAATTTATTCCACATTTTCATCAAACGAAAACTGTACTACACTCAATAAAGTTTTGCACGAGTGAATTGTTTACATATTTTTTAAATTTGTTTTTGAAATTTTACTTTTATTGCTGTGTCGCGTTTGATTATTTTAATATTTTTCGTGTCTCCATGTTGTTTGTCGTGAATATTTTTAGAGTAATTGATATCTTTATGAAAATATGTGAATTGTGTTCTTTAAATATACGCAGTGGACTTTATTCGCTAATTGTATGATTGGAAAAATAATAATTTACAAATAAGGAAACAACAATCGAATAACCAACCGATTTAAGCTATCTATGTTAAAAATTAGTCAGTTTTTTTCATAATTAATAATGTGTGCGAGTGTCGCGCTACCCAAGTATAATTTGTTTACCATCTATTTAAATTTAACATATTTTTTAAGTATCTATGATAAATTAACTTAAGACATTTTATTTATGTATTTTTACGAAATATTTGTAACCTGTATAATGATGAGGCGAGTTTTGAAAGCGTACGAATCCAAGCGAATAAAAAAATTGGTGTCGATATCTAATATATATATATATATATATATATATATATATATATATATATATATATATATATATATATATATATATATATATACAGTTCATATAATATGTATACGTGTGAATTTAAATATATGTGAGTATAGATATGTTTATTGGTATATTGCATTTCATAATTTATTCCACTATTAGCGTTGTGGAGTTCATAAATAATTTTCGTATTACTCAAGTTTCTGAACTGTGTATAACATTTTTTTTTAATAATTTGTAATTAGCCAGAAGTGGCTGTCTAACAAAAGGTTTCAATGGGTAGTCACCTGTGCGGAGGACACACCCCATGGTAAATCCTCCTACTTGTTACTGGGCTCCTCAGCCTGCTGAGGTCCAGCTGAGTATGTAAAAGCTGATTCGCCAGCTCATTTATATGATGCTGCAACCATTGTAGTCTCTTAATAATTTTTTGTATTTCTTCTTGTACTGGACAAATGCCCAGGTCCGAGTGGATTGTGTCGTTTGTCACATACCACGGAGCTCGATATATTTGACATTAAATTATATTTTGTAATCTATTTATTTTATCTGTATTTGACTTGTTTGCGCAACCCCATAATTGTGTACTATACATCCATATGGGTTTCATGTGAGTAACATAGCGAATAAAGTGTGGTGTTGTTCAATATTATAATATTGAAAACGAATAAACGGTATGAGAAAATTGCTAAAAATTTATATTTTTGCCTAATATGAAGATTTTTATAGAATAATTTAAAAGTTAGCTGAATATACGTATTACGATTACTAGGTAATTGTGCAACACCTTTTCGTTAAGTTTCGAGTTATTTAATTATATTTTACTTTTTACGACAGATATCACTGCTTTCGATACAATATTATTTACCTTTATTGTATTATTATCGGTGTTATTATTTATGTTGAGAACTGTTTTATTGACATTATGTGCTTAACTGACATATAACGTATAGTGCACAACTGACTTGGAATACGCAACAATGCGAAATATTTACTACGAGAATTGTGTACCACGCGCCACAGCTTTATTATTTCTACAACTGGGCTGTAACTATTTCCGCGAAATTGCAACTAGTACCATTATATTATAAAATTGAGCTAATGTGCAACACTGCTACAAGTGCATTCTTAATATTTAATATTACTACAACTGTTAAGCTTTTTTTTTTATTATCGTTACATTTTAAATTTTCCTTATTGTTTTCAATTTGTAAGATTGACTCTTGCTGCTTTAAATATCGATTACTTTTTTTTTTAAGTTTTCGAACAGTTTAATTTTTTTATATGTATAATGTATATATATATATATATATATATATATATATATATATATATATATATATATATATATATATATATATATGGGAGAATTTCAGATTAGACGATCATATTAAAAGTCGGTGATTTTTTTTTTCAAAAATCGCATTTGACAAAAATGGTCAGTAGAAATCAAATTTTGAAAAAGGAAATACTGCCGCTGAAACATTACGAATATTACCTCCGGTAGTGAGCGGTAGCATCAATTCCTACATTTAGAAATATAATGATTTTACCTTTCCCAGAAAAAATTTATCAATGGTATAAAAATTTAATTTTTGAAAAATAAATTAATTATAATATAACATACGTGAACGCCTTAATCTTCGACGAAACTATATTCAGAAAAATAGGTTTGGTTCAATCTAACTTCAGTAGACTTTCATTACTAGTCATTTTTATCAGGTGGTGCGCTATTCTCTTTTCTTCCATTAATCATACTTCTATATAACATAACGCAACCTAACCAAACCGAAATAACAAATAAATTAACAATGGAAAATTAAAGCATGGATAACAGAATAACCGCGAATTTTAATGGTTTCACACATCGAGAAACCAAAACACAACCAAAATAAAATAACAATAATTCGAAAGATAAAAATTTGTTAAATAAAGCAACTGTAATAACCGAATTATTTATTATAAAAAGTCTAACCAAAAATAATTTTAAAAATATATGATGTTATTTATTATTATATTAAAGTTTATTTATTATTATATTAAAGTTTATTTATTATTATATATTATATTAAAGTTTATTTATTATTATATTAAAGTTTATTTATTATTATATTAAAGTAATTTTTTAGATAAAATAATACCTATAATAAATTAATCGACGCTACCACTACAACGGAAGAAGTTACGAAATTCTAATCGACACTACCGCTACTTTGCAGAAACTTCGATATGTTTCACGTTTGTAAACGTACAAGTAAAATTTGAAAAGGTGAAATTTAGTTTAAAATCGTTATTTACGAAATGTAAAAAAAAAAATTGTTCGCGCATCTCAGTAAGTGTATTCACCCATTTAGAAGTAAATTTTTAATAGTTTTCAAAAAATATAGCAGGCAGCAATCCAGTCTATGTTTTTTATTATATACATTCTGTTCCGTTTCCCAGCATTAATTCTGTTTCCGCGGTAATTGGAGAAATTTATCTCAAATCTTCAATGGTATGCTACTATCACTATACTACTACTTTTTTTTTTTACACGTATATTTGAATAAATTTTTACAAAACATGTTCAGTGCACATCCACGCATGAAAGCAGAAGACATACACATATATATACGTAGCTCTATGCACTTGCACATACTCCGATGCACTCCAGCATGCCAAAAACACACATATACATACAAGCACATGTCAACATTTACTTAATATTATACATAATGAAGCCTGACGGGATAAGTAAATATTGACATGTGCTTGTATGTATATATATGCATACACGTACATTAAAATTTTCATTATTATTTATTTTCAACTCATTTTCACTTTCACGTACTTCCCACGCACACTCTCACTTATATTATTTTTAATTTTCTGTAGTAGCACCCTTATGGTTCTATTTCTCGATATACCTCGTTCAGTTCTTCTTAAATCGGTTTTAGTATTCTGTCAATGTTTTCTTTGTTTTGCAACCATTTTCTTAATTTCAGTTTATTTTCTCATTTTTTCTTTATGATTTTTTCATGTAGCACCTTGAGCATTTATGTTAATATATACTTATACGTTATATTTTTTTTTTTAATCGTATATTTGTATAATCAATAATACATGAAAATACCGGTATATGATAATACGTAGCATACATATACTACACACACTCGTACTCCCACGTAATTTATATATAATATACATAATCTACATGCTCTGTCAAGCTTTCGCTTGTCGACGAATATCTGCATTATCTATATTTCATTTATATTAATTATTTTATAATGCTAAGAATATTAACCCATACGCAGTCACACACACACACACACATATATATATGTGTATAATCTCAATCATATCTCACTATCTTCACTCTCACAATATTCTTATTTATATATCTTTCTTATGAATTACCTTCATCAGTAGTAGACATCGTTAGTTATTCATCATCTCCTATTCAATATTATTATTATTATTATTTTAAATTATACTCTTTACATTCTCTTTATTTTGCATCCGTTGTTTTAATTCTCTCTTCAGTCCCCCCTCTTTTTCTTTTTTTTTTGCAATATACTTTTCGATATCTTGTTTAGCATTTTTATAATTATGTATTTATCTGACTGTTCCTCATATTTTGTTCTCATCATAGCTAATCTATATTTCGGTATTTTTCTTAATTCATATAATTTTTATTATTTTTTTTTTTCATTAAGTAGTTCCAAATTTTTATAAACAGATAAAGAGACCAGCTACGTTCAAAACATTATGTTCCCGTACAAACTGATTCAACTTTGTTTCTTCAACTTTAGCTTTATACTTACTTATTAGAAGCTTCTTCTTTGTAGCCTATTTTCACTACTACCACTACTTTTTTTACCCCGGCAGTAATTGGAAGTATTCGTTCATTATCCGTCTGTTCGTATTTCGATTTTTTAGGATACGTCTCCTCATTCGGGACAACGATTTCGCCGAAGTAAATTTATCGACGATGCGGACTCCATCGAATAGTAATAGTAATAGTAATCACGATGATAATAGTAATCATAATAATATTGATAATAGTACACGAATGATGGAATCGGTATTATTTCCGTGTTATAATTGCGAATCGACTTTCGAACGGAAAGAACATTTCGTCCGGCACGTCGAACAAACCCACGATTTCGTCGAATCGATAACGTCGTCGAATCTAAACGATGATAATAACGACGATAAAGATGACGAGAATAACGATGATAAAGATGATAAAGATGATGAGAATAACGATGATAAAGATGACGAGAATAACGATGATAACGATGATAAAGATGATGAGAATAACGATGATAACGATGATAAGTCGTTATACTATTGTTCGTCCTGTCAGTACAGTTCGAAATTTAAGCATACCATCAAAATTCACGTATTATCGCATTTAGGCATTTCGTTATTCAAATGCGATCAATGCGATCGCGGTTTTAATACTAAATTAAATTTAACCGTTCATCAGAATAATCACAAAGGCGTGAAACCGTTCCGGTGCGACGTGTGCGGTAATAATTTCACTCGATTGCATTATATGCGTAGACACCGTCGAGTATTGCACGAAAATCCCGGCTCGTACGTTTGTCATATTTGCGATAAAGCGTTCTCGTTCGACGCCGGTTTAAAAGTTCATCTGAAACGTCATAACGGCGACAACGATCGAGTTGTGTGCGACGTATGCGGTAAAACGCTTACTAATCGATCGTTAATTCATCATCGTCGCGTTCATTTCGGCGTACGGCCGTACGTTTGCGATACGTGCGGTAAATCGTACGCCGATAAATACAATTTAAATCAACATAATTTAACGCATCGTCGTCATACGATGAAATCGTTAGTATGCGATTCGTGCGGTAAATTATTCGTCACTAATAAACAATTGGCTCGACATTTGAAAATACATTCCGAATCGCGCGTTCTTTATCAGTGTCGGTATTGCGCTAAAAAATATCTATCTAAATATCGTTTAAACGCTCACATACCGAAAATACACGCAAATTTGTGTTCGGCTAAAGACGACTTATAGGCGAATATTTACTTTATGTTTTGAATACAAAAATACACACAGACACACATATATATAATATGAGTTCGGGCAGTGATCATTCGGAGTTCCGGACGCTTCACCAGAATCTGTTCGTCTATGTTGCTGGAAGACTTGAAATGTCACTCCTATAAACTGGTAATAAATCAGGAATTAAAAAGTACCGAAAATTTTTTACTGAAACGATGCTGAAAAAATTAAAGACGAACAGGAAGCTTTTTTTTGAGCTATTCGGATTCATAAACAAACAGAACTGCTGCTACTGATACGAATTTAATCCGAATTCCATCGAACAGAAGCCGTCACACAGCGAGCAAGTAATCGTCTGGGCTGGAGTGGGGAATAGCAGGGCCTTAATTTCACTGGTATTGTCAACGGAACGCGCTGTATCGAGATAAACTCGTTATTGCTTTCCTCACTTCGTCGTCGTCTTACATCATGGTTTCAACAAGATGATGCGACATGTACTTGTTCCGCAGAAACGATCGCAGTACTGAAAGAAGCGTTTGGTAACCGCATATTGTCGCGTCGTACGGATTTCGATTGGCTGCCGCACTCGCCAGATTTGGCCGTTCCAGATTTTTTTGTGGGGATACCTTAAGAGCCGTGTATACGAAACACGTCCACGAGATCTGGAAGACCTGAAAACTTCGATTTCTGAAAAAAAAATCAAAAATTCAGCGACCTATGTTCGGAAAAGTGTTCGAAAATTTTGTAAAGACTAAATAAAGTAAAATGGCAGTCATCTGAGCAATATTATGTCCCACAACTGTTTGTAAGCTAATCTCTCGTTTTCCTATTTTTAAATAAAATTTCATTCAAAAATTTTGGTCGAGTAGTTTTTGAGTTATTTAAAAAACAAAACCGTCCCTCTCTGGGGAAATCTATATTATGTATTTTTTTTTATATATATATATATATATAAAAAAAAATAAATAAATAATATATATAATCTATTATATATATATTCTTGTTTGTCTCCTCTACCTTGCGATTGGTGGGTTCATATAATGTAACACATTAGATCCGTCTACGGGATATACTCGTGCTTTTTTGACGATATAATATTTTTTATTTGGTCCATATATCCAGTTCACGATCTGCCTTTACTTCGTCTTCCGTTCATCATTCCTTCAATTAGTGATGTAATCCATTCCAAATGTCTGATGAAATGTCCGACCGTATCATTTTTTTCTCTTTTTTATTGTACTTTCTATTTCGCGTCGTTCACTTTTTATTTGTAAAACTTTATTAGTTATTTTACTCGTCCATGCGGTATTCTTAATATTCGGCGTCAGCACCACATTTCGAACGCTCTGAACTTATTATTTTCTCTTTTAAGATCGTCCATATCTCCGCTCCATACAACGTCATACTTCATTTAAAGCTTTGTACAAAATGTTATCTCGTGTTTGACTGATATATATTTTATATGTAGTTTATATATATATATAAATTTATGCTGGCAGCTAATTACACCCTATTTAGTTGGCTAACTATGATGGCAGCTAGTTAAAATTAATATTATTATTGTAATTATGTATTATCGTGTATATATTATTTAACAAGCAATTCTTGTATATATATTGGGCCATCTACGAAACTGCTCTACTAATTTCGATGAAATTTGTGAAAATTTCGATTTTTCCCATCGTCTTTTTTCAAAACATAATTTTATGGTCAAAAGAGAAATTCTTCTATATATGTAATATTTACGTATTTATAATATAGTTAAAAATGACCTGTATCGAAATTACGAATTTTGAAATTTTAAGTTCCGACTCCCCAGTACACCCCATAAAATTTTCGAAATTCCTAATTTTTTCTTTTCGATACTTATCTAAATGTACATTGAAAATTTCAGCTCGATCTCATTTGCTCATCGAATGTTATGAAAATTTGCTTTTTACGGCATAAGGTTTTTTTTTTAATGGGGATGCCCTTACAGCCTACCTAACGTGATACTGCAATTACTAACTCATATTTCTATAAACTCGTTCAGCATCTTTAGAAATAACGCTATGTCCGGAAACGGATGTAAATTCTCAAGGTGAAGAAGTGATAATGCGTTATAAGGAGGACCATTACGAGACGCGCGCAGTAATTTAAGGTACACAGCGTAATGTTATTAAGGAAGGGCATTCGAAGAACACGTGATCAAGATTGCAAATTGCACGTTCAGCATGTAGCAGTATGGAGTTTTTCTAAGATGCATAAGGAATAGACGGTTCGGCAACAAGCAATGCCCAAACCGAATCTGCCGATAAGTACAATTCCTGTCCGCTTAACGTTTTTAAAAAAGTAGAACCATGGAAATCTAGGAAAAGATGATTGCTTAGTACCTAGTAAGAGCCGATGTTATATACATTCCACGTACGTCTGTTCCCAGAATTTTTTATGTTCCGACTGTGTAAAATGTATGATATCAAGTGCTGAAACTGAAGAGAATACCACACCACTAGATAACCCACCTTTAGCTAATGAATCTATAATTTCATTGTCGGGAATTTCTCGATGTCCTGGAACCCACAGGAAAGACATAAATATACTCAAGTTCTCCAGATGATAAAGTTTCAACATGATGAATGAAATCGATGAGTCTGACGCCTTCTCTTTGTTTTATATAGACTTCAAAATGCTTTGTGAGTCGGTGATAATCAGATAATTAACTAGAAGCTTCGTATCAATTTAGAATGATAAGGAAAGAAATACCGCCACACATTCAGCGATAAATGCGGAACAATGATCAGATAATTTTTGTATGCCCTGCTAATAATAAGAGATGGGATGTAAACTGTTGCTCCAGTTCTCTGAGTCGACTTTGATCCATCTGTTTAAATAAGGGTGTGCGTACGAAAATTTATATTACTGAATATAGCCCGGATCAGTGGCGGATGATAAAGAACGTAGTTATCAGGAAAGAAAGATGTTCTTTTATTGGAAAAATTGTATGAATACGGTAATATAAATTTAATGGGTATATGAATTCGCATAGTCTCTGCCTGAAATTCTTCCAATCCAGGTATAACTGAATCCAGTAGGGGTAGTTATTTGGAAACCGTCAGTTGGAATAAATGTGTTAGAATAAATTGTATAGCGGAAAACGATCTATGTTCATTATACTAATCAAGAGTTTTAGTGCTTAATAACTCCGTCTAAACTGTAAGGGAGGAATCTTACACCCTGCTATTAATGCCGGTATCGGAGTGCTTCTAACTGCATCAATGCAGAGCCTAACACATTCGTTTTGTACCCGATGAAGCTTATTTAATAATTATTCACATATAACCGTACTCCATTTTAGACCGAATTAGCTATAATTGGAAATGTTTCGAGAACTACAATCACGTATGCGAAGTAGTATACAGATGTAAAAAATGGTGTAAAATATGTAGTAGAACGTCGGAACACAAGTGCGGATATAGCACGTAATTGTCTTAAAGTAGTAGAAACAGCGACTCATAAATGTTTTATGCAAATTAAGAAACAGAAAGGAGGTAGGTGCGGATCAACGTGTAATGTGACATGTGCGAATGAAAAGTGTACATATACGGACAAATATATTTTCTTCGATTACGAAGCGCAGTAAGAGATCGGTATTCATATTACCAATTTAGTTAAGGTAACGCGTTCAAGTTCAAGACCAATTAAGAGTTTGGTTGATATCGAGGAGTCATAAATGATATACGGCGATCGCTCATTACGCTAAAGGTTACGACAGTTAGTTTATTTTACAGTATTGCTTGCAGAATACGGTAAAGCCGTACACGATATATAATGAAACAAAATTAATGTTGTTGGAGGTTTCGAGTATTAATCTAAAAGTTATAGATAGTCATAATTTTGTACAAACACCGTTAAACGTATTCCCTAAAACGTTTAATTTGAGCGAGATGAAGAAAGGATATTTCCCTCATTTGTTTAATACGAGAGAGAACCAAGAATACGTAGGACCTATGCCCAATAAAAAAATACTACTGTTACGACCAAATCTTCTTATCGTATAATCATCGGTTATATATAATTACACAAAATTCTCATCATAAGTCTAACTTCAAATTTGTTAGCCAGTCTATGGCTCCGTCATTAAGATTGTAAACATCGTCTAATGTTAAACCTACAGTTGCAAATTCACTACAGTCTTCCAATATATGCTGCACTGTTTATCTTGGATTTCCGCACTGGCACGCAGCAGTTGTCGTTATACTCCACATCATCATATCCGCATCTTCCCTGTCCGGTTCTAATTATATTGAGTGTCTTCCATAGTTTCCTAGATAAATCCATTCCTTTAATTTCATTCCTCGGGTCGACAACTAAATGGGAATTTGTTGTATGTTCTAAACTCCTTTCCCGTGTTATTTTCCATTTATTAAACTCTTTCATATCTTCTGCTAATAATTCATCCATTGTCCAAGGTGATTTTCGGGATTTGAGTCTCGATACTGGTGAGGACCTTATCTCTTCAGATATTGCCAGTTCGGGGTACATCTGAAATTTATTTCTATCTCCGAATAATGCTGTCTCCCGTCTAATTGCAGCTGGAGCTATATTAGCTAAAACCGGAAGCCACATAAGTGGTGTAGATTTCAGCGTTCCTGATATGGTTCGGAGTGCTTCATTTAATACTACATCTACTTTTTTAACATGGCAGCTATTACACCAAACTGATGAACAATATTTGGCTGCTGAGTATGCGAATGCCAAGGAAGAAATTCTGAGTGTTCTTGCATCAGCACCCCAAGTCGAACCTGCGACTCTTATAATGAGATTTATACGTGTTTTTAACGTTTTGGATAAAATCGTTAGATGCTCATTATACGATAAGGTGCGGTCTAATGTCACGCCTAAGTACTTTGGATATTTTGTATTTGCTAATTCTACACCTTCAAATTTCACCATAGGTTCGATTTTTGCCATTCGGTTGTCGAGGTGAAAAAACGCTGTCTTTGTCTTGTGGGGATTCGGTCGTAATTTCCATTTGTGCAGGTACTTACTAATTTGTGATAAGCCACTTTCCATAGTTGATATACAATTCTTCAAGTCTGTTCCTTGCACAATCATCGCCATATCATCTGCATACTGGAACTTTTTGCAAGATGTATCAGACATATCGCTGACATATATATTAAAAAGTAACGGGGCTAATATTGATCCTTGTGGAAGACCATGATTGACTGGTCGCCATCTGCTACTATTTTCTCCTAAGAAGACACGGAAATATCTATCTGATAGCATGCTATTTTCTAGTTGCAATATTCGAGAGCAATAATAGAAACCAGTTTTACTAATAATCACTCTCGCCAAACAGTTGCATTTTTTAACGTCAATTTAACATACAAGAAGTAAAATTATTACGGTAACTTTGTCTATAACCAGAAACTCGTACTGTTTCTTACAACACAATTCGCATACTTTTTTAAAATCTTTAAATTCGCCGAATAAATTTTCGTTATGAATTTGTCTTAAATTTATATTATCTTGTTATTGGAATAATATAAAAAAATTACAATTTTCTCTAATACCCGAACTTTTTGGTATTTTCGTATAAGACTGCGCCAAGTATATACTAGATATACTTTTATGTCGTCCTATCGTGAAATAATTCGCGATTTTATCTTGGTTTTCGGTCAATATATCGTCGAAAATAATTATCGAATTTACGGGGGACAGTTTCCGGTTTGGATAATTCGTTTACGTTAGAAATAATACGGAAACCGATGTTTTTCTTCTTATTTAGATTATAGTTGGAAACTAAATCGTCTAGTAATTGGTACTTGTGTCGAAACGGCGTTAAGTAAATACTACTGTACCCTTTTTTATGTAATAGTATCGTTAATAGAACGTTTGTTTTTCCGCAACCACTTAGGTCCTAATATAAGCGCATCGCATAATATTTGGAAAAAACTTATCTACGCGTCGCGGAATTTTACGTTCGTCAAATTTAATTACGGTGATTTCCATTTTGTTTTCAGCAATTCTTGTTTGTAAAATGTTCCGGTTATGTCTTCATCTTTTATAGAATACGTTAATATTAGAGATTTCGAAAATTTCCCATGTCCAATTTGGTTTATATTTATTTCTAAAAATATCTCGTTTAAGAGTGATATAATTTGATTGTGGATATAATTTTTGGTTAACTTCAGAAATATGTGGAGCCATTAAACATAACAGGAACTGTACCCACTGACACATGCTAAGTAAAAATAGCTAAAATGTATTGGTTATTAAACAAAAAAAAAAAAAAAAAAAACGCTTTCGTTAAGTAAGAAACTTTTACTTTACAATCAACTTATATGGAGCTACGGACGTCAACTGTGGGCTTGTGCCAAACGGAGCAATATACAGAGTATGCAACGAATGCAGAATAATACCGGAAGTGATCGAAATAATGCCTAAACAATATCAACAAAGAGCGCCAAACACATGTAAATATGGAAATAAATAGGCTGAAAACTCGGTACTTTGTTATTTAAAACGAACAAAACCGCATGAATTAGCCTAGCTAAAATTAACTTCTTTTAAGATGATTTTATTACAAGCAAAATATCAAAATAATGCTAAATGTTGCGGAACAGTTTTTTATTTTAATATTACTTTTGTGATGTTTCTTTAAAAAAAAAAAAAAAAAGTAACGATTTTTAATAGTAGCGATTTATCTAAATAAGTTTTTCGGAAAACACCATTTTGCAGAAGAAAAATACCGAGTAAAATTTGGGTCGGCCAGGTACAACATATAATTTTATACTATTATCTTTTCCAATCTATCGGGCCGTACAACATGATCAAAAAACTTTGCTGGAACCAATCTATCTTTTTGCTCGATTCCAAATTGTTTTAGAGTCCGACGTTCTATCCACGAAATCCTGAGCATACGTCTATAGCAGCATATTTCGAAGCCTTCTAGTTTCCGGCATAATATTTTGTTTAATGTCCACGACTTGAACCATAAGAATACCAGTGATTCCACTATGCACACGTGTGTTTAGGTGTATACGTGTGTAGATTTATGTATGTTGTTTTGTTTATTAGTATAACGAAACATTTGCAACACATTAGCTGTTATGTCTATATAAATATATATTTGTTATGTATCTATATAATTATGTACGCTACGTAAAATCGAACATGTCGTTATTTTTAAAATAAAACCATTATTTTCGATTGTTCGCGTACTCATTCATTAATGTTGACATTCTGTAGTTGCGAGAATATACTTTTTATCTTTACGCGGATATTTTTGAACTATATTAATAATGGCGTTCAAAAAATTGGTTCTTATATCTAATACCGGTGAAAAAATATGTAATGCGCAAATTTGAGGTAAATTTTGAAAATTTGCGATAAATTTTGGCATTTAGCCGGTAGTTTAATTTACGTTGTGTACATATATTTTTCCGTTCAAGTGTTCGTGTAAAAATCGAAGTGAAATTAACGTTAATGATACGTTCGTGTTAAATGATAAATATTTCTGTGGAACGATAATTGTTAAATGTAATTAGGTAAAAATTATTTAAAATAAACATGGACGATTTAAGAATAGCAAATTGTCGAGAAAAATTATTAATTATCTTTAATTATCGAAAAAAATACGTTTAATATAAGCTTACATCTCAAAAACGGCAGCAGAAATGGGAAGAGAAGAGAAAGGAACTAATTATGAGTACAAAGCGCTTGATAAATACGACCACAAATAGTACAGCTGCAAGGTGTGGACATTTTTAAAGCTTTTAGTTTTATCTGTTCCTTTCACTTTTCGACTACGGCCTCGCAGTTTCTGACGCGGCTTGATGTTCACCATTGTAGTCTCTTTATTGTCAGTTGCTGCAAGTTACTTTTCAATTCCATTAAGTTTACTAGTTCCAATAAGTGATCTGGCTTTTCTTGTTTAAGTGTTAGTATTTTTTCGGTATCCTGCTGTCTTCTATCCGTATTACATGACCTAATCAGGCTGTGTTGCAGCCAGTAATTGTCTATTATGGAGTTACTTCCCTTACGATGAAGGACGTCACGATTTTATATGAAATCATTGCATTTGATTTTTAGTAGGCATCATAGAAGCCGATGTTGAGTGTATATATAATATATAAAACTTGATGTTTTCTTCGGACCTCCAAAATGAAAATTTCGGACATTTTTTACTATTTACATGTTATTATGTTTATTATTTTCAACGTAAAATACACTTCTTGAACGATATATAAAACTTTTCTGAACGTGCGAATAATTTGCGTAGTTTTTTTAAATTTATGTAACACAAATGTCTTGAGGGGGTGGGTTAATCCTTTCAGTCACGCACTATGGATTTCATACATAAAATTATATATCGAAATGTAGGAAATATTAAAAGGATGACAATATTAAATAATACTTTGTTCGTAATACTATTTTTAGATAATTCTGGATAATTTGTAATGGGTGTTATATAAATATTTTTACAGTTGAAACATTCAAAACAAATACCCCTTGTTGTGAAAATTGATAACTAATTTTTTTTTTTTTTTTGTGAAAAAGCGGTGGTGCTGATCATTTAATTAAACTAATTTAACGTAATTAAGGTGTACCATCTCGTCCGTTTAGTTATAATGACTTCTGCGTTTCGTTTTCTTTAAATTTTAACTCGTTTTATTTGCGTACGAAACAATATTAATGTGTGAAAATGTGTGTCCGTCGATGCGACATTTTCAATCTACCTTTACTATATATAACGCAACATTTTAAACGACTAAAGATCTGCGTGTCGATAGTACGCAGAAATGTGGCACATTCGTGTATTATTATCGATGTATCCTCGTTAATTGCGTGCATGATACCGTTGACTTTTAGTTTTCGACGTTCGAACGATGTATTTGGTCTGTAAGTAAAGTAACGAGACGCGATTTATAATATATTTAAGAAGAAATAAACTTATTTTACGCGCTTGAGTTAGTTTTTATTTTTCACATTAGCGTAAAAGAATTTGTTTTATTCCATTCCGCGGAATATTTTCTAAATTTTCGTCGTTAGTATTGAATTTTTTTATTTGTAATATATATATATATATATATATATATATATATATATATATATATATATGGGTGACTCGGAGAAGGCGGATGGTTTTGTTATTTTTTGAATAACGCTCAAAAAGTAGATCAAAATTTTTAAATGAAATTTTATTTAAAAACAGGAAGATTAGAATCATTTGTGAAATATCCGTTCATATAACCTCCATTCGCAACAATACACTCTCATTCAGTCTTTACACAAAATTTTTGAAAACTTTCGAGCATAGGTAGCTGAATATTTGAAATTTCTTCAGAAATCCGAATTTTCAGAGCTTCCAGACCTCGTGAATGTGTTTCGTAAACGCGGTTCTTAAGGTATCCCCACACACACACACAAAAAAAAAAAAATCGCGTAACTTTGAATTCGTTTCGAAACTCTTTGCACTGCCGTGATCGATTCACGTCGAAAATAACGTTCTAAACGCGAGCTCCTTCTCGTTACTCTTGTGTGTACACTAAACGTGGAGCACGCGGTTTATTACCAACTACGCTATTGAAAAAACAAAACCGTCCGTCTTCTCTGGATCACCTATATATATTTATATATATGTATTTTTTTTTTAATATCTTCGAACTTTTGAGATTTATTATTGTTATAAGTATAAACGAATTGATCACCTCAGATAAATAGCAAAAATAAAACTAATTTAAAAATTTTAAATTTACGAAGGGATATATTCTATTATTAGGTGACAGTCGTCTCGGTGCTTTCTTAACCGACCTAGTACATTTATTTTTATTTTTATCTTTTTTTAATTTATTTAGGACGGATTATTACGACGACGGACGATTATCGTCGTTTCGCCTTAATTTATCGAAGCTCGGATTGTCGAAAATTTGGGACCGACTTCTATTACCGACCGATAAACGTAAATATCGCGAACGTATTTTCAAATATCTAAAATCGTTGCATCGTATAAATTCGAAACCGTTTCGAGGATTTAAAGATCGGGAACACAGCGACGTCGTCGAAGATGAACATGTTTTGGTGATAAACGATGGACGTTCGTTAACGGAGGAGGAAGACGGTAAACGGTTGTATTTATGTAAAAAATGTTCCGAAGTATTTACTAGCAAAAAATATCTCTTACGACACGTGGTAAACGTTCATAACGTTAATGTACGTTCTCGGACGACTTTTAAATGTAATCCGACGAAACGGAGGAAAAAATCGTCGAAAAAATTCGAAAATGTTCGAAGTTTCCCGTGCGAAAAATGCGAAATGATTTTTTGCAGCGGTAAATCGTTGTTCGAACATATCGTCAACGTTCACAATTGGAACGTCGTTAATAGCGGCGAATTTCGCTGCGAAAAATGTGATAATACCGTCTTCTATAATTGTAGATCTTTGTTAAATCATATTCAAAATTGTCATACGTGGGAATGTTATTACTCTAGTACGGTAATAAAACTCGCATCTCCGTACAGATTGAGTAATTCTAACAATGAAACTGCTCGATATGTAGCTCGTAATAGTAATAATAACGGAAATACGAATGACGATTGTAAAAGCGACGACGATGAGACGTACGTAGATGGAAATGTTTGTTCGAAAGACGAATTAATCGGTTATAATTATAAGAAGAGTGCGAATAACGAATACGTTAATAGTAAATCAACGATTGATTACTCGCAGCAGTTCGCGGATGAAATTAACGATTCGGACAATGATAAATACGACGATGATTATTCAATCGTAGATAGAAATTTTATCGAAAAAAATCGATTCGTTAATTCGACTACTAGTAACGACGAAAGTAATCGTGAAAAAACGATTTACACGACATTTCGCGACAAAATTAAAGAAACCGTTCCTAGGACGACAATTGATTTTAACGACCAAACTATCGAGAATGAAGATTCATCGAATAACGAATCGGTTAATTCTAGTCACGGTAGCATTGAAATTGTTCGTCCTTACACGGCATTTCATTCGAATTATGATAACGAATTCGTTAGTTTTAACGATGATAATAATGACGTTGAAATATTTTCCGACGAACTCGAACATTTAAACGACAGACTTAACAATGACGAACAAGTTATTGAAATCGAATATAATAAGAAGCTCTCGATTGGTAACGACGATAACGTTGAAATAGTTCACGCTTACGCGGTATTTCCGGATGAAATTAAAAATTTCGACGACGGCTCGACTGATTTTAATGACGAGCTTAATGAGAATATGATCGAAGATTTGAATAATGTACACGTTACTTCTGACGATAATAACGACAACGTTGAAATAGTTCACGCTTACGCGGCGTTTCCGGATAATGACGGGTCGACTGATTTTAATGACGACGATGACCAGACTAATGAGAATACCATCGAACATTCGAATAATAATAATAATAATAATAATAATAATAATAATAATAATAATAATGACAACGTTGAAATATTTTCGGATGAAATTAAAGATTTAAACGATAGCTCGACTAGTAGTTTTAACGACGATAAACAGATTATTGCAAGCGAAGTAATCGACGATTTTAATAAAGAGCTCGTTAGTTCTAACGACGATAGCGGTAATGTTGAAATAGTTCACGCTTACGAAGCCTTTTCGTACGAAATCGAAGATTCCTACGATACTATTCGGACGGATTTTAACGGAATCGAAGATTCGAACGATGAATCGTCGATTACCGACGATGAGACGACTTTACGATCGGCGAATGAAATTAAAGATAGTTCTGATAAACGTAACGAGAGCCGATCTGCCGACGACGATAACGCGACGGCGGACGATTTTCGTACGGAAGGAGACGGCCAATTAAAACTAAACGACGATTACGACACCGTCTTCGAGTACGATTGCAGTTTAAATAACGAACCCGCCATTAACGAAGATGAACATTTTTCGATTAGTAATACGAACGAGTATTATCGCGTTCGCAATGACGATGTTAATGATAATGTTATAGTAACGACTAAACGTCTGGAAGGAAAGTTTGTTTGTAAAAGCGTTCCATGTAACAGTAGACAAACGACGGTTAACGAGAATAGATGTAGCGAAATTTCATCGATCAACTCTGAAAACGAATTAATAACGATAAATCATCATCAAGCGAACGAAACGAATGATTATGATGATGATGATAATAATAATGATACTAGTAATAATAATAATGATGATAGTAGTAGTAACCTTAATAATAATAATAAGAAGAAAAACGGTTTAAGGGTAGTTAATTTTCGTTGCGAACGTTGCGATATGAATTTCATTAACATGACGACTTTATTAAATCATCGATTAATGGTGCATGGTATGGCGATCGACGAACAGTATCGATTTTTAAACGCGAATCGCCGTACCGATGAAAACGATCGTTACACGATTAAGAATAAATTCTACAAATGCGACATCTGTCATCAGATAGTCGAAGGCGGTCCGATTAAAATGAAAATTCACACGTTAGCTCATTACGGTAAACGAAGATACGAATGCGAACTATGCGATAAAGGATATAATTGGGCGACCGATTATAGACGTCATAAACTAAATCGTCATCATATAAAACTCGATAATCATTTCGCCTGGTCTTCATCTTCGTCGTCTTCTTATCAATGCGATAAATGCGGCGAAATTTTCAAACGTAATTACTATCTTAATCGTCATATGAAAATGTTACACGACAATTCGCGTACTTTCATCTGCACGGTATGCGATCTCGTACTCGCAGATAAGTACGATCTAAGTCGACATAGGAAATCGCATAGGAAAAAGAAACCGCCCAAATTATTAAAAGGCAAAACTGTCCCTAATAATAAGCGATCGTCTTCGTCTTCTTCTTACGTATGTCACGTTTGCGGTAAAATCGTTAGTACGGCTGTTCGTTTAAAGTATCATTTGCTCATTCATACGGGCGATAAACGATACGAGTGTCGCATTTGCGGTCGAAAATATTACGCTCCGTCCGCTTTACGTAAACACGCGCGTATTCACGCCGACGATGATAAATTATTACACGCCTGTCCGATATGCGATAAGAAATTTCCGACCGGTTGGAGATTTAAAAAACACGTTCGAATTCATTCGGAACAACCTCGTTCGAAATTACAATGCGATTTTTGCACTCGTAAATACGTCGACGTGGAACAACACGTTAAAACACGTCATCCGCAACAGTATCAACAACAACTACTAGTATCGTCGTCGTTGGAACAGAAAATCGAATTGTAGAAAATTAAATTTAAAAACAACTACAAAAAAAAATCGCGTCATAATGATTTAGTCCGTTCAAGCGCGAAGTCGCCTATTATAGTGTTTGCGCGTGTACGCGCATAATATATATATAATATCATTTGACCGGTTGCTGCTTGCCTTTTCAGTTCAATGTTCAGCTCTTGATGGTGGTTTCTTTCTTGGTTGTACCCATCAGTATCTGTGAAGTGGTCTTCCTCGGTATTTTTATTATTAGCAGCAATCAGATGATCGGCTATAAATTTCAAAAAGCCACGATTTTAGTGGCCGAACGTGGTGATATTGTAAACAGTTCCTCATCATTTGGGTATACTATAATCAATATTACTGTATCGCCTAATTATTATAATTATTACGCGTACTCGTTTGATATATATATATATATATATATATATATATAAATTATTTATGACAGGTCCTCGTGTGACGGTTCCTTAAATTTTATTATTTTTCATTTTATTTATTTATTATTATTTTGAACGATAAAATAATTTAAATAAGTCCGTTTATTTATAATATAATCATCTAACGCTGAAATAAGACGATAAGTGAATCAACCTTTAGTCGAATTATCTGATCTATTTTATCATATTTCCACTGTCTATTACCTTTTATTTAATGGTTTGAACTGTTTTCATCCCTTCGGTTGTCTTTTATTATCGTGAAGGGAACGAAGTTCTTCCGGTGTTTACACTTCTTTTCTGGTTCTTTGGAATTGGGGAAAAAAATAACGAATATTATTTTGAGATTTATTTGTTTTTATTATGTTTTGATCGTGTTTTGTCTCGCAAATTGTCGATTTTTCTAATAAGTACACTTCCTACGTAATTATTAAGTAGTCGTCGTCAAAATTCCTCAATCTTGTTAGTTAAGATCGGTGGACACAGCTAATTTTTGAAAATTAGAAATTAATTAATACGAATAATAACTTTTGAGGAAAAAAATATCCGTTTTACAAACATTCCCACCATTATTTTAATACCTCATTCTAAACAGACGTTTTAAATATGATTACATTTATTTTAACATTAGCTTTGTTCAAATACGAAACAAGCATAAGCCGTTTTTTTTTACGCGACATTAATATTTCATACCATCAGCTTTTTGCGATGATTTTTATTTGAATTTCAATTTCTTATAGTAAAAAAAAAGACAGTCTCAACTCGTGGGAAAATAACAATTGGTCTATCACGATTGTCCATGCGAACGAATTGTTTCATGAACATGGATTTTTTTAACAATACGTTTATGTAGGATGATCTCCAATTTAGATGAATTAATCGTTCCTTTTAACGTACAATGATGTCCGATCGCTGCAGCGTTCGTTACTGTTCCGACAATACTCTAACCGATATCTTCGACGTTTACACGCAAAAGCTCGTTGATTATGTTTCGTTTCACTGAAAGATTCTCTGCTGTTGATCATCTTGTCTCGGCCGTATTCGTCTCGATGTTCTTCTCGTTTGATTCTCGTTTTTGTTTTCGAATATTTTCATCCTTTCTTTACGATGTCTTGCGTAGCAATCTCATATCTTCGTTCGTCGGTGCATTGTCCTATTTTCTCGGTTAGAAAAAATTGTGCAATCGAAGTTTCTGTAACATAACCGTTGTTGCGCTCGTAATTGTATTAGTCGTTATCATCTTCGGAACTATCGTCCTCGAGACAACGTCGTGATCTGACAAACAATTATGCAGTCGAATATTTTCCGAAAATATCTTACACGATTCGTCTGTCGATAATATGTTCTCTACACGATTATCGTCTGCATCATGGGCGTCGATCTTCTCTATATTCTCTTTCAGATTATCGATTGGCTTGCCAAGGATAGCCGGTTTTTACGTCGGTGTACAGTTTTACTGAGAATTGTTTAAATTTCGTCTGTCACCAATGCCGGACCGTCATTAATTTATATTCGAAATTCGTTTTACTAAATGTTGTCTTCTGAAAAGTTCGCGCATTACGCGTAACAAATGAAGCGGTACCGATAACTCGCGCTTCTTGTGTCCTTTTTTTTTACAGTTCGTAAGAGGGCAGTTTGCTATTCTGTTAATTATCGTATTACCCTGTAACGCAACTTTTTATTACAATTTTTTGCCAATTTTTTTTCTAATTATTTCGACCGACAGTAAAATTTAATACGAACGAAAAATGCTCGCCCAATTCCAGATAATGTTTTTAACACCTTCAGTCACTTATTATCAGATTTTGATATAAAATAATACATTTTATACAAAGTTTTTATTATTCAATACGGCTTCTTAGATGACTCCGGGATAATCTTCCATATATTTATATAAAAATATTTTTAAACTGAGACATTTCGTATCAAACAGAAAATGCACAATTTTATTAATATTAAAATTTCGTTCACTATATGTTTGTCATAAAAGTTAAGCTATTCGACGGGTAACGCTGTCTAGTTATTATAATATATATTATTAGTTCCTAATGAATGTATTTTCTTCTTTATTTACGCATTAATACGCGTCGATATGATGCCTCCTTCGTTTTAGTTGAATGTGTTTATTGTCTGTTTATTTCCTTTACAATAGTCAGTTCGATTCCAGACAGCCGGACACCTAAATTTGAAATCCTTTCTATCTATTTAGGTGCATTTAATTTCAAAATTTGTACGCGCGTATTATATATATATGTGCGTTAGAAAATTTTATAATGTAGGCGTTTTTGACGAAGTATTTTCTGGTAATATAATAATAAATATTTGTAATGTTTGTTTCGAAAAAAGGTAACTCATTTTTTCTATATTTTCGCATTTATCGTGGATTTAAAGAATTTTTTTTCAATTTTATAATTTTTTAATCTTTCGAAAAGAATAATAAATATTTATTTATAATGATTTCTTTTAGAGAATATTTGTTTTATATATATATATATATATATATATATATATATATATATATATATATATATGCGATCGGATTATTAGCATTTATTATTAATATTTCAACCCTTTCGAGGTCGTATATTATAAATTTTTTTGCGCGCAAAATTATAAATTGCGGTATACGAGAAAATTAAACATTTCCAACTAAAATAAAGTTCATATTTTGATAGTTATATACGTTTTTCAGATGTAACTTTTCTCAGCAACGTTAATCATATTTTGATGATCGTTCTGCGTATAACTTATTCCTCCAGCTATAGCAGTATCGTTTACGAAAATACTAAAATTCAGTTCTTTCGAGGGCGATGTATAAATGTTACAATGTTAGAAATGATTCAAGATTAATTAAAGGCGCCTGTAAACGATCAAACTTATTTGTCAAAACAAACAAGTCGCATACGTACAATCTGTATTTGTCAAACTACTATCATTTTTAATCGCGTTTATTACGTGTACAATCTTCAAACAATGCTTGACTGTTCAACTGTTAATATTTAAACAAGTAAAAATGACTAATAGATCGGGACAAAGTTTTTCTTGCATTAACTCTAGCACTGTGTATTAAAAAAAAGAAAACGCTTGTTGTTTATTAAATTGTTATTTTTTAAAATTTTAATTTTGTTATACATTTTCGACGAAACCAGTATTGAAAATACTGCATTAATTTGTGAGAGTTTATATTGTATAAATAAATATTTTTAAATTTTGTATTAGTTTTAACGATGAAGTGTTTATATGTAAAAGTACCATTAATTATAGATATTTATAACGTAGTGCTTAATCTGATTTTTAATTGATCTGATTACAACAAAAAATGTAATTCTTTGAAATACGACAGCGTAGGTACATATAAATCTTCCGTCGAAAAAGTTTTGATTTACTTATTTGCGCGAAGTATATTAATTTTTTTTAACTTCCTGCTCTGTTGAAAGTTTTAAAAGTTTTAACATTTCAACAGTTTTTTGAAATTCTTGTTGTCCCTTATTCTTATCCATATAGTCTTTAGATTTTAATTTCCATAATGGTGGAAATTCTCTGTATAGTGATATAAATTCTAGTAAACTTTTTTTTTCACTCATATTTCGCGCTGAAACATCCATCATATCAATAATAATAATAAATGATATTGATTTTTGCTTGTCAAACAAAAGCGCAGACCTACAAACTTGTTTGTCAAACAAATCGTCAATTGAAATTTTTGTTAAACGTGCTTTTTATTTGACAAACACGTCAAACAAGGCCGTCTCGTCAATTAATTTGACAAACGTGTGAAATTTGGCAAATCGTTTGATTGTTTTGCTTAATAATCGTAATTCACGAATGAAACTATCGCGTGTTACAGTAATTTATATTCACTATATTGCATTTTCGATCGATTTGAATTATAAAAAGGTTTTCCGGTATTTTTTCATTTTTTAATTAATAATAATAATACGGATGATTTTTTGATTAATCGCTTTTAAAATATTTTAAAAGTTCGGAATTTCGTAATAATTGCGAATTCGTTTCGTAGATTATCGTGTAACTTTTAAGTAAAATAATTAATAATCGATTTGAACTTAGTACCGTGATTATACACGTATTCACCGAATTTAATAAACGTTCGCAATTAAAATATAATTAACAGTTACGCGTTCTTGTCGTTTGCAAATTATACTCTAATTGGGTTCCTGTTTTCAACTTCCGTAAAAAATAAAAATAATTAAAATCGACGAACAGCGTAACGATTTCCTTCGTAGTGAACGAGCTATTTTTAAAAAGTGTCTCTGTGGTACTTCCTAAATGATACGTATTTTTAATTTAAAAAAAAAAAAAAATGTACCGTATCATAATATATACTTTTAATCAGAACAGTCTACTAGTTTCACTAGGTCCTGATGATACTGTAATGAGTGAAACTAGTAGATTGTTTTCATTGAATATATATATATATAATTATTTTTTAAAACTTTGTTTCGCATTGATATCGCAAATAGGACAGAAATTGCAATAATTTAAAGTTTTAAAAGTAGTAAACACAACGACATCTCTGCCAAATCGTTTAAAATTATATTTTCCGATTCGAATATACCTTCACTACCAACACCCCCCAATACAAACCACGTTTTATTGCGTTAGGGACGTGGCCGAAATAACGGACGGATATATGGAAATATATATATATTATTATTATTTATCGATCTCGGTCAACGAGGACCACGTGAAACAACGAAATCAGTGGCTGAAATTCTTCTTTCTTCTCCAATATTGCTTCATTTTCTCACTGTGTTACTGTTTTCTTTGTTCACTCCATTTGGGACCAGTTTTTTCTTGATTTTCGGCTAACATTCTTGATTTAGTTTCTGCAACCTGTGTTTTTTTGCCTTCTTTTTCTTCCAGAACTGTTTCATTTTTATGCTATGATCTTCTTTCCATTTTTCACACCATTTTTTTTCACGTGTTCGTTCTGTTAGTTTCCAGAAAGTTATAAAATTCCTTAATTTTTCTCCGCAGTTGGTTTTTATCTTGAATATCTTTATCCGAAATCTTCATTTGTTTCATATCTTTCTTAGTTTCTTGAAACCATCCAAGCCTTGTTTTACAGTTTCCGTCAAAAAAGTTAAATATCTGTTTAGTCAGCCTATTTGTCTCCATTCTCTTAACGTGCCCATAAAACATTATTCTCCTCTTTTTCATATACATTCTGTAATCTCTACTTTTTCATATATCTCCTTGTTACTTTTAAGAAATATCTTTCTGTTCACAATGTTAGGGACGAGTATTTTTCTTATAATTTTTCTCTATTTTTTCCCAATCGTTTATAAAAGGCATTCTGATGCATATAAGCACTCGGGTTTGATGACGGTGTTATAATGAAGTAATTTTGTATTCAGCTCTTTTATTATAGATATTTCTTGTTAGGTTAAATACTAGTGCCATTTTCCTTGCTGTTGCTGCGATTGCTTCCTTGTCTAATCCGTTTGCTTGGATTACTTGCCCCAAGTATTTGAAATTGGCAGCCTTTTTAATTTTACCATACCTTGTATTCATAAATGTAGGTGCATCCTTCACATTTGTTAAGTATTCAGTCTTTTCAAAGGAAATCTGTAAACCGTTTTTTTCAGATACCTCCTTCAATAGATTTATTTGTTTCCGCGCGTCTTCTAAGTTACTAGCTAGTATCGCGAGGTCATCTGCAAATGCTAAGCATATTATATATATATATGTGTGTGTATGTGTGTGTGTTGCATTAGGGGCGTGGCCGAAAGTATTTATTTTTAAATTATTTTATTTTCATTTATCCTTTAATTCGTTTTTTTTTTTAATTGTCGAAATATTTTTTTAGAACGTATTACTCATACAGAAAACTTTAGAATTCGTTTTTATAATTTTCAACTGTATCGCTTTTATATTAATTATTACTTCATTATACCACTGCTGCTACTATATATATATTTAAAAAAACAAAAAAAAAAAATAGTATATTTCAGGAAAATTGTATGTATAAAGGTGCAAACGGTTATATCTAAAAAAAAAAAAAAAAAGTCTGTGGTATAGACGACTAACAATAACAGGAAAATTATATACACATACATCGTTTATATATTCATATACATATAAATAAAAATTTCAAACTTGATTGTAGGAAGTCCTTTGCATTATGGCCAGGATGATAAAACATAGTCTCAACCATTACCGTGTAATGTATCATATGTACAAACTTAAAACTTAAGAATATTATAATTTAGTTTATATTAAAAAGAAAAAAAATATCTATTAGCGAATACGATGCTTGCTGATGCATTATTTTTATATTATTAGTAGTAACATCACTATTGCAACTAAAACGACAATCTTATCATTATTATTACTATTATTATTATTAAAATATATACGTTTATATGCACTCCCCCCATGCACATACATACACCGATATACATGCATACGTTTGCATAAATCCAAAACGATATTAGAATAACATTTGTATTAGATATTAACTGGGGGGATTGATCACCTATTTTGAAACCATTTTTTTTTTGCATTATTAAGTAAAAGTACTGAAGCTAATGTGAATAATTTTTTATTTATTTATAACGAGTGAGGAATTTATGTCTATTTTAGTTATTTCTATATTCTCTAAAGTAAGAGCACTGATATATGATATAGGAGTATCTGTGTTGCAATACTGACAGTTTGGTGTGTTATTTAAATTAAATCTATACATATATTCGTCAAAGCTACCATGTCCAGTTAAAATTTGTGGATTAAAAAAAAAGTTATATGCATATTTTTATAACTGATCTTCTTCACGATATCCAGGAAAAATGAGTGGGTGATTCTTCCAGTGTTGCCTAAATCTCAGTGAGATTGCCAAATATTGTAGATTTTATTTTAAATAATTTTTTAACTGTTTCGGTGGACAAACAAGAGTCTATATCACAAATACTGAATTGATCCAGGTAAGTTATTGATTTAACTTTAAGTTATCAGTGATTCTGAATTCAGAAATAATGGCCCTGTCAATTAAAAATAGGTCAATGGGTTCTTGTATAATGAGGATATGTGTAGTATAAATTTCTCTGTTGTTTATTAACTCTTTTTAAGATTTTATTATTGATGTAAGTGACATATCGAAATAATGTTTAGTTCCTATTCGGTAAAAATGATTGGTCTATGTGATGCTGATTTTTTTTTTTATAGTTGGTTGTTTTTTACGATGGGAAGAAATTTTTAATATAAACTGCTTGTCACACTAAGTATAAACATCCTAATTTCAGCGATGACTTTTATAAATAATTACATTCTAAATTACATTGGAGTTTACTTTATATTTATAATTCGATTCTTTGTATTTCTATTTTTTTTTTTGCACTCGGTATTCACTTACGGCATTCCAAAACGAATAATCAACTTTTGCTGATGATATGACAATTATGACTGTTCACAAATGTCAAACAGTAATTTACAAAACGCAGTTTGACGATATTATTGAGTGTCTAAATAAATGGAAGTTATCATTAAATATCAAAAGCGCTCGTATCATTTTTACTAAAAGAAGAATATCCAGAACTAAATTCGTTATTTTCGTAAATTGAGCAAAGCTAAGGGTTCATTTGAACTAAACACTACAGTGACTGGCAACGTATAAATACGGAAAAAATGGAACGTCGTCGTTTAAAGACGTAACAATTTCATCGGTTGTTTCATTCCATCTCACAGCTCCATGCAGCAAACAAATTATATGCTACAATACTGAAATATGTGTAGTTCTATGTCGCTAAATTATGGGGATGTGTTTAATCGCAACTGTTATTAAAAGAAACCATTAAAGCATTTCTAATGAAACCAGATTTGAATGGTGAAAATGTTCATGATGTAATATGTAGCACCTTTCGGGCTTACAATAGTACGAAAATCCTCTCGCAAATGTTTTATTGGTGAAATCGTTATCTGTGAAAAGAGCGATTATATATTTGTAGTGATCAATTCTAAAAACACAAACTAAGATCCTGTCTATGAGTAGATTCCCTATAACCCAAGTGATGAAATTTATAACCTATATTATCGGAATCGTTCTAAGCTTTGCTTTACATTGATGTCACAAATAGAAGAGAAATTACATAATAATTTAAAGTTTTAACAAGTAAAAGACAGCGATATCTCTGTCAAATCGTTTAAAATTTAACAAGCGTTCGAATGTCAGCACCCGCCTTTCAAACTACGTTTTGTTGCATTAGGAGCGTCGACGAAATAACGGACGGGCGATATTGTATTAAAACGGCCCTTTCTTCGTGTAATAAAAGAAAGAGACAGCGGTATTATATTTTAAAAGCCGTGGATAAATTCTAATTCTTCAATAAAACTCGTGTAAGAATGCAGACAAGATACATGGGAGCCCAAATATATATCAGTTCGTCTCAGGAACGAAAAATTGATTCAATAAACTATTAAACGTAGCCGGAGCAAAATATTGATATAATTTGTCCTAAGTGGAAAGCATGTTTACTAGTATGTATGTGCACAATCGTATGTTCAGGGCTGTGTGTATTCGTAAGTAATACTATGTACATTATATTGAAAGTAGTCGAACTATGTAGGACATCCCACATTGATTATCCTGAGTCGCTTATTATTTTATTTAGTAATTGAGGCGCTTTTATTCTTTCCGGATTGTTTGTGCTTTATTAAGTTTGCTTTGTTTATAGCGTTTTATTTATTTATTATATTTTATATTGTGCGTTATTCTTTAAATCCTGATTACATGTATATTTTACCGAGGTAACTACATGTTGTGTATATGAGTATGTGTATGTATATGTATATATATATATACATATATATATATATATATATATATATATATATATATATATATATATATATATTTGTATATTCATTATATTACGACTGGTATAGTAATATACGTGGACTGAACACAAGTTAGTTTATCGCATTAGTTACTTATATATATATATATAATTTATCGTTTAAAATGTTGTTCTGGATCGTATAATTTAAAATTTTCGCTAAATTGATATTATATTTATTTTAACGAATAAATTTTTGTTTGTTTCTTTGATCATTATAGCGACACTCGCGCAAGTACGCACATATTCAGTCGGATGATTACATTATTTCGTTTATTATGCACATTTTGCTTTATACAAGTGTAATACTGAAATTAAACAAATGTATTCGATATCATTTTACTGTTATATCATTATTATATTAGTATTTGAATTATTTTAACGATTATTTATGCGTTTTTTTTTATTTTTAGAATTTCTAATTATTTTTATTTAATATTTATTCTTTTCATAATAATTTTTTGAAGCGTACTAGTATATTATATTGAAATTTAAATTGAAATAAATTTGATTTGATTATTCTTTATCGAATTTTACCAGGTGCGGGGTACGAAAACATTAAATACTCAATTTCAAATTATGTTGCCTTTTTCTTTTCAATATTATTTTATTGTTGCAGAATGTTTTTGGCTTCTTTCATCTGTTCATATTTTACGAATTTTTCAAGAATTCTTCAAACGATTTGATCCTTTGCTAATTCTTATTATTATTATTACAACTATTATAAAGGCGTTTGCGATGAATAGATACACATGTTTTTTTTTAATAGTTTTATCGTATAGATACGTATATATATATATATATCGGGTGATCGAGAGAAGACGGGCGGTTTTGTTTTTTGAAGAGCGCAGTTGGTAATACTGCTACAACGCGAACCGCGTACTTCACGTTAGTGTACACACCACGAGAGATTCGTTTTTGAGTTATCATGGTATCCTATAACGATAAGGAAAAGTCTTCAAAAATGTGTAAATACTAAATGAATGTATTGTTGCAAATGGCGGTCATCTGAACAATATTGTGTTGCACGAATGATTGTAAGCTAATTTTTCGTCTTCCTATTTTTAAATAAAATTTCATTCAACAAATTTAGTCGAACAGTTTTTGAGTTTTAAAAAAACAACAAAACCGTCCGCTTATATATATATATATATATATATATATATATATATATATATACATTTTAAATTTTTTTCCGTTATTCTTTATTTCTTTAGATTGAACGAGCTGAAAATTAAAGACGAGATATACCTCGTAGACGACACTTTTGTCCCTTTATCACAGACGTGTTTGTCTGATGTTCGCGACGACACTATTAATAATAACAACATTGATGGAAATCTATTAATGATCGACGAATGCAAACGCGAACCAGAGCGAGAAGACGATCAACAATCGGAATGCGTTATAGAAATTGTACCGGAACCGGATGACGGTTCTTCGACGAACGCGGTAGTATTTCCGTGTCCGGAATGCGATAATAAATTCTACCAAAAACAACACGTGCTGATACATTTACAACGAATTCATCGACGTATCGTACGTTCGTATCGTTGCGATCGATGTTCGTGGGCCGGTCGTTATAAACGCGATTTAATCCGACACGTTCGTTTCGAGCACAGCGAAGAACAGTTCGTCTGTTCGAATTGTTCGCAAACGTTTCCGAGTAAATCGTCTTTACGCTCGCACGAAGATAGCGCTCATTTTCCGACTTACGGCCTATTTTACGAATGTCACGATTGCGGACAAAAATTCGTCGACAAACGTTTACTGATCGAACATATAAGAAGTAAACATCCGCAACTGATCGCTCATAAATCCGACGCTTTGACCGGCGTTTTATTTTATCGCAAAATAAACGACAATTGCTACGAGTGTAAATTATGCGATTTCGTCGCGGCCGATCGTCAAACTATGTTATCGCATCGTGTCGTTCATCGAACATTATTGAAACATCGTTGCGATCGTTGCGGACAATGTTTTTCGATGCGATCGCGTTATTTACTACACATGAACAGTCATCTGTCGGTAAAACCGTACGAATGCGATCTGTGCGCTAAACGGTTCATCAATAAACGTAACGTACAGGTACGCTTTATAAATATGTTTTTTTTTTTCTTTTTCTGAACATCGTACCAGCACTAAGTGCTGCAAACAACGCTGATCACGGATAAGAGAATAGGTGCTAATCTGATGCCACCATTGAAGCACAAGATTGTGAGAAAAGAAAAAGAAGTAATACGATGGGAATGAAATTGAGAAGGAATGATAGTAATAGAAATGATCTAAATAAAAAGACACGTTATCGTATTTTATTATATATATATCACGATAAGCCTTTGTCTATCCACTCCTGGATAAAGACGTTCTCAAACGTCATCGCTTTACTCAACCAATCCCCCCCAGGTACCTTTGCTAAATCATTATGCCACCGCGTCATTAGTCTTCCCTGTTTCATTTTTCTCTCTATCGGCCACCACTGTAAAATCCGCTTTGACCATCTATTTATCTTCGAGCTACGTGGCCAGCCCAACTCAATTTTGTTATAGCCATCCGCTCCATTGCATCATCCAACCGTGTTTGTTCACGTGTCCGTGCATTCTTTTCATTATCTGATAATCTCATATATCCGGCATCATTCTCTCATATGCAGTCTGAACTTTTCTTATATTTTTTAAATTTGTTTTTGTATATGGCCATGTTTTCGAACCATATGTATACAAGGATCGGTTGGTTATTCAGTTTACGTTTCAGATTAACCGCTGTTTTTTTATTGCGGAATACTATGCGTAATTTTCCAAGCGCAACTCTCGATAATGATATTCTCCTTGCCACTTCTGCTTTCATTATCATCGATTTTTTGACCTAGGTACATGTAATCATCTACTTGCTCTACCTGTTTCGATTTCCTTGCTATTTGTATACTTTTTCCTGTGTTCGTCATTATTTTTTAAGTCATTCTTTATAGTCCTTCGAGCAATATCTACTCTCTCTTGTACACACTGCATCATGTCAGCGACTTCTATTTGCACTGTTTTTTTTTTTATCGTGCTTCGGATTTGATCGATCAGTGTAGTTATCGTGTCCGTCCACCGTCTTGAGTGGTATTTCCTGTGATCTTGTTGTGATGCTAAAATGTATTTTTCTAAGCTGTCATTTCCTTTTTTCGTTACATGCTCGTGGTTTTTAAGATTCTTTCTTGGCAAATATCGAAGAGCCGTTGCTTTATTTTTAATTGATCTAAAATTAAACTGTGTGTTTTGCAGTCCGTGGAATTTTTAGCATTCTACGCCACGTCCGCATTTCGTACACGTCGGTTACTCGTTTATCTGCTTCTTGTAAAGTCCACGTCTTTAATAGGAATAGCGAGAATATAAGAATGTTCACTAGTCTGGATATTATTTGTGCATTAAAAGATCGGTCTTTTCAAATCTTATGTAATCGAGTCATCTCTGATTTTGCTAATGTGATTCTACATTTAATTTGTTTTTCGCGTCCGCCGTCCTCAGTAACTATAAACTGCCTTACCACTTTTAGACTCGGTAGTGCTCGTAGATTTCTCGGCCTGTTACTTCTGTTTATTACCATCTTCTCTGTTTTACTCTTATTAATTGATGATCTTATGGCTTTTTTGTTCTACTCTATTACAAAAATCATTTATTTCCTCCTCTGGTTCAGTTGTAAGCGTTGTAGCGTCGTCAGGGTATCGCAAGCTGATTTTATATGATTTTAATTTCTCCTATAAAACCATCTCTAGAGCTTTCCTCATGATGAATTCTCCATATATATTGAAAAATATCGAGAATAGTGCGCATCCTTTCCTTACTCCTTTTTGGGGTAAAATGTTTCAGATAATATGTTTTCTATTCTTATCATAACTTCTGGAGTAACATATAGATTATTTACCAGAAGTATTCTAGCATTTCCTACAGTTTTTCCCATTTAACACAGTCAAAAACTTTTGTTATAATCAATATATATATATATATATATATATATATATATATATATATATATATATATATATATATATATATAGGTTTATTATACTTAGTGTTTTTTTTTTTTTTTTTTAATTAATCGCCCGATGGACAAAAATTTTCCCCGCTAACAAATACAGCCTGCTCTCTTGGAAGTTTCCAGGTTAAATAGTGTTTGAGCTTGTCATTAATCACCTGTAGCGTGATTTTACTAGTATGCGAAATTAACGTTATCGTTCCGTAATTTTCACATTGTCTGGCTGAGCCAGTTTTCCTCCAATCATGTGGCCATATTTACTTGGTTACATAATGTATGAATTATTTTTACTCATTCATAGGGAAGTGCTTTAATTATTTCTGCACTATATCATCATTACCAACTGATTTATTATTTTTTACTTTTCTAATTGCATGTTCGATTTATGATATTAATATGTCTAATTATTTTATTTTCATCTCGATTTATATCTGTGTATAATTATTCGCAGTATAAATATATAAATCCATATATTCATCATGGTGTCATGTTCGCTATTACCAATTCTTTTTCTGTCTAATACAGTTAGGAACAGTTTATCAAGTTATACTGCTAGGTCAAATTTTCGGCTTCCTAGCGGTTTATGTTCCAGATCTTACCTCCTATAAGAAAATGAATACATTGTTCCCCATGTGTGTCCGAAATATTTTTATTTTCTGCGCTTAACTTCTTTTAATATTTCTTTACATTAATTTCAGCGATTTGCAGTTTTGTCTTTTTGCCTCGTTCATTTTATCTGCAATATTCTATGATATAACCACATTTTGAAGGCCTTTATATTCTTGTCTAATGTCTTCGTTAATGTCCAACTTCATATAGAATAATATCGAAAATACGTAACATTTGATTAATCTTATAATCGTGTATTGATCTGATCATGCTTGATTGCCGTCATTATCAGGTGCGATCGAAGTCCACAATTTCAGTCTTCTATGCTGATTGTACTAAGCCGCATTGTCAGCCCTATACGCCGACATGTTTGCAGCGTTCGGTTAGTCATTGGCGACACTTTTTTCCTTCTTCTTAGCACAACTGTCCAAATCCATCGCATACATTATGTATTGAAAGAAAAAAATTGTATATTTTTCGCGTACTTGCGAAATCCGTAATCCGCTTAATTACTGCTGTCTATCGTATCGTTTTATTCCAAACTTTATACGACAGTCTAGTTGCTGGTCCGTGGGATTTATTATCCGCGCCTTTGAACCGTAAGTAAAGGTGGAGCATACTAGGGAATTGTATTTTTTTCCCATCGCGTTAAATACTCACCCACGAATGTAGATTGTGTCTTTATCTCTATTGATTTCATATACGTTCAGTTTTGGTGCGATAACTGCGATACGTGATATATTGTTATTTTCATGATTCCTTATCATAATTTTGGTTTTATCTATTCGATATTTATATATAATCTCTTGTCAATTTATTTCGAATTTTCCTTAGTTCATTCTCTGATGCATACAAAATTTACTGCGAGATATATATATATATATATATATATATATATATATATATATATATATATATATATATATAGTCTGTCCAATGAAAGAAGTCCATTCGAATTTTGTTGCTAAACGTCAGCGTTATCTTATGCATTGGTGATTCAGCTGACCGGACATTCTTCGAATTTCAAATTGACATATTTCAATAAAATATATACAGCAAACTGATGTCCATTCATTTTGTGATGTGTATATTATATATGGGATGCAGCGAGCGTTTTCGCAATTACACCATGTTCGAGTGGTTAGGTTAAAATAAATTAAAACATTATAAACGATGAAAGAACGGTATATGACAAATAAAAAAAAGAACGACAGATAATTATTTCTAACTTACACGTCATTGATTATTACTATGTGCATATTGATCTTTTCTACAGTACCAAAACTACTCATAAAGAGTACTGAAAATCAGTTTGAATTAATCCTTCTAAAGTGTCCATTATAAATTGCTGTAGACTGATCTTGCACGTTAATCGTAATATAGAAATACAACTTAATTACTTCGTTTTTTGCTGTTGCCATATGTAGACTATGGTTCGGAAAAAATTGCTTCCTTTCTCACTGTTTCAAATACATATCGCTGCCTCTTCTACTGTTCACATGATTGCCGAAAAAACCACGTATGCTTCGAAAAATACCATCCGAATACTGATAAATAAATTACTCACTTATCGCATTTGTCAAATATTCTGGTTCCAACTTCGCTAACCACTGATGGCTATTCGTGAATGTTTTCAATTTATAATTCTCTAGAGTAGATTAAATAGTATTTCACAATATATGCGAGTGTCTGTCGGTGTTTTCTCGCGTGGGCAAGCTGTTGACTGTACCATTTCCCGTTTCTGTGAAGTATATGCGTATTTATCATTGGCCCGTCCTAAGTTGATTTAGGATCCCCAATTGTTTTCGAGGTAATTTCGTTCTTAGTATCTACTGAATGGGTTCTTCGCTAATCGTGCATTTTTAATGTTATTATTTTCTTCCCGCGTATTGCGCCATTTATTATTCTCGTGGTCAGAATCACTTTTAGTTGATAGTCGATTTCAATCGATATGGCGATGGGTTTTTTGACTTCATCAGTAATAATCTGATTATGTGGCTGGAAACGTTGTTTGTCCATGATTAACGATCTTTGACAACGTATGTTAGCAGGGGCGATATTAGAAAAATGAAAGTCAAGGAAGCGTAGTTGGTTTTAAGGTTCCTGCGATTCACTCAAATGTATTTAGGATACTTTGCATTTTTTTAAACGTTTCCCTTCGGAATTCATTATAATTTCTGCATTTGTGATATTTTGGTGAAATCTTGCAATTTCAGATTTATGTTGTAATTTCTATTTGCCGAAGTCCTTATTAGATCTTGTTCTGGAGCTCGTTCGCATTTATTCGGGCTTTTATCTTGAAATGTCAGTGCAATTTTATCTGCATATTGAAACTTTACGTTTGCTGGCTGGAATATTTATATAAAATTGAGCTAATATGGAATCTTGAGGTAGTCGCTTGTTCTGTCTCTGTCTACTATTTAGATCGCCTAGAAATACGCGGAAATATAGGTCTACTAACATGTAGCTAATCATTAATCTTTCTGCATTGAATTATCATAGTTTTAATAGTAGTCCTTCACCCTATATTGTGTCGTGTGCTAATGTTAGATTAATTAAGTGTTGTGTTATTATAGTTACCTGGTCTACGCATGACCGACCAGGCCTAAAATCTGTTGATTTCTTCGGAAGTATCTTACGGATGCCCTTAGTGATACAGTTATATAATAATACTCTCGAAAAGTTTATATATTATTGGTACGCTGGATATCATCGTCATTTTTTTCAATTTTTAAATAGCTATTATTTTATTAATTTTGTGGGTTTTTTTTTGCTATTTTGTTAGTGTTTAGCATTTTATTGTATATTTATGAAACAACAACGTTTAGCTTCAAAGTTCTTTATAAGTTCAGAAAATATTCCATTCAAGCCGGATGCTTTCATTAACAACCAATATATTCATGATTCTGTACTATGGAAAGTTGTTCCACCATTAAAATCATGCTTTCATCTACTTGGTCAAATTTCCTTAATAATTACATTGTTTTCTATTGATAGAGGTTGATTTTAATTTGCGACGAAACCCCGATACGTTCCTTTTACCTATTATTATCGCGACTAATTTCTCCGCCGTAAATTCTTTACAGAAATGATCAAAAGCAATTCGATGTTTTTACATATATTTATAATCTTGTTTATAACAGCACACAAGTCATCAGCAATGCTAATATGCGTCATATGTATTTAACGCGATAAATTTTTCTAAATTTTTATCTATATTTGGATATAAAATGTGATCCATAAAGTTAGTCCTAGATAGGAACCCCGAGGAATTTTACAGGAAATTTTACTTTCTTTATGAACGGTTAATATTATCACGTGTCAATTCTGTAAAACGTTTACCAAATAACCTTTGTTTGTCTACGAATTTATAAATAGTTCGTTTTTCCTCTATACATTTTTTTTCGCGTTTATCAAAATTTAATTGATAAACATTTGCCACGTATTTTCTATCGTATTATTGATAATGAATAATTCCTTATTGTTAACTGTATGTCGCATTTTTACTATTTTTAGCTACGTAATTAATCGAAGCGTAGATAATTATTTTTTCCTTTAACATTGTTTCTACAGTTATCGGGATTGCGTTTATTATTAAAGGTTATTATTCTCTCTGTTTGATTTATCTGTGTCTTTAAAAAATGGTTTCAACTCTACGAACATATCGCCTGGAACTATCTAATTTTTTCATTTTTGGAGGGTAGGTTTTTTATAATTTTTCTTTCGAATTAAATTTATTCGTTAAATATAGAAAATTAATTTTATTTATAAATTTGATTAATAGCGATATATATATATTTAATTATTATTTATCGTACGCAGGTACATATTGAGGCGGTTCATAAAAAAGTGAAAAACTATCATTGCGATCATTGCGGAAAAGTATTCGGCTATAAAAGTTCGTTACGCGCGCATGTGGAAAAGCACGATGGTACCAGACGGTCGTACGTGTGCGATATATGCGGGAAAATTATTTACAGTCGTACATCATTGGAAAGTCATCGCGATTTACATTTAGGACAGCGTACCTATCGATGCGACCAGTGCGATAAAAGTTATACGAGTCGGTCGCAATTGAAACGACACCGTTATCTAATTCATCAACCTACCATCAAATCCGAACCAACCCCGTGCGACGTCTGTACGAAATTAGTCGATAGTCGATACATGAAAATGCATATGCGCGTACACAATTTACCACGACGACCTCAACGTTGTAACTATTGCGATAAGCAATATCTTTCCGCTAGTCGATTTAGTAAACATATGAAACTCCATCGACAACCTTTAAGATTATCGGCGACCGATGCATCTTAGTAATATCGCTCGTTTCCTTTATATATGAAAGCACGCGTGACGTATACCCGGATAGGGCGTGTGAAACTGTTTTATTGCTTACCCATATCTTTACGTTAACTTGTCTCCGTGATGTCGTGCGAATTAAAACGATTCGCAATCCTATTGTATCCGTACATATTATGTACAAGTAATACCGAAAGAATACAATTTAAACAATGAAATAATTTTATTATTTTTGCGCATTTAAGGCTCATAAAACGCCATCTAATCGCGTGATCAGAACGCGCAGCTGTTGAACGCTGTCATTTCTACGAATGCTCGTTTTATTGACCCATGGTTCCGTAATCTGTTACATTCGATATTTGCATCTGTACATTTAAAAAGAACCGGTTTAAAAAAAAAATTAATGAACGTCTATCATAATGAGAAAGAACTTGATCTTTATCTATTATTTACTTTCTAAAATTAATTAATATTTCTTTCGTGTTTTCCATCCTAATAACTTCATACCCTAGAAGCATAGACAACATACCGGTTTCATTGCATGTGCTATACGACTATTATACGTACACATATACATATACTTATTTATACTTGTGTAGTTAATTCACATTGGCGCTAGTATTGAAGGTTGCTGAGTGTATCCATATTAATATATATATCCCATGCGAAGAACATCGACGGACTCTCGCATATATTGTAGAATACTGTTCAATCTACTAAATTGAAAACGTTCATAGACATCTGAAGCCGTCAGTGGCTAGCGAGGTTGGAAACGTAGATATTTGACACTTGTGATATAAGTAAGGACGCGACCATGCGCCACGAAAGAACTTGTTGTTTTCTTTAAGTCCACATAATCTCGTGTTTAATGCGTTTTGATTTGTTCGAACAATTCCAATCTAATTTTCCATATAATATTGTCGCTCGTTCAGCTTTTCCTTTGTAGTTTGCGACGATGTCGCAACTTAAATACTTCAAGTAGTTTATAGTCTACCTGTTTTAGCACCCGTGTTTCTGTGCAACTCAGCATGGCTGACCAAATAAGGATGTTTACATAATTGCGACGATATTGATCGTTGTATTGCTTCTTTACCCATGATTATTATTATTTTACGTATTTTCAGTGTACAGTCGATATTACGAAGTATTTGAACGATGTCACTTATTCTACACTCGTGTTATTTAGACGAATGATAATTTATTGCTGCTTCCTACTTACGACTTTTACTTTGTTGATTCTCATCTCGTGTTTCAGCAGGGGTGTTATGTAATTTACTGATCATAGCTTGTAATATTTTTGAACTTTCCGTTAATAATACTTGGTCGTCTCCAAGTTTAATAGCGTATATTCTATTATTTCCACCAACACTTACTACATTTTTTTATTTTTTTATTTATGAGTATAAAAGGTAAAATAAATTGTAATGAAATTGCTTAAAAATGTTTATTTTTTCGAATTTGAAGTATTTCAACAATTGCATTAATCCTAACGTTGACTATACATAAAAACATTTTTTGTTCGTTATTTTAATTTTCATAACCATCAACATCTGTTTATTATATATATATATATATATCATCGTCGTATGTTGACGTAAGTCGATTAGAGTCCTCTACAGTTGTCGGTCTTTTATTATCTGCACCACGTTTACTGCTGGTAATTCCAGTGGCAGGCATATTTGTATCTCTCATCAGAATGTTGGCATCTGTATCCATTCGTTCAGTCTACCACCAATGTCCTATCTGGGCTTGACTATTATATCATGCGATGTATTTCACCCGAGAGCTGTTTATCTACATTAATGTTCTTGAATATCAACTGAGATTTGTTCGTTTTTCATACCATCTTATTCCGAATATTATACTCTAATATTTCATTTCGGATGTGTCTCATATATATGGTTGTTTGTGTAACATAAGCTTCTTCTTTAAAAATTACGAGTTTAACTAAATTGCATATTTGTATACCGTCAACTTAATATAATTTAATCTTAGTTGAAAATCGTAACTTTTTAAATTTTAGTAGAAGCGTATGTTTATATATTGTGTGTGTTTGTTATATATGTATACATATAAATTATGAGAAATAAATTATAATGAAATCGTGTAAAAAATTTTAATTTTGAAGTTTTTCGACAATTATATTAAGTATATTAATAACCGAGTACGTGAAAACATTTTTTATAGATATTTTAATTTTCATAATAATCACCATGAACTGTTTGATACAATATTATTTATATTTTGGACGTCAATCTTTTCGAATATTAAAATACATTCGTTCGATTTTATTTTTTAAAAAAATTGTTTCATTCAAAAAAGAAAAATAAACGCACTAAGCTCTTCCATATTTAAAAATATTGTTAAGAAAAATAATATTGTCAAAATAGGAGTCAAATACAATTGCGTTAAATAATTATTAATAATTTTTATTTCAAGAATCCAAACTATTTGTTTATGTTATAATAATCAAAATCGCAAGGAAACTTACTGTAAAATAAACAAAAATTTTAATTTGTTGACCAACATTCATAAAATGAGCGACATCGAAATGGAGAAAAACTGTGATATCATTTCTAATATTTATGATACGGATTAAAAATTGTTTAACTTCTGAATTGTTTGCAATTCAAACATTATATTAAAGAAACAAGGAATGAAGTTTTATCAACTGAAGATTTGTATCAACAAATGAAAAAAAAGATTGTCTCGCTTCCACATATTCTAATATCGAAATATGTTTTCGAATTTATTTATGCATTATGGTAACTAATTGTACTGGGTAGAGGTCGTTATTCTCAGCATTAATTGAAAAATGAAGTGAGAAGCACATTGTTAAATGATCGATTAAATTATTTGGAAATAATGTGCATTAAATCTGATGTTTTACATAAAATTTCTATTGATCAATTAATAGTTGATTTCACAGAAAAAAAAGAAACAAGTTTTATAATAAAAGTACTAAAAAAATGTTAATCAAATACTATAAAATTAGTTTTATATTGGATCATAAATTGACGTGGAGAAAACACATTTATGCAAAAAAGAAAACAACTCAACATAAAACTCAATAGCATGTATTGGTTAATCGAAAAGACATCCAAGCTTCCAATAGAAAGCAAAGTCTTATTGTACAAGGTGATCCTAAGACCCATATGGTCTTATGGGATAGAACTTTGGAGTTCAGCTAGCAACTCGAGTATCGATGTCATACGGTCAACCGAAGATAGGATATGGCGTTCAATCGTCGGTGCGCCATGGTTCGTGCGCAATGATGATATACGAAAGGATTTGGAAATACCATCAATCAAAGAAGTGATCAGCAGTCATAAGGAACGATACATGCAACGGCTAGACAAACACATTAATCACCTGGCCCATAATCTGATTGTAAATCGGTCCAGATTCGTACGCTTAAAAAGGCGTAATACTATTAACTAGCATATCCCATAACACTGCGCCCAGGGCTTGCGTACCATTTGGAAAATAGTCCAGTCATAAGATAAGGAGCTGTGCCACTGGGACACGCATTTATTTTATAAAAAGTTATCCTCGCCGCTTATTGCCTCAAATAGGCAGATTGTGAGCATTAAAAAAAAAAAAATATTATCTTGTAATTAATTTCTATTATTCTTTTATATTAGTTTATATTATTTTGTAATTACTCATACAACCCGTATTTGGTATAAAAAGAAGTTTTTATTCGTTAACTTAGGTATTATTTTTACTACTATTTATCACTCAAGGGGCCCCATTTCATAAGGCCGAACCTCTTAGGCCTATGCACAAAGACAGCCTTTTATATATATATATATATATATATATATATATATATACTGTAAGCTCACGTACGTGTGTGTGTTTATATATTTGTGGTTTTTGAAATATTGAATTATTTTTGCACATTATCCTAAATATTTGGAAGTTACGTCATTGCGAAACATCAAAAATAAAGGTTTGTTGCTAGGACAAATTTAGTACGCAACTTGATTGGCAGTAAATGGTGTGCTAATCCGTATGTCCTGTGAACATCACAAGTATAATGTCATATCTCTCTCTCTCTCTCTCTCTCTCTCTCTCTCTATATATATATATATATATATATATATATATATATATATATATATATATATATATATTCTTTTTACAAACAATTCGTTTCCTTGCCTAATTTTTACTTATTATAAACATAGCAACGTGCCTATTATTATTATGTTCTAATAAAATCCGTTTAATTTGTATTTCTTTAACTTTAATAAAATTTATTCATTTGATATTCCTTTAATGATATTTTCGTTATTTTTTAAATTTACGTACCATGAAAGTAAGGAGGTACTAGTTACCACCTAATTTCATTTTTTAAATTCTAATTCCAACCGAAAAAAAAGCCGAATGGGGTTTTGTATGTACATGGAAATTTAATTTGACGATAATCGTTTTTCGTTTTATAATTTTTAAAAAACTTTACTCGTGTGACATTTATTCGTCAGATTTTAGTTAAGGGTTAAAAAGAAATTATTGATTTTTATCGGATTATATTTTGTTGTGTGTTTTATTCTATTTACAATTTGGGCAAGCGTGGCCATTTAGTGATATTTGTTTTTATCAGTCATGAGGGAAACAAGCACCTAGAGGTGCTCACCCAAAAGTTGTTACTAGGTCCAGTGATGTACTACGCTTTAATCTTCTCACGTTATTGGAAGTGTTCAAAACGTGTTTAACCAAGCTGCTAGGGTGACGGTCCGGTCTAACTGCATGTTATAATATCAGATATGTACGAAATGTTTAGATCTGTTACGTTGGTTATGTACCAGGGTGTGTTAGGGGGTAATTTTTCTTAACATTTTATTTTGAGCTCTTTACATTAATTCAATATATTTGTATCTTTAGCGCAATCCAACAGTTCATATCAGTAGACCAGATTGGTCGAACTACATGTTAAGCATCAGAGCACTGTTTCTGTCTATGAGCTAGTTCAATGTTAATCGATTTTCCAAGTGCATATCGAGATATGTAATATTAGACTGAATTGACATTACTACATTGTTGATTTTAACAGGTGCGACTGCAACTTTAAACTACGCGTTAACGAATTTGTTTTCGGATGATAATAATATATAGTTTATTCGATTAAATTTTAATTATTAATTTGCATATTTCAATTTATTTTTTAAATTACGCTTGTTTTTTGTTAGTAGTGATTTGCATGCAATATTTAACTTTGTCTAATCGTTAATTTATGTTAAATAATAATAATAAAAAACTTTAAATTCTGGTGACAATGGCTATTGTATTAATTACGTTCCTTACAAATGAAATGTTTAGAGTTCGATGTGTAAGTTATGCTCAACAAGTTTTTAAGTGATACTCAAAATAAAAGAGGTTTTTATAAGGTGCAATATATATTTTTATTACATATTCGGCGAACTTTATAAACAAATTAATTAAAAATTACTCATTTGTGTATTTAAGAATTGTCGTCTTCAGCATAATGTATAAAATAAATTTTCGGCATAGTTATACATTAAAAAATAGAAAATTATTTTAACCATAGGGAAAAAGTTTGCCTTACAAGTATAACACTTGTCGACGTGTCTTTTAAATATAAAAAGAAATAGTGGTAGCAATTACATTTATTCTAAAATAAATGTGAAGAAAAAATTATAATGTAATATTTCTAGTTTATGACTTTTTTTGTGTTACTTACAATGCGATATAAATGACTCGCTCAGAAAAATATGAAATTGCTACATGTAAAAATATTATTATTATTTTTATTTATGGACATTAGTAATAACATCCAGGTTTGTATTAAATTGGTGATATGTCTTATTAAATATTTTTACTACAGGCTGACCTGAAATTGAATATCGCTACTGTTCTGTGAGGTAAACAAGTGTCTGAGATTAGTTGGGAGAGGGATTCATTTACTTATAATACCTGACAGCGAATTTTATTTGGTACATTATATAAAAACTGCAACTGAAAAATAGCTGGTTTTCATCGGCGAACTATCGCAAGGTTGGGTACACAATGGCGAAGGGGCTAATTTATGTATGAATAGATCTTAGGGAATATTGTTGACGTTAATCCTTAGGCAGCGTATAATACGAATAAACGAAATCCTGTTTTCTATATTACTAGGAAGATTGAAGAACCAAGGAATGGAATCGAAGGTTGAATATTTCTGAATTGCAATACCTCTAAGCACGGTTCACTTTAATGCGTTTCTTCAGTTCCATTGGCAATTTATACTGATGGCTCTAAATTGCCCGATAGAGTCGGTTCCGCATTTATTACTCCTTCCTTGAACGTTCCAAAAACCTTTAAACTATCTAAATTTTCTTCAATATTTACAGCTGAATGACTTTCTATTCTCGGAGCGCTTCGTTTTTACGCTTGTGCAAATATCAGTCAGAATGTAGTAATTTTCACGGATATTCCATTTAAATGTGTTTTCATCATGTTTACTAAAAACTTGTTAATGCGAATGTATTCGATCAAAAGAAGTGATAAATAATAAAAGCAATCGTAAAAGAAAATTGTGTTTTATGTTACGTGTTAGATGAATCTGTTTGGTTAGTTATTCTTGTGTTCAACAAAACAAATTTAACATGTGGAAAAAAAAAGACAGCGAACTAAAAGAATGTTATAAGTTTATTATTTTTTTTTTCTCTATATGATTTGATAATTTAAATAAGTTGTTTAACAAAAATGAAACAAAAAGTTCGGCGAGTTTGAATAACTATCGCGTATGGTTCAAAGTTTTATTATTTATCCGAATATGCATTAAATAAAACGCCAAAAAAAATAAATAAATACGGATTAAAAATAAAAAGTTACTCTTAATTAGGCTGTAAATTAGGTTCGTAATTGGAGATGCGTACGTTAGTCAATTTATTACCACACGCACTTATCTATACATCTAACAACACGTTTTTAGCACATGTATTATTTATCAATCTCGTCTATTTTTATACGCAGTGTAAAAAATATGAAATATTATAGACTTTAATCGTCGTTAATTTTCAGTTACTTTATACACTGAAATTACTATATGTGTCAATAGTGATTACATCCACGTGCTTTATATAGTTTAATTGAGACGATTAATAATGATTGATTGTAAATATTGTTATTTGATTTTATTAATGATGACGAGGAGTCGAAGGTATGAAATTTTTATAGTGGCAATGATAACTTGCTTCTAACCTAGCTGTCTGAATGATTTGAAATCGGTAGGTTTCAAAAATGTTGAAATATTTTTAATACGTTAGCTAGTAAAAAAATGCGATTAATAAATCTATAATTTAAAAATAAAGCGTACCATTTAAAAGCGTCAAATTATTTTTTGAAACTAAATAAATTTTATAAATGCTCATTATATGAACTTATGAAGAAATAAATATTGTTCGGTAAACGAGAAAGTGATTGTAATTGTTGGAAATTTCATAAATTTTTAAATCACACCTTATACATAATGGAATATAAAAGTGTGTTATAACTATATAATAATTGTTATAAAATTGCTTCAATTTTTTTTTAGATAATCTGCTAAAGTAAGCATTAAGCATCATGTATGACAGAGTATATATATGTATTCATTTAGTGGTAAGGTGTTCTCCAATGAGACTAAACCTTAATTGTTACATTATGTATAATGGTATTTTCCTTTTCAATCTACGTGTCTATTGAAGGTTATCATTAATAAGCCAGATGCTAGCGGATTCGGGTGGGTGCATATGTTTAACTCCTATTACATCTTTCACAATTTCTATTTTTAGGTCTCTCTCTCTCTCTCTCTCTCTCTCTCTCTCTCTCTCTATATATATATATATATATATATATATATATATATATATATATATATATATCATCACTTCTAATATACCAATGTGTATTGATCATGTTACGTATAAATTTTGATTGGAACCTTTCAATTTTATAAATATTTGAATTGGATGCCGTACCCCATGATTGAATACCATACGACCATACTGGCTTATAGTAATGTGTTTTGTATGGATAATGGTGATTTTTTCCAATAAGCCAGTGGTATTTACAAAATCGAATGTTCAATTTCTTTTGTTTTATATTAATTTTGCTAAGTTAGCCCTTTATCTAGGTGCATTCCTAGGTGTTTTACGCATCAGTTGCTTGCAATTGTTTACCCTCGACAGTAATTGGTTCTGAATTATGTTTGCATTTTGAAAACAGTATATAATGTGATTTTGTTTTATTAAGAATTATCTGCTATTTTTTAGTCCATTTCTCAATCATATTTACATTCTGCTGTAGTAGTCGAGTTGCTTCTAAAGGATTTTTGCTTATGGATAGTATAGTTGTATTATCAGCAAATGTAGTAGTGATAGTGCTTTGACAGGTCGGTAAGTCAGCTGTAAATAGGAGGTATAGTATAGGACGCATAACACCCTTGTGGCACGTCTGATTTTATTTCATGAAACGATGTAACCTCTGCTTCATATTGCACTCGGAAGTATCTTTCATGAAGACATGATTTCATGAGAGTGTACAGATGGTATGGGAGTGTTGTTTAGCTTGTATAATAATCCTATATGCCGTCCAGGAATAATGCAGCACAAGAACTTTTTTCTTCAAACGTTTTGTTGATGGCATTGACTACCCTGTTGACTTGCTCTATCGTTTAGTGTTGTCTTCGAAAACCAAATTGGCGGTCTGAGATAAGACCTTTTTCCTCATCTTTTCTAGTAATTTTCGACATGACTGGTAGAAGACTAATGGGTCGATACGAGGTAGGTTCATTAAGTGGTTTTCCTGCCTTTGGTATAAGTATAACTTCTGATATTTTTCACTGAACAGGGGCGTATGACAACCTTAGTACGGCATTAAATAGCATAAGAACCACCTTTTTAGGTAGCTATTAATTATGTATCCTGTGATTAAGTCATATTCGGGAGTTTTGTTTGGACTTAGATTATGTGTAATTTTCTGCTTTACTTCGTTTAGTGATATATGAGGTGTGTTCAACTTACAATTGGGCATTCTTTCTTTGAGGGACGCATTAACGTGTTTATTGTAATTATTAGTAGTTACCATATTTAAGGGTTGAAACACAGTTTGTAAATAGTTTGCAAAAGTTGTTTTTTTTTTCGATCCGTTTTAGCCCATGTGCCATTTATTTCTCTTAGTTGTTTTGGTTTTTTAAGACGTTTGATCGCCTTACACAATGCATAATGTGTGTCCATAGTTGATGTTATATTTTGTAAGTAGCTATAAAGTGAGTTAGCTTTTAGTTGTGAAAGTAGTTCTTTTAGTTACCTTGCTGCTCTGTTATACCTTGTTTTATCATGTGGGTGTCTTGTTTTGTGACACGCCCGTCGCAGTTTTCTTTTTTCAGATATCTTGTCATGTACACCTTCTGGATAGTAAGGATTGGCGGGTTTTCTAATTATTTTAGCTGTAGCTTTTCAAAGGCAGCCTGATGGATTTTTATTTTCGAGTTTAACTGAAATTTTTAGACATGTTTTGAAATTTATTTTATCGTTTACGATTTTTCTGAAGAATTTTCAGTTTGTTTTATCGTTGTACAGTTTAGCCATTTTCTTGTTTTTCTTGAATTGTAGTATTCAATGTTGCAATGACGGGAGTATGATCAGATGCTATATCATCGTTCTATTTTATAAACAGATAATCAGAGTTTATTCCTTTAATGATGAAGAAATCCAAGCTGTTGGTTGATTTGTGTGGACCTATAGGCCAGTAGGTTGGCACACATGTTGATAGGTAACTAAGTTCTTTTGTGACTGTATACAGAATTTTTCTTTAGTTGTTAAATTAAAATTACTGTAATTTATGTATGTTTCTATACATATTTTTCGATAACCGGAGTAATATAGTTGTAGTCTTGCAGTAATAAAATGATCCTAATTAATCTAATGAATTATTTGGAACACCTACCACTTATGACGTAATCAGAGCTCTAAAAAATAATTTTAGTGTAGACACTGCAAAAACGAAAGAGACTAAAACCTAATGTTAATTCGGATACTATAATACTACGAGAATTTAAACAATTTGCCTTTTACTGGTTAATAAGGTGTTAATTGAGTAAATTCAGAGAAATTACGTGAACAATTAATATTTAATTATACATAAAAACCCACATACAATTTAGAAACCAGAAGTTTTGTGTAAATAACGTGAATACTTTTATGTTATAAAATATCTATAATAACCGTTTATTGCGTTTGTCATCTTGTTCTTTAAATACTTGCATGATTGGAAAAATAAACCAATAGGTACTTTTAAACTCGATACGTTTATGAAATATTGTTTTTATATTATTTATATATATATATATATATATATATATATATATATATATATATATATATATATATATATATATACATTGTAAAATTAATAGTGAATCTCATTAATATTATCATTCATTTAAATGATGACTATTTTTTCATTCTCTATAAATTTTGCAAGAATATTATATGTTGTTTTAAAGTTTTTTTTACTGGTTTTTAATATTTAAGTTATAAACATAACAGTTAAAAATGTTTTTTTTATTATACTTTTCTTGTTTTAAAATCATGAAAACAATTTGTTGATAAGAATATACAAATTAAAATAATGAAAAATAATAAAAAGCAATTTAATTCATATTTGTGCTTATTTTGCGCGTTAAATAATATAATTTTGCATATTATGTACATATATATGTATATACGTAATAAGGGTGAAAAATAAAGACGTAAAAAGTAAACAATTTTAATATGATCAAAAAAATTTGTGTCGTATTTTATTGTTACGTGTGACGCGTTCGCGAACTGTTTCTTTCTGATTCGCCGGTTACTAATCACGCCATCCAACTCATCGGTCGTACGATGATGACTTCATGTACCGCGCTAAAACGTTTTATGTGATAGTGCGCACGTGATGCCATTTTTTCTTGAATGAAACGATTGGTGTAGTAGTTGCGAAATAATTGCTTATCAAAGTTGCATTTATGCGAGTTGATTGAAAAGTAGTATGCCGAGCCGGTATATTAAAATTGCTTGGGTGTTTTGCGTAAACTATAAAATTTTGTATTTATTTCTCGTGAAATAATTTAGTCCTATTATAGGTTGTTTTGTCTTTTGCGAAAATTGTTTTTAGTACATTCTATCTGAACACGTTCACGAAGGATTATAACCCCATTTGGTACCACAGAACAGTTAAATTAAGGTAATTTTTAAAAACATTTATTATACCGGTTTTTTAAAATATTCTTGATTTACCGGTTATCTTGCGTTTATTTATTTTCTTCGTGTAACTATATTTTATTTCATTTACTGTTCAATTACCTATATTTCAAAACGTTCGAATACAAGTTAGCAATGCAAAGTGTGATTTTAAACGTATAAATAAATATTTCTAAAATTATTTAAAGAATGTACAACTTGTTATAATACATTATTTAGTGTAATATATAATGTATGGATTCTTAACAGCATGTAAATAATATTTTCACATTAGAATAGGTGTAACAAGTATATATGTATATATATAGTTTTGGACTACAGTCAATGGATTGTAGTTTCACTCATGTTTCTACTTGCTCGTTAAGTAACTTTTGTTAATGTTAATAATTATTTAATCTAGTGTTAAGATTGTATTACTCAATAAAAAAAAACAAAAAAAAACAATAGGACAAATAATTTGCAGTTTTTGATGTATTCTTTTACAATACTATGTATTATGTTGATTTGAGAACATTTTCATGAAAATAAACAAGTTTTTTATATCTTGAAACGGTAAATCAGATACTTTTAATTATTAGTTTTTATTTTACATTTCAAGTGTAAATTTGAATATATAAAGTATATATGTTTATGAATCGTCTTATGATTTCGTATGTTTTTTAAAACCGTGTAAAGTTGTTTCTCATGTGATGGAATTAGAAGTTTAAATTTTGAACATTCAATTTTGTGGACACAGGCGGAAATACGTGGTTGTGAATATGTGTGTTTTAATTATGTTAAAGAAAGATAAAATGTTTTAACTTAATGAGGCAGTTGTCTTTAGTTAGATGCAGATTACTTGTCGAGTAAAATTTATGTTTAGAAACTTGTTAATTCATCTAAGCTAAATACTTGTCCGCATTTTATTTCTCCGTTGACGATGGTATGTTAGACTTATGGTTGCATTAGTTTATCGTATATTGATGTGTTGATAGTGAAAGAAAACGTTTTAATAGTTATACATTGGTTTGCGTATTCGTGAACGTTTGACTTATACTTGTTTGATTTATCAGAATTTATTCATATATGTATTTTTATATGCAAGTCAAAGGTATATTTAAAAAATTTTGGGGGATGAGTTTTATACAAAATTATTCGCATTATACGCATCGTATCGATGTTTAACGTTTATGCTGTTTCGGATTTTGAATTTGCTCTCTGACATAATTAGATAGTCTATTCATCATACCAGTTTTTTTCATATTTTAAATATTTTCTGTTGTGATGTTTCAAGCTCGATGTAAATTTGTCTGAATTACAAAATCAACTTCTAGACGTGTTGCTTTTTTATGCGGATTAAATGTGCTATGTAGTGGACTAAATGTGAGATATTTTATACAGAAAAGTAGCATATCATCTTTTTATGAGAAACACATAATCCTAAGACGTTGTACTGGTAAACTATATTTTCATATTATAAAGTAAGCGTGTCATTTTAATAGAAATTGTGAGTATAAAATTAATGTATTTACATTTTACTTCCCAGTATTTCGTATAATGTTATTCATGATGGGGTTTCCGAGTATCTTCATGTTTTTTTATATATATATATTTGTAATAAGTTCTGAAAAATCGAATTAATTTTAAAAAACACATTTACGTGGAAATTTAATTTGAATGTACATGGTGATTATTCACCAATATGCCCTATAATGTCCGGAGTTCCGAATGGTAGTGTACTGGGTTCACTTTTCTATCAGATTTATACGCCCGATTTTGTACAGAATAATGATACAACCGCCACTATGTTTGCTGATGACACAGTTATTCTATCAAATCATCGTAATAATAATGCAACCACCAAAACAGCTTCAAAATCAGCTGTCACCTGTGGAGAATTGGCCTAAACAATGGAGAATCGTCGGTAATGAATCAAAGTCCAAACAGATTCTGTCTACATTGAAAAAAGGCCAAACTTTGTCGATCCAACTGAATGGTCAGATAATTCCAAAGATGTTTGGCAATGTCGTCTCGCCACCGTGTTGTTGGTCTGCCCCTTTTCCTATTTGAATGCAACGGGCACCATTGCAGGATATGTTTTGTCCACCTGCCATTATGACTACGCGCCACGTGTTCTGCCCACGAGTATTTAGAAATAGTTATATACGGACCGTAAATAATTTAGCTAATTATTCTAAATGAATGTAATTTAAATTATATATTAATGACGTTTTATATCCATCTCCGTGGAATATAAAGATTCTAGAATTGACCAGGTTGCACGATTCTGTAATATTGTTGTTTAATGCTATGTATATATGATTCGATGTTGCAGTGTATTTATTGCGTATAATTGTTGTGTTATGTATAATCCCGTAAAAATGGACAAAAACCGTAACTAATAATTTGTGAGTTCTTCTGGCATTTTATTTTAGGGATGCGATTTCCTCATGAATATTTTGATCCCGTTACATATTGGACCGCGTATCGATAGTTTATCGATAACTGATTTTAATATTTCATATCGACACGCATTTCGTTTTTTTCGACACATGCTTTGGTCGTTACCTTTTCGATTTTCTATCGCATAGTCATTTTTATTGTACACGACCTTGTACGACTTAATCAGCAGCTGATTAAGTATTAATTTTGATATTTTCAAATTGTCATTACAATTGCGTTCAAATTTACGATAACAATCTGAAATGTTCTGTAAATATGTATTTTATGTATGCGATTAGAGTAATTTAATGATTTTCTTGTTTCGTTATCTATTTCTTGTAATGATAAAAAGTTTATCTTTGTAATTAGTCATTTAATGTATTTTTTTGGCTGTTTTTTTTTTTGGAGTAGTAACCATAATTTATCGGTTTTTTAAATTTTCATGACTAGACCAATCTGATGTTTCAAAATCTGATAGTGTTGTTTTTTTTTTAATTAGAATTGAATTAAAATATACCGAGATTTCATAATTCGGTCTTGTAGATGTAAAAGTTATATTCTATTATTCTTCTGGTTAATAGGGATTTTCTTTATTTACATTCCATACGCGCGTGCGCACATATGTATTTTTTGTGTGTATATATATATATATATATATATATATATAAAGGATTATTATTAATCATTTTCATAGTCTTTATTTTCTATTTTAACATTTTAAATTACCTGATTATAAAAATGTCAGATTTCGTTTGTTGAAATCGCAGAATTAGACGTAATTCAAAAATACGTACAAAACTCGAAATGACAATCCGGGTTAATCTTAAAAATCTATCATTTAAAGATAAAATTAATTTATCGTATAATTTCTGTATACTTTTACGTATGTAATGTATAAAATGTAAAGTAATCGAAGCTTAATTTTTTTATAATTCATTTTTTATACATAATCACTGAAAACTACGTTAAAAGTCACGGACGAAATTACAATACATGAAAGTAATTTGTCACGGACGAAATTACAATACATGAAAGTAATTTGATGATTTAAGAACATATTTTTGTTTAATAATTTTGTAAAATTAAATTATATATATATATATTTGACAGCAGTATATACAAAATGAAATACGTTATTTCTGAGAAAGTGGGAAGCAATGTTTCATGATAATAATAATGATAAAATAATAAAGGAGAAAGCGTGATAAACATCACGCGACCTGATTATTTGGTTAACTTGAGTCGTTACGTTGATAGATAATATTCTTTACGAGCTAATACATTGTATACTTGTCCAGACGAATAGAATCGATAAATGTAAGAATTTTATTTGTCAGTTTTTCGTGAGCGACCGAGTAAAGTGTAAACGAACTTAGTAGAGGACGTGTCAAAATTAAAATTACGGGTATTTTTCCGTCAGAATTATTTGAAGGTAAAGCAGAAGAAGGGTATGAATTGTCGTTGTTTACCTTGACGCATTTATTATAAATGCTTGCGTATTTCAAATAAAAAAATCCACCGAATATTTACGAGAAATGAACTAATACTATAAATTGAGTATAAAACAAAAACAAGTCTGAAATTTATGCACGAGATATGAAGTAATAAACGAAAGTTTTAAGGTTGTAATCCCGGTAATTAAAACATGAAATAGAAATAACGAAAATTTCTTTTTAATGTAAATGAAGCAAAAACGATGACTTTTAATTTAAATGAAGCAAAAACGATGTCTTTTAAATTTAAATGAAGCAAACGCGACATGGTTAAAATTATAAACTGTTAAATGTTTAAATTTTAATTTGCTGTATATGCATGTATATATATATATATATGTGTGTGTGTGTTAGTATCAAGTTTTTAAACGAGTGGATCTAAAAACCGTACGCTTTTACTTGAGATATTCGAGCACGGCGTAATAGATCTCAATCATGATACTTCAGTAATATTAGGGGTTTATTAAAAAAAAAAAAAGAAACAAGTGAAAAAGAAAAGTCAGAATTATCTTTATAAATCTGAAGGAGACTTATCGTGCGATGTTTAGAGTTGAAATGTAGCCTGGATAGTAATTCGAATGCTTGTAATTGTTTCATATTTGTGCACGACTGGCTATAGTTGTTTGTTGAAAATATGCTACTAATCTTAAGAAGAAGAAGAACATATATTTTACTTCATTTACATACATGAACAACCTTGTCTTACTCCTTTACGGATTTTAGCGTTGGACGCGTGCTCTCCAATTTTAATTACTGCTTCCTATTCTTTGTACAATTGCGCTATAACTCGTCTGTCTCTCCAGTCTAAATTGACTTTTTTTATTATATTCATTAGCATGGACCAGTCTACCTTGTCAAAAGTGTTTTCTAGGTCAATAAATGCTATATAAGTGTTCCTATTCAAATATATTCTCCTTCCTATTAACATAGTATGGCCTCTCTTGTTCCAATTCCAGACCTGAATCCAAATTGGTCATTGTCAAGGCTTTCTTCTATTTGTTGTTTTATTCTATTCTGTATGATAATTAGTAATATTTTTGATGCATGATTAAGTAAAGTTATTGTTCTATAATTACATTTTGTAGCATTTCCATTTTTTGGAATGAATACTACTTTTATTGCGAGTGAAATCTTTATGTAGTCGTCTTTCTCGATATATTTCTTCCACCATTTTGAATAAAACCTGTTTAGTTTCGTCTCCAGCATACTTCCATATTTCATTACTTCTTGAATTGCTTTGGTAAATTCATATTTCATGATATCTGGACCTATTTGGTCTTCTCTGACAAGTTGTGATTTTTCTATTTCCATATCGCTATTGCCATTGTATAAGTCTTCCAAGTACTCTTTCCATCTACTTGCTATTTTTTCTTCGTCCATTAACGTGATTCCATCTTTATTTGTGATTATTGAGCTTCTCGTTTTTGATTTTTGTGATAACTTTTAATCGTTCGATACACTTTACTTGTATTTTGTACGGCTATATTTTTTTCTATGTCCTCGCAAATTTCTTCCATCCATTTTTTTTTGCTTCCCTGCACTTTTGTGTAATTTTATTTTTTATGACTCTGTATCCTGCTTCATTTTTTTCCTCAGTTCATTCCTCTGTTTTATTAATTTTGTAATCTCACTTGTCATCCATGATTTCTTCGGAGCTAGTTTTAGGTAACCAATTGTGTTTCTTGCAGTTTTCTTGATGTTATCTTCAGTATATTATGCTTTAATTGAATCGAGACTAACATATGGAGTGCAAGCATGGGGAATAGCAAAAAAATCGTATGTGAAGAAAATAAACAGGCTTCAAAGGAAATGTCTCAAACTAATATCTAAAACGAGTGAAGAATCATTAAATGAACTTATGAAAGTTCAAAATGTACTAAATATAACAGGTATATATTTATTTGTGAAACCAAACAAAAGTGCACGAGAGTTGAAAAAATTGTATTATCAGATTATAGCATAAGGAAAATCTTGAAATATAAAATGCCAATAATGAAAACAAAATATGGAGAACAAACTAATAGGTACATAATGGAAAAACTATTAAACGCTATACCGGATGAAATATTAAATGAAAGACTAGGTTTGCATTAGTACATAATTAAGTAAATGAAGAAAGGAAAAGAACAAAATTTAACGCGAAAGAGATAAATAGAAAAACAAAGGATAGCCTGCTACTACAAACTGAGGTAAACTAAAATGAAAAAACAAATGTATGAGAGAGTAATTGTGAGTGTACATGTGAGTGACTGAGGAATAAAAAAGTGTGCGTGTTGAATGAAGGAACAATATAAGATTAATTAACTCATCAGACAAATTGTACATTATTAAAATAAGATATAAAATAAATAATTAGATTATAAAACAAATTGTGCATTTTGCACAGATTGAATGCGAGAGAAAGTGAATAAATACACATAAATCCGTCGACAAGCAACTGCTTGATGGAATGTAATAAATTTTAAGTGACAGTGTGAATGTGCATGCACTGATTTTTGTTTATTTTACAAATTAAAAATATATATATATATATATTTATAAAAATTCGGGTGGAATGATAGGAAATACGTGCAATTAAATAAAATGAGTTCTCGTTAAACTAAATGAATTTTTCGTTAATCTCGAGATGATAAAATATCTATTCGAAAAGAAAGTAGAAAATTCTATTATGCTTAGAAGGATCAGATCCTAGCAGCTCTTGAAAAAATTAGAATAGTAAGTAACTCTGATCTGAACTACTATTAGAATTATTAAATATTTACGCAATACTTTATAAAACAACAGAAATACGCGGATACCATCGGAATAGATCAACGAAATAATGTAGAGTAGAGGACAGTGTCCTTCTAAAATGATGAACTAAGGAAAGAAAATGGATTCTTGTAGGTGTCGGTTAAAAAATATGCGATTTCGGTCAGCAGTAATTTAGTCAACTGCTTGAGAATGATCTGGGGAATCGGTAAATTCCAATTCTGATAGAACAGAGATAGTAGAAATGAATATTTTAGCAAGGAATAACTTTTAAGTACCAAAGAGCAGATGAACAAAAAACTGTTCGTGAGTAACAAAATAATAGGAAAGGGAAAATATCTTTATCCGAACAAGCGTGTGTTTAAAAAAAGAACGAGAAATCGAATATTAATAATGTGATGGCAGATAGATTGAGAAATTACATAAATTTGTATTTTTTGTTAAAGATTTTAATAATTTTGATTATTTGAACTGCTAAAAATTGTTACGATATTTGTGTAAAGGTAAAATAGTACGTGTCGATCAAATAACATTTTCCGTTTGTATTGCACGTGTCGCATTTTAATTTTTATAGCAATTTTTTTTACTTGCTTTTTTCCTTCCGTATTTAACGTTTTGTTTTCTTTTATTTTTTATATTCTTATTGTGTTATTGTGGTAAGGTGTTCCCGGTACACAATGTTTGTAACCCATGTTATTTTCTTTTATGTTTATAAGTTATGCAAATATATTGCTGTTGTTAATTTCAAGGTATGTTTTTTCTTGAAATTTCTAAATATAAGTACACTGTTTGCTGCTTTACTGTTGGTTCTGAATTTTGGGAGTGGGTGCCTCTTTGTACCTCCTATCACATATCATTTTCAGCTTCCTAAGTTCTGCTCCATATTCTCAGCTGAATCCTTTGATTTTTTAAGTGTCTTGAATTGCGACTCGGTTTTCTAAATTTCTTATTCTTTCTGACTCGGTTAATGCTTTCAAGTCTTTCTACAATTTCCCCATGACCTCCTTACTTAATCCCAAGTTTCCACAATTTTCATTTGGATTCCCAGCCACGTTGATCTGCCCGGTAATGAGATTATTGACCGAGCTGCCAGGGAGGCGTCCTTGCTTCCATACATTTCCACTTGTCTGTAAAAGCTTTACTGAAATCTCATAACCAAATCTGGAAGCCGTGTATGGAAGTCTAATCAATAAAACCATCACCTTTCTGTTAAACCTAATACGCTATTTTGTCATTTTCTTTACGATCAAGGAAGAAAAGTGTTATTCTTACACCACTCCGAATATCCCACTCAAATCTTACCAATTCATGTCTTGTTCAATGCACAGGCCCTCCTTTCTGTCCATTTTCCGCCAAAATGACAAGACTGCTTATTCCTTACACACTAACTTTTTGTCATGTTCTCATAACACTTAGAGTTCTTCCTTATCGTATTCACAATGTTCTTCGTTTCTTGCACTCATTGAATCTTTTAAATCTGATCTGGGACCACAGTAAGTCCCCGGGTGCATATGGCCCGTTAGTGCGCAGCCGGCGTCCGTACTACCAAATAATAATGATAATTATGATGAGGTATTTAGGAAAAATATAAATTATCGTAAAAATCGTTCAGTACTTGTCTAAAATATATTGTGACAGTTGTTCGTGTAAAAAATTCCTATTCATTTTTATGGAGATTTTTTTGTCCGTCTATTATTAACCATCTATATTCTCGATCGTGTTTCGCAATTTTTTTAGAAATTAATACGAATTATAACCCTTAACATGAATAACAAAAGTTGCGCTGGCTTTGCTAAATGTGATTAACGGTTGTTATATTATCAGTCTTATAAAATATTCTGTAAAATTCTCGAAACAACGTTAGCGCTAAAGATGGGAACAGTTAGAGGACACGATAAGATGTTCAACAACGTGTAATTTTTTAAAAAAAAACCTTATCAATTGCACAGGTCATTTTTTTCTTGTTTTCTCTCATAATTAATTAATTAATTATGAACGTTATTTTCTTTTATTTCCTCACAAATCTAATAGCTAATATACATTATTCGTAGCGTACGTTACTGCGATAAGGAATGTTATCATTCGAAACCGTTATATATACACGCTAAATATTATAGGAATAGTAATAATAATAATGTATGAATTTATTCTACAAATGGGTTTTTGGAACAATAAAGGTTTCTGACACATCGGACTTTCGATTAGTTAGTCTATTATATTATGCACGTGATATATACGTTTTGCACGTGTAAATTTATAAACGTTTACTATATTTGTCTGGCTATTCCTTCGATATAGATCACTATTGGCGATAATATTACAATGTCGAACGGTTCCTTTTGGATGAGGAGGAGGTTGGATTAAATCATAGTTTTAAAATCGTGTGCTAACACATCTTTAAAGCGCAGTTTAGGTCTATTAATACGTCGTTTTACCCTTTCTAGTACAACTTATAGGATTTTGTTTTGTATGCGATCATCATTCATTTTTATTACGTGTCCAGCCCACTCAGTCAGGCGCCATGCAACCAGAATTTTTTTCTCTATAGAACTATTGTAAGGTCTTGGCACTTACTTATTTGAGACTTTTGTATCGGCGAGCATGTCATCCACCGGCTTTCTTTTTGGTTTTATTGATTTTAATGGAGATGCAGAATTCTTTTGTGATAGGAGCTGAATCGAGTTTTTCATTTATTGCGTTGTCTCGGAGGTAATTGAGAGTATCAAAATCAATTTTTGCATTCATTGTTCAATAGGTTTTCATATTGGGTTTAAATTTTCTTGGTTTTCTGTGGAATAGATCTATTCACAATTTTATAGATGTTTCGTTTATCCTTATTTTATTTACCTGTCATACAGTTTATAAATGCATTCTTTCTTTTATAAGTGTATACAAATTTCATCTGACATAGTTTGGAATGTTTTTTCTTTTTATAACCTAAAATTGTTTTGCATGCTGCAGTGAACTTAAAGACATTTTCTCAAAAATACACTTATTTGATCACGATCTCGTACAAATTTCACATAAGAAAAGGATCGCACTGTCCGCTATGTTTAACTTGACGTGGCGATAACTCAGTTTTCGTTCTCAAATTTACGTCGCACATAGATCGATTGCTGACATGTGTGTATACATTCACATATGTTATATATAAATAAATATATATGTATATAAATATATATATATATATATAATAAATATATATATATATATATATAATATATATATATATATATATATATATATATATATATATATATATATATATATATATATATATATATATATATATATACTAGATCTTTTTATGGGTTAACTGCCCATGTACAATGCGCCAATAAAAGTTTCACTTCAAATTTTTTTTTGTGATTTTTAATTTTCTAATAACATTTTTATCTCTTTTAACGCATTAAGGTAACCCTTTTGTTTTTGTCAATACTGGGCACAGTGCCTGAATCAAAACGAGAACGCGAAAGTATATAATATGCATAACCGTCTGAACCTCTCATATTAGTCGCTTTTGTGCCTTTGCTTTGTGATAAATAGTCTATAATATGGGACTGCTTTGAGCGCCGGTGTATCCACATGTCCTTGTGTATGTTTTCTAATTTAGTATAAATTGATTATTTTGAAGTGAAACTTCTATTGGCGTATTATATATGGGGAGTTAACCTGCAAAACGAGCAATTGAGAGAGCGGAAATAACATACGGATATATATATATATATATATATATATATATATATATATATATATATATATCAACAACCGCCTTTCAAACCATGTTTTCTTGCGTTAGGTGTGTCAACGAAGTAACGGACGGATAAATAAATAATATATGAATATATATATATATATATATATATATATCCCGTTATCACGTCCAACACCCGTCAACAGACCACGTTTTATGGCGTTATGCGCATACATCTGATCTCGAGATTATCTCTTAAATTTATAAGGCGTAGATTAATGTGCCGTCTATAATATTATTTGGTATAAATAGTTATTTAAAGAAAATAAAATTATTTATTATGGCTATTCCGATTCCATGTTGTCCTTTATGGCCTGCAAGAACACATTTTAATGTGTGTCCCGAGATACCTTCATCGAACATTCGTTTTCCATTAACATTCGTACTTATTTCTGTTCATTCTTTAGGATCCAGCAACATTCTAACATCTCATGATGTGAAATTTCAGATTTTATTTTTAACTCAGGTATTTGTTCTTGGACAGGTTCACACATTGTAGGCATGGGGGAACTCAAACTAACCTGCATCGGCACACAAGGTGATCCACTTTCTGATAAATTTTCGCATGTCGTTGCCAGCGTTAGTATTTATTTTCGATACCTTCATGTTGATTTTTGAGAGTAGATTTTGTATAGTATGAAGTGTTAAAAAACAAATAAAAAATACAATAGCAGCATAGCCACGCTTAACTGAAACATAAGAACAATAGCGCAAAAAATTTCATTCAGCTGAAGCCAATAATGCAGATAGTACAAGAACGACTTGGAAATATTTGTGATGACAAGAAAAATTAGAAAAAAGAAAGAAAAGGATTGATGACACCCTAGCTTTTAGGTGAAAATCTGAACCGCGGTTTGCTACTGGGATAGCAGGTGAGACTTATTTATTCATAGTGAACGGCCTTAGGAAGACAAAGTTCTATAAACAGTTCCTGATTTGTCTCTCTACCAGCTCAAATCTACTGCCCTTGTCATTATTGTAATCTTCCGCCTGAGTCGCCAGTAGTCCTTTTTAGTATACGGCTGCTTATTTGACTGACGTCTTATTATACGCAGCTATCCTATATATCTGCAGAACCATCCGGAACTTTTGGACACGCCCTTTCCTGATTGAGCTTCGATCCGGTCTCCGTCAAATTCAGCATTAATAATTGAAATACTGCTTCATAAACACCATTTCTTAATTAAACATATGTTAAATGAGAATTGAAATGGACACCTCGTTCCTGCTCTGAGTCATTCGATGTTCAATTGTTTCTGTATTACTGGCAGGACGCATTGATTGAACAAGTAGAAATTTTCTTCTAATATTTCCTTTAATTTACCAGTAGCGGCTCATTTCATTTGTACCTGTATTTTTATTTCCTTTTTCATATTATTATTTGCCGTTATCTTATGGTCCAAGTATATAAATTGGTCCACTGTTTCGATTGATTACATTATTTTCACTTCATTCGGTTTCTTAGCATATTTATTGTACATAACTTAAATTTTTTGTGCGTTTATTTTAAGATGTATATATACATTCAAAAAGATTAAAAACCACATTATATGTTATTAAACACCTGTGTATAATTTTCAGTTCAGGTGTTAAATAACAATTATATTGACGTGAATTCTTTTGTGAATTTTTGAAAATAGCGAATTTGATTTTTTCGCTCGGTTATTATAACGATTGTTACACCGAAATGTTTCGAATATTTTTTTTTAATGTTTATTTCGAGATATTAATAGTAGAGCGATAAATTTTTCCGTTTATCACTTCTAAAGATATTTTTGCGTAACGAAATGAGCAAGTATTATCGAATATCCTCGTTCAAATAGTCGAAAATCGCGTAATAAAAAAAAGATTGACAGAACGTAAGATATTCTGACGATAGTAAAAATGACGATAATGTGAATTATAAGTAAGTTTATTTAAAGTAAAGAAATAGAGGTACAGCGGTAATCGTAATAATGATAACGTGAATTATAAGTAACTTTATTTAAAAAAAAAAAAAAAAGTAAACAAATAAAGGTGGAACGGTAATCGTAATAATAACGGTGTAGCAAATAATACTTTAATCAAAATAGAAAATTGGTTAGTGTTAAACTAAAATTGTCCTTCGAAGAAAGTTCTGTCAGATTTTTCACAAATTCATTTAAATCGAAGAGAAACAACATTAAAGTAAGATTTAAGAATTCATTTCTTAAAGTATTTGAATACTTTAAATACTTAGGTATTATTATAGATAACAAATTAACTTTTAAATACCATCTTGATAGCATAATATTGAAAGTGGATACTAAATACAGTAAAATGTTACGAGCTTGTCAAAATACATGAGGCTTCAGTTACAAGTACAAAATTGTACTATACAAATCACTGATTGAAAACACCTTAGCATACTTCTCCGCCGTCCTATTAAACCGGCTAAAAGTTAAAACAATCAAGAAAAAACTTTTCGATACGCAGAGAAAATTTCTAATAAACGCATGTTTTTTTTTTTTGGTTCCCCAATTTCAGCAAGTGGATAGGGCAAATATATTTATGAAATGTGTTTATAAAAGAGCAAGAAACTAGTGTGCATTACATCAGTTGTGTGTAATTGTTCCTTGCCAAGTGAACTTAAAAAAAATGAGGGATGAATAACATAGTCCCTCCGAACACGTGTGTATGCAAGTGATTAAGTGTTCCTTAAATTTATATATATACAAGCTTAGAGAAAAATAATATACAAGTTTGTTACAAATGCACGCTTATAATAACTTATGGTACTAATGATTATTACATTTAAATTTTTTTAAGTATATTAGGCAGAGGTAAACCATGCAAGACACAGTTTTATGGCATCGTTCAGAATTATCGGTATGACGTTTGAATTTGTTTTTATTTGACTTTCTATTGCCCTTAAATATCTAGTGCGAATTTTCTTTGCATTGCCTTTTCTACAAATATTAAGAGGGTTTCTTGGTTCGGTTTAATTTGATAAGTATGTCTTAAGTCACAGGACACTTGTATATGAGGTGTTCGATACCTCATCACTGCCACATATTGTACATTGTGGTGCACTAGAGATTCGGAATCTATGGAGATATTCTCCAAATTTTCCATGCCCAGAAAGAACCTGAGATGTGAAGAAATTAATATTTACTTTTTTAATTCTTCCTTTGGCTTCAATATAAGGGAAAAAATGGAGTCCTTCTTCCTGTTTCGCAGTGTCCGATCTTTGTTGCCGGATATTGATTAGTACTTGATTAATATATTTTTCAGGATTTTATAGGAGGGCTTATCGATCAGATTTGAGGGAAGGGCTTTAAAACGCATGTAGGGAGATGTAAAACAATTTCATGCAGCTACGTACTTCCTCTCGATCTTCTTATATTCAGTAGGGCAGTCGCCATTAAAAACGTGGACTTCTTTCCATAACTTAGTGAGCAGTTAATAGAAGAAACAAACACCATAATTTCAAAGTTCAATCTAAATCCTCGAAGTGAAACCAGAAATCAATATGTAATTACTCTGAAAGCTATAAAACGACACCACTTAGAAATTCGGCAAAAAAAAATGGGAAGAAGATATTACTGGGCGACACACTTAATCCCTAATATATTACATAGACACCAAATCAAAATTACTCCTGATTTCTAGACTACCCAATTATTAATGGGACATAGAAAATTCGGGTCTTATCTATCTGTTCTTCATTTATGTAAGGATGACAAGTGTGAATGTGGCGCAGTAGAAACGGCTGACTATGTAATGTTTGTGTGTGCCCTATTAGGGGACATTTAAGATTTTGCAATAAAAATAATTTTAACTTACAAGACGAATAAACTGCCCGACAATTTCAATTATTATTTGCTTTTAATGTGCTGCACAAGAAATTCCAGGGTCATTAAAGTTCTTTACTAGCACTTTGCGAAACAGTAATAAAACTGTTCAGTAATACGTATAATGAATATATTTCTACACGCGTACATGTATGCATGTGTGTTTGTGTGAAATTTCTATGCATATAATGCTAAGTAGTGTATATGTATATGTGTATATATGTGTGTCTTTATGGATAATTGCCAAATTTATGCATCTAGTACACCTAAATTATAGTATTATAAATTACCTTGTATAAGAAGTTATAATTGCATATATGTGTACTTATGATGACTGGGACTAAAACTGACGCACAGCCCGCGTAAATGTGAGTGTAAAAGTGATTACTATATATTGAAATATACTATAGAGTATTGTAATGAGCAGCAGTACACTGATTATGCCTAAACGTATTGCACCTCTGTAAATGTAACACGCTGTAAAACATTAATTTGAATAATAAAGCACTAATGAAAAAAAGAACGATAATGCGAGTTATAAGTTATAAGTAACGTTATTTAAAAAAATAATAAAGAAATAACGGTGGAACAAGGTAATCGTAATAATAACGATAATTAAAAAATAACGAAAATTTTAATAACAGATAACGAATAATTGCGAATAATTGCGCTGGTGAGCCGCGGTAACGGTCTTTTCATAACTAAATCCGGAAATATCAATTTATCGCCGCTGTTTTAAAATGTTAATTTCCTGCCTCGTGAATAATTTTATGTTTAGAAACGTGTTACATTAATAAATAGCGTTGCGTTTTGACCTTTCTTCCTGTCCTTATTGTGTGTGTGTGTGTGTGTGTTATTGTTGCACAATTTTTTGATTGATTGAATTAATTTAAATTGACGAACTTAAAATATGTTTAGCTTTATTTTGTGAACGGTTCATTGACTATACTGACGTATTTGTTATGTCGGTGATAACACTCGAAGCGAGCGAACTCTATCGGTGCTGTTAAGGTCGAAGGGTTAGTTAAATTACATTATTTACCTTAAATTAGGCTTTATTAAAAACGCGAATTTGTTCCGCAACCGATAAACAATTATAGAGCTCCCTATATAACCTTTAAAATCATTTACAATTTTAACGTGTGATCAACAGTATTCGTGTCAGTTTTTCGTTTCTGTTGTATTTAAGTTAATTCTTTTTTTTTTTTTTAATATCGAAAGAACTTTTCACATTTTCGTTTAAACTTATTTATATTTATTTTAATTACTTAAAAAGAAATACGTCAAGTAAGTTTTTTTTTTTTTTTTTTTTTTTTTATGGGGATGTCTTTACAGCTTACCCAACGTGATACCCTAATAATTACTAACTCATATTTTTATAAACTCGGACAACTCTAGAAAAATCGCTATGTCCGAGAACAGATGTAGATTCTGAATGTAGATTCTCAATATGCAAAAGGGACAATACGTTATAAGGAGGACCATTACGAGACGCGTGCAGTAATTTAAGATACAATTTAGAGCGCAATACTGTTAAAGAAGGGCATTCGAAGAACACGTGATCAGGGTTGCAGACTGCACGACCAGCATGTAGAGGGCAATACGGATTTTCTCTAAGCTGCATAAGGAACAGGCAGTGCGGCAACAAGCAATGCACAAACCGTAATCTGCTGGTAAGTACAAGTCCTCTCCGCTTAATGTTTTAAAAAAAGTAGAACCAAGGGAGAGACGGCTGCAGCTGATAGTAAGCAGTAAGAGGCGACCGCTGTATACACTCCATATACGTCTGTTTTCACAGCTTTTTATGTTCTGACTGTATAAAATGTATGACATCACGCGTTGAAACTGATGAGAATACTACACCATTAGAAGACCACCCTTTAGACAGTGCATCTACAATTTCATTGCCGGGGGTTCTTCGATGTCCAGATACCCACAAGAAAGACACAAATATACTCAAGTTTTCCAGCCGATTAAGTTTCCATATGATAGATGAAATCAATGAATCTGACACCTTCAATTTGCTTTCAATAGCCTTTGAAATACTTTGTGTGTCGGTGACAACGAGATAATTACCTGGAATATTCGCATCAATTAAGGACGACAAGGAAAGAAATACTGCCACACACTCAGCTGTAAATGCGGAACAGAGATCAGATATGCTCTGCTAGTATTAAGAGATGGGATGTAAACTGTTGCACTAGTTCTCTGAGCCGACTTCGATCCATCTGTATAAACAAGGATGTGCATAAGAAAATGTTCAGCGATAATATTATTAAATGTAGCCCGGATCAGTGGCGGAGGCCAAAGAACGTAGTTGTTATTTGAGAACCGCCAGTTGGAATAAACTCGGTAGAACTAACTATATAACGGAAAGCGATCTACGTTCATTCTACTGATCAAGAACTTTAGTGCTAAATAACTCCATCTAAACTTTAAGGGAGGAACGTTACACTCTGCTATCAATGCCGGTATCGGAGTACTTCTAACTGCACCAATACAGAGCCTCACACACTCGTTTTTTACCCGATCAAGCTTATTTAATAATGATTCAGATGCTGACCCATAAAAAACAACCATACTCCATTTTAGATCGAATTAACAATCTATAAAGAGTTAACAGTATGAAAGGATCACTCCCCCAACGAGTATTGTATAAATTACGTAGAATATTAACTGCGCGATTAATAGTTTTTATAAGATTATCAATTTGTGGCCGTCATGTTAAACGCGTATCCAATGTAATACCCAAATACCGAATTGATTTGCAAAAGGGAATAACACCATTTTCTGTTGTGATAGAGAAGTTACTGACTGTATAATGCCTGTATGTAAAAACCACTGCCGCGCTTTTCTGGGCACTTAGAGTTAACCCCAACTTATAAAGAACTCGTTCAATTAAATCAATATTAATGTTACATACGACGTCGGAAAATGTTGTATTGGAACTAAATATCGCAATGTCATCAGCATAAAGGAGAGTTTTAGAATACAAAGGCACATGTGCCAGTTCTGAAATATATAAATTAAAGAGCATCGGATTAAGAGAAGAACCCTGAGGTATTCCCCTGTATACCACTCGGTGGTATCTGGTGGACAATGTACTTATTAGAATGTGGCGTTGCGAAAATAGTCTACTAATGAAGTGGCAGCAATGCCCTGGAATGCCTAGGGACAACAGTTTCTGCTGTAAAGTGGGCAGATGTACATTGTTAAAGGCGTTCATTATATCGAGGAAAACGGTAATATATTCTTTGTTAATGAGACTATCATATATATTACCAACTAAATCACCCACGCAGTCCAATGTGCTGGTGTTATTTCGAAAACCATACATATTAGTTTTGAGAATTTCATTATGCTCTAACCACCAGTTGAGACGCAAAGCTATAACGGATTCACAAATTTTCCTATAACAAGAGGCTAATGCAATTGGTCTAAGTGATCCATTTTTCTTAGGCACAGGGACGATAACAAAAAGCATCCATGAACTTGGAATCGATTTAGTTTTTGCCAAACTTTATTTAAAATGTGAACTAAGATAGTAAAAAAATTTTCCGGCAGCTTTTTTAATACTTCGAAAGAAACACCATCGTATCCTGGCGATGTTGAATCCTTCGTTGATAAAATGTAAGCTACCTCCTTTTCAGTAAAAGGAGCATCTAAAAAGTGATCCGAGGGACTACTTTCAGGTGTTATAACTTCCTCTAGTTCAGATACATGAGGAGGAGCCAGTGACTTAACAAATGAATAAAAATTGTCCTCTGACAACTGTCCAACTTGATTATATGAAGAACTCCTGAATGATTTAGATAATTCCCATACCTTAGAGATTGATGTTTGTCGATTGAACTGCATACAAAACTGTTGCCACTTCTTCTTTTTTGCTAGTTTAAATTCCCGCTTAGCTAAAGCATTAATTTTCCTCTAGTGCAGATAATTTTCAACAGTGCTATTTTCCTTATATTGTAGAAAAACTCTCCTTCTATCATACGCTGCGCGTTGACAGGAATCTGACCACTAAAGGCCTGAGTTACTTTTCCTCGTTTTATTATATTCACGCTCCTTTATAGTTGGTGTCGATTTTGATAGGGCTTCGCTGATAGTTTCATATAACAATTGGAACTGGACCCTAGGGTCAGTCTCATTGCATATATTTAAATCATGCTTCTGAAGCTGCGAAGAAAACAATTGCCAGTTCGTACGTTTGTAGTTCCACCTTTTTCCTAAAGATTGTTCAAAAAATTTGTTACTATCCTGTACATCATTTATACCTATTTCTATTAATATAGGGCAGTGGTCACTCCCTGCAGTGTCGGGCATAGTTTTCCAGCTAGCTATTAAACCTAATGTAGGCGAACAAAATGACAAATCTAACGGGTTGGCAACAGTTTCAGGCCTACCAAAATGAGTTGGACTGCCATCGTTCAAGATGTAGCAGCCTACGTTCAAAAAGGCTTCATATAGCACGTTCCTCAAATAAGTATTTGTAAAACTACCCCAGGCTACATTGTTCGCATTCCAGTCACCACCGATGATGAATGGAGTTTTCAATGAATTAAAAATATCTAAGAAAATAGAAATATTTGGACGAGAGGATGGTTTAACATATATACTATAAATATGAATATAAAAAGACGCATTTATATTAATCTTAGTGCCTATCAATTGTATGGAATTCGAGCTATCTTGTGATAAATTCAAAGGAATAGGAAAAGACGTGATGCATACTAAAATTGCCACGCCACCATATCCATCATGTCTATCGTTTCTATGAGTCGTAAAATTTTTATACTCGAATTGTTCGCTGGGTTCAAGCCATGTCTCCGATAACATCAGCTTCGTATTCATCAATTAATCTATCAAGGCTGTCACAGTTATTTTTCACACTGCGACAGTTCCACTGTAAAATATTAAGTTTCATTTTATGCTCGAACGTCCCGGGTTGACAGGGATAGGTCTTTTCGCATAATTGTATGCTCGAACATCCGTAGTTGCGAGGGATAGGTATTTTCGCATATGAAAGTTATTATGCTGATTATGAGATAACGGAGCAAAATATGGCTGACCAGCGAAATAAAGATTATATACACGTACGAAGTTTACGCTTCAAGTTTTTTCTTAAAATTATATAGGTATATCTTAATTATAATTTCTACTCTATAACGGCGAGAATGTGTGAAATAATATTTTATATTTTTATTTTTGTGCTCTAGAAACATGTTTGATCTCTTTGTGAACCCGATTGAAATTAATCACAGTTTCGATGTCGGCTTCGTCGTTTTATTATTTTAATTATTGTTATCTTTAATTTCTTGAAGATCTTAAAATTATTTTTGCAACTTACACCCCTCCAAACAGATAGCCTGTTGGACAAAACTAACCGAGTCGTGTGTTGTGATAATTAATTATCCCTGCCATTTTAAAGCTACTACTTTGCACGTACTGAAAAATAAAAACGTGTTCTAGAGAACAGCCGGCATCGTACAAATCGCCCAAAAAACTTTCCCTATATAAACATAATTGTTGGAAAATTCGCTTCGGAACAAAATATTCCGTTTTATTACGAGAAAAAAAATCGTTCCGGCGAATTTTTAGATTAAAAACGCGTAGTGTTATTTCACGGAAACGTTGCTTTTGAAATTTGCTTACTAAGCCGTTTATACAAATGAGAATTGGAAGAACGCTTTTTTATAATTTCGTCTTAAATTTATGGACGTTTTAATTAGAATATTTTCGAAATAAATCTATCAACCAAACGAAAAAAGTAATTCCAATACTTGCACCAATTTTCAGTTACCGTTTCCATATTTCTTCAGTTAACAAGAAATCAATATACACACTATCGTTTAAGACCTAGATTAATTTACTGTTGTCCGGCCGTGTCTTTCCAATACTTGCAAAAAATTACGATTATTGCAAAATCGATGTTGCAGAGCATCATTAAGTGCTTCTCGATGAACAAAAATGTAGTACAAGAATTTGACGCTAGATATTCCTCATAGTTATGATCGTATTTATAAATTATTGAGAAAATTTTACGATAAATGTATCGTGACAATAATTTAAATTCGGGAAATGGGAAATTACAATATGCTCGATCTAAGTACGCGTTATCTTGTCGTATTGAGCGAAGATTTTTATGTAATATTATACAATCAATGTCGCGGTGGCGTAGTTGCTAGAGTGCTCGACTGTCGGGCTTTCGAAACCAACACGCGACATAGAAAGTTTTCATTATTATTTAATTCCTAATTGACACGGAGATGGCAGTGGCACCCTACTCTGTATAACATCAAATGCACGCGCATCTGCGTCCCATATAAATTGTGCCTTGAATACTGGCTAATTTTGCACGTAAAAATAAACGTACAATAGTCACGAGGTTCGGTGACGAACAATACGACGATGATTATTATACAATCAGATCTGCGTGTTAAACTAGTTCTTAATGTTTATAGCAAACGATTTATATAGATGTTAAATTAATTTTAATATACGAGCTAATAGTTTTTTTGTATTTTTACTTTTTATTTTATTTCTTTATTTCTTTATTTTTGTGAAGTCGTTTGTTTTTATTTAGCTTCTAAGATAACTTTAATGATTAAGTACGCAGATAAATTATTTACAATTTATTATAGAATTTTATATCCAAATAAATCTTTTTTTTTGTTTAATCTGGAACGTTGCCCCAATCTTTTGCTTAACTGCTTGCTTTATAATATACCTGAACTTTTAATATTAAAACATTGCCAATTTTATAATTTGAAAAGAGTGGAATGTAGTAATTTAAAAAAAAAAAATAAACCACAAGAAAGGAGTTAAAATCAGTAAACGTTTTATAAAAATCACAAAGCATTTCGGCTATTAAGACATAAAATAAAATATAAAAATATAAATGTGTACAATATATAAGAAATATAAAATGTCAAAATACGAGATACAATCTATAAAAATTAACAAAACTATTTTTCATTTTATTAATTTTTATAAATTGTATATCTAAATTAGTATTTTTACATTTTATATATTAACTTAAATTACATCGATTACCAAATGGTTTAGGAAACTAGCTGTAAAATAGCACAGTATATATATATATATATATATATATATATAATACTTCTTATATATTATATATGTTTATATTTTTTATATTTTACGGGTCACTTGATAATGGTTTAATGACCGAACTTCGTGATTTTTATAAAACGTTTAGTGATTTTAACTCCTTTATCGTTGTTTATATTTTCATAATAAGACACATTTAGTTGACGTAGAATGTTGCGATTCTAAAAAACTACACTTTAGTGTCGTCTAAAAAAACCTGTATTATATATACAAAATATTAACTACTACGTTTTGGCCACCTCAGTTGTTTTCGATTATTTCATAGGACAAGATTTATGATTTTGTTATGATTGAAAGTGGTCGTGACTACGATGGTTTCTCTTATAAATAAATCGAACTTCGTATTCCGTGTGCTATTCGATGCGAGCAGCGTTAGTTAATAATTAATTGACAGACGGTGATTGAACTTTCTTAATAGGGGAAATCGATTTTATTACAGTTTCGAGGAAATAGGCGCTTTTTTCCGACTGTTTGAAAAGGTTTCACGGCCTATTTTCGTCCGATTCAATAAATCCAGGTTAAATTTTCAAACTTGTCTTATTTCCGTTATTTATAGAGGTAACTGTGTTAAATGATGCGTACGACTCTGGTTCGTTGACATTTAATTTCCGTGTGGATGTTTACTTACGATATACCGGTTATGAATGAGTGAGAACGAATCGATATCTTTTGTATATATAACGGCGATTTGCTTTCCGACCAGAACAACCAGTTTTAGTTATTCGACGGGTTTAGTTCGTTCTTAAAATGTATTATCTGGTGAATCAGATTAGTGAAAGATCTACAGGTTTTGTAAATTAAAACATTTTGAAAGTGATAGTTGTTTTTTTTTATATATATATATATATATATATATATATATATATATATATATATATGTAATTATTATTAAATAAATATTGTTTAATTCGATGTATGAGTAAAATAGAATATGCATATATAATAAAAATTTTTATTTTCGTATAAATATACATAATAATATTATATATAATAAGATTATATATACATATATAATTACTTAATCTGCATACAAACATACGTACATAGGTATAATGATATATGTAATTCATGTTATACATTTGTATTTTATCAATTTGTACAATTGTTTAAATATAATTAGATCCAACCGAATAATAATTATAAAGTTTTAATAATAAAAAAACGGATAGCGTTCAAAATGAATTCAAAAAATATGAAAGCCAGATACGAAAAAAATATTTGCTTAAAATACACAAAATTATGTCGTATTTTATGCTTTTTAATAACCGAAGAATTAACTTTTTATTATTTTTTAAAATAAAATAATTCCAAAAGCTATATGTATGCTAAAACTTACACGAAATTTCCACTATTGTGAAATCAAAACCGAATATCGCCAATAGAGTTAACTATAGGTTTAATGCAGGACTCTGTTTTAAAAGATAACGATGGTTGTAAAAGATCACTGCGGATTGTAATAACTTACAAACCCTGAATAATCATTCCTCCAAACGCAAGAAAAAAAATGAAAAACATTACAAAAGACACAATCCAATTTATAGCTTGTAATACAGAGAAAATGTAGCCTACCAACTAGTTCAATAAAAATTCCAATTTAACCCGTTTCAACTACATAGAATTCAGCAGGCTCCGCCTTGATCACATATCACTCTCTCATGACCATCTTCTCCAACGTACCAACCCCCGGGTTTCCCCCCTTTTTGTTTACTCACAAATCCCTCTCTTATCTGCCATATTTTACTGTACTGCCCTGCACTCCTCCCTTACCGGACCAATATCCATCCCCGTACAGCAGGAAGTGATCATACTCTCTTGGTTATTCTTGACATCACTCAGGGAACCTCATACTCTCAGTAAAATCACAACTTATTGAATTATAATAAAACCTAATGGAAAAAATATTGAACTCTTTGTGATGATAACATACCTAATACTTCAATTATCGAATTGTTTACTTGTAACCTAGTTCAATTTTCTCAAACTTGCACCCCACCAAGCTCAAGAAATGTTTGGACTAATGCAGTACCATGGTGGTCGAAGGAATGCTCAACTGCCATATGAGACAGAAGAAAATCCTTGAAATTGCTGAAAAGTAATTTAAGCAATATTAATCACATTTTATACAAGAAATAGCGCGCTAAAACTAGATATATATTGAAAGAAGCTAAAAAGCAATTGTGGCGAGATTTTACATAAAAAATAACTTCTGAAACTCTACCTGCAGTATTCTAGAATGAAATACACTCCTTATAATGCTCTAAATCATTCCATATTCTCTCAGCAGTCCGGTTAAACAACACATTGGACACAAACATGGAAGACCAGCTTTGCTCAACACCTGGCTGTCACAGCAAATGAAAACCCACCTGAAAACATATCTGCTAGTCGACAATCTGTAACAATAATAAATGACGAATCATATAATCAAAATATTACCTTTAGAGAACTATATTCTGCTATTAATATTACAAAATAAAATGCACAACCATGGTCATTTTCATATTAACATGTTAAAATATGCTGTCAGGAAAACTATCGATACTCTTTTTCAGCTATTAAATGATATCTGGTCTTCTGGAACATTCCTAATAAAGTGTTAGGCTGCGACGGTTATCCCCATTCTAAAACCAAATATAGACCAAAATCTATTTGACAATTATAGGTCGATTTCACTTATATCGGTGTTGTGTTAAAGTCGTGGAAAGAATTGTAAATACAAGACTGCAGTGAAATTACTCGATTCACGCAAAATGTGGTTTCAGAAAGTCGCGTTCTGCAATGTACCAATTAGTGTTCCTTCAAAATTCTATTTTGCACTCATTTGCTCATAGACAACATGCTGTATTCTTTGTTTTTACAAAAGTTTTCGATACCATTCGCATAAAAAGTATAATTAACTAAATTGCAAAATAGAATATTAGGCGGCCGTCTCCTTATAATAAACTTTTTACAACGGGAATTTTCGTATCAAACTTGGTACAGTAATGTCAAAGGTTATCCTGTAGATAATGGCGTTCTTCAAAGTTCTATTTTAAGCCCAACCTTATTCAATATAGCTATAAGCTCTATAATCACAATTATCTATTTACCAGTTCAAATGGCATTGTTTTTGCAGATGACATTACAGTATTTATATCCTGCAATGATGTGGAGCTAGGAGAAACTGCGCTCCAAAAAATAACAAATAACCTGTTTCTTTGGACTAAAAAAAAAAAAATGGTCTAAACGGTTAAACTTGTTTGGATTAGCGGTATCTATGGCAATAATCTAGCTGATCATTCACTTTAACAGTTACATTAGGAACATTCGTGTTTTATACTACTCGTATAAATCTTCTAGCGTACATTAAATTTGCGCATAAGGAATACTGGAAAAATCTATGGTCTGATCCAATCCATTCAACCCGACATACCTGCTAATCCATGGTTCTACAATATTAATCAAGCTCTTCATGACCTCGTTTCCTATAAATATTACATTCATCTTAGCTCTTCAAAATACGCGTGTATATATGGCCATATATTCAAATATTTTAAATTCTGGTATCATTATTTAATTTTACTCATCTGTACATTTCTTCTCAGACTGCCTACGTTATAAATAGCCACTTCTTATTTATTTCATAATATTTAGATATGGGTAAACTGTACGGAAGCCCAATAATAATAAAAAATATATATATATAAAAATAGATAGATAGATACATAGAGTACTTCAGTTTTTATTTTTTGTAAAGTCCTGTTTTTCGGAAAATATATTTAGATAAGAATCGCGTACTATTAAAAACCGTTAGATACGTAACTATTAAAATTGCGTAGAATTTCGTTTCATCAATTTCCGGAGTTAAATCAAAGATGTCGCAGTTTTAACAAATATCGAAATGAAACACGTTTAATGTTTTCTTTTTTGGAAATAAATTTTGGAATTTTTCGATCGGATTTTTTCTTTAAATAATTCTTGCAAAGATTATAAAACAAAAAAAAAAACGGACGATACCTTAAGTCGAATTAGTTACCACCTGAGATATAACATTTTTATGTATATATATACTTATATATACAAGAATTGTTCCTTTAATAATATGTGGTATATATTATAGGGACGTGTTCTAGGAAAAGTTATTAAATAATAAATAAATTAGATATTTTAATATTTCATTTGTACAATGCGCTTAAATTATATATAGTTAATATAAAAGGGTGTGCTTAATGATATGGCTCTATATGAACATATACACACAAGGGAATAAAAATTAAAACTTTGTATTTCACGGAAGAAAATAGAAAAGAAAATGAACGGATAATTAAATTAAATAATAAAAATTAATAAATATTAAAGGAAAATCAAATTAACTTATATTAGGTATCAAGTATTAATGGAAGCACGTACATCGTTAGAAATTTGTAAATAAATACGTGCGTGCAAGATAGCGGTGAATGATCAAGGTACATAGTTCCTCTATCTGAAAATTGCCCCTTATCAATGGGACACAAGAAAGGTTTTGTTATGTGTTCCGACGGAAGAATATTATGTATATATCGTTGATCATTGGATGGCTTAAAGGTTTTAGTCATTACGTTGCAAAACTGCCGGTGTTTTTTAAAAATAAAATCACGCTTAAATAATGACGGCTCAGTCATTTTATAAACATTTGAAAATGCTGTATATATATATATATATATATATATATATATATATATAATGTTACAGACAATTGACTGATTCGTCCCAACACAATATTCCTCCATAAAATGCGCTCACTGACTGCCTTCTTCAAGTCTGCATATTTCGTAAAACTCGTGTGCTTTAGCACCGTATCGATAAATGTTATTTTAGGACGTCCTCGTGGTCTTTTTACTAAAATTTTCCCCTCTATATCAATATTAAGAGTATTATGTTCGTACCGCATTACATTTCCTAATCAACGAAGACGAGTTTTCCGTATCCTGTTGAGCATTGCTTTTTCCTCTCCTATTCGTTCTAGCACTGATTTATTCGTAATAATTCGTTGCAGTTTTCGCCAGCACCACATTTCAAATGCTTCAAGCCGGCTGCAATCTACTTTCTTAAGTATCCACGTTTCTGACCCATACAGCGCTATCTATATATATTAAAAAAAAAAAAGGTAGAAAATGAAAAAATCTGTGTATATTACTTACACGGTATTCGTGAAAATATTGTGCGAATCGGATTATGCGTTTTCGTCCTTATGCTATTTCGTATATAAGTTTTTTTGAAACGTAAAATAAGGTCGTGTGTTCGATTTAAGAACAACGAATACTGGAATTAGTGAAATGTTTATCATCTCCGCAAAATAATATCGAACTTAATTATCAACGAACCGAATCGATTACAGTCACCGGAGTCGTCAGTTTCCCTATACTTTTTTTTATTTTATTATTTTAAATATTTTCATATCTAATTATTGGTGATATATGTTTTTTTTTCATCTAAATATTTTATAAAACAAACGATAAACTTTTTTTTGCATGAAAATTATAATAATAATAATCGTCGGTGATAAGGTCGAATAAAATAAAATAAAAGTGTTAACAATGGTAAATTTTATTCGTAGTCAGTTGAGTATTAACCGGGTACGCGGCGAAAAAACTAACGCCTCATTTCAGGATTCACAACTAGCCGTCTACGATGTAGGTAAATAGTGAGCGTGCAACCTGAAATTTAGAGAAATTAATGTGTTTATCTCTGTATGCTTATATTTATTTGTAAGGAGTCTATGGTGTAATTACTAATCTGCCGTGTAGCTTGCTTGTTGACCAATTACGAGACATAAGGATGATTCAATAATTCTAATGCATTTTGGCGATCTTCGTGTAATATGGTGCGTTAAGCATAATAAAAAATTTATTCCTCGTTCGCAATTTCTTAATTGTCGAGTTACAACATTGCTCCAAGGTGGTAGTGTAATATAGGCAAAATGTACGTATTGCGAATTATTAATTTATTTTTGGAGTTCAGCGTTGATCGTTTATTAAAAAGTGCGAATATTTTATATAGTCCTGAATGTGTTTTATTAAATATTTTATATAGTCGTGAATGTATTTTATTAAATATTTTATATAGTCGTGAATGTATTTTATTAATTATGTAATCGAGATGATTGTGAAAGGTTAGTCGTCTATCAAGGATGAGATGCATAACTTGTGATTTCCAATGTAATTGATTATTCGTCTAGAATTATTTTCGGTGAAAACCACGTCCTGATTATTAAAAAAATTTAACGTTTCGAATGGACCTACACCACTCATCATCAGAAACGAGACTCGTAAGTCCATTCGAAACGTTAAATTTTTTGAATAATCAGGACGTGGTTTTCACCGAAAATAATTCTAGACGAATAGAAACAACCACGAAAGTTTTAATAAATATATAATTGATTATTCTTTATTTTAACTTGCCGGATATTGCGTGACCTATGGTTTAATTAATCAAGAGGATCGTTTCTGTCTTCTGGGTATTGATTTTAACTTTCCACTTTGTGAAGTACTTATATATCTTATTATAACTTTTAGATAATCTATTGCATATAGTATCGACTCGATATATATTGTAGATGTTTCGACATCAAATAAGGAAAATCATTTATAATTTTTTTTTCTGTGTTTTTTATTTTATTTTTTTCCCCCGTATATAATTCTATTCGTGCGAATCGATACTGGTGTTGCTTAATTATCACGTACGCATTGGATAATCTATCGCAATCGATTCAGACCTTTTGCTGTTCGAATTACATCTATTGTTCTCTTAATTCCGGTACTTTTTAAAAAAAATGTTATCTCTTCAAGGATACTTTTTTCTTCCTGCTATTCTGTTTTCTTCTATTATACCCATTTTTAGAGTGACTCGTATTTTTAAACTCTCGCGAAGTATCGATAAAAAAGTTAGTATTTTCAGCCAATTTCATTACTTCTCCAATAAATTTTCTTCTTCATTCAGCGTATTTTCTACATTTTTCGGTAGCATCGCATATATATGCATATCATTCATCGTCGTCGTCCTCGTCGTATTGTTCGTTGTCGAACGTCGTGACTAGTCGTTGTACGTTTATTTTTACGTACAAAATGGGCTAGCATTCAATGCACTAATTATAGGTAACGCAAATGCGCGCGCATGTGATGGCATACGAAGTGAGATGCACTGCCTTCTCTGTGATAATTAAAAGTTATGTGATGATGAAAAACTTTATAAACATTTTTTATACGTCGCGAGTTATTTTCGAACTCTCGACCGTCAATTTGACTATGTCACCGCGACATATATACATGTATGTGTTAGTGTATTAGTATATTTATATTATATTCGGAAACACAAGAAAGAAAATAAGGACAGGAATAGTGGAATAGTATTAGTTAAAAGTGATTTTAAGATTCTTGCAACTAGAACTGTCTTTCAAAATATATCAGGAAATTGTTCATCACGACATTTGTTATGACGTTGTACGGCTGTGAAATGCAAACAATTCGGGGAAAAGAAAGATAAAAACTACAAGCTTTCGAAATATGCTCCCGTCGAAGTATGTAAAAAATATAATGGATGGACAAAGTAGCAAACAACGAGATGATATTCGAAATAAAAGAAGAACAATCGAAGATAATAAATATCTCGAAAGAAAATCATATGATCGGTCATTAACCCGCCATATTTCAACTAGCTGAGGACCTAATAGATTAAAATGTAAACTGAAAACGGTAAAAATAAAGACCAAGAGACGCCGTAATAATAATAATAAAAAAAAATGTCTAAAAATATTATGTAGAGTACGGAAAACACTTCTGAAACAAAACATATGGTAATAAATAGAATAAATAGAAATATATAAATGAGCAGTAAAACCGCTGTCGCAGTAAACAGTAGACAACTGCTAGAGTAACTATAATCTAAATGTGTATGTAAAAAACAAATCCACTGGTTTTACTTAAGCTAATTAGAACGTCAAACGTGTGCGTGTGGGAAACAATGCAGGCAATTCCGAGTTGTTGGCGCGTATACCTTTAACATATCGCATAGAGCAGTAAGTAGTATACTGAGCTAGAGTTCGCACAGAATGATTACGTCGTATGACAAACGGAACGATAATTATTCTAGAAAGAACGTTTATAAAAGAATCGAAAGTTTCATGGTTGTTATCGTCCACTCGTAGAATTTGTTCGAAATAAGTTTTTGGTTTGAAAGTGGGGATTGCAAGTATCTCCGAAACTGTTACCAGTGACAAATTCCGACGATTTTAAACGGAAAAATCCGACGAATGAAATAATATTTAATTTCGCATTAGCGTTTCTACGCGCTTAACCGGTATTTCGATTTTTCAATTATTTAAAATTGAAGGTATGCGAAAACAAATCTCGCGAAATCCGGAACAGTTGAAAATGTAGATTCAGTGTCGGACCGAAGCTGTTCCGTCGACTGTGCTGGTTAAAGTTTACGAAAATTTTATTTTGAGACTAGGTAAATGTATGAAAAGTGATGGTAGTTGTTTAATCTTTAAGACTACGAAATAAAGTAAGTAGGCGAAGTTCTTCTTTACAACTAAAGATACTGTTTCCTCAACTTGACTAAAAAGCGCGCTATAATTTTTCGAAATATATTATACATCTGTGCCGCATTCTGTATCTTTGTATGGTACCTCATATTTGCGTATAGGATGAGATCGTTCATTTTTATAGGGGGTATGAGCTTGTAGTACATTATAAATAAAGATTAAAAAAAAAAAAAAACTCAACAGATATCGGGCAAGAAACTGTTGTACTATTGTTAGTATTCTCGTCTTATTGCGTTGTACCATTACTTTATCCTCATTATTATTATTATTATTTCGTTACTGTTTAAGTTCTGGATCCGTCTGGATATTTTCGGATAATACTAGACAGAATTTAACTCGATTAAGTCCGGAAGTTATCTCGTAGTTTTTTCCCGTTCCTAATCGATTTAATAATCAATCCCTATTTACTTTTACACTGTCGTTTTCACTTAATCCGGGTCACTAACGTCTTCTAGTATTATAATCAATTTTTCTCTTTAAGTAATATGCGTTAATTACGCGCCGAAGTTGCTTAATGAATATATATATATATATATATATATATGTATGTATGTACGACACTCTGAACGAGCACACAACTATAATGATGACGAGTATGACGTTGTTCTACACGTATTATGTAACGCGTCTTTGTATAGTTTGGCTATATATAATTAACAAACGGATATATCGGGGCTATATATTAATCTCTCCAAAATAAGAACTCTAATATGTAATGGTGTTCATTATTAGACAGTAAGAACAAAAAACGAGAAAGTATTTCGCAATGGAATAAGATTTGATAAACGGTACATTTTTGAGATATATCGTGAGATGCGCGATATTAAAAGTGACAATAGTGCGATTATAAAATGTAAATTCGTCCGTGTAAACGGATAAATAATTAGGAAAGAAGTTCCATAATTTTTTCAGTTATACATTATAAAATTTTGACATAAAATTATAAATTTCATCTTATTTTTTTTTCTGATGCCCTACGTCTTTGACCCATTGGCTGATTTTAGTGTTCTATTTGTTGCTGCTTCCTTAAATTCGTCGCATTTTTCCGCCTTTCAATAAGTTTCTAATATTCCAGGTAGCAACAATGAAATTTCTACTACTTTTATAATCTTTACTTGGATCGTGATTTCGATTCTTCAACGTATTTGCCCTCTCTTGCAGAGTGCCGTACCAACAAGGACACGGGACGACTCCAGTCATTCTGTATTGTTACAGATGGTTATCTATTACCTGATATACTCTCTTCCCATGGGTGCAGTTCCTTACACGCCATGATTATCGTGAGATAGATACAGTCAACCGGATTTTCTGTTAAGGTTTACTCCCTTAGCCGAAGGAGATCAGTTTTAAGGCCCTGGATACTCGCCTACTCGCAGTAGATTGGAATTCACCAATATGTCAGGAGCAAGATGCCAGTAGTAATGCTGTTATTAATGCAGCAAAAAAAAAGCTTAACGGTATTTTATGATAAGAGCACTTTCGGCAAGTACACCTTCCGTTCTCCTATCGGCTATTGTGAGTTCCGATTTAGCTTTTCTAAACAACGCTAAGCCCGTCGTACGACATTTGGTGGTCGAGTGATTACTAACTAGAAAAGGTTCCCAGAGCGTAAATTTTGTACAGGTGTTTACTATACAATATTGCTTCTTAAACGAACTGTAGATAATTTTCAATATATTTATACAAATATTTTTAAAATTGAGACGTTTTACGTCAACCGAAAAAGGAAAAATGTTAGCATTAAAATTTCATGTACCGCGTAACTGAAAACGGTTAAAGAATGTAAAGGAATCTTGGTTAGTTTTAAAGAAGACTATCCCGACGATAATATTAAAGAAAAGAGAATAAGCGAACAAGTAAATTTTTATAACAAGAAAAACGGAATACAGGCACGTACAAGAAAAACTGACAATTAAAATGAAACGGAAAATATTTCACTACATAAAAAAGGGTTTGAAAGTGTGAAAAAGTGGTTTCGGTAAGATAAATGCTGTGTTATAATTTTTATTTTTGGGATAATTAACTAAAGTGGGGCAGTCACCATCGATAGCATTAATAATGAGAAGGTATATATATATATATATATATATATATGTGTGTGTGTGCACAGTATCTACGTATGTGTGTAGAAATATATGCACAAAGTGCAAAAATGAAACAAGTTTGTAAGAAAATGTGTAATAATTGCGGCAGATCGCTTAATAACGTGAGTCCACGGTACAGAGGAGAATGTACCCGGGCCGTGTATATATTTATAGCTCGTTGAATAATACTTTTGATTGATTTTCAGGTATTATAACCTTTAAGCCGCCCTGTATATTCTTCAATATTGTCGAGAATATTCGTAAGCGTTCTTATCAGCTGAATACTATAAATCATCAATGAAAGTTTGACCGAAGCTAATGAAGATCGCAATGCTGATAAGATATTTTATTACGTACATTTAACATAATCGGACGCGTTTACTTTATACTTCGCTGCTGTTGCTTCTAGTTGTTATATATACGCACTCGGTATAATCGATCGGATCCTAATTCGCGAACTCTATTCCTATGTGTGCGCCCCTACGTGTGGGAAATTAAAACTTTTTTTTAATTTTATTTTATATCTTCAAAAGATCTTCGTAATTTTGTTTCTAGATTCTGAAAGTCGGTATTTTGTAAATTGTCCAGAAAATATTTATATATTCTGGTGGCGTGTATATCAGCGAGGTCTTGGGACCGTTTTTTTTAGGTAAAGTATTTTTAATTTCATTTAAATACAATATAAAAATAATAATTACTATTTTTGTTTCGATTTACTTGTCCCCTCTATATATATATATATATATATATATATATATATATATATATATATATATATAGTATTTTAATTAGTATTAATGTGTGGGCAGTGCGTATATTTAAATTAAATTTGACAGGTGAAAAGTAAAATCCTTCCTCTGGGTAATTTTTTTATAATTTTGAATACGATAAAGTGCATTTGTTTTAATTTTTAATTTAATTAATTTATTTTCGCGTGTACATGTATTTGTTGGAAATGCTATTATTACTAATATACGGTCCAATATTGTATAAAATTATAACACACAAATAAAGTAATTTTTTTTTTATTCTTTAAATCATTTTCAAATTTTTAAGCACGTTATAAAAAATCGTATTGACGAGAAGTTTAACTTTTTTATACGTGCGTACTCACATATACGCATACATATGTGCGAGTGTGTATAATTATGCATGTACGTTGAAATAATAGAATTTCAAAGTTATTATTAAATTATTTTAACTGCGTATGCATATATACCTCTCCCATTTTCATGTACATATATACATATCTCGCGTGTGTGTGTGTTTAGAGTATAAGGGCTTTGGTTCTCGCAACGCTGGGTTTTGCAAACTCGCGGTGATACCAGCTTTTTAAGTAGATTACTTCTCTCCATTTACGCGTTTACACTGAGCTCAATATAAAAATATGCATATATGTGTGCGTGCGTTAGTAAGTTTAACAAGTGCGTTATAATATTTACAGTTTTATCGAAGTACCTGTGTGCTGTAATTTATTTTTCGTGCAAATTATTTAATAATTATTATATTTTAATTTATGATTTTTGTCTGTTAATTATTTTTCATTTGATTTGACCGTTGATTGTGCTAGCAATTTATTCCATATTGTACGTAATTAAGTTTTCTGCTTGTTTCACTGCAGTTTGATTTTTTCGTCAATTTCCGCGAGTTATGAATTTTTGACGTCAAATTTTGAATTTTTACTCTACGAAATAATTAAAGTAAACGACTTTAGTAAGAGGTAAGATTTAAGTTACGAAATTATGGGCCTAAATAATTTTAAATGTATATAATATACAAATATTTTTATTATAAAAGAAACAGACGATTTTTTCTTTTGACATTAAAAGTTCGTGTACCATATAGGTAGGGAATGCTGTGACTGAAAAGGTTATTTTTTTATTATTTTGAATAATTTGTAACTAGCCAAAAGTGGCTATCCAACAAATGGCTTCAACGAATAAGTTACCTGTGCAAAGGACACACCCCATGGTGAGTCTTCCTACTTGTTACTGGACTAAGTCCACGATCCTCTTCCTTCTCAGCCGTAGAAGTTGATTCGTCCGCTTGTTAGGATGAAATAACGTAAAATGACCATTATCTTCGTTGCGGCGGAGGAGTGTCTTTTATTGAATTGATCTGCTATTATTTATATTATGTTTCGTAAAATGTTTTTCTGTTTCGGAATCTAAACTTTTAGAGTGTTACTTCTTCTCGCGTAACACGTTGCCGATGTTTTCGAATTTGATCGACCACGTGAAAACGACAAACTTTTTCTTTTCCTTTCTTCCCGGTATTTCTCTTCATAGTTATGCTTTTTCATCTTATTGTCCGTCCATCCGGTTCTATTACTTTTTAGTTCCTTTAAATCCGTCGAATGTTTGTAATCTGATTTTTCAATTCTATTCCGTTATCGATAGTTGCGTTATCTATGAAATCTTTTTTTCGTGTTCAAGAATCACATCGGGCTCTGGTTTTCAACTTATAAAAATGCTGAACGTTTTGTTTATTTGTTATTACTCATTCTTCGAATATCTGTGTAAAATGGCAATCTTCTTTTCTTCATAACGTCAGATAATTTAATTCTACGTTCTCGTATAATTATTTATTGAGTCCATTTCTGCGAATCTTCTCTTCTTTTTTTGGACCGAGCATATTTTTTATAATCTTTCTTTCACTTTTTTCTAACATTTAAATTTTTCCGACATCATTTAGCTCTAGCCATTCGGATGCGTATAAACACTGCGGTTTAAACTGTATTATAATATCTAATCTTGCCGTTTATTGTTATTGATTTTGTTGTTGTATACATTGTTAGTTAACCAATTTTCTCTCATTTTCAACGCCTCTCCATCCAATTCATTTTGCTGAATAATCTCACCTAAGTATCAGAAATTTGTTACTTTTTCGACTTTCCCGTCCTTGGTGCACATGTATCGAGACGAGATTCTAATGTTTGTCATATATTCTGTTTTCTCAAACGAAATGTGTATTTTTATGTTACTTCTTTTAGGAGGTTGATCTGCTTTACCGCGGATCTTGAATCTTCAAAGAAAATTTCCAAGTCATTTTCAAACGCTAAACGATAAAAATGTTTTCCTTCTTGTATCCCGAGCGTATCTGTTTATTTATATTGTCCGATTCCAGTAATTTTTCTCGTTCTCTTATAATCTTTCCTAGTTTGAATATCAAAAACTCCCGAGATTCGACGTATAAAAATGTTTGGTTGTATTTAACCTTGTACAAAATTCGGGCACTATTTCCATTAAACTTTCTCGATCAACCGAAGTTTCTAATCATTCGGTCTCTTATTATTATTATTATTATTATTTTGTAATCTTCCATCACTCTCTTTGGACTTGTTCGCGTAATTTTAAAAACATCTCGATTGATTTAATCATGGCGATCAATAACGTGTCTTTGTTATAAGAGAAAAACAGCCGGTGTCAAATTTTTAACTGTTTTATAAATTTCCGTAATGTAACTGTACGTGTCCCGTTAGATTTATTTTTACATCCTTGTTATTAATTTACGTTAAAATTTGGACTTCTTTCATATAATCCGCTGTGGTAACAATATGAACATAACGACTGTATAATTTCCAGTAAATAAATTTTATTAACGCGTTCAAATTAATGAATACGTAAGGATATTCCACGGAGATAATTTTGTCAATCGAAAAGGTAAAATATCAAGATTTAACATTTTCTCTTAATTGCGTTTAAATCGTTATTTTGTCAAATAAAAGTATAAATTCCATCCTTGTTTGTCAGTTTGTTTTTAACAGAATTTCCCAATTAAGTTTATTTTGAATAAAAAACAATTTTATAAACTACACAATCAAAAAATTCCGCCCATGTAAAGTTGCGCGAGCACGGAATAAAGACAATACTTAACAAAATAATAATTATTAATACTGCTCTATGCAGGAATACAAAAAAAATAATAAATGAACAAAAAACCAAAAAAAAAAAATAAATATATCAAATATATACACATCTATTATGCATACACATTACTTATAAAGAGAGCTTCAAAAAAAAATTCAAACTTACGCGATTTTTTATACCTTAAGAGCCGCGTTTACGAAATACGTCCACGAGATCTGGAAGACCTGAAAACTCGGATTTCTGAAGAAATTTCAAAAATTCAACGATCTATGCACGAAAAAGTCAACATTTTGTAAAGACTGAATGAACGTATTGTTGCAAATGACGATCGTTTGAACGATAGTCCACAAATGATTGTAGGCTAATTCTTAAACAAAATTTTATTCAAAAATTTTGGCCGAGTAGTTTTTGAGTCGTTATTAAAAAAAAAAATAACAAAACCGCTCTGCGTCACCCTATATAATTATTTCTAAATCTGTAGGAATAACGATTTGGTGGACGACTATTTTGAAAAATTCCCGAATCTTCGTAAAGATCTTTATCTTCTTGTTTTTACATCTTGTATATAAATGAATGCCAAAAATTCGAAAATCAAAGAAGAAAAGCGTCAATTGTCGGGCTCGGTATAAACGAAGTGTTACCAAGATAAAGAAATATCACAGAAGCTATTAAATTTTTTAAACATATCGAACCTACTCATGCTAATATAATTAAGTACGTTATTGTGTAACAATATATACTTTTTCACTTATAAATATAAAACTTAGGACGCAAATGACCAGAGTAGTCGAGCGTCGTTTAAATAAAATATAATAAATAAATAAATATTTGTTTAATCTCATTATTTAGTCCTATTGATAATTTCCGTATATACGTGTTCAATCCGTTTGAGATATTCTCCTTTTATATAGTATTTTCATTAAACATTCTTTTCCCTTTCGGTACTTCTTCAATTTTTATTGTTTATATCCAAGATGTTTTTTCTTCTAATATTAGATTTGATAGTGTAAATCGGAACGTAGAGGACATAATCCGATTTTTAAAAATTAATTAGCCACGAAATACGAGGTTAAGAGGGTACCTCGTATATATCGCTTTTCCCGTTCAGAATCATACAGGAAGGTGTTCGCGTACATACATACACACATACGTCAAATGATTGGAAGTAATTCAGGACGCTTTTGATATTGATATGTTTAGAAAAATCATTTCTGCACCTGTAATTTTGAAAGAAAGTTTTAAAACACGAGTACAGGGCGTGATGATAGTTTAATGACCGCGATAAATAACAGCTATAATTATTTTTAATTTGAAATTCGTATTGCGAAGAGCGATAACGCTTGCCGTTTTTCACGTTACAAATTTTATACTAATTATGCGTGGTTTATATATATATATATATATATATATAAGTATTTGTGTGTGTGGCACGTAAACGGAAAAAAAGGTCGACTTTGAATAATCGGTAGTTCATCTGTTAATATTTTACATTATCAAAGAGATGTAAGGTAATTACTATTTATAATTATTTATACGCGTGTAAATGATAAAAAAAAAAACAGTAAATTTGAACGCTGTTATTAAATCGAATAATAACTTTGTTACCGATAATCAAGGCTATTCTATATGGCTTGTAATTATTTATTAGCCGTGTGTGTGTGTGTGTGTGTGTACGATTTTACGTAAAGGTCACATTGATTATCCGGATATTTTATTCTACACCACGTCAAATTAGAATAAAGATATATCGGCGAGCTTTGAAAAGATAAATATAAATAAATATCGAATAGGCTGGGATATTTATACGGATATTGAAAATATTTTCGTACAATATTAATTATCGAATGGTTAGGGATATTTCTGTCAATAGAGAAGTAGAATGAATCTCTTTGACTGGTTTTATAAATGGTGGTTTTATTCGTAGAAAGTCTTGAGTGGTAAATTAAATTTTGGAAATGAAATTTTCAAAAATCTAAACTATGTATATTAATTTTCGTCGTGTAAAATGTTCGTTACCGAGCATCGTGAATTGCTCAGTTTTCAACAGACTAATTATATGCCAACGAAGATTTCCTTTTCCGGCGATATTTAAAAGTTATATATAATAATGAAAAACTTTATGCCGCTAACTGGGATCGAACCTGAACGGTTGGCTCTGCAGTCGAGTACTCTAGTAACTATATCACCGCCGAATATAGACATCTATGTATATATATTTCCTAAATGACTGGCGTTCTCCTGCTTTCTTCCTTCTTTTATCCTAATCTCAATCAATTTTATCACCACTTTTTAGTAGCTAGTATACGTAACAGTTATAACAAGTCCGGTTATCTTGGTTTAACCATACTTTTGGATCACTTGTTGTAGTTGTATTGCGCAGCGGCTCCTATTTGCGAGCGCGTGCATTTGTACCATCCTGAACAATCATATTTTTTCTTTCTATTGTCAAATTCCTACGACGACAAACCCCGGGCGGGTAGGCTGGAAGTGTTAGTTACATCTTGCACGTCAGGCGGCATATTATATATGGTCGCTTTCAATTGAAATAGAATAAAACTTGTAGTCGACAGTGATGTATGCTAGTGGGCATGCCTATTACGCTGCCTATCGTGAATTGAAAGGAGCTAGAAAAGGTGTTCTAAATATAGCCTATTCCAAACTATCCCGTTCATTATGTCATGGTCGACGGGAACAGATGCACTATTGATTTCCCGCATATAAATAACATTGAGGTTGCCTTATACGCTGATGACACAGCGTTGTACTGCAGTTCCTACAGAGTACTATCAGCAATGGGTAACAATCCAGTGTTGATCGTGCAAACTGCTCTTAATCCTTCCAAAACGAAAGCAATTTTCTTCACTCGTCGAAGACCGTTTTTACCAACCAGACTTCACGTCAGTGGCGTTGATATAGAATGGTCTGACCAGATACGCTATCTTGGTGTCATTTTAGACAAGAGACTAACCTTTTCCAAGCATATTGACCATATATCATTGAAGACAAACAGAGCAATCTGTTCAATTTACCCCATTTTCAAATGTAAATCTCACTTAAATATTAATAATAAACTAATAATCTACAAGTCAATTATTAGGCCTATTTTAACATATTCTTGTCCAGTTTGGTCTTCAGTCTCAAATGCTAGTTTTAATAGACTGCAATTAGTCCAAAATCAATGTCTTAGATGTATCCTCAATGTATTCGTATACACTAAAATTTCATATATGCATAGTGCTCTGCAGATACCATATGTAAAAGACTATATCCTCAAACTATCCCAAAAATTTTTTCTCAATTGTGCACCGTAATAACTTACTTCCAGCAATAGGAAATTACGATTCCAGGGAACTAAGTATTAGATATACTAAGTATAGGCATCGCCGCATTAAACATAATGTATTATTCTCATAACATTTGTTTGCTTTCGTTTCCATTACTTATAAATGATATTACATATTCGTTATACAATTAAATTTATATTTATTATTTTTTAAATTACCGCTTTTCATTTGTGATGGTTTTCTGTCTGATTTTTCCATCGATACTATTTTTATCTTGTATATTTATTATTTACCAGTTTATATTATTAGAATTTTTACTTTCATGAATGGAGAGGGCATTTGTTCCGGTACATTTATTAAATATTATAACTTTTTAATATAATGTCAAATATACGCGTTTTTACATTTTTACATCCCAGATATAGATAATTTTAGAGCTTCCGTGTAAGGTGAACCAAGATAGAAAAAGATAATTCGCTTTATCACCTTATTTTAGAATCTCTGTATATTATTTGCAGAAATATCTTTAGCGCAGCCTCACAACATGAGACTGTAACACAGATTTTACGATAGCTTTATAAATTAATATCTATTTTCAGTGGTTAAGCTTGAATACTTTCCGAGCATCCAGTATAATCGCCACAGTGTGTAATTGTTTACGTTTTCGGTTAATATAATGCTTAGACCTAGTTAGAAAAAATGGTTTCTTTGGTGATTTTTGAAAATGAGACTTATTATTTTATTAACGATTGTAGAATATTCGTTTAATTCGCAACTTTTTTTTCTTACTTCCTGTTGAAGAGTTTTTTCTTTAAAGTGTTGAATACGAACAATATTGTAACCGTGTATGATCATCTTTATAAGTTGTTTCCATTCTGAATATTCCTATTTCAGGGATGAAGTTGAATGTGGTTTCTTTTTTTTTCTCCAATAAAAACGACGATACGAAAATTGTTTTTATCGTTCTTGCTTTTTAGGTGAGGATATCATCATCATCATCATGGTGTCATGCCGACTAATTCATTTTCTGCTTAATACCTTTTTGGGAACAGTTCAACTGTAATTAAGTTACACCGTTGCATCAAATTTCGTGTCCACGTTATTCTTTTTGTTCCTAGGTCTACATTTATAAGTTGTTTCCATTCTGAATATTCATATTTCAGGGATGAAGTTGAATGTGGTTCCTTTTTTTTTCTACAATAAAAACAACGATACGAAAATTGTTTTTATCGTTCTTGCTTTTTAGGTGAGTGTATCATCATCATCATCATCATCATGGTGGTATGCCTACCAATTATTTTTCTGTCTAATATCTTTTTGGAAACAGTTCAACTGTAATTAAGTTACACCGCTGCGTCAAATTTCGTGTCCACATTATTCTTTTTGTTCCTGGAGGTCTCTTTCCAAACGATCTTGACTCGTATGAAAAGTTGCCCGAATTGTACTATGTTGTTCCGAGTGACTTCATATGTGTCCAAAATATTTTAATTTTCCGCGTTTAACTTATTTCTTTATACTTATTTAATATTAATCGATTTAATACTTCGCATTTTCGTATTTTGTCCGTCCATTTTATTTTAAGTATTCTACGATATAGCCACATTTCGAAGGTTTTAAATTTCCAAGAGACGCGATACTGTTGTTTATAGTTGAATTATTTCTTGATATTGTTTTTTTTGCACATTAAGACGTTCGCTTTAGGGGACATCTTTTTAAAAATTCGAAACTAATGCCAGTTTTATTCATCGCAAAGAGCGCAATGTTACAGTTCAATGTTTTTTTTGTAAACAAAATTGACTACAATAGACGACTTGTTTTTTCTAATTCAACTCGGTCTTAACGCGGATTGTTCTACAGGATGATGAGTAATAATGACCGATGAGTCATCGTCGATATATTTTTTATTCTCCACAGTTGTATAAATTAAAGCAGTTATAAATTACTCGCGGAAATTAAACCTCGTATATTAAGAAATTTAATTTATTCCTATTTGTGTTAGGCCGGTATATTTTTTTTTAAATAATTGATAAGCTAGCGCGCGCCTTACTTTGTTTTAAAAAACAGGACGACATTGATTTATTATTCTAATCAATTCGACCTGTATTGTTCGTAAGTATACTACGGTTTTAGATCAATGATATATATATTTATTTATTTAATGCTTTACATTGTACTGTAAAATTTGATATCTGAAGATTTTTCTGTTATCTCCGCGTATTAGTTTGTTCCAGTCTGCAAGAAATTAACGTGTTCTTATTTGGGTACGTATTAGTTTTTATACCGCATTGAAAACAAGGGTAATGATTAATTGTAATTATTATAAAATATCCAAAATGGGTAATACTAAATTTTTCCCTTGTTTAAATTTTATATACGTTTAATAATTATAATTAAATACACGCACATATATATATATTTCGGCGTGACGCGTGTTTTCCGCATTGATTGAATTATCGGTAAGCTTGATATATATATATATATATATATATATATATATATATATATATATATATATATAGTAACGCCACATTATCCGTGGCATTGGGTAGAGTGACAACCGCGGATAATCCACAAAATTTTCAAAAAGTCAACAAAACAATTCAACAGTTTATTTATAATATGTACATACGCACATGCATACATATACGTATGCCCTATTATGTAATTTATAACGTAAAGAAGGTTTTAAAAGTTACCTATAGGTTTCACAAAAAAATCCGTCTTTTTTCGAAATTGAACACCTCTTCTTTACTTGATATTGAAGTTTTTTTTTTTTTTTAATACCATTTTATCACAGAGCATGTATCGTCTTATTCCTGCAGTTATCGAATAAGTCCTTCTATGTGTGTTAGAGCTGCATCATGGCTTACTTGCTTTTTTGTCTTATCGTCTTCCTCTTTCTCAGTCTCTTCTCTATCAACAATTTGTTCATCAGTAAGATGTTCAAAGCCTGAATTATCGGCATCGCAATTAATCCACTTAGTTGTTTGCTCCGTCGACGTCACTTCCTCCTATAACGGATTTTGCTAAATTAACTAAATCGCAAGTAACAACTTCTTTTTCTTCTGTAAATTCTTGTAAAGTATTTTCCGCATTAGGTAAAATTTTCCTGTAGGATTTTACTAGCGTAGACTGTTTAACTGGCTCCCAAAAAGGAGCGTGTAAAACCAAAATAAATCCATCCCAGAAAAACCGCGGATAATCCATCAGTGGATAATAGAGAGTTTACTATCAAGTAGTCTGTTAAAATTGTTAGAAGTATAAAAGAAAAAAGCGATACTCCTAAGTGCAACGTGATAGAAATTTATTTATTGAGGAATATACTACGATGCTACGTTATGTGTATCACTTTTTGTTGATATATATATATATGATATATTTTCATGGTATGACTAAATGTTAATATAGACAAAGTAATAACCGAATATCGTAAAGTAAAAATTAAATACGGACTAATGTAAAATCGTTGAGTTTGTCAATCGAGTAAATTCAAAGTTTGTTTTTATTTGTAACTTTTTATGATACTTGTCCTACTCAGAGTCAACGTATAAAGTTTGAAAATATTTAAAACAGGCATTATGAATAAGTAAGCATGAGAGAATAAAGCGCAATATTAATTATTACATAGTAGTGTAAAGTGTATATATACATATATATTCGTTTCTGTTATTTTCTAATCGTTATTTTTTTTTCCACACACACACACACACATATATACATATATATATATATATATATATATATATATATATATATATATATATATATATATATGGTACTAAATAAACTGGGCCCCATATATACCGGTATTAAAAAAAATTAGTGTAAAATTAAAATCATACGAGGTCGTTATCTAATGGGCGCGGCAATATAAGCTATATATTTCTATATATTAAGTTAATGAACTTAAATTACTTCTAATATTATAGTGAATGTTTAGCTCATTTTTAAGCTGTTAAAAATTAAATCAAAGCGGTCGTCATTCATTTTGATCGAATTTTAAACGTGTATATACTTTAATCGTTTGTCATAATTAAGTTTTTATTTAATTTTTTAAATTGTATATATAAATGAATGAATAACCTCTATTTAGCGTAGTAAATCGTAACTTTATTATTAAAGGTACTTCTATATTATTATATTTATATATACTTTGATAACAGATATTTCTTTAATAAGTTGCTCTCCGAACATATTTTGCGATGAGAACAGGAGTTTCACTGTTGTCCATTCCAATGATTGTAGATTGGTATTATGTGGTGGGTGTTTGGCATATGTGTTCCTTTACTAATGTACATGTAGTATATACGTTAATGTTTATATTGTATTTATTAATTTGTTAAAGATTATTCGTCCGTTTATTTCGAGTAAGATTGTGTGAATGGAGTGTGAATGATGTATGTTTTAATGAGTGTGAGACTTGTGAATGCGTGTAGTTTTTCTGGTGTGTTTAATAGGTGGGGGGGCTGGTGAATGTGTTCAATTTTTTTTTTGTATTTTATTTTTTACTTTTAATTTTACAATTCAGAACAAATTATTCATTGTATTATTTTATTTATAAGCCTACACTATCTGTTGTGTGGCTTCATTAAATAAATAAATTATTTCTGTAATTTTTAATTAGTACTGGAACATTATACGTTGTTATACTAAGGCCTTGGGAGCGAAGGCCGTCCAAATTTTTTTAGTTATATTTCGGATGCGCCATTATGCATAGTGTTTTTCTATTTTCCAAAATTAATTGAAAATCGCCATTCCAACGTGAGTATACGGCCACGATTTCCTCCTTTTCCGGTATGTTAATATATATATATATATATATATATATATTATTCATGCTTTTTGATTTGTATATTTTTCATAGTTTTTGTGCGTTAAATATTTGGAAATTTGTATTATTTTATGTAAGCTTTACAAATTACATTTCATATTATTTTCCCCCTTTTTTAATTTCGTCTCTCTTTCCCGATGGCGTCATTAATTATCGTAACGATTGTAATTTGTTTACTGCTGTAATATTTTTCTGAGGTGTTTTCTATCATATTTGAAGAATGTATCGTTTTATCTCGATTCTCATGTATATCGTTTATATATACGTGTACCTAAATATATATTTTATGTTATTAGAGTTTTTATTTATATATATATATATATATATATATATATATATATAAATTTTTAAGAAGAATTATGAACAATATCCGTCTCTAATAAATGATTCTTTTTAAAAATTTGTTGAATGTGGAAATTAAAGAATTACACTTTTTCTATTTAGGGACTAAGTAAAATCGAACATCATTGCACAACTTAAATAAGAACTAATTTACCGGTACTTCAGAGTTTTTCAACGATGAGTATCGTGTTTTGTTTTATTTCGAATTTCGACGTAATTATGGATTAAATTGCGTAAATTGTAATAAAACTAATTAACACGATGATCAGAAATGACACAGTTCTGTCAATTAACTGAATTAATCTGTTTTGTAAGAGTACACGTTTTAAAATTCTGTGACGAAAATCTGATATATAAGCGATACATCACGTATGACGTAACACATGTTTGTTCGTTTTTCATTTATCATACTTTCAGTGTATTCTTGTTTCAGGTTTTTTACATAAAAGTACTGTATATATATATATATATATATATATATATATATATATATATATATATATATATATATATATATATATATATATCCTTTTTTAAGCCTTCTGACGCCAATGTTTGGCGTATATATATATATATATATATATATATATATATATATATTATACGAAATACAAGGTTTACATATTAAACATATATTTCCATGCGATTGCAAAATTGAAAAGATAAAGATGCTCGTTCTCTGAACTTATTCAACGTATTTGCAATAATTCTTTTAAAGGCGTCTTCGGATTAATTTAAAGAATAACAGTTGAGCAGAAGAATTAACAAAATAAAATTTTAAAATGACTCGTATTTAACTACTAAAATACATCATCATTAATTTTGTTGGAAAATCAACATTTACGGGTATTTGCGAAATTTTTAAACAAATATGAATAAAGTTAAAAAATGAAACAATTGAACAGGTACTAGTATTCAAATTGAAGACAAGAGCGTAGATTATTATTTAGTAAGTTAACATACCCATTGCGATTAGTTAAAAAACCACTTATTCGAAATTATTGTAGGAAGGATGATGATGATCCATTTACGTGTCGTATACTGCTACGAGGCCAGAGGCACGGACACGGAAGCTATAGTCGTTGAAACATTCCGGTTTCACGTAGGAACGCTATTGTTGGACCGGCTGCATTTGGCTGCAAAAATCGTTGTAATGCTGATGGAAGACCATATCGAATAGGTTCAGCCTTGTACTTTTGGGTGTGTAGCAGAAGGTGTTTTATTGTTAATTTAGCATTGCTGCAGGAGCAAATCGGTGGTGATTCTGTTCTGATCAAGTGACTCTGAGTGAGAGTCGTATGTCCTAGCAATATACGACGAATGACTATTTCTTCATGTCGTGTCAACAAAGGAGGAGATCGCCATAAATTAGTATCAGGTTTGAATGAACGTAATTTGTTTGTAGTTGGTGTTGATAACCATAATATATTCCATTTCGCGCGAAGTTGTTCGTTTATTATGCTGCGAATATCTTTTGGATCTATTGGAAGATCGGGAGCAGGCCGCGTATAAACCGCCTCTTTAGCTGCTGTGTCTGCTAGATCGTTCCCAGCAATACCAGTGTGACTCGGAACCCATATAAATAATGGTTGAGGGAAAAGACCGGTAGATAGGATGCCGATTATTTTTTCGGTCACTGGATGCTGATTTTTGCGCTTATAATTACTGATGCTGGTGATTACTGAAAGAGAGTCGGTGGCAATGACAGACTTCTTAGAATTTCTACTAACAGAATCTTGTATATAAATTACAGCTAGTTTTATAGCATAAAGTTCAGCCGAGAGGATTGAAAAATGTGGAGGTAGTTGAAATCTGATTATTATTTCGTTTGAAGATGCTACTGCGCATTCTACACTAGAATTTGACTTTGAACCATCTGTGAAAAGCAATTGATAGTCGTTGTATTGATCTATTATACTAGAAGGATTGTTGCGAAGATCTGTTTGGAGTAACAAAAGATTTACTTCCATATTCAGTGAGATCCACGGCGGCAAATGCAGGCATATAGTTCTGATAAAGAAGAGGATTTTCTACTTCGATGTCTTTGAGTACTGATATTGCTTGTGTCCAACGACTGTTTCTGGATTTACCACTAAGATTCATCGCAGATCGATGCATTGATTCAGGCAAATTTGGAGTACTTCTTATATGTGTGTAAAAATGTGGCATAAGTTTGGAACGGTGAAATTTGAATGATGTTTCGCCGAGTATGTTTAGTAGGCTAGCGGAGGGAGTCGTTCGAAAAGCACCTGAACATATTCTCAGGGCAGAGTGGTTAACACTTTCTAATGATTGTAAAATACATCCTTTTGCATTTCCATAAACTACAACATCGTAGTCAATGTTTGGGTGAATTACTGTTTTGTATATTGTAATAAGTGATATCGTGTCCGCTCTATATTGTGTATGAGCTAACTTTCGTAATAAGTTTAAGTTTAGCATACTTTTTTTTTTTTTTTAAGCATATGTATGTGAGGCTTCCATGTCAACTTCTGATCAAAAGTTAGCCCCAGATGCTTCACTGTAGTAGGAGATGGAATTATTTTGTTATTTAAGTAAAGAACTATATTATGAGTACAAGAGCGTTTTCTACAGAAGTGTATGGCTGTGGATTTTTCAGCCGAGAACAGAAATCCGGATACCTCCGTCCATTTTAGAAGTTTATTTAAGCAGAGTTGCAGTGTTTCTGATCCAAGTGGTACATTACTACATGGTAGGAAGATAACCAAGTCATCTGCTATAATGATGTTCTTATTGGTGGTACTATCTCAGTTAAGACATCATTTATGGCAATATTAAATAGGATTGGACTAAGGATAGCACCTTGCGGAACACCATTCTGTAGTGTTCGCGGAGTGGATAAAGTGTTGCCAAGACGAACTTGGAATGTTCCGTCTTTGAGGAAACTGCTAATAACCATTGGCAGACTACCTAGAAAATTCCAGTTGTAGAGCGAGGTCAGAATCTTGTCTCCAGGTCGTATCAAAAGCCTTGGATATATCTAAGAAGAGCGCTAATAAGTGATGATTATTATTAACTATCGAATTTGATATTTCATTGTGGAGTTAGAGCTTGATCAATTATTGAGCGACCTGGACGAAATGCGCATTGTTTACTGCTTATTAGTTGTTGATGTTCTAACTCCCACATTAGGCGACCTGCTATAAGTTTTCCAAATACTTTGCCTAGCACTGACGTCAGAGAAATAGGTCGATAGAAATCTTTGGTTGAAGGATTTTTGTAAGACTTAAGAATGGGCAGTACCAGTGATTTTTTCCATATATCCGGAAAAACACCCTCATTCCAAACAACATTCAGTATATGTAAGAGGGCTGTTATGATGTTGTCTGGTGCATTTTTCAGCAGGCAAATACGAAAACTATCTGGACCAGTGGCACTGTTTTTCAAATTGCATATAGCGGATTTCAGCTCATTTAAGGAGAACTGCTGATTATATGGTTCTTTGTTTTGTGAATGAAAGTTTAGTGGAATAGATCTAATAGTGTTTTCAAATTTAATGAAAGTTGGATGTAGATTTGAGTCACTTGAGTTATCTGAAAATAAATCAGCAAAAAAATTTGCTAATTGACTGCGGTTCAGGATAATATTTTCGTTTTGCCTAATGCCCGAAGGGATATATAACGTTGATGAGGCTTAACGAAAAAACCTACAGAAAAATCAGACATACTGAGGAAACAAAAATTAATAAATCAATAAATTAATAAAACAAAAAACAACGTGTTTAGAAATAATTTAACTTTAAAATATTTATACTTAACAAAAGGTTTATAATTACAAGAATCTGTATTTTAATCGGCGATGCTTGTACTTAGTATAACGTATGCGTAGGTGTTCCATATTGTAATTCCCTATTACTCGAATTAATTTATTTTGATGAATTTTACAGTTTACATAAAAATTTTTTGATATTTTAGTAATAAATGAATATATGTAAGGAATGTTTAAATGATCGTGTAGACTAGAAATTCTAGTATATCGCGTAGCATTCGACGAAATTCTGCAGCAATGATTTTGAACTACTTGTAATTTTCTATATGTATTATCAGATACTGGTGACCATACAGGGAGGGTGTATGACAGTCGTATAAGTTAATTTTTTATTTACATAACTGAGACCCGATTTCCTGATAATGGAAAAAGTGTGTGCATAGCTTTATGCGCGTTTTCTATGGCGAATGTAATATGGTTATTGAAAGTTAATCTGCTAAGATAACTCCTTGATACCGAACTTGTTTGACCCAAGGAATTCTTTTAGAATTTATTGTTATTTCAGTTAAAGGTAGTGGTCGTCTTCTAGTAAATATAATTGTTACTTTCCTTCATTTGATTTTAAGTTCCATCTGTTGTAATATTTAGATATTTTAATTGCAGCCTTTTGCAATCGGTTATATATTGTATCTGTCCTATAAGAAGATACATATAAGGCAAGATCATCAGCATACCAGGCAGTACTAACGAAAGGCAGTTCTGGAAGGTCATTCATTAATATTAGGAACAAGTAAGGCCCGAGTATACTCTCCGGAGGAACCCCTGCATTTAGTGTTTTAATTGACGATTTTTCGAAATAATTGATAATGTAAATGGTCTACGGCTTAGTTTGATTTAATCAATTTAATAAGTAATAACGGAAATTTAAATTTAATCATTTTATATAATACTCCATCATGCCCAGCTGTATCGAAAGCTAGCAGCATTCCGGTGTGTTTCTCGAGATTAAAGTTATCAGTAATAGTGTCCCCTATTCGGGCTAGCTGCTTAGGTTTAAAACCAAACTGCTCATCCCTTAGAATATTATTTGAATCCGAGTGAGCTCGTAGCCTGTGTAAGATGACCTTCTCAGCTATCTTGCTTAAGTTTGTTAACAGACTAATTGGCCGTAGCTTATTGATATTACTATTATCTTTACCTGGTTTTGGTAACACGATAATTTTAGCAATTTTCCATTTTGTGGGAAAATGAGATATCCTGAACATACTATTAATGATATTAGTAAAGTAGATAATTGCTTTGTTCAGAAGATTTTTAATCATTGCCACAGAAATTCCGTCGTCACCGCACGATACTTTATTTTTTAACTGTTTGATGTAATTTCGAATCTCAACAGGCGTAGTGAAGGTGTTTGCATGTAGATGTACATTCGCTGAATTTTTTAACATGTTATTAACTGTTTTGGTTACATTATAATAATGCGTTCGTGGGATTTTGGTTCTGCAACTATCCGAAATATTACAAATGTGCGAAGCGAGTAGCTCCAATGTTTTTTCAGTTTTATATACGGAAGATAGTGGTGGGAGTGATAATACCTGCCGATTAAGATGCCTAGTTATTTTCCAAAGGTTGTTACTACCAGGTGGAATGGCCGTGCGAGTAGATTGTTCCAGTTTTTGTTATTCCAGTTGTCTAACAAAAATTTTGTAAGTTTGACTAGCATGACGTATATAGTTCTTAATATTTTATATGCGGTTGTAAATTTGTTTTTATTTGCGTGGCGCCTATAATAATTTTCTAGAGAAATTATTTTATTAATATAATTAGGTACGTTATTCTTTTAATATGTGATGCTCTCTTAGGAATAAGCTGCCAGGATTTCGTGATTGAACTTTCCTTCGTCTAGTAAGGTATCATTCTCGAAAGTATCGCGGAGATTTAATTTTTGCTCAATATGTCGTTTTGTATTCTGACCAGGTTGCATTCTTATATAAAATTTTTTTTCTTTTGGGTTGCTCTGTGTCTGCATTTGCTACAGGCATTATGTATAAAAGAATTGGGTTATGATTTGACGATAAACACGACAATGAAACAGGAATAGTAATTTTGTTGAAACGTTTGGTTAATATTAAGTCTATTATACTAGGTTTACCATTATGCTAATCTGGGGGAAAAGTAGGTTCCTCGGGGGATAGAATATTAAAATTAAGTTTTAATGAGGCCTGAACTAACAGTTTTCCCGTAAAATTATTGTTATGATTATTACGCACACAGTGTTTCGCATTTAGATCTCCTATAATAATTACATTTTTGAATTTATTAAATAGATAATTTAAGTCACGTATAAAATATCTTTACAGCCTGTAACGTTCTTAATGAAATTTTAGTTACAGCGTTATGACGAATAGTATCCCTCAAAAGTATTGCAACACTTCCATCACACCTAGATTGATCAACTCGATACATAAGATAACCCGGACATTTGATTGGTGTACACTGATCGAGTTTAGTTTCAGAAACAGCTACGATATCTATTTTATTATTACAAAGGAAATGTATCAATTCATTTAGTTTTGGCTTAATGGAATTTGCATTCCATCCTATTATGCTAATGTTGGGGCCTCTTATATGATTTAACTCCTTAATTAAAGAAATGCGTGTAAATACAATTTCAATAATCATCATTATTTTAGTCATCGTATCAGAATTTTTAAGATTACTTATTTTATTAATCAATGATATGATTTTACTTACATTACATTCTTTGATGAAATGAAATATTTCAGTGAATGCTGATACGTTACACTGTTCATTCTGCTTAAGATTGTTTGTTATCTAGCCATCTCCGCGTACGTTCTATTTCCTGCATTACTATTTCCATTGTTATTATTACTTATGCTACTTCGTTTATTATGTTTATTTACGCTATTAACGTTATTATTACTTTTAATTATATTATTACTTTATTTTCGTTAAGAAAGTCTTTTCTACTTTACAATATACAACTTTATATCGTCCTTAATATTACATTTTTTAAAAAGGCAGATAAAAAACATGTATATCCCAGTTAACTGTAAATCGGCAGTTTTTTTTATTCATTTTTTTTTTTATTTTTTGACTAATTTGATAAAATCGGTTTATTTTTCTTCTTCAAAAATAAAAATGTTTTCAATATAACTTTATAAAGATTTTTTTTGTTTATTTTGATATTTGCATGTATAAAAAATGGGCAAGCAACTAGTGGTTATTAAAAAATTATGTGTATATACATGTATATAAAAATAGTATATGTAACTAGTGTTGATAAAACAATTGTGTGTGATCAGTCACCAATTTGCCGTGTTCTAACAGAACTCGGGAGTAATAAAAATTTAACTTTATTAGCTTTTCCCTCCAGTGGATTGTATCTTACCTAGCTTATCAAACTGAAAGCAGAGATGAATGTATGAACTTTTTGAAGTGTTGTGTAAACCTATTTTACCGAGATCAATTTTTAAATACTTAATATGCAGTAATTTTTTGACATTTAGACAGTCATCTATAATTGAACTATCTTCTTCTTCTTTAAGCCTTCTGACGCCAATATCTGGCGTAAATGCTTCCATCGTTGTCGGTTCTGGGCCTCATGCATCCATGCCTGATCTGCCTGTTCTACTAGTTCGTTTGTCCATCTTCTCGGAAGTCCTTGTTTCCGCCTCCCAGTATATGGTCGCCAGTTCATTATTTCCTTCGTCCATCTTCCGTCTGTCAATCCTGCTACATGCCCTGCACAGTTCCATTTGTTTGTTGCTATCCTGGATACAATGTACTCGAACCCTGTGTTTTTCCGTATATCGGAGTTACTGATTTTGTCCTACAATACGGAAAATGGGTTGTCTATTTCCTATATTTAATAAAAGATATGCGCTTTCAACGGAAAACAAATTTTTATTATACAAAAAGGTAATTTTACCAAAGCTACTCTATGCCTGCCCAGTGTGGTCTTATACTAGTAGTAGTAATATAAACCACGTGCAAAGAGTGCAAAACCATTGCCTTCGAATAATTTTGAATAAACCTCGATTTACTTCAATAAAATCTCACTATGATGCGTTAAAATTCCCTTACGTACAGGAAATGATTAAGGATAAAACGAAGAAATTTTTTGCCGATTGTAGATATTCCGACATTCCAATGGTAAATTCTATAGGGGATTACGATTACCAAGCTTTACGACACAGGTATAAAAGATATAAGCATAGGCGTATAAAACACATCCTTCTACAGTAAGCCAGCTACAAATTCTAGTTCTAGTATTAATAAATAAGCTAAGATATTTTTAAGTATATTGTTGATACGGTAAGAGTGTACGTACTCTGTTATTTTAAATGAGCAGGTTTTTTGTATTAAAAATTTTTCCTGCAATCTTATAATAAGGCGTAATTTAAATAATAATTAAATAATATTTTATAAGATTATATTTCGTATTAATTTTTTCTGGAAAGAATCGTTGATATATTCGGTACAGAAAATTCTATTGAATGGTAACTTTACTTTTTTTTGTAAACAGAAAATATTTAAATATGCAAATATATTCTTCTTCTTCTTTGTCCTTTTTTAATCTTATTATCAACAGCCCCCCGTTCCATTTGTCTTTCCGCCTTTCCAATCTTATCCATTAATTCTTTTGTTAAAGGCCAGGTTTTCGCTCCCTAGCTCGGCACTGGTATCTGATTAAATAGTTTGGCTCGGTTTGCTGGACTGATTTTGCTTTGTAAATTTTTTTTTCATTCTACTTCAAGTTGTATTCTTCTTTTTACTTCATGCGTATGACTTTTTTCCGGTTGCAAAGATCTTTCTTAAATATACGAAGTTGTTTACCGTTTTTACGGGACCTCGCTCTAAATTTATATGTATGTTGTTTTCTTTACCCTTCTTCATATTTCACAACCTTCATTTTCCCAGATTTATTTTCAAACCAATTTCTTTATTGAACTACCCAATAAAAACAAATCTAATGATGAAATATTACTAATTACGTAGGCGACTGAAGTGAGGAACCTTCTGTATATAAGGAACCAATATTGGCACGACATTTACGCTCATGTTTATTTACATCAACAATCGACCTTATAACGATTTTACTAGTAACAATTACGTAACGCGAATGAAGAAATAAGCCGAAATTCGATTTTATATTGTAGGTTGTCGCGAAAGATAATTATAACAGACGACCAATCGACTTTAATTAATTTTTTTTTAATAGTCTTTTTAAAAATAATTAAGCATTCCGTTTCTTTCGACTGTATTAAATAAGTTATATACATATATATATATATATATATATATATAGTGTGTGTGTGTGTGTGTGTGTGCAGTTATTAGCTTGGCTGTAATTATAGGGTGACCCTCTTATGGAAAGTAAATAACATGCTCGTTTAAAAACTCGAAAAAAAGTGTCTTTAAAATGTAGCGGTCATAATACATACGAAATTTCGCATAGTTGATGCATATGGTCGTTAGGAGAAGGTTAATTTGTACAACTAAGTAGAGTAATGTTTGAATATTTAAAAGACTTAAAAAAAAAAAATAAATAAAATATGGATAATAATTTTTCTAGTTATTATAGAACGGATAATTTGCCGCGAAGTGAAAACTGATAAACTACTTAAGGAGAAAATATACACCGACGAAGTCTTAGAACGAAGGTAAACCTTGAACGGACGATAGTATCGATTTTCTTTAAATAGGGCACCTCCTGAACGCGACTTTATTGTGACCGCGAATTCGGCAAAATGAAAACATCGAAAAAAAAAACTCGAAACGCTATTTTCTTCGAGGTCGTACGAAAGGGGAAAAGATAAATTTTGATAAAAATCAACTAGAGCGAATTGTTGTACAAAATAGAAGAATATACGACGATATTTTAATAAATAATAAACGAGTGAATTAGATAAGTTATAAAATAAAAATATGAAGAAGAAAATCCGAATTTAAAACATTCGTTTTGTCTTAATTATAATTAATCGGAATAATACTAAGTCGTGACTAATCTTTTGGTTGAAGAAACAAAAAGCGTATATCGCAGTAGCATAGTTACTAGAGCGCTCGATGCCAATCTGACGGTCGCGCGCTGGTTCGATTCCAGATCGTGGCGTAAAGTTTTTCATCATATAACTGTTGACCCTTTCGTGGTCAATGTATACTTTTGAATACATGATTTTTTAGCTGGAATATCACACAAATTATATGCCCAATTTAAAATTGTTTTTATAAATAATTTCTTCATAATTTACTAATCACACATATGCCCGTTGTGTAGTTTGGAATAAGTTTTATAGTTATCTTTTTTACGTATTAAGTACACAATTCGAACGGTATTTTAATTGGAACACTTTTGGTTATCTAGAGCTCTTATTTTTATCGTTTGGGGGTCTATGTATGGTCATAAAATGTTAAATCGAAAAGGCAATGGTGTCTACTTGGTATAACATCATATTTGCGTTGCATATAATTAATGTCTTGAATACTAAACCATTTTGTATGCAAAAATAACGTACAATGTGCTAATCATGATATCGGGTAACGGACAATTAGCATTATCATTAGTACAGTCCTAAGACTGGTCCATTGCCATGGTACGATTCCATCTTTCCCTTGTCTTCCGCAGTTCCTATTAATTCGGCGTAGTTCTTTAACCCGGTGACTTTTAACAGTGTTCTTATAAATATGTTTTTTCGTCTTTCGCGAATTATTTTTCCTTGGATTTTATCATCAAGAATAAGGTCTAAGTAATCTCCCATGGCAACCGAGTTAATAGTAACGATTTTTGCAAATTGTCGTAGTATCCGTTCATTTTGAATATTTTCTACCCATCTTTTCAGTTTTCGTCTAAACCCACGTCTAAAAATTATTCCTATTCACTTTATTTAATGTAATTCTAAGTCGGTATTTAAAATAATGAACAGACATTACATTTTAGAATAAACGACGTGTAAAGTTATAATAAAACTGGCCTTTCAATAATAATCTCTCAATTCTCCGCTTAATTATTTCTGTCAGATTGATGGATAAACATTCATTTTTATTTTTTAACGCCTTAAAATTTAACATTTTTGGCATTTCTGTATTTCACCGAAAACAAGATTAAATGTTTTATATAGTTCGGAAATTAACATAATTTTATTGCTAATTACGTGTATTGTTATAACGAGCTCAGGATTTTATATATATATATATATATCATAGATACGAACATAAACAAAGTTTGAGAAACGCCAGATATATTTTAAGAACTTTAGATAAACTTTCTGTACATGTTATATAAAACTGTATTAATCATTTTTATTTTTTTCTTTCTTCCTTCACTTCGTATATGTTGATTCTTCTCACAATGAAGGATATGACATTTGTCGTCTACAAAATTTATTTACTATAGACAAATTGTATAAGCACCAAGACAAACAAAGAAAAAAAAAAAGATCTGGGTTATTCCCGAATAGTAAGTTGTTGAATGGTTCTAAATATAGCGGTATTGTGTAAATGTATCTATTTCTTCTTACGTTCAAATAAACGATTAAAAATAATTAGGTGCTCAATTATACGAGGATGTAGAAATATCCTAAATTTACATTGTACGCGCACTCACTAAGGAGTGTCTGGATACGCATGCATCGAAAGCTAATTACTTTTGTTTACTTTTATTAAATACACACATACGTAATTACTTATATTTATCATGTATACATATATAAATATGTGTTGGTATATACTTAAAATGGCCATTTTTATTTTTACTCAAAACGGGATATTGTCAAAATTACGGCGACAGGGATAATATCACAATCAAAAAGAATGTTTTATAATTATTAAGATTATTATTTTTTTTTTCGAATTGGCCAACTATATTATTATTATTTTTGTTATTTATAAAAATAATAGTTACCTGCAGTCAAGTAATACGTTGATAATACTCTAATTCAGAAAGTAGGAATAGCCAATTATTGTTACGTATATTATTCAGACGAGTATATTTGTTTCAATATAGCTGACGATAATTTCAAATAAGAGAGAAATTCTTGGCAGTGTTTTTTTTTTTTTAAATTCACCTTTGTTATCAACATAGCTTTGAGAACAGCCGCTTTTTCTGAGTTGTTTCTGATGTCCATAATTTGTTCATTAAAGAGAATACTCTTTCAACTGGCGCATTTGTTCCAGGCAGGTATAAAATATATTCTACTAAAATGCAAAAGTTATTATGTTTACGGTTATTAGTATAGAAATGTTTAAATATTTCCACACAACGTGTTTCTGGCGAAACATTTAGATTATTTCAATTTTCCAGTTAAGATTAGGAGCTGTATTGGCTTTTCGTAGAATTTTTACTTGAGCCAAATTAAACGTCGTTTGTGATTAATACTAAAAACGGGACAATTTTGAGTCCCGAAGCTTTTATCGGGAACCCCGAGACGGGTTACCGGTAAAAAGGGACAGTCCGTCTAAAGCTAAAGCGGGACATATGTTCATATATAGTTCACACACAGAATTTAAATTTCCGTTTCCTAAAGTTAAAAAATATGAGGTAAAGTAAAACTGGTACGCAGTTATATTTAAGTTCATGTTTACACAACATATTTCATTTAAAATAAGTTTGTGCGAGTAATTGATTATAATGCACCCGTGAATTTTTGTCACGTATGTATGTGACTTACAAATATGTATGGGTGGCGTAATCACAATGATTCTACAATTCTTAGAGAACGATGTAAATTTCAATGTGAAAATTTAGTAGGTGAAATATTTGAAGATTTTCACACACACACACATATATATATATACATGTATGTATGTAGGTATGTGTATGTATATGTGCACGCATTTATATTATACTTATTATTATGTGATTATGTAATTTTGGAAAAGTTTATTCACGAGTGAGATTTTACTAGACCGGAAGTATAATAACGGTGCTGTCTTCTGTGTGTAAACAAGTTGTGTATGTTTCTATAGTATTTTACTTATGCATAGTAGATGCTCATCAATTCAGCATACGATATCATTTGTTTTCATTATAACTTGCACCACTAGACTATAGTTGTATCGTAGTTCAAGATTGTTAAGAGTGAAAGTTGTTCTCAGCCGATTTAATTCAATCAACCTGTTCTTATATTTCATTACATGTGGGTCCGTATTTGGGATTATTACTTCGGCATAACTATATATACATACTTTAAAAAATATATACACACACATATATATATATGTATATAGCATGTACATATAAAAATACGTGTATAATACATACACAGATACAGAAAGACAAACATACCTATATAGCACACTGTACATATATATGTATATATGTACAATTTTAAAGTTTTTTTTTTAAATCCTAAAATAAAGGTACGATCTTAACTGTTAAATTAAATACGGACCAATTATAACACGAAATGTTTAAAAACAAATTCTTATATAAAGTCCAATGACTTGCCCAATGAATGTTTTTGGATAATTAAATCTAATTGATGTCTACGTTTAAGACGTGTGGTGTCATATCCGATGTCCAGCAGCTTTATTGCTTCCACATTTATGTGATTATGATGCTCTTGTGTTTTCGAGAAAATTCCTTAATGACTTCGTTTACGATTCAGTCTTAACTGTTCCGTGCTGGCTACCTACGCTGATGACATCTGTATCCTAACGGTACATGACGATTCTTCACAAACATCTGATGCATGTAGATAAAATATCTGTATGGAACACACATTGGGGAATTAAAATCAGTATGAATAAGAATCAACAAGTAACGTTTTCACTGAACAAGAAGCTTTGTCCACCATTCAAATTCAATAAAATTCTCTTTCTTCATTGTGACACCATCGAATCTGTAGGCCTGTTTTTCGACTGCCGTTTTATACGGAGAACACACATTCAGTATGTGCGTCAAAAAATATATTCCAGATTGAAACTGTTGCCCGCATAATTGGAAGGAAGTCATCTGTAATATTATCCTTTAAACGTCTAGCGAACTTGACAGTAATAGCTCCAATGTGGAGGTACGTCATTTAAATATATCGTACATCTGCAGGAAGTAATATAAATCGTATTCAGCATCTGCAGTCTAAGATTCTTCGCCAGATGTCCGACGGTCCGTTCTTCGTATCAAATCGTACCATACACGACGATTTCCGCGTTGAGTATGTACACGATTACCATGTCCGACATTACAACAAATTTTTTAATAAACTGTGGACCAGCTTCAACCGCAATATTTCGAGTATGCTGCAGCTATAGTTGCCTGGTAATCCAATAACAAGGCTTAAAGGGCTTTGGACCAGAGACTCTTGCGCTTACAGTCCAGCGATTCATAGAAATAATTATTCTGCTAGTTATTGGCTTTTCTTTATAACTATTTCATATATTTTCCTTTTTCCTTTCTTTTCTCTCTTAGTAGATCATTCATCTATTCAGGGTGACCAGTGTTTCATGCAATACCTTAGGAATAAATTAATTTGTTACTGACTTATTAGCTTCGCCAATCGTGGTTAGTTAATACTGATTTATGTGGTGTTAAAAAAAAAATTAAATTATTATATTATAACTGGGCCACGCGCGATTGAGTTTGTGAGTATTAAAAAATAAAATAAAAAATATTATTACACGTTTTGAATGGATTAGGTTATATAATACGTTATACGAAGGGATGTAATAAACATCGCATAGTATTTATTAGTAAAATAAGTGCAAGAGATCATAAGGTGAGTGAAACATAATTCGGCCACTGAGAATCGTGCGATTATTTCTGTTTTTTTGAAAGAAAAACACTGTAAACGTTATTATTTATTATTGTTCGAGTATTGAGTATTAATTTTGACGCGAATGAAGAAAATATTTAGAATATTTCAGTGCGTTACTTCAGAATAATAATCCGTATTACATAATTATTTATGCACGAAGAAAGTGAAATATGAAGTGTTTCATATATATATATATATATATATATATATATCAGTGGCGGTTCGTACATAAGCACTGCGGCACTGCAGCACCCCCAAAGAAAAAGAAAAATTAATTTTAACAATAACATTGCAAAACAAACTTTGTTTAATTAAAAAAGGGACCTGTTTAACATATTTCAGGTAAATAATAATCTAAACAGCTTTGAATTTGTAGCGAATTAGCGATCATAAACTGCATGTAATACTAAAAAAATAATCAGTGCATGTAGAAACGAAAACATCATGCTCGGTATATTCGAAGAATTTTAAGAACTCGGTCAAATTCGGTTCTATTCGGTCCTATTCGGTCATATGGAACTGCGAAATTCGCAGCACCATTAAGCGAGCATTCGGTACCTAGTTAATATTGAAGATTAATACCTTCGGTAGATTTCGGATACACTCGTCAACGTTGATTTGGCACTGCTGCTTCGGCAGTGCTAGGTTGACATCGGTATTTATTTTAATAATCTGTTCGACGCGCCTAGTGCTAAAAGCTAAAACTAAAACAGTATTGTTATTGTCGTATATTGGTGTAGTATTGTTTGTTCGTTTCTTTCTAATTTATAATTTTTTGATTAAATTGTCGCATTAAATTATTTAATACACTACTTCATTGTCGTGAATTTTGCGTACAGTAATATTTGAAATATTCGTTGAATGATTTATCCGGTTTATCTATTAATTATATTATCGGTTATTAAACTTTTTTATTGTGCTAATTTTGAAGTTCTGTTTACATTTTTTCAATGCGTGAAAGTTAATCCAACATTATTTTAAATTTTGAATCCTGTATCTTCGGCCAAAATAACAATAACACTTTTAAGATTCACTATTTATTGGTTGTTTTAAATTTGCATAATATAAATTTTAAAATATCTTTTCGTTTAATTAATTTAATTGACAATATTTCTCAAGAAAACGTACTAAATATATATATATATATATATATATATATATTAATGTATTGGAGAGTAGTGATTTTATGAATTTAGCGAAACAAAATAAAATCGAAGTTAATCACTAAAAAATTTATTACATGAACACGAAGCTTTTCGACTATGAAGTCATTTGAACAATAACTTGAAAATGACTTCATAGTCGAAAAGCTTCGTGTTTATGTAATAAATTTTTTAGTGATTAACTTCGATTTTATTTTGTTTTGCTAAATATATATATATATATATATATATACGTACTGATAATAAGGACGCCAAAACGAGGTGGTACGATTGAAAGTAAATTAGAAAATATTTAGAATATTTCAGTGCGTTACTTCAGAATAATAATCCGTATTACATAATTATTTATGCACGAAGAAAGTGAAATATGAAGTATTTCATATATATATATATATACACGTACTGATAATAGGGACGCCAAAACGAGGTGGAACGATTGAAAGTAAACTAATCAAGGAAGTATAGTAAATATGATAGAATAATGTTAGGGGGAAGACTTCATCTAGGAGCAGATGAATTAAATGTATATACATTATGTATATGTGCACACATATATATATATATATATATATATAGATATACATACATATATATATATATATATATATATATATATATATATATATATAGATATATATATATATATATATATAGATATACATACATATATATATATATATATATATATATATATATATAAAGTTGTGACTATTACATGTTTGCAAGCAATAAATGTTTAAATTATAATTTACTAATATCTATATCAATCATTTCTATCCTATTTTATATTTATCGTATTACAACTAGTGATTAGACTGGTTTTCACTCATTAGTGTTTTTTCTTTCATACACCAGGTTAGTTAGTGAGAAATGTGTTAGATGTCGCGCATTTTTTTAATTCAATTCGGTATAATACGGTTTATTTTATATTATTCTGAAGCAATGACATTTGATCGTTAAGTTTTACAATATTAATATGTGTTCGTATGTTATATAATGTGTCTTAATTAGGGATATAACCGTTTCCTTTTTCTGTTATTTCGTTCGGACATCAACTTAACGATTAGTTTGAGCGTCAGTGGAGCGAGGTTTTTTTTTTTACCTTCATAACAGTCTATTCATATCTATATATATAGGATTTGAATTATACAATGAATAAGAAGGAACTGTTTATAATATATGCAGACTAAAAAGAAATACAGAGAATATTTATACCAGATTTAAGATACAGGAATAAAGGGCTAATACGTGGGTATTTTGAACGGCTGAGAGAAATGCAATAGTCATAAGCATTAAGACCAAGTAGAGCTTGATAAAGAGCGGTACAAAAATTACTATAATGGGAATATTCAAGGATAACATGGTCCGCATTGGTTACTGGATTCCGTGGGATGTGAGCAATTACGAAAACTAACAAGTATCAACTTATGTAGCGTGAAGCAGGAAGGCGACTGCTGCCGAGTTTCAGTCGACAAATGGTAGTAATAAAACCCCGATATTTGATCGTTTCAACTTTAATATTGCAAAATCGTGGGTTAGTAGTATCAGACCACAGATTTTTTCAGTATTCCTTGTGCGCAAATTTAATGCACGCTAGCGGATTTTATAGGAGTATAAAATAAAAAATTTTCTAAAGTAAGCTTAGAGGTGACCTGATCGGCTAGATTAATTGCCATAGATACTGCTATGCAATGGGATCGAAACAAATTTAAGCGTCATTCCGAGCGAGTTTAATTGGCATACGTAATTAGAAATTTTATAAATAATTGACGGTAACGTTATTATTAAAATCCTAAGTAATAGAAAAGACATCGCGACCTTTGTTGTAATTTATTATTGATAATCGACTGATAAGTTGAACACGCGAAAAACGAATTTTTACTTATTCCGGATCATTCGACAGACACCCGTACGAGTGTTTTATCGATTTTTTTTTATATACGGTGAAATTTTATGTTTGTCGCTATAAATTTGAATATAATTTCCTTTTAACCGAACATCTGTTTTTCGTTATTTGTTCATTTCGTCGTTGTGCGAGTACGCTTTAATGTTACAATTCAATAGTCAGTCAACGCGAGTTATTAATTATATATATATATATATTTTTAATATTCCGAGGATTTTCGCATAAATTATATTGCGAGTATTATGAGTTACTGACGTGTGTATATGTGACTATTAGTAAAACACCGTTAAAAATGAACTTGTCGATTAATGGTAAAAAATTAAAACAGGTGTCAGTGGAACATATCGTAATCGACGGACGTATATTGTTGTAACAACGATGAATGCGAGAAGACCAGGAGATACTTTTGTAAAGAAACGACGAGTAGTCATACAGTTAAACGTTATATTCTAGAAGATACGTCAGCGTATTACTAAGTTTAAACGATTTTTTCTTTTTAAAGTGACATATCGAAAAAAGCAGCATTTGAGATGCGGTGTCATAGACTTTGCGAGTGGAAAAATATTGAATGAAAGAAGTCTGCTACAAGAGAGAAGAATTAAATCCGAACAATAACATTTACTTTCAGTAAAAACCGCTTATTCAAGTTAACAACTTTTTGACGTTTTAAGCAGAGTAATTGCACCACTGCTCATTAGAATTAAACTAAATCACAATCCTCAATGTCAGTTTCTTCAATAGACACTTCTTAATTAGAACTTTATATTCACAGGACAGTAATTGGTTCTTCCGCCATCAGCTGACACTTGCACTCTGCTGTGCTGTGATTGGTTGTTTTACCACCGGGTGAAACTTATTCTGCACTATGATTTCATATTATTGCTTCCTTACCAGTACCTCATTTGTTAAACATTGTTTGCTTCATTTAAATATGCCTCCACAGCTGACTTACCTCTATACGCTGATACTTATAATATGGTCTTTAATACGCATACGAACAGATCAACCAGTTTGTCCGATACAAGACTTCCCACGAGAACGTTGTATTTTGTAAACTCCGGCAGTATGATCATCTGATACTTGATACATTATTATTTAATAAGTTCTATATAGTTGTTTAATATTATATATAAATTTAATACTACTAATTTTTGCACATAAATATTGTATGTATATATGTTTATATCACATTTTCTAGAACCAAACAATATTAACGTTTTATCTTTTGCACGAATTAAATTATTATTAAGAATAAGTAAAAAGATGAAACGTACGTTACATAATTATAACACGTCCGACTAATATTGAACCATAGTCGACTAAAATTACTCATTCCTCGCTTATCGTGACTAAGTATTAGTATTAAACGGACGAATTAAGGTCGTTATTTTTATTTTTCATCTCTCTTAATTAATCCTCCTTCCGACGATGGTGTTAATGATGAATTATTCACTAACAAAAAAAAAAAAGAAAACATTCTTAATTAGTGTCCTCTTCGGTGTTCCATTGCTGACTTGCTTTTTGAATAAAGTTCGACTAGATGTTTGAGAAATGCGCTTCTCGATATAACCAAATTAGCGATTGATATATATATATATATATATATATATATATATATATATAATTTATATTGATATATATATATATGTTATATATGAGATATGTAAATGTAATGTTTTCTTTTTAAATGGTTAACGAAGTAGTTTGAGTATAAATAGATATTCTACTAAAATAACAAAGCATTTCAGCGCCATCTTCAGGTTATAAAATAAATTTACTTTTAGTCATTGTACGATAGATATCGATAAAATCGATATTTTAAAATTAATCGAATAAGTAATATGTGTATTTCCGAGCGATATGCAGCGCATCTTTATGTATTTTATCTTTTTTCTCTCTCTTTTTTTAATACTTATTCGAATATACCGTTTCTTCTTGCACTTCTTAAATTAAATAATCGTAATAAATAATTATCATAAAATTAAAAAAAAATATAATTAACGTTTTGTAATTTCACCGTGGCTTTCTATAGCGTAACATTACTTTTTCTACATATCGTCTATATATTATATATATATATATAGAGAGAGAGAGTGAGAGAGAGGGAGGGGCAGACAGAGAGAGAGATAAATAAATTCAGCTGGGTATATATCTTTGTGTATATGCCGGTGTATTCATGTATTGAAATTTATAGCGAATTTGTGTCATTTATTACAATTTCCTATTTATTCATTTTTAAGTATGTGGATGATATTGTTTTTTCCCATATTTCCTTGTAAATACCTCGTGTACGCCTAAGTTAATTCAATGTTTTGCTTATTTGGTAAAACAACGTTGTAGAATGTTTTCGAATTGTTATTATATTTCTTACTATTCAATTATACATCCGCCCTGTTTTTATATATTATATATATTTGCTCGCTACTTGACGTAGACTGTTTAAAAAACTTATTTACACCTACGTGTATAATATGTGTATGCGTTTTTGTATGTGTATATTTTTTATATAATAAAGTCCGTATATATATCGTTTTTCGATTATTATTATTAATTATCAAGTATCAATTATTAATTGTTTTAAATCTCGCAGCTCGTACGCAATACGGTTTGATTTATGTTTAACTATTTCGTAAAGGTAAAGCTCTATTTTTTTTTCTTTAAAAAGTCAGTGGTGCAATATTATGAACCGGCGTTATAACTATTATATATTTACGTCATATTTGTGTAATCATTTTTAAATCGTTCTGAAATTGTTTTGTTTATTGGATGAATTTTTATGTCGGTGTGTATGCATATAATATTGTGTGTGCGTGTGTTTGGTAATTTTTTTTATTAACGTAGACAGTTGCGTATAATATGGATACTTTATGAACCTGTTACACAATTACGTATAGATTGGTTGAATGTGCGATACATGAATTATAATGTAATATTAATCAGTTTTATTTGTGGGATATTACATTTTAGATTATACTGATTTTGCGTTCATATTTCCTATTATATAATAATATACTTTATTTCGTTTTTATGTAGATGTATTGATCAAAAAACACGTTGAATTGAATTATTATTTCGATTATTATTATTTATTCATTCATAAATCCGTTTATTTTTAATTTCAATTAATCTCATTCCGACAGGAAGACATGGCACCGAAAACGGCCAGCACTCCTACCGGTGTTCTTTATGAAGACGATAAAGCGGTTCACCAAACCAACAATAATAACACCGGTGAGAACTTAAGTAACGGTAACGTAACTGTCGGTAACGGTCGCGCAATTCATAACCATCGTAACGATTCTAAAACGTCGTCAGCGGACTCGAAAATAGTTCTAGTTTGGAGGAATATCATATTGTTCGTCTATTTCCATTTAGCCGCATTATACGGCATTTATCTGTTCCTTACCTCGGCCAAATGGCTAACCGATATATGGGGTAAGTAACGGTTTCTAAATTTTAACTACTTTTCTCATTAATTCGGTTGTATTATACATATATATATATGCATGTATATGTGTAAGTGAGGGTGTATATTATTTTATAATATTGCAATATGCGTCAGTATATACGATTGCATTGCAAGTTAATAAGTATGTGATTATAGTGACGGTTCGTATATAAATGTACCATGGTTGCACAACTACCAGGAATATCCAGAACAGCATAAAAATTGATGGCGTAAAAATAGTTAAAATTACTAATTAGTTTATGGAGATTAAACAAAATAAATAAATTTTAATTATATATTTTTCATAGAATATATTATAAAAAGTTAAAAATAGTTGCTTTGAAATGCCTAGTTACAACGGTTGATGGTTGCACGAAAGAAAGAAAGCCGTAAACAGCGTTATATGGAAATTTTGAGCGTAATGCTACTATGTGTGTAGAGTTTACATAAGACTATATTGGCGACTACACTTCACTTGACGCGGAAAAATAAGTTTGACTAATTGTGTAGTTCATAACATGCGGGTGCGGTTGAGTGCTAACGAACGAGTCTACGACTTATATTTCATCTCTTTCTAAGATTAGTTTTACTTCTTTGAATATTCTATTGGTATTTCTTTCTTTTACTGTGTACATTTCCGCGCGTTAATTGTTTCATTGTTTCTCTCCAATTTATATTGTTCATATTATTACTGACCTATGTTAAATTTTGTTTCCCTTTTGTTTGCAGATTTGTGACTAGCCTGTGGTGGCTATTTAACAAATGTCCTCTACGGGTCAATCGCCTGTGTTGAGACTACTCCCATCGGAGTATCCTCCTTTTTTTACCGCATTAAATCCGTTGTCTTTATTCTCTTTAATCTTCTAGTGTCATTCTCTGTACGCAGCAGTTGGGCCGCTAGTTGATTGGGGTGAATACTTAGCCGCTGTAGGTGTTTTTCAGCAATCTTTCTGATTTCCTCCTGTACAGGACGTATGCCAAGATCTATGTGTATAGCGTAGTTCGTTATATACCACGGCGCTCGGTATATCTGTCGTAATACTTTATTCTGTGGTCTTTGTATTTTACTGATGTTCGTTTTCTTCGCAAAATCCCAAAGTTGAGCACCGTATGTTCATATTGCTTTCAACATAGTTTTGTATAAGAGAACACGGTTGTTCAGAGTGACTTCTGATTTGGTGTCTAGGAGCCAGTGCATTTTTTTCAGACTTAGATTTATGTTAATATACGTAGAATTTTTTCTTAATTGAAGCTTTATTATTTATACGGCAATTGATAAATTTCATTCTCAGAGGATTGTTTTGTGTAAATTGTAAAAAAATAATAATACTTAACTATTATACGTATAGTTTATAAAATTGTTTTGTGTTTAGTATTTTAAAAATGTTTATATTAATATTTTGTACTTATTCGTGCGGAAATAAATTTTTAATATATTTGGGTTTAATATTATATATGTTTTATCTTGAGATTTATAATCTAACTTCATAATTTTTAGTTTTTCTGATTACGGTTTTAAATGGTTCTTGTATTTGTATTATACTGTATAGACTTTGACATTATTAATTTTACTTTGCGATATTGTGTAAAACCCAAAAAAATGTGTATGTATATGTTTGGGTGGGAGGGCGTGTACTTGCAACCGCTATATTTTTTAACCACGAGCCGCCACTGTGTGATTGGTATCTTTGCGAATATTTTATTTTTTTATTCTCTTGTCTTCGAATATATATATATATATATATATATATATATATATGCGCATACCAGTCAGTAGTTACATTGGTACGAAATGCGAAAATATAGGGAAGAGCCATAACATAATAATAAATATGAATAAACACCTCGTGAGAATCCTTGATTTCCCGGTACTTCTCTACGCATCGACACGTATTTGGACGTTAAAGAAAACAAATATCCACAATTTTGATGCATTCAAAATGTACTGGTGGGGCGAATGTTAAGGGCTATGAATCGTGAGAAGAACCAATTCGGCGATGATTAATATGGATATCTGGTAACTACATATAATAGAAAAATTCTTGGCCTTTTATTTTTTTTTTTTAAACCATATGAGACAGTATGACCTAAAGAAACTAATGCTGTACATAGACGAATTTAAATTGATCACTATTATTATCTCGTTGCGAATAATTATTAAATGCATTGAAGATAGGGACATATGATAAAATTCGCACATTGAACGAATTTTTCAAAGTATAAAATGAATAATAAAGTAAGTGAATATATATACAAATGTAAGAGTAATAAATAATTTACTTTTTTTTTTTTAATTGAACGAAAGTGATAAAATTATATTATTTCTTAGAAATTATAGTTTTTACACTAAAAAGATATATGGATGTGTGTGTGTGTACTTAATACTTTAAAATGTGAAGAAATAACTTAGGGACGTGGAAGAAGAAATTTTGATTTCTAACATTTCAAATAAAAAAATCTACACAAAATTTGTTAATAAGTTTTATGTCATATACTTTTGTATATACATATATAAACTTGTAAGCATGTTTACAGCGCGTTTTATTATTATATTACGTTAACCATCATTGTAAGGTCTTCATGGAGTTATTTTTTAAAATTATATTTACCCAAATCATACTTAACACTTACACGTAATAGTGTATGAGTATGATAGTAGTAGTATTAGTCTATCGACGTCTATTTTCGTAAGTGCGGATAATTTGTTTTTGGGATATTTTCTTTTTTTATTTACGCAAAAGTTTGACGGTTTATATACTTGTTATATTAGAAAAAAATTAATTAAATGTCATCCGTTGAGAAAAAAGTCGAATAGATATTTTTTACTTTTATTCGTAAGCTTTTTACGAATTTATTTGCAAAATTTCGTTATTTATAGTTTTAGAATTGTTTTGTAATTATTGAAATTTTTTAACGACGTTATATTATTGTTGATTGCAGCCATTCTATTATACCAAGTGACCGGTTTGGGAATTACAGCCGGTGTGCATAGACTATGGGCTCATAAATCGTATAAGGCCAAGTTACCGTTAAGAATATTGTTAGCATTTTTCAATACTATGGCATTTCAAGTAAGTATCCTCCTAGTTTGACATGATAAGGAACAATATTCATTCAAAATAAAAGCGATTAATCGACTAATATGTGTTACCATTATTTATTAAAGATATAACTGGTTTAGATTTTATATATATACATATATACACATATATAACATTCGACCAATTAGTTTACTATGTACTCTCAGTAAAAAATAGTTGAAAAGGTTATATTACATCGATTGAAAACTTTCTCTACAACAAATAATATTATTATTCAGGAGCAATTCGGGTTTAGAGCCAACCATTCCACTATACATCAGGTTGCTCGAATAGCGGATTACTTAACCGACAACTTTAATTTTAATAAACATATCGGTTTATTATTGATTGATATTGTAAAGCATTTGATTCAGCTTGGCACATTGTAATTATATATAAACTACTTAGATTTAAATTTCTCTTATCATTAATAAAATTAATAAATTCGTATTTAATCAATAGAAATTTTTACGTCTCCCATCTTAACCATAAATCCGGTATTAGATCTTACTGCTCAGGGGTTCCGCAGGGCAGTGTGCTAGGCCCTTACTTATTTTTAATTTTAATAAACGATATCCCTAAACTACCTAATATTAATATCGCCTTATATGCTGACGACCTCGCCCTATATTGTGCGTCTCATAGACCAGACACTATACTTAACAGATTGCAAAAAGTTGTTAACTCTGTCTTTAAATACTACAAACGTTGGAGACTGAAAATAAACACAGAAAAAACGGAGGCGATACTTTTTTCAAGACGACGCCCACTAACGTTACCTGAGGTTACAATTGATGGTAAATGTATTCAGTGGTCGACGCAAGTTCGATACTTAGGAGTCATATTAGATTCTCGTCTATCGTTCAATGACAATATTACTAACTGCATTGACAACGCGCTCAAAGCTATCCGTATACTCTCACCAATTTTTAATCGTCATTCTTCTTTATCTATTTCAAACAAAAACTTATTATACACATCTATTATTCTACCCCGATTAACTTACGCCTGCCTATTTGGTTTTCGGTTTGCAACAGTACTCATAAAAAATTACAGCTGTTACAAAACCACTGCTGCAGAATCATATTAAATGCCCATAGATGTACTAAATTGCGTGATATGCATTCGCAGCTTAACCTTTTAGATACACTTACCTATACAAACAAATTATCTAGTAAATTTTACCATAATTGTTTAATGCATGACAGCGCATTAATTAACACCATAGGCGATTACGACATGTCGAGTCTCATCGTACGATATTCTAAATACAAACACCGCAGAATTAAACATAGATTACTTGTTTAAGAATTATTTTCCTATTTACTACGTGTTCCTCCTCTTTACTTAAGTTCTAATTATAATTTATTTTTATTGTTTTTTTTTTCTAATTTTTTCCTGTACTTAAAAGTTTAAAACTTTAAATTTTACGTTTTGGATTTTAATTTTATTACATATACATTAGATGTAGTTATATACATTGGTAAGTTAACTGTTAAGGTATTATATAAGGTACTTAACATTCTTCATTATTCAATTATTCATGTATTCATGATTTTGTTTATATGTTTTGTAAATATATTTCTTCTTCTTCTTCTATATATATATATCTCAATCATCGTTTTTAATTTTTTATTTGCATTGTATCATTAATTCGTTGTACGCCTTTCTTAATTTACTGCATCGACGTTTGTATTTTACTTCACGAAGCCATTGTTTCCTTGAGACTGCTACAATATTACGGGTTCGCATCTTGGAAGGCTACCTTGTGTCCATTTTCCAATATAAGATCTGCATTGGATCCATTATTTTATTAATTTTCTATCTACTTGTCTGCCAACGTGACCAATTCAGATTCATTTATTCCGTAATACTCTTATTCCTATATTTTCGAATTTCGTTTTATATCGGGGGTATTGATTTAATTTTAACTCATAGCTTTATACTCGTCTAATAAATAACGCGAATATAATATACATTACACACGTTGATTAATTTTAAAATAAATATAATTTTTAATATCGTATGATAATAAATTTGTGTTATATTGTTGTACATAATGTGGTACCTTATATATATGTGTGTGTGTGTGTGTAAATTTTGATCTTGTTTAAATACATTTAAAATTATATATACATATGCATGATACTAACTTTCTGTTAAATACAAGCTTCATACTTTAAAAATATCAGTTCTTATTACGAATTAGACAAAGTCATTATTAGAAAAACACATGATGAATGAAACAAACGTGAAATATATTGTTAGCTTTCGAATGACTATACTTAATTATATATATATATATTCTATTGAGTTCGAGTATGAGTCTTTCTATGTTATCCATGCTAGTGTTTGTGTCGCATGTGTGAAAGTAACCTGACGCGGTGCATTGTGAAATCACAGTTGACATTTTATGGTACGTTTTATTATATCGCTTCTAATAGTAGGGTTTCTACTGTGTTTTTCTGCATTGTAATAATATTTGTTAATTTTCGAGCCATCACTACGATTTTGAACGTTATTTTCCTAATTGTCTTTTGTAGGCTTAATACCCAATCTTTTAAGGTCTCTTGAGAGTAGCACATTTTTAAATCGCAGCCCCGTGGTCTGCCGAGCGGACGTTTCCGTTTTCCAGAACGCCGTACAACATTTTTTTTTTGAATTCGTTCGTCTTCCATCCTGAGTATATGTCCGGTCCAAATTCATGCGTTTTCCCACAAGCATCTGATCGATTGATCGACATTTTGTTCTAATCAGAACTTCGTTTGATATACGATCAGTTCAACGTATCCGAAGAATTCTTCTCAAGAATCTCTGATGGGATAAGTTTAATGTTTTAACTTGATTCTTCATTATTGCCCACGTTTCGTTCGCCTATGAATAATAATAGCTTTGTATACCGTTAATCTAGTAAAAGCGGATATATTCTTGTTATTGAATATTCTTTGCCCCATCTTGTTATAAGTAATAAGATGCATTTGCCTGTTTTAGTCGGGAAGAAACTTCATCATTTAGTTATGCAGCTTTATTTGACTCTCTGGAATTAGTGAATTGACTAGACAAGTCATTCTAACAGGATTTTACTAAATACTTTAATCCCGGTACCGAGAACAGCTCTCTGTAATTTGTGTAGTCTGTTTAGTATGCTTTATTACCTGTCTTTTTGAGAATTGGAATTATTGCAGCTTCTTTAAAATCCTGCGGCACCTTTTCTTAATTCATATTTTAATGAAGAGGGTATGCAGACAGTTCACGATGTCTTTTTCACCGTTTTTATATATGTCAGCTGGTATCTACCGTCTAATCGAGGGGATTTTTTATTTTTGATAGTATCATTCACCTCTAAAGTTGACAGTTCATCTAATATGTTATTTTCTGCTTTTATTGGAATCGTTTGCAATAGATTCATATTAACATCGTTATTATTGTTTAGCAGTTAATAGCTTTTTGTAATCTGTTAAGTATTGTGTAATTTCTAAATCATCGATATAAAGAGTAATGTTAAAAATGAATTTTGAGTATATCAATGGTAAGGACCGAACACGCTCCCTTGTGGAACTGCAGCACCATAGGTTCGAGTTGTACCAATGACGAGACACGTAAAATACTCTTGTTATTTAGGTAGAGTCGTATCAGTTTAACCAAATATGTAGGATATCTAAATTGCAACATTTTGTATAAAATAGCGTCGTGCCAAGCAGTGTCAAATGCTTTGCCAATGTCAATTAATAATAATCCAGTGTGCTTATTGAAATTGTTTGTAATGTAGTTATATGTTATATATATATATATTTTCTTATCTCTATTTTTCATTATACTAGTTCTTTAAAATAAATATATATGTATTATCGAAATAATACGCGATGAGATTTCGTATATTTACTTAAAATGCATAATTTTTCAATTTAGAATCATATTTACGAGTGGGCTCGGGATCACAGAGTTCATCATAAATATTCGGAAACGAACGCCGATCCTCATAACGCTACTAGAGGCTTCTTTTTCTCGCACGTGGGATGGTTATTTTGTCGAAAACATCCCGATGTAATTGAAAAAGGTAAAACCATCGATATGAGTGATTTGGATCGAGATCCGGTTGTATACTATCAGAGAAAGTACGTATTTTAACGATAGTAATCAATTTTAATAATAGACGAATAAACATGGAAATGCTTTGAAAAGATAAATAGATAGAGTAGTTGGTTGACAGAGCTTTTGTCGGTTTTTTTTTGTAATGTCGCATTTTTTCGGAAAACATATTTAGAGGAACCGTTACAAAAGTAACTATTTTAATCGCGCAGAATTTCGCTTCATCAATTTTGGAAGTTATAACCGAAGAAATCAGTTTTTACGAATATCAAAAGGGTTATGTGTTATTTTTTGAAAATGAATCTTGAAATTTTTCGACCGGATTTTTTTCCTTAAAATAATTCTGTAGAGATTCAAAAAAAAAATATTTCTGGACGATATTTTAAGTCAGAATGGTATCAACTGAGATATAAAATTTTAATTATGTACAGGACACCCAGAAAAGCGTTTTTTTTTTTAATAGCGTAGTTGGTAATACGGTTACAACACAAACGTGTCCTCCACGTTTAGTGTACACAGGAGAGATTTGTTTTTGCCCAGTTTCAGTTATCATGGAATCCTATAACGAGAGAAGGAGCGCACGTTTTGCGTGGAACGTTATTTCGGCTTGAATCGATCACGACAGTGCAAAGAGGGTTTCTAAAATAATTCAAAGTTACGCGATTTTTTTTTTTGTGAAGATACGTTAAGAGCCGTGATTACGAAACACGTCTACAAGATCTAGAAGACCTGAAAAACTAGGATTTCTGAAGAAATTTCGAAAATTCAGCCACCTATGCTTGAAAAAGTCTTTGAAAATTTTGTAAAGACTGAATGAATGTATTATTACAAATGACGGTCATCTGAACGATATTTTCTATAATTGATTGTAAGCGCTAATCTCTCGTTTTTTTATTTTTAAATATCATTCAAAAATGTTGGTCGAGTAGTTTTTGAGCTATTCAATAAACAGCAAAACTGTCCCTCTTCTCTGTGTCAACCTATATAACATCCGTATAACCGATGACCTATAAACATGTTCGACAAACACGTCAAACAAGGCCCGTATACCGTCAATTAATTTGACGAACATGTGAAATTTTACAAATTGTTTGATCGTTTACATGGGTCTTTAATTATTGAGCAAGCTTAATTTTTAGAAGCCAAATCAATTTTGTTTATTTTTCTAATAAACAAAAAATATTAGCGTTTCGATTATACTCTAATTTCGCGAATAATCACGATCATCCTTTAGTAAGGATTTTCGTTGATCGATATTTTTTTTTATTAACGAATAATCTGCAGTATTACAACACCACTGTCGTCGTCATCAAGATTGAAAATGGTAATACGTGTAATTAGTTTTATAAGCGACTTTACATTTTAAAAACGCTGCAAGATATAATCTATACAAAGATGCGATGTAATTTTTCTATTTGAGATCAGCTTATTTATTTTAACTGGTGTAAATTCTGTTTAATAGTTTGACAAAATCGTATTCTGTTAATTACATTTAATTTGTTTTCAACTGAAAATTTTATTTTTTATAATTTTTAAAATTATTATTATTTTGTTTTTCGCAGATATTACTTGCCTTTGATGATATTTTTCTGCTTCGTGTTTCCTACGGCAGTGCCGGTATACTGTTGGGGTGAAACATGGTCGAATGCGTGGTTTGTAGCTACGATGTTCAGATACGTGTTCACTTTGAACATGACTTGGCTTGTAAATAGCGCAGCTCATATGTGGGGTAGTAAACCATACGATAGGTATTGTAATTTTGATTTCTTTGCTAAATCGGTTATAATTTTTTGATTTATTACAGATATCCCGATTTTTCATTAAATTATTAACTTTCGAAGCGTGTTTAGTCCCTTACCTACTACATTCGTACGTATTTTTTCAGGCGACTTATTTGTCGACGTTTCGTATTTCGTTTATCGGCGGATTTTGTTAGCTTCATATAATAATTCCTGATCTACTTTTACGTTCTTTTCAAAAAATATTAAAATAGACAGATGTTTTATTAATACTTTTAAGAAATATTAGTTACTCAAATTTACTTCTTATCGCTTCCAATTAAAATGATCTCATTTTTAAGACTAACATATTATCACGATTCGTTTAATTAAAATTTTACCGAATAGGAAGTTGTACGCATTTGTGTTAAAAAAAAAAAAAATAATTTTTGAATACAATACGTAACGACGGTAATTTAAAACTTTTTTAATATTTGAACACGCGTGCTAAATAAAGAAACGTATATATATATATATATCCCATTGAAGCGCATGCGTTATAGTGATAAATAAATAATTATATATGGTCGTATAAAAAGGTTAAAAGCTTTATATACATACATATATATATATATATATATATAGTGTTTTTTCTCCATCGCATAAACAGAAAAATACACTGCGAAATAATGTATGGTGATAATGAAACTACGAATCGGTCTCGTGTCCGGAATAACCTTCGATTGAGAGAGAGGTCTCTGTATCATGCTTAATGTTAAACATCATTAACGTTCTTACGTAATAATTAGAAACAAAGAAAAATAGAAATGTAGATTTAACAAGGTTATAATAATTTCTGCACACTTTCTTCAATTAGTCATTTTTTTTCCATGTAAAATTTATATTTTTAATATAATTACATCGACTATATTAATTATTATTATTTCGGGATACGTGCGCATTGTTTCAGTACTTCAATTTTTTAATTGTAAACCATCTACCATCCCTTCCTTTATAAATTCAATTTCGTTGTCATATTTTATAGTGTTAGCGTCAGAAAGAGGGTGCCTGTAAAAAACATTTTATATGTTTGGCTTCGTCGTAGATTATGTAACGCAGAAAATACGAATTTATTTAAAACGATAATCGATTTTTATTTAATTACAGACATTACGCAAATTTAACACTTTACGTAAACGCTTAAAAGGAAAGAAACCCAAATAATACCGAATAATAAAATTATTTATTCGTATGCAGGTTACAATGAAACGTTAGGCTCATCATAATCCCCGTTTTAGCTTATTCGGTGTTTTTTTTTTTTTTTTTAAAATTGTGATTTTCTGAAAAATATATTTTTTTTAATGATATTTTCCCCTTAAAATAATTCTTTCATAGATTAAAACATTTTTCCCGGGAAACCCGATACCTTAAATGGAAACTGTACTCGAAATACAAAATTTTAATTATATTTACCAACACGTATCGGTAAAAAGCTAATTTCTAGGTTTATAACATTCGAACGGTTAATGCGATCAAGCTGAAATTTTTAACGTACATACTTATAGATAACTATGAAGAAAATGACGATTAAAAAAAAATAAACTTCATCAAGGTGTACTCGGGGTCGGCGTCCAAAATTTCAAAATTCGTAATTTAAATTACACGTGCGTGCAAAATTTCATCGAAATCGTTAGAACCGTTTTTCATATGGCCGAGTGGCCCGGCTACACTGGTTAAGACTAATATCCAACATCACGAACTTTTCAATAATTACATTCAGTCCTTAGCCAGAAGGTTTCTGTTAGATGCAGACTGGAACTGTAAGAATATAACGTGAAGATCTATGGTTACTACAGCCAGATGGCGTATGCTGAATGAAGCGCTGGAGCGTAATAATGCTAATTATATATCAACTGCTGGGCCAATGTATTGGTCAGTCGATAAAAATAAGTTGCCTGATCTTTTAGACTTCTTTGTTACTAAAAGGGATTTCGTCCTATTTTACCTATACTAAATCCTGGTTCGATCTTTTTTGTGATCACTCCACAATTTCCCGCAGAACTTTATTTTTTCTTGGAATCCTCCTATATTAGTGAAAGATATTTGAAGTACATCTCGTCTCTGCGGATGTGCCTCAAGGCTCAGTAGTTGGACCCAGGTTGTATTTAATTTAAACAGCCGATTTTATTACGACCAATAATGTTAAGGTAGCTACATTTGCCGATGGCACTGCATTTCTTTTTTATGATACAGATCCAAATACAACGAATAATAATCTTCGAACAGACGTCACTAGAGTTGAAAACTGGTTTAACAAATGGAACATAAAGATCAATGGGAACAAATCTGTAAATATACAGTTTACTAGCAGAAAAGATCAGCAACGCAGAAATATCAATAAAAACAAAAGGAAAATATCTAGTTTTGCACTTGAATTGGCGACTAAAATATCGAAATCACATTCAAATTAAGAGAAAAGAACTAAATGCGCGTATTAAAAAACTATTTTAGTAAATGGGGGCAGAGATAGCGGGATGTCTGTTGACGATACATATCTTATCTATACTGCGACTCTTAAAGGCTGTCAGGACATATAGGGTGCAACTGTGGGTTTGTGAAAAGCCGACAAATGTAAGAATTCTACAGACTACCTAAAATAAAATACTTCGACTAATAACAAATGCGCCCCATCAGATCATTCATCGTCATTTAAACATCCTCTGTGTATGTGAGGATATTAAGCAGTACGCACAGAGTCATGCTTTCAGGTTGAAAATCGTCCAAATCCCCTTGCATCAGGGCTTTTAGACACGACCGACGATGTAAGACGGTTAAGACGTAGAAAACCCCTGGACCTAATGTAAGGGTTACAGGGTATGTACCAGTGACTAATATTCCCTTCCCGTTATGCCCTTCTCCCAAATACTGTTAAATGATCTTATTCGGCAGTTTGTAGTAAATATTAACGAGGATATATATATATATATATATATATATATATATGTGTGTGTATATATATGAGAATTGCACATTTAATAAGATATATACGTATATATAATACAATAATTGATCGTTTAAATATATTAGATTAGTTAACAAACTCGGTTTTTATTTGTTTATGGAATTTTTTTATTTATATAAAATTATATAATATCTCAAAATATTTTCGTATATTTTTTTTTTACTCTTCTTGCGATTTTGTCTGTATTTATATATTTATCTTTTTAATTTATGGGGCCGTTTCGATGAATGCATTTAATTTATATAACGTAAACGGTAATTTAAATTTACTTATTAATAAGTTTATTATGATATATAAATGTAGGATCTTAAGTATAAATATAAATACAATTAACATAAATTTTATATATACATGTGTTTGTGTGTGTGTGTACCCGTTTAATATTATTTTATAAAGCAAATTTCGATCGAAGTTGATCGGAAATTTATAAGTCACCGTCAGCGTTCATTGTAATGAAGTAATGATGGTGATTATATATATTCAAAAAATATTCCACTCGTAACAATACTCTGAGTTTATCCGTTACTTCGACGAATGAAATCGAAACGTACTACAAGTGTGATTTTGTCGTGATCCGTTAATATGAATTAATTTAAAAAAATGTTGATATTTTTAGCGTTAAATTAACACATTAACGTGAAATATGAAATATCTTTCTGTTAAATTATTTCAAAAAATTTCCTATAATAAAAAATTACGGTTTTCTATTTGAAAAAAGTTCGTACCGGACGATTAGTTTTTAATTAGATAATTTACGATTGCAGGTTCATTAATCCGTCCGAGAATATTTTCGTAGCGGTCGGCGCTCTCGGAGAAGGTTGGCATAATTACCATCACGTTTTCCCGTGGGATTATAAAACCGCCGAATTAGGAAACTATTCGGCGAATTTCAGTACGGCTTTTATAGATTTCTTCGCGAAAATCGGATGGGCGTACGATTTAAAGACCGTCTCTATGGAAATGGTTAAAAAACGCGTAGAAAGAACTGGCGATGGAAGTCATAACGTTTGGGGTTGGGGTGATAAAGACATACCGGAAGATGATCAAAGAGAAGCTATCATTTTAAACAGAAAGGACGACTAAAATAAATACTATATATATATATATTTAAATAAATAAAATTTTTCTGAATTTTCACAACTTACCAGAGGTGATCTTATTTTTCATATTCAAATCATAATCGTTTTCTAGTACATAAATAATGTATCCGATACGAAGAGAAAAAAGTGATAATAAACTACTTTATATTCTGTTTCGTTATATATATATATATATATAATTATTATATTTTTCTGTATCGTGATTGAAAAAAATCGATTTATATTTCTCATATATCAATTTTCCAGTCGCGTTATTTAATATCTCCCGTTACATATACGCGAGTAAATTAACCGTATTACGTTCGCGTGTGGAAATATTTATTCATATTTTATTCGTTATTTCGAGTAACGGTGTTTTAAAATTTTGAGTAATATAAATAAATTGACGGCAATAAATACGACCGCACTACGTACAGTAACTTTGATTAATTTATCGATTGAAAAAAAAATCTAAATTTTCAATACATATAACTTTTTTTTTATTCGATAACATTTCGATCGACTAATTTATACGTTTATTCGATCGATATCGATAAGTCGAAAAGTTTCAATTTAACTTTCAGTATTGGTTTTTTTCTTCGTTTTTAATTTGTGTTGTTTTTATTTCGTTGCGATACTTTTCCTTAATTAAAGACATGTTTTGTAAAATATCTCAAATTATTATCGAATACAGTTACGTATAAGAAATAATCGACGAACAAAATTATGATTATGATTATGATTATTTTTAAATCGACATTTCCAATTAATTTTTATAACCGTTTCCGGAGTAAATAGATTTTCGTGTAATCGTCTGTCTATCTTTCTCCAGCTATATTGTGTGTTTTTCTTGAAGGCTGTCATTTGTCCAGAATAATATCGTTTTGTCGTTATTTGTAGAATTCAGCAAGTTTACTCTGTTTCCCTTTTTTGATTACTCGTCTACTATTTCCAAAACTGTTCGTACGGCGGTAAAAAGTTTTTTTGATTTTATTATAATTTTTTATTAATTATTATTTTCGTATTTATCATTTTCTTTTTACTTTTACGTGCGCGTTCTTGTTTTTCTATTTTGAATTTTGAAGAATAAAAATTAGACAATTGACTGAAATTTACTGTAAGTTTATTGTTGGCTGTGGAACTGTAATGTATATATATATATATATATATATATATATATATATATATATATATACATGTTATGTTTGTTTAAATGATAACGAAGAAACAGTTTTTAATAGTCATCGTAGTCATATCTTCGTTATTTGTACTATAGACAAAGTAAATTATTTTAAAATAAGTTATTGTAAATAATTTTTTTTTTTCGATCGGGATGATAACCTCTGGTTCTTTCTCGATGTTTGTATTTGTTGGTTTTCGATGATTCTTAGTATGTCTGTGTGTGTATGTGTGTCAGCGTGTTCGTATAACGAGCCACTTACACACGCGTTAAGTATTTTATTTATATCGTACGATATATAATTTACCTTATTATCTTCACTTATTTTATATCCTTGTTACGTTTTGCTGTTATACGGTATATCTCTGTAGGAATAAGTTATATTTAATAATAAACGAGTACAGCTTTAAACGATTTTTGTTTCTCTGTTTTAACGCTAGGGTACAATCTCGCGAAGATCGTATAGATTGTGTAAGTAATAAAAGTCAAAGTCATGATGTAAAATAAATTAATCAACCTGAACCACTCGTATTATATCCTGCAACGTGTACTTCGATTGCGAATTGGCAATAGTGTGCCTTATTTTTACAGAAATTGAATAATATTTCAAATAATATATATATATATATATATATATATATATATATATATATATATATATATATTACGTGCGGAAAAACTGTGTTTAATTTTATATCGAAGGAGAAATAAAGTTTATTTATTTCTGAATACGTTAAATAATGTAACAATAATATAAAAAACGACAAAATCCGCTTTATAAATTTGACTAAATTGGTTAAATCTTATGTCTTTAGGGAAAATTAATACCATTTACGAACGAGAAATAAGCGAACGTGAAATTTTCTTAGAATGTAATTATTTATAAACTATCGTACCAACGTATCGATGAAATGTCACCATTAAATAAATAAATAAATACCTACACACGCACACATATATATAATAATAATAAATACTTTATTTCATTCAAATACACCAAAAAATACATACATAAAATAATTAAAATTAATGATAATAATGAAAGCCAAAATTCAGCAAAGGCCTATTACTTTTTTTTTTTTTTTTTCTATCTCTTGCTTTCCACATCCAATTGATCCCAAGATATTTAAAAATGTAGTTTGGTCTTTGAATTTTCATATCCAGCGGAATCCATTCTATACATTTTCTGGTTCAGCTGTCTGCTTGTTCCTTCCGTGTGCATATATATAATCATCGTCGTCGTGTTATTGTTCTTTAACATCGTGACTTGTCTGTTGTACGTTATCTTTGCGTATAAAATGGACTAAGTATTTTTTTGGCCAATTTTCAGTTTGTTCAGTGGAATGTTTCGAATTATAAGTTTATACTATTGACCGTAATGAAATTATGTAATTTACGCGCATGGTAAGATCTACAATTAAGTTATTCAAATTGTATTGGTAGCCTATTCCTTGTCAATAAAAGTTCAGAGAGAAGGTTAACTTTCTATTTTTGTATTTGGGCCAGGACCAATGTTCGATATTACTTTGCGTGTTATATACACAAGCTCTACTTCTAATGATCCTTAAGTTGACAAGATGGCTGAGCACGCAGTTATGAACTAGAACTTAGGCAAAATTTTTATCAAGGTGATCCCGGTGTTTAACTCAGCGCTCTTCTGAAATTGTCTTTTCAATAGCGACATGTTTTCGACCTGATAAAATATTTTCTTAAGTTTTGGTATTAATTGTTTATAGATTGTAGTTAAATATGCTTCTCAACGACCGAAGTCAGTTTTCGATCCACTAAACGCATCCATTATCTCATTTGCAGTGGGCAGGGACTCGCTTAAATTTCATCCTAATTCCACTATTATGAAGTTGCAAAACCCATTGTTTAGAAAGTTATAAAAGGACCTGAACAAGTCAGTAAGTAACGATATTTTTTCTCCTATATGATCTGATAAAAGAAACAACCTCGTACATGGCATGCATTTCTATAGAAAATGATGAACTTGTGTATCGTATGCGAAACAACTTGGAGTTGTTCAGATTGTGATAAAAAAAAATACAATTTTTTGGAATATTCTATAAAGCCATCAATGTATGTAATTTCATAAGCTTTGTGGCCCAATACGGATTCGATAATGGAATTGTTAACTCTACCTCTTAGATATATTAAACGAGCTAGTATTCATCTCTAATCTAAAGTACTATTTAAAAGGAAGTCTTAAAAAAAAGCTCATGTAGTTCGTTATAACTATGAAAAAGTGGAGATTTGTACATACGTGTAAATTGGTTTTTGATTATGTAGGGTTAACGCACCCTGACTATATGGTAAAATTTATCGAAAATAAATTTCTCTCAGTTTCTGACTGCACGATATTAATGAGAGTTGCAACATTTTCCATCGGTTGTAATTTTTTTTGTTGTGTTTTATTGAAGGTAATAAACGCACAGTATAATCTATATGAGATCTCATGAGTTCTTTGCATGTCTAAAGACCCACTACCAGATGAGCACCCCTCTTTATTCCCAAAATGTCTCGTGGTACAGTAAGTCCTTCATTATAATTTTGTTGGCAAAAACGTAGTATTTTTATTCCATGACATTTTTAGTGTCAATTACCTCCAGATATTCGGCGGATTATTCGAAGACAACGGAATTATTATGTACTAGTGGTGACTTTCGAAGGAATTTTCTTGCGAACAAAATACCAGGAATCTTGTTAATATCCAATTGTAATGTGTCTTGAGGAGACTTTGTAATTCACTTAGCGCTATATGCAATTTTCGAACTACGAAGTCTATAGAAGCAGCTGCTCTACGTTCACGATTATACGAGATGAGGTGTCGTTGCCGTAGAGGTTGATGAAATACTTATAATATATATAGTTCGGGAATTTTATTTGACAGTGACAATTTCTATTCGTTTCTCTTTATTTAGCATCTTTATCGTGCGAGATAATGGAAACATAGGGAACATTTTGCATTCTATTTATATGATCTTCCAATAAGTGGAACTATACGCTGATGGGACTGCATTATTCTGCAGCTCATTTAGACATACATAATCGTCTACAAATAGACATTTCACGTTTATTGCGATACTTCAAAATGTGGAAAATTACTATCAATCCGTCCAAGACCGAAGCGGCGTTTCAGGCGACCAATACTACCACCAAATATTACCGTTGAAGACGAGGACGTTCCTTGGTGCAAAAACATTCGTTATCTAGGCATAATCCTAGATAAGCGACCGACATTTGCCGATCACGCATTAATTACAATTAACGTTAAAGTCGGTAAAGCAATCAGTGCAATTCATCCACTTTTTTGCAGGAAATCATTTCTGAATCTGGAAAACAAATTAATCCTTTATAAAACTCTTATTCGACCAATTATCACATATTCCTGTCTCGCTTGGTGTCATGTTTCCGCGATACTAATTTTAATAACTTACAGTTAATACAGAATCGATGCTGATTCTGAACGTTTCTCCACACACAAAAATTAAAAATATGCGCAACGAATTAGGATTGCCGTTTCTCAAAAATTATATTATTTTCCTTGCTTGAAAGATTTTTTTATTAACATCCGAACGAACTGGTTAATGTGCCGCCGTTGGTACATACCCAAGCGACTACAGCAAATGTACACTAAATATAAGCATCACAGACTAAAACATTATTTGTTGCGATTTATTCTGCATAATAATCTTATTTTTATCTTATTTTAACGCATTAAATCATTCTCATTTGTTTAATGATCATTTTATAACATCTTTATTTAATTTATAATCTATATATAAACGGTTACTTATTTTTTAATTCGAGTGTTTTATTGTAATCTTATTACTTTTTGGTGTTCTTGATGTAATGTAGTATTATTTGTATGTGTATATCGCATATTACGGTCATAATGGAGGTGAGGCAAGTGTCGGTACTGCAGTTATTTACTTAGTTTATTATAATGTAACCCAATCATTGTGTGCGGATCTTTCTTAATATTACCGCATTAAATCGTACGTTAAATATGACCGAATATATTTCACAAACTTTCACATCGAATAGACATATATTTTTACACGTCTTTATTCGATTTTCGTATATATACTTTATATGTACCATAAATGTATATATAACGGTATGCCTATATTAATTCACTGCTGAGTATCGGCATTCCTTAAGCACTTTTTTCTTTCTCGTATGCCTCGAATCCAATTAATTATTGTTCATTTCGCCGCACTATCATCCACCTTATCACGGGTCTTTCTTGTTTACGACTACTGTCAATCGATCGCCACTACATCATACGTTTGATCCACCTATCATCGTTGTACCTTGCGACCGTCGAACTCTATTTTAGGCTGACGATTAGTTCCGCCGTATTCAGTAATTTTGTTCGTTGTCTTATCCACGGAATTGTATCGTAGTCCTTAAGTCTGATAGTAAGAATAATTCTTTCGTGCGCAATTTGGGTTTCCCTAATTCTTCTAATTATTCAATTAAACTACGATCTTCGTAGATTACGAAAAATCCTTCGATACAATAGAATCATGGGCAGTGTTGAATTCAGTATACGACTCAGATTGATTCATTCCTAAGTCGTATACTGATTTTAAAATTATGGGAAGATAAAGTTGAAGATGAATGTAAAGACAGGATACACCTTATCGCACTCCTGGTAGGTGTCTTTAAAATATTAAACTGGAGTTCAATATGTATTCAGTTACATGTAGAAAACCTAAGTCACTTTCATTTCGTTGATGTAGTCTTAAAAGGCAAAAGTACAAAAGATATATATATATATATATATATATATATATATATTTATATGATACATTTAGCTTCATATAAATGTTTAGATGTTATTTAATGGTCTAGTAGAGATATAGGGAGCCTAGGTAAGTTGATATTTATTTTATTATTGTAACAATTAGTCCCTCTGATGTAGATAGTCGATAATATCGCGATCTACTTATTTACAGCAATGCTCTACGTTATCTTAATAAATTAATATTGATTAAATTTCTTATTTTAATCAAATTCATTGTGCGTCCTGAAGTTCGACTATTCGATAAACAGATTAAATAAAAAATTCGAACTGTTTTTTTTTTGTGTGTGTGTGTGTGTAATAATTGAGATTTGCGACATTTAGATATTAAAAAAATTATTTTAATGTTTATCATCGATACGATGCGGCTCCGTCGACAGACTTCGCAACAGTAGCTCCTGCCTGCGGTATACCGTCAGGTCGTACTTAAATATGCATAAATTTTTATTTGTATATATTTCATTTATTTTGTGAAAATGTTGTATATGTTTTTCTTTTTGTATATTTATCTATATATTTTGTTTCCTGCGTTTAATATATATTAAATAAAAGGTATCCAAATCGCTTAAAAATTTAATTTATATATAAAGCGATTATTTAGACACATTTAGTTGTTTAGGTATTTGGGGACTATACAAAATTTAGATTGTCGAGAGGTCATCCAATTAAAAAACAAAATTTTAATCGATATGATAATATACTAGTAAGTGGCGTATACATTGACCTGGAAATCTTTGTACTAAGAAATGAATACTATAAATGAACGACAAAATCTTAATATATTATAATATTATAAATGTTGGTTCCTACTACGGTATCCAATCTATATATTCGGTATTTTGTGAACTTTTCCCCTTGCGACGAGATTATTACAGGATATTGTCCAAGTCTTCATAATTAAATTATTATCATTCAAATTCTTTCACAACGACGGGGATTAGAATATCAATCATAATTAAAAAATATATCATTCGATTTCTTTATAAATTGGCAACTCACGACGGAGAGGAGTATATATACATATATATATATATATATATATATATATATATATATGTATGTTTAAAATCATATATATATTTCCTACTTTATTTTTATCGGTACGCATTTAGTTTAGCGTATATAATCGTAGAAATATTTATAATTATCTCCGTAATATTGAAATAAATAAATAGTTTACGCGTGCGTAAATTTTACACGATTAAAGAAATTTATCGTTATTATTAGCAACCCGTGGAATTATTCAATACACAAGCCCCCATTTTTCGTTACATTTGGTTTTTGGTCGCCATCTTAATTGGATAAATTGGCTAATATAATTGTTACCATATATATATATATATATATATATATATATATATATATATATATATATATATATATATATATATACAGAACCTTTTAGCTATTAAGCTATTATCATGTGGATAAAAAATAAAATAAAATGTTAGGAAAAACTTAATTTATATATACAATATTACAACAACAACAAAAAAAATAGCGAAGTTAAAAAACATATATTAATAAAATAATTTGATAGTGTTTCTCTTTGTTATTTTCTGTGATAGTGTACATCTAAATGAAGTATTTTTTTACGTTTTATTTCATTTTTTTCGTTTATTTTTTATAAATTGTATATATATATATATATATATATATATATATATATATATATATATAATATATATATATATTTTTTTGTATTTTATTTTGTATGTCCATTTGATAATCAGCTTAATAGTCGAAAAGCTTTGCGGGTTTTTTATATATAAAAATTTAACGATTTTAATTAATTTTTTGTTTCCCTCCCTCTTAAAAATCTCTATATTGTTCGAATTAAGAAAAAATTACGTTCAATTGTTTACAGCTAAAATTTATTTTTTTAATATTTCGAAAGTAACGAATGAAATAATTTCGGACATCGGCTTTTTATTAAAAAGGAAGTGACGACGATTGCAACGATCGAATGATTATTTATATTTACGACTAATACGAATATCAGCGATCATGTCATCGAAAGTCGGTGTAGTCTGTTCTTCTTCTAAACATTTAAGTAACGGTTTCTTAGTAGTGGTAGATTTATAAAGAGCCGATCGTACACCGTCGGCGCTAACGGTTCTTAAATCGTAAATCCAACCTAAAGCAGCGTACACCCGTAATATCGCGTTACAAAATCCGTCTTTATAATTACCGTACTCCCCGGATTGATAATCCCACGGCAATATGTAATGATACTGCGGCCATAAACTTTTATTCACAACGAAAATAAGACCGGTGTCTATGGATCGCCTGCGTCGGGAAAAAAAATATATATATATATAATTATAGGTTGCGACAATAATGGACGTGGTAAAATTTATAAACTTAAAATTCAGCGCTTTACTATTGCCTAGTCGAATATGTTTGTCCTGCAGTGGGATCCGGAAGTTATTGATAACTGCTTTTAATCTCTTCAGTCGTAAAATTATAAAATTTTGACCAAAAATTATAAATTTTATACAGATGTTTATTATACGACATTACTTTTCTGCGGATAATTTTCAATGTATTTATATATAAAATATTTTTTTTTAACTGAGATATTTCGCGTCAACCAGAAAGTAAATAACTTCGAGAATATAAAGAAACCAAAGCCATCGGAAATTTTTATATTCGGTTGGTTGAGTAGCGATTAAAATTAAATTGTACATTGCGGATAAAAAAAAACAACAAAAAAACGAAAAGGTAGATGAAAATACGGAATAAATTGATTTTTAAATAATAAACGTTTTTAGAAAAAATATCAATTAACAAATTAGGATGGGATCTTTAAATGATACCTTTGCTCTCGAGGAAATTTGATTAATAAATGTTTTATCTTTTCGTATTATATTAAAAGTGTACAGATAAATCTGTACCATCAAAAATACCACCGTGGTGTTCCAATATCCAGACAGACACGTCGCTTACAGAAACAAATACCACCACATCTAACTCCAATCTATCGTCGAAATTCAACCAACTACTGGCTAAATATAATGATTTTACAGTTTACTACTCAGATGGAGCTAAAAAAGGCGATAATTGTGCATGCGCTTTAGTACACGAAAATTTTACTATCCGTGTTCCCCTTCCGTCAACATTCAGTGTGCTTTGTGTGAATTATACAGCATATTTTTAACACTAACTGTACCAGATACCAGACACGCAAACTTACTAATCTGCACAGACTGTCTAGATGCGGTCAATCGTATACAGCGCCACTCAGAAAAACAACATGAATTCATAAAATTGATCATGGAAGAATGTCATGGTTTGAAAAACCAGATCTGCATAGCATGGATAACAGGCCATGCGAATCTAGGCATCAGCGCGCGAGCCGACAAAGCGGCAAAATTATCTTGCTTCATGGGACCAGTCCCAAAAATTCCAGCACCTGCCAGTGATGTTCAAACATTCCTCATATCCGGTATTCAAGAGCAGTGGATTCATAGATGGACCGACATACCAATGGAATCAAATTCGCTTCGTCTTCTGAAAACAGTTCCAAAACCATCTGTGACCACTATACCTGGAAGACGAAATGAAGTGGTTTTGTCTCGCCTACGTATGGGTCACACCATGTTAACACACGTTTATTTGCTGCAACAAATGAGCCCTCCTCTCTGTCACTTTTGTAACACTCAATTAACTATCCTACATATATTAATCATCTGTCCTTTATATGGAAATATTCGTTCCTCACTAAACATGCCTAGATCTCTTCCACTAGTCCTTCAAAACGTACCTTCTTCTGAAAAAAGACCCCTGTCTTTCCTTAAATCATGCAATCTATATAATCTAAAGTCTCCTTTCTCCGTGCGTCTAGCCCTTGTTGCAGTACATAGCACGGTTAAAAAAAAAAGTGTACATATATTTTCAGTATTTCCACATTTATTAACGGTCTCTTTTTAAAGAACAACCAAATTACGATCATTAACTAATTATCTTAACTATCAAAAACAAATTAAAATAAATACCGACATCTATCGGTTAAACGCGTAACTAAAAAATATAATCGAAATCTTTATTAGTACCGTATATTGTCGATAGGTGGCACTACTTCGTTACATATAAAAAAATTTTTGGGGGATTTTTCGTTACCTGTCTTCCGGGTCTAATCCCCACAGTAGGGTAGCGCTATTAATTAACCAAGCGTAATGCAGCGATACTACAATTCTGAAAAATCCGACTACAAAAATCGATACCATCAACGATTCCGACCAATATTGAACCGGTGCGTTAATCGGCAATATTAAAGCCATTATCGGCATGATAAACCAATATAATCTGCAATTCGTTATTAAGCGTTAAATTCGACATTTGAAAACTACTAGTCTTTAATTTTATTATTAATATTATTTATTTTTAATAATCGTACTTAGTTTAATCGTTATAAATTTTAATACGATATTTTACGGAAGCTAGACGTTAAAAAGGAACAAACACGTATAATGATATAAGGTCAGTTGATGGAGGTGAAATAATGGAAATATTCTTGAAGAAAACATAATTTTTAAATGTTTAAGATATTTTCGATCTATTTTTACTCCGTTTGTATCCCAGTTGGAAACTTTAAATTTAAAAAAATATTCCCCGAAGATTCAATAGTTTAAATCTAATTATATTTACTAACACGTACGAGGTAAAAAGCAAAAATTTCTAATCTTATAACATACGAACGGTTAACGCGATCGAGTTGAAATTTTTAACGTACATTTAGATAAGTACCGGGAAAAATACTAGATCGAAATCGCCAAAATTTTATGGGGGAATGTTGTACTCGGGGTCGTTGTTGTCAAAATTTCAATATTCCTAATTTCTATAAAGACAATTTTTAATTACTTAACAAATTACAAGTATGTACATAAGTTCATCGAAATCGTTTTGGCTTATATATATATATATAATACAATAAGTTCAGTAAGACTTTATATTATAATACAAGATATATAAGTTTAATACGATTATATATATATATATATATATATATATATATATATATATATATATATATATACAGTGGTGCACCCACGGGAGAGACTACTGAGATTAAGCCCCCCAGAGGGCTTAGAAAAGTGTAAAATACTTATCAAGAAGGCGCGTAACTTGTAAGCACCAAACAATTTCGCAGCTAAAATGATTCTTGAAACAACAAAAAAATATTTGAAAGAGCTCGCGTTACCGCTAATAAAACCTCATCTTGAAGAGCGTGCAAAAGAGCCTTGATTGCAAAAAGTACTGTTAGAAAATATTACTTACATTCAGTCTGCTAATGACATCGAAAATCCAGCTGACTGTGCAACATAAAAAAAAATGGTCATTGGTTCAATTGGTTGGGTGGTTCACATTCTTCTAATCTGACCCAGATTGTGACCAGTGTGTTTTTTTCTTGTTGTTATTACTTGTTTCGTTGTTCGTGATCGTTTATAGTTTGTTTTACCTGTCAAATTTTGTTACACATTGGGCTGTGCATACTTTATTCATTTTTATTACAAATTTTTTAATTTTTTTGGGGGGTGTTTGAGGCCTCAATCCTGGGTGCGCCACTATATATATATATATATATATATATATATATATATATATATATATATATATATATATATATATAGTATATGAATACGGGTACGCATGTTTTTCCAAATATCTAATTATTACATGCAAGTAAAATTCGTGTTTTTTTTTTTAGAATAAAATTGACACCACAAATTGTAATATCGAATAGCGATATGAAATAACAATCGATAATTCAGCTGATGCAATTTCCGCGGTTAACGTTAAATATTAAATAGTTGCTTTATTTTTAAGTTATATTTTAAATTCAGATATATTTAATTTAATATTTTCTTTTTTACCCAATAACCGCGAAATTGATTCTACTTAAAATGTATAATACGATTTTCTCGGACTACCTGACTGCAGTATTGTAGTTGTTTTCCTAATGATGAATATCGATACAGATAAAATATTCTGTTTAACATTATTTCTGAAGGAAAATATCGTTTTCAAATTCTTATTTTTTAAGTTTAAAATTGTTCATCATCAACAACATCACGTTTACAGCAGTAAAAATTTAAAAATACGATTTAACGAATTATTCGAATTAATTTCCGTTATATGTATACTATTGAAATACGTGATTTATTTCTCTCGTTATATTATATAATTTTTTTTTCGCGAATTTCTTGACTTATTCCTAAAATACTGAAAAACATTTCAAAATTGATCGGAGTTTGAATAAATCGATGTATCTTAAACACGATAAAAAACAAAAAATGGTGCGGAAATTTTTTAACATAAATTACACCGTTTAAAATTTATTTATAATAAACAAGCATGAAATAGATCGAAGTATCTCCGTTATAGCGGTGGTTATCGATTAAGTATTTAAAGTTATTGTTTTAGTTAAGAATTATTTCGGTATAATATAAAACAAAATCATGTATTTTAAAAATTATTTTTTACCATGGCTCATTCGAGGCATACTTGTACAACTCAGAATCGATTGAGGCTTGGATAAATTGATGTGTTTTGCTTCCCTAAGCGGGATAAAAAATAAAAAAAAAAAACGAAAAAAATTTTTAATTGTAAATTACAACCTTTTAAATTTTACTTATAAGTATGTTTATAAACATACCTAGGTTAGGTTAGATTCAGTTAGGTTAGAATCGGTCAGGTTTATTTCGGCTAGTTAGTAGTAGAATTAAAAGAAAAAACGAGAATGACACATTTAAACCAGAATAACAAAATACCTAGGTAAGGTTAGATTCAGTTAGGTTAGAATCGGTCAGGTTTATTTCGGCTAGTTAGCAGTAGAATTAAAAGAAAAAAACGAGACTTTCAAAAATGGTTCCCGCGGATTTTTTACTTCATAACTCGTTAAAAATAATAATTTTTGATATTTAAAAAAAAAAACGAAAATCAGGAGTGTACAAGTATTCTTCGAATCTACCGTTATAATAAATAGTTCGGTAATTATAGTTGCTGTTTTATTTAAAAATGATTATTTGAATTTTTGTTATTTTGTTTTAAAAACTGACCGTTACGTTCGCCATTCTTAACCTAATAGTTAGTGTTCTATTTTTCATTGTTTAATTTCTTCGGTGTAATTTAATTTCTTATTTTATTTATTTGAAAATTTATTAATTAATTTAATTGTTTAAAATATGTGTCTCGTTAATATGTGTCGTTTTTGACTACTTACTTTGTGCGACCATAAATCACGCTTGTTGGTTAGGTTAGGTTATGTTTGAAAAAATACGTGAAAACCAACATTAGAAGCGTCATTAATGGAAAAGAGCGAATAACAGACCAGTCGACCGTGTTAAAAATCGGCAATAATCACATTTTGATAGAAATGTCAGCTAATCTACTATTCACCCGATAAGGTTAATTCATTAGTTGTGTCAGCTGGAAACCATTTTCTTTATAAATGCGATATTACCATTGTTTTATTTTTTCTTTCACGTTAACGTTTCATTAATAAATACTAATCCTTTTCTACGCTTTTCATCTTAATTTTTTCATTAATTTTGTTATTTTCCCTCCATTCTAGTCATATACATACTTCATCACTTACTTCCTATAGAACCTTAAAAAATGGTTTGCGCGGATTTTTAATTTCATAACCGCTAGCCATTTTTCATTTTTTTTTTGGGGGGGGGGGAAATGAGAAAATTGTGGCTATTTCAGTATTCTAGTAATCTATTATTATTATTTTTTTAATATTGAGAAAACGAAATTATCGTATTCGAGATGAATTTTTTATCTGTTGATCGATGGTTTCAGTTTTTATTTCGGTTCAAATTAAAATATAAAAATTTACGTACGATTTTTGCCACATCACGATCGAATCTTCTTCAATATCGGTCATATCGATGTTTTTTTTAGCCGATTCTATACCTGGATTTGGAGATACTAATTTATTACTGAATTGAGCGAAGAAAAAACCGTTCTTGTAATTATACGGATCTAATTCGGTGCCGTGATATTTATGATGTAATCTGTGATCTAATATCCAATCGTATATAGGACCCTGGAAAATATGCCAACGTAATAACCATTACGTAATAATCGAAAAACCAGTTATAGCTATGCCCGGTTTAACAAGTGCCCCGTGCAAAGGGGGCCTCATCCCGTTGAGAAACTTTTTTTTTGCATAGCCGCGAAATTGAAATAAAATCAAAATAATCCCAAAATCGTTGAACTCACATAAGCCAACTCATTATTAATCCAAAAACCTTAAACCCCAAGGCGTATATATATATATATATATATATATATATATATATATATATATATATATATATATATATATATATATATATATATATATATACAGGAAACCAGATAACAGTGCGCACCGGGGTCAGAATGCTATTGCAATTTACTTCCATGATTGTTTAGGATCTTTCATTTATATAAATTTGCCTACACTGGTTATGTATGAAAAAATTTCAAGCCCGTCAATTTATGAGATGAATTTCCACGTCCTCCACATGAACCAGGACCGGTCGATCAAGATAATTGTTTAGTTTTCGAAGATCATTTTCGTAACTCGAAATCAAAAAACGGTACAATGTAACCCTTGCTCGAATTGGACGCGTATTAAATTTACAGACTTTTAATGTGATCTATTTTTACTTTTTAAATTTTGTTTTAAAGATAATTAAATTTTTTTCTGCGAAAAAATTTTGTTAATAAGCTTTTTACAATAATAATCTTGCCCCGGGTCCTGCGGCAAGAGTACTAAATGACCTAATGATGATTAAATGGATTAATTTATTAAAAGGGGAAGTGAAAAAAAAATTCTACCAACTTTCATGCCCAACACTGTTAAAGAAATGAAAAGACAAAAAAGTTGACTAAAGTACTTTATTTTATCATAATATTCTTCCTAGCACTAAGTGCGTACTCTTGCTCACGTGGACGACCGAGCTTTTACTTGTTATTGCAAAATTGTGTTTTTCGGAAAATATACTTAGATGAGAATCACATACTAATAAAAACCGTTAAATACGTGACTATTTTAATCGTATAGAATTTTATTTAATAAATTTTCGTAGTTATAAACAAAAATTCAATATTCACACCACTGAAAATGGATTTTGGAATTTTTCGATCGGATTTTTACCTTAAAATAATTCGTTCACAATACGAAAAATATTTTCAAAAGATCCGATGTATTCAACCAAAACGATATTCGAAATATAAAATGTTAATTATATTTAATAACGGTATATACGGTAAAAACCAATTTCATGACATTCGAACTGTTAATGTGATCGTGTTCAAATTTTTTAACGTACATTTCCACAAATATGAAGAAAAATGTAGGGGGAGGGGATCGAAATTTCCAAAATTGTTTGAAAAAGTATGTATTCGAGATCGATGCTCAACTTTTCAAAATCTTAATTACTTAATAAATTGCAGGTACGTACAAAATTCGACACAAATCGTTAGGGTCATTTCACAGATAGCCGGATATATATAAGAATTTAGATAATCACGTGGACGAAGGAGATGAAAAATGAAGAATTGGATGAGAACTAATCGAATATTTTTAGTGACTATAATAAAAAACTGAATATAAATTTTTTCGGACATGTTATGAGAAACTAAAAAATCAACTGCTGCAGACCATAATAATGAGCTCAATAGAATGAAGAAGAAAACCCGGAGTATCTCTTGGCTGAATATCATCAAAAATGAACCAGAATATAGAGAGCAGTGATTTTATTGAAATAACATAGGATCCAGGCTTATTTCATTTAGTGCATTATATATCTGACTTTAGATTATTTAATAAGATATATAAAACAGTGTAATATTAAATATCTATCAATCCAAAAATAACATCTTGGAAGACACACTCGCAACATCGAAGAGATAATGTAGTTGTTAGTGTTAGCAGACTTCGATGGGGGCCACACTAAACTAACACATGCTTATGTTCTTAATAGATCAGAAGCTTCATTGTGTACGGCCTGCAACATTGTACTGTCTGTCCAACATATGCTGACAGAGTGTCCTCAACACACCCTACAGAGATCATACTACGGTATTTCATCTTCATTGCAGCTACTCCTCGATGACAAGGTTTCTACGCTATCCAGACTCATCCTCTTCCTACATGATACTAGATTCTATCATTTAATTTAATACTTATTTTTCTCTGTGGTTTTAGCCATTAGTTACTGTATATGGCACATTAATTTAAATAATATTAATAATAATTAAAAAATTTATTTTGTTCGAGCACAAAAAGAAAACACATCTCGAAGTTAATTTGAAATATCAAATTTTTGTTTTCTCTGTCCAAATGTTGCTCATACTTGTACAGGCAACATCACCAGGGAATTACGTTTCGCATAACGGACACTTGCAAGAAAATGTGCACGTCGTGCCCTTAGGAGAGATGAAATTATAATTACAATATATCTACAATTACGAGGGGAGAAGTGTAAACATGCGTTATATATATATATAAGTTAATAAGTTAATTTAATAAAAATGTATGGTAAAACTGGTAATAGCTTGCAAAAATTAATTTAGCAATAATTCATATATATATATATATATATATATATATATATATATATATATATATATATAAAATGTTGATGTATTGGAGAGTAGTAATTTTATGAATTAACGAAACAAAATAAAAACAAAGTTAATCACTATAAAAGTTATTTTATTGATGCAAAGCTTTTCGACAATCATACAAAAAAGTTACAAATAAATTAACAGAGATATTTTTAATATAATAAAATCGATTTAGATTAACTAAACAGATGTAAATTAATTTACTAAAAAAAAAAATTGTATTTTTTATTTACAATAACATTTACTTATAAAACTGATTTTAGAATTAAATTGACCACATTATTTAATAAATTATTATTACTTCTATGTTTTATAATTTGTAGTTTTTCTAATAATTTTCTTTTTTTCTTTTTTTTTTATTTAAAAAAAAATACACAGAATATAAATTAAAAAAAAAAAATTATTAGGAAAACTACAAATTATAAAACATATCAGTCGTAATAATTTATGAAATAATATGATCAATTTTGATGAAGAATTGATTTTAAAATCGGTTTTATAAGTAAATGTTATTATAAATAAAAAATAATAAAAAATATTTTTTTTTAGTAAATTAAGTTACATCTGGCTAGTTAATATAAATCGATATATTGCATTAATTAAATAACTTTTATAGTGATTAACTTTATTTTTATTGTGTTATGTTATATATATATATAAATATATATATATACTTAATTTTAAACAATTTAGAGATAAAAATTTAAAATTGATCTAATAACATAATTTCATTACGTTTAAATTTAACCGTATATGGTTATGTTTTCCACACTCATAAATTATATGTTGAACGTTTTCTATCTTGTTACTTTTGGAGTTAGAACGTGTAATCACCGGGGATAACTTTTAATTTACGCAGATAATGTCCGATAGAACCGTAACAAGAAAGTAAGTATCCGTGCCGTGTAGTAATTTACTGTAATCTATTTGTTTTGAAAACGTTCTATCACATTATGAAAGAATTATTATTTTTGTTTATTTTTATTTTTTTAATGGGGTTGTCTTTACAGCTTACCCAACGTGATACTGAATGTACGAACTAGCTCGTATTTCTATAAACGTGGACAATTTTTCTAGAAATATCGCTATGCCTGGAAACAGATGTAAATTCTTAATTTGGAGAACGGACAATATATGGAAGGCCGTTCCATGATGAGCGCAATAATTTAAGTTATAGTTCAGAATGTAATCTAATTAAAGAAACAAAACATGATCCTAGATTGCAAATTGCATGTCCACTATGGAAAGGGCAGTAAGAAGTGTTACGAAGTTGCATAAGAGGAATAGGCCGTCTGGTAACAAGCAATTATAATTCCTTTAAGCTTAATGTTTTTTTTGTTTTTTTGTTGTTTTTTTTTAAAAAGTAGAATCATAGAAATTTAGGAAAAGACGGTTGTAATTGATAGTACGGAGTGAGAGTTGACTGCTATATATTCTCCGTATATATCTGTTCTCAGAGTTTCCTGCATTCCGACTGTATAAAATACGTGGTTTATCATTTTTTTTTTCGTACCAAACTGTATATTTCGGTGTTACTGGGAAGAGATAAAAATATAAAGTATAATACATTTTTTCGATAATTATGCATAATTTTTAATACATTGTATACAAAAGTATTTTTAGCATTGAAACATTCTCTATCAACCGAATGTATTAATTAAAAGTATAGCGAATATTTTAAATTCATTTAAAATTTCTACATCGAACTGTTTGGGAAGTACTTTACTTGTCGATACAGTTGTTTCTTTTTTTTTCATCATTACAGATTAAAAAAAAAAACAAAAGATTTTTTAGGGGAAAAAAATATAAATATTAATGGGTAACTTTTTTAAAAATGGGCACGCCTTTATGGCTTGTTCAAGTGTTGAGAGGAGATTGTTTATATTCTAATTAAAGATGCTAACTTCTCCAGTAGTGTTGCCCATGTGAGGGGATAATTGTATATTAGCCACACAATCCGCGCTATTGTGTATAATGTAATATATTAGTGCGCACAATGAAGTTTAAAAAGACGATCGTCATTGTTATTCATTGTGAAACGTCGTCATTACTACATTATTCAAGACATTAATGTCGCATAGGTATGCTCATACGATATTCGAAGTAGCATTATCTTCTCTGTCGTGCTAAAAAAAAAATTATTGGCATGGTCTAGCAACTGTATAGAAATTATACAACTGTGTCATTTATATATATATGACAATATAATGGGAATAAAAATGTTTTGTCTAATTGTACAAGTAATTAAAGTATCGTCGATATGTTAATCAAACGAACAATAATGCGATACCTGACAAGTGAGCGTATGGCCGATTGCGAAAATCAGCTTAAGTATCGTATTAGCGCGATAGGCTTTATGACACCACAATCGATGACATCCTAATGTAACTGATAACGTCGAGATCATGATTAACGTTAACGCTAAAACAGAATATTTGAATTATTCATTAGGCGCGTAATATTATTAATACTAATAAAGCTGCTAGTATAGCGTAATGTAGTATATAGTCTAGAGTAAGTATATAGTACATAAAACGGTAGCAGCGTGATTCTAATTATCGTGTTAATACCAATAATAACAATCCATACTAATACAATCGTCGTTAAAGTGGCGGTGGTAGATTAATAATTAAATTATTCGTAAATAAGCGATGGTCGAACAACCTGGCAGTCGTTAGCCTGTAATTTTATTCAAAATATATCAAATACTTTTATTATATATATATATATATATATCAATCATGCCCGGTTTAACAAGACACTGCAGCCCCGGGTCCCATTTGGCCCCATCCCGTTGAGAAACATTTATTTTTTGCATAGCCGTAAAATTTAAACAAAATCGAAAAAATCCAAAAACTATATACTCCAAAAACGTTAAACCTACGTAGTCTAACTCGTAATAATCCCAAAATCGTTGAACATAACTCGTCTCATTAATCCAAAAACCACAAATCCGAAAAACCTCAACACTTTAAACCCACGTAGCATAACTCGCTTTTGTGAACTTAAAAATAACCGTAGAGCACAACTCACGAAATGGTTGTCCTATTAAAAAAAAACTAATGAGTTGAGTTACGTGGTTTTAACGTCTTAAGGTCCCTGATAAGATCCGGATCTCTAAAGGAAAAGTACCAATCGGTCGGTCGTTTAGGTTTGATGGTTCGGTTAGCGCTAATAATGGCAGCTTTCAGTGCAAAAACAAAATAATTTTTTTTAAGTTTTTCAAATTTTTTAACAATAGACGTATCATCTGGTATAAATAAATACTAATTAGCTGTTACACATTTTAGCTTCGTAAATTAAATTAACTAAGAATTAAATAAATTCCATCTTCTCCAATTGTATCAAATCAACTTTCCACACCACCTCTAAGTATCCCCCATGACTGAAGAATTCTAACAGTTTTTGTAATCTAGATTTCGAGTCACGAATTTACGTTTCGTAGAAATATGTACGAATAGCTAAAACTTATAAGCATTCGTCAAGCAATCCCCATAAAGTTTGTAGTAATTTAATAACATCCGACGATACTCGGACAGGAATTATCGAACAGTTTTAATTGATAAGTATCACCAGTTAACGAATTATGTCATTCCAGGTTTTTTTTTTTTGTGGATAACGCGGGATGTTGTTAATATCCGAAGAAAATTCTTTGTGAAAATACGATTATATATAAAATTTTATAGCTGGAAGAACTGACGACAATAGGTGGACCAAACGGATTACGGAGTGAACCAACCTGTAGAGAAGGTTGGAGAAGTATAGGTAGGCCCTGTGCTTGGTGGGAAGACGACATACGTAAAACAGCTGGCATCAAGTAGCTGAACAAGACTAACGACCGGGTTGCATGGTGAAATTGGGAGAAAGCTTATATCAACCAGTGAATATTAGTTAGATCATTCTGACGATGAGTGGTGTAAATACGTTCAAAAAATTCGAATTATATAACAAACGAGGTGTCGTTTTTTTATTGAAAGTAAGTGTGAACGTATCTAAAACAAGTACGAAAGTTTATATATATATATGGAATAAAGCAAACCACAATGGCATGCCTTTGATATGTCGTTCGGATGATGTTCCACCAATGTTCAGGTTAACGAGAATCTGCAGGTGACGTGGAACCTATTTTATGTTTATATATACAAATGCGAACATATATGCGTGTATAAAAGTATATATGTATATATTATGTTACAAAAGGCATATTTAGTTTTTCGTTATATCCTAGTTTGTATATGCAAATATTATATATACGTACACTGCATGTTTCATACGGGCTATACCCGGTCACGGGTATGTATATTATATATATATATATATATATATTCTTTTTTTTTTGTATAGTTCTTTGATTGGTTCGATGCTGCCATGATACTCTTCCATTCTTCTCTATTCTGGGTCGTCCTTTTCAGGTTAACCGACGTTTGTTGTAAACTGGTTTCTTGCTTTGCAATATGCGGTATTTTAATCTTGGTCTACCTCTTTTTGCCTGACACTTTTCCTTCGAGAACAAGCGAAATATCGATAAACGCCGGCTTTAGTTAATCCGTGAACGTGTCTCTACGTTTTTATGCCATAATAAACTGATTTTATTTAATTTATTTAAAGTTATTAACACGTCGCTAATCAGGGTAGCTCCCGGACCGGCTTGAACGTACCCGACCCGTCTGAATGAGGCTTTCACCCTTTACCGGGAGTATTACACAATAATTACCACGGTAATTAATTTGTATTTAACAGATTAGGTATCAGAATGATTAATAATAAAAATTATTACTTTGTGTAAAACGACGATTTATTCTTCAATGCGATAAACTCAATTTGGTTTCAAAAGCACAGGGATTTCGATTAAGCTGTTAAAAGATGACATCGGTAAATACCTATAGGAACTCCGCCTTCTAGTTAATTAGTCGTGTTTTATATAAATATTTTATTCTACGTCAACTGAATGTCTTTTATTATATTTGAAAAAAGGATAATTACGATAATATTAAAATTTATTTGTATCATATAGGGAGGAACATTATTACTGAAATCCATCATCGTCGAGTTGAAGTAATATCGATCAGAAAATTGGTTTAAGCGATACTAGTCAACACAAAGTTCGATAAAGATAGGCCAAACGACAAATGAAATGAGGTGGTTTGCTAATAGCTAGCGAAAATTATATACCGCGTGTTTTTAGATTACACACACACGTGTATATATATATATATATATAATAAAAAATACATGTTTCGTGGTTTCTCGAAAAAATGAAAGGTATATTTTTTATTTCGTTATTAACGAAAAATGAGTTACAGTAAATTGCGATACACACCGAATAAGCTCGTCATTGGTTGAGCTCTTGTAAAGGTGATGATGAATCCGTAAAGAGCCGACATGTGTAGATATATGAAGAATAAAACATTCTGCCATTGTACATCCTGTTTCGTTACTAAAACCTCTTTGCCTTTCTTCATTTGCGTCACCTTCTATTTCTTCATAAAAGAAGAAGACATTTATAATTGGTTTATTCATTTAGTTTTAATTATATACGCGAAATTTGGTGATTTTTTGTTTAAAAACAATGAAAAGTTCACGCTACGTAAATCGCTAATAATTATTTAATTAAACACGAAGATCAGGTTTCACAATTTGAAAAGTGTCAAATGTAGTGATTTTTTTTGTAAAAAAAAACAACAAAAAAAGAAATTAAAATCACTAAAATTTTGTTTATAAAAACTCACAAAGCTGGTCGACTGTTATTGTCAAGTAAAAATAAAATATGAAAATATAAACGATTTATAAAAATATAAAATGTAAAAAATATTAATTTAGATATACAATTTACAAAAATTAACTATAAAAATAATCTGATAGGAATTTAATGTAGTAAATAATGCAATCAGCAATATAAAATTTATGGATAAACAATAACACAATAAACAGTAAAATTAAAAAAAAAAGTTAAAAAACAATTGTCCAATATAAAAATTATAAAATTTACAATATACTCCTTACAAATAATTTTTCATCGAAATTTATCATTGAATTTGATAAATTATCTTTATTCATTTATTTTATTATTCCCATTTTTTGCTAGTAATTGTCTTTATTTAAAATGTTCTTCCGTATGTAATATCTTATAATTTTGGTAAATTTTATTGATTTCGTGTTTTAATTCTTTACAATGTTTTCCAAATAATGTTTTTTCATCGTTGTTTATATATTAATTTAAATGTTCTTTAATTGTGAATTATCTGTCTGTTTCTCCTTATGTATTCTTTTTCACATTGATTGCAATTTAATTTGGGGATACTGAATTTTTAAATATTTTTTTGTTTTTTTTTATTAATTTATTTAAATAATGTGTTATTATTTCTTATTACTAAACCTATGCTATATAATTAATTGAAGTTAAATAATTACTTTTATCTTTTTCAGTATTTTCATTGTTGCAAGACTTTTTTGCATATTTTATCAACTAGAGTAAGATTATATTCATTATTGATTACTATTTGTTTTATTATGTTTTTTCTTTATTTATTTTATCATTACTAAAATTACTTGATTACTAAAAATAGTTGAAATCACTAAATTTATTTAATTATGTGAAGCTTTTCGGCATTTACGTCATTGTCAAGCCATATACAATTAAAATTAATTATATAAAAACATAAAATATTAATTTAAAACTAAGTTTACAATTTTACACAAAAATGAATTATAAATACTTAAAACTATCTGACAATGAATAGAATTAAAACAAAAATTAAAAAATAATAATTTAATGATATGCAGAGCTGACAAAGGTAATACAGTTATAATCATAAATAAAGATGAATATTTGGAAAAAATGTATAACTTCATAAATAATAATAATTTAAAGAAAATAAAAAATCCAACAATTAGATTTAATGAAATTATCAAAAAAGAATTAAAATCTATCAATCAATTAGAATCTAATATTAACCAAACAAATGATCATAATAATAATGCAAGTATGCAATTATTCCACAAAAATCCAGAAGCACCAATTTTAACAGGCCTAATAAAATTACACAAAGAAAATAAACCAATTAGACCATTAGTAAACTGTATAAATACACCAGCTTATAAAATTTCAAGAAATATAGCAAATTTTTTAAAATTATGAATTTGAAGAAAAATTTAGTATAAAAAATAATATAGAATTAATAAATTGTCGAAAAGAAATAAAGCTTCAGAACAGTGATATACTAATATCATTAGATGTAGTTAACATGTATAACAACATTCTTACAGACAAAGTAATAGAATATATTAAGAATAACAATTTAAATCATAATATTCATAAGGATCATTATATAAGAATATTGGAGACAGTACTAAATCAAAATTATTTCCAGTTTCAAAATAAATATTATAAACAAAATAGTGGTTTAATTATGGGATCTCCATTATCACCTATTCTAGCTGATATTTATATGAACAAATTAGAAAATAACATTAAAAATAATAATATATTTAAAAATAATGTTAAATTATGGAAAAGATATGTTGATGATATTTTAATAATATGGAGTAATAATGATGAGATTTAAAAATAATGTTAAATTATGGGAAAGACATGTTGATGATATTTTAATAATATGGAGTAATAATGATGAGAATGATCATAAGTTGAATAGTTGTGTATCCAATCTAAACAATTATAATAAAAACATACAATTTACATTAGAAATAGGAGGTAAAATAATAAATTTTCTAGATTTAAAAATTAACATTATTAATCAAAATATTGATATAGATATATACAGAAAGCCTACACAAACAGATACATTAATACCAAAAGATTCATTTCACCCAAAAATGCATAAATTAGCAAGTTTAAGAAGTCTTATCAATAGAGCAAAATCAATTTTAACAGACAAGGATAAATTGAATAAAGAAAAAAAACATTGTAAAACAAATAGCAATAAGAAAAAAATATAACCCTAATATAGTTGATCAAATATGGAATAAAACTAAAGTCAATATAAATATAGAAAAAGATAAGAAGTATTTAGATTCAATAAATTATGTAAGCAGTCATACATATAAAATAATTAAAATATTTAACAAACACAACATCGATTTAGCAATAAGAAATAATAATACATTATTAAAATCAATAAATAATAACAAAATAGAAGATAAAAATATATTAAAAAATTCAGGAGTCTATAAATTAAATTGTAACCAATGTGAAAAAGAATACATAGGAGAAACAGCAGACAATTCATAACAAGATTTAAAGAACATTTAAACTCATATACAAATAATGATGAAAAATTATTATTTGGAAAACATTGTATAGAATTAAAACACAAAAAAAATAATATCAATCAAAATTATAAAATTTTACATACAGAAAAACATTTTAAAAAAAGAAAACTACTTGAAAAAATGGAAATAATAAAAGAAAGGGATAAAAATAATTTATTAAATTCAATGGTAAAGTTTGAGGATGAATTAATTTTAAAAAGTATATTATAAAAATATTATTCCTAACTATTGATTTTTTTTAATTACATAAATATATATTTTTCATTGTTCAAATACATATTTTTATAAAATAATTATTTTCTAGCTACTGTTCTGTAAATTTTATATTACTGATAATTGATGGTGTTGTTTACCACTGTCATTGTCAGATAGTTTTAAGTATTTATAATTCATTTTTGTGTAAAATTGTAAACTTAGTTTTAAATTAATATTTTATGTTTTTATATAATTAATTTTAATTGTATATAGCTTGACAATGGCGTAAATGCCGAAAAACTTCGCATAATTAAATAAATTTAGTGATTTCAACTATTTTTAGTAATCAAGTATAAATAAAATCACTACATTCCACAATCTAAACTTATTACTAAAATTGTTTTTACTCTATTGATGAGATTTCGTAAACTGACTAATTTATGCATTTATGGGGTTGGAATTAATCTTCAGTCATTAATGTAGGTGTTCTATATTACTGCAGTAATAGCGCTAGTTTAACGAAAATTTGCGGTTGTGCGACGTCTATTAGGAGCGACATGGAAAAACATTATTTTTTGCAATGTTAAGTTAAAACGTTTTGATTTCGGGTTTCTGATGGGCATGAGAGGTATCCTTAATTTTTGACGCTTTACGTTACAAAATTAATTTTGATTTTTTTGCGTTCAATATATATTTTTTTCTGATAACAGCTTGTTAATAATATTTTTAATGCTATATATTTGATCGTCTTGTAATTACATAAAGTTAACTATTTCCATCATTCAAATATGTGTTAAATAAAATTTTATCTCTATTTTCAATCATAACAATAAATATTCTCGATTTAGTTTTAAGCACCCATTGGTTGACTAATTTATTGTTTTTCTACTTTATAAATTTACACCGTAGTTAACGACATCTTATCGTTTGAAAATGATTTAAAAAAAAAAATTAAATACAAGATTAACCATCCTTATTTTTAAGGTACAGACTACGATATTATGAATATAAAACTTAAAAAATAAGTAATATAAATAGATTTAATAACATTTTAACCATAAACAGTTGACGAAGGTAATAAAAAGTTTATAAATACATACATAATGTATATATATAAAAAGTAATTCTTACCCGAGTTCTGATTTCTCCGATAAAAATTCAGCTTTTGTACACTTTAGATATTGCCGTTAACGGGAGAGCGTGTCGAAGGAGCAAGAAAATCGAAATGAGACCGTGTATTAAGAAATAATAAATGTCATCTAGTTCTCATTATGCATTGACCCCTTCTTAATTATGAATAAAATGTGTCTTACATCTCTGCTTCTTAAGCGCTGTAATATAAACTATACATACCTACCGATATACACACATATGCATAAAGATTACGGTGTAAAATATTTTAAATTACGCACACAAGTGTACACCACACACAATTTGTCTATATCATATATATATATAACTAAAATGACACAATAGATGACATTGATCAAGAGAATTTACGACACCACAAAATACAATTTTATTGACGCAGAATGATTTAAGAATAATGTAGTAGATTGCTATCGTTGCAAAACATGTTAGTTTTAAACGTTTAGAGTAGTTTTTTACAGTTGACTTAAATATAAAATTTTATTACCTTATTCTCCCAATTTTAATATTATAAATATTGTTTTCTTAAATTAGTATTATAACGAATGAACGAAGAAGTCCTTTGGCTTCTACAAAAAAGAAACAAGAACTAGTCCTCATGATTAAACTAAGCTAACTTCACCGAACCGTTTGTATGGGATGAATTTTGAGCAAAAAAAAAATCCGGGATCCATGAATTTTGCACATATTTAGAAAAGCTTTATATAGTTTGAACGGTTTGAAAGCTGCAGAAGTGCGGTTTATGTAAAAGTTTGCATACTTTGTAATCTGCTAATATAAATACTCGAAAAATTTGATATTTTTTATAGCGGTTATTTAGCATATATCAAATATCCTTTTTTATATATATATATATATATATATATATATATATATATATATATCTACAGTCGTATATTGATCATAATTGACCGTCGTGACCATTATGTAGCAATCAAATTCCTCCACAGTTTTCGATCATCTGCCGAGTGTACCAAATCTGGTATTGACAGTTTAACACGTCGGCATATTTGTTTCGTCCATCGGGTCATTGGCCGACCTTTTCTTCTATGTCCGTTCATTCTTCCTAGTGTGACTGTCCTGTCTAAGTCTCGTGCACGTATTATATGACCGAAAAATTTGTGCATTTTATCGCGTATGTCTTGTGACAATCGTTTATCTATATTAAGACGCTTAATGATCGAGACGTTCGTTTGTTTATCATACCATTTTATACCCAGCATTATGCGCCAGCATTTCATTTCAAATGCATCAATATATTGCTGATCCATGGAGTTTATTACCCATGTTTCGGAACCATAGGTAAAGATGGAGAACACCAGGGAACGAACAAGTTGTATTTTTGTAGAATAATTGATATTTCCATCCTGCCAGATACGTTGCAACTTATTCATAGCATTTAGACTCATCGCAGATCGTCTCCTTATTTCTTTGCTTGAGCCTCCTTTATTGTTGATCCGGACACCTAGATATTCAAATTCGTTGACGACTTCATATCCGTGTAATTGTTGTAAAGTATTAGATATGTTTTCATTATTACGATCCACTATCATAATTTTTGTTTTATTTTTTGTTTATACGCATTCCGAATTCATGGCTTACTGTCGTCAGTTTATTTAAAGTTGTACTTAATTCTTCCATAGATGATGCAAAAATTGCCGTGTCATCGGCATATCTCAAATTATTAATTTTTGCTCCACCAATTGAAATACCTCCTTCCTCTGCGGCAAGAGTACGTCGCATTATATATTCAGAGTATACGTTATATAAAAGTGGCGATAGGATACATCCTTGTCTAACACCTTTTGATATTTTGAAAGGTTTAGAGAAATAATTATCTGCTCGTACTGTATTATAATTGTTTTCGTAAAGTGATTTCACTAGCATTATAAGATGATTAGGAACACCCATTTCGGACAAAATTATCCATAGCTTGTCCCATATCACGCTGTCAAAAGCCTTTTTATAGTCTATAAATGCTATATATACAGGCACGTAGTATTCTCTGGCTTTTTCTATAATTTGTTTCATTTTCAAAATCTGATTCCGCGTGCTTTTTCCTGCGACAAAACCGGCTTGTTCTTCAGGAATTTGCCAATTAAGATAAGACTTTAAACGCTCATTTATTACGTGTAATAATATCTTAGAAGCGTGTGGAATGAGGGCGATTGTACGATAGTTATCGCAACTTTTTGTAGACACTTTTTTATGTATCGGTATTAAAATTGACGTGGTCCACTGACGCGGCCATTCACATGTATTCCATATTTTACAGCATAATTTATATAGGAAATCAAAAGTGACTCCGGATAATATTTTAATTATTTCGGCAGGAATTTTGTCTTCGCCTTCAGCTTTTCCATTTTTTAGCTTGACAATTGCTTGTTTTACTTCATCGCGTAAAGGCATAGGTTCTTGTTCAAATTTATTGTCCTTTATTTGCGTTGAATTTCTATTTGTATTTCTATTTATATCTGTATACAATTTTTGACAGTAATCACGTTAAAATTCCGTTATTTCACGTATGTCGGTTATTAACGACCCGGTGTTGTTTACAATACCCCATGGTTTGGCTTTAAATTCTCTAGTAACTATGCGTATTTTTTTAAACATATCTTTAGTTTCATTCGTTTCCTTGTGAGCTTGTATTTGTTTACATAGATCTCCATAGTATCTATTCTTATCCTTTCTGCATGCACGTTGGATATCTCTGCATAATTGCCTATACTCCACATCATTACCATAGATTTTTGTGTTCCTACGTCTTTCAATTAATTTTATTGTGTCATCAGTTATCCAGGTTTTCCTTTTCCGTATACTCATCGGATTTGATCCATCTTTTTTTGCCCGTTCAATCGCTGAAGTCAGTTTCAGCCAAATATCATTAGGCGATTCATAATTTCGATATTGTTATTTACTGCGGAACAGAAAGTATCCGGCTTATTTATTATCGTCCTATCTTTATAAGATGTGCATATAATTCTTATCAATCGCATTATAAATTTCCCTCCTAGTAAGTTGTGGTCAGTTCCACATTCAGCACTAGGATATGTTGTTGCATCCAATAATGATGATTTCCATCTTGATCTCACCAGTATGTAATCTATCTGGTTCCTCGAATTTCCAGATGGCGATTTCCATGTATATAATCGACGTGGATGTTTTTTAAAGCCAGTATTTGTTATATATAGGCTATTTGTAATACAGAATTCTAATAATCGGTTACCCCTTTCATTTCTTTTTCCTAATCCAAATTTACCTATTACATTACGCAAACTGTTCTCTTTCGCAGTGTCACCGATTTTGGCGTTAAAATCACCTAAAATTAACATAGGTTCTCTTTTACTGATTCTATTTATAATATTTTGTAGATCTTCATAAAACAAATCAATTTCATCGTCATGAGCTTATGCAGTCGGTGCATATATTTGTAGTAAGTGTAGAGGCATCGGTTTAGTCAACAGTTTTAAATAAATCATTCTATCATTTATTGCTTCAAATGCCACTACATAATTACTCAGTTTTCTATTAATTAAGAAAGCCACACCCTTTTTGTGTTCTGTTCCGCCTGCATAATAAACTTTATTACCTGACGATGTTAGAAAGTGGCCGTCTCCTTGCCAATTAGTTTCGCTTAAACCAGTTATGCTGATTCCTAGTCTTTCACATTCTCTTTCTACTATAGCTAGTTTCCCTACCTGGTTTAACCCTCTTATATTCCACGTTGCAATGTTTAAAATCTTTTTATCCTTCTTGATTCTTTTAGGTTCAGTCACATATTTTACACTGCAAGTCTGAGCCATGACCTTGCAGCGCCGATCGTCACTCGGGTCGCATGACACGGTCGCATATTTCACATCCAAGGTACCGTTGTAACCTAGACGCCGATTGTCAGTCGGATCACGTAACAAATCTGATTCTGAGTAATTCGTGAACATAATGGTTTTCTTGGAAATAATTAATGAGGTAGTTTTCCTTTGCTTTCCTCATCGCAGTACCGTAGTCGATTAAATCAATATGTGATTTTCGCCGTACGATTGTCCTAACTTGAACCTTACCGACATCATTTGCCATCCGCTCCAAGAAGGTATTGGTAACAGCTGCTTCCCTGTACCAAGCCTTTGGATGAAAATCAACGGTTTGTTACTGAGGAGTAACATTTATTTAAGGTTTTTACGGCGACCTTGGTCTCTCAATCTTTAACCGTTTCGTAATATTTAAAGTGTAGGAAAACCTTGTGCAGATACCAATTTTGTTCATCTAAAGATGATTCAATTTAAATTCCCCCTGCCCCTGGTTAAACTAATTAAATTGTACTTAATATATCCTATGTTACTCATGTTTCTACTAACTCCTCTGTTAAAACCTATTATGCTGGAATCCGTAGGAAATCAATATTGTTAATCGATTTACCTCGTGTAGCTTTTATTTGAACAGTTTTATACGCCGATGACTTAGCATTATTCAGCGAATCATATAGACTAGAAACCATAAGTAATGGTTTACAGCTACTGATATCTTTCACAAATATTACAAACATTGGAATCTACGATTTAACACACATAAGAGTGAATAGCTCTACTATTTACAAGAATATTTCCAAAATCAACACCTAATACTACTGTTCTTAATGGCACATGTATCCCACGGTCCAAAGAAATAAAATACTTAACTTTGTACTTTGACTAACCTTTACCGGGCATATTAACCGGACTGTAGATAGTGCATACAAGAAAGCATCCGGATGCCTTCTCCCATATTTCATCGGTAAGTCATATCTTAATACTGCCGAAAAAAGGTTGATTTACACTACTATAATTTGACTGAGGTCAACATATGTCTCTTACAGAAAGGCATACAAGTGGTTCAAAACTTATGTTGTAGAATTATATCGAATGCTACTAAGTATAAAAAAAAAATTGACAGATGCATATATAATTAAACCTTTCAGATATTCACTCATTCGTTAAGTTTCGGTAAAATTTTATTATAATTGTGAATTTCACGACAATGATTTAATTAACATAATCGGTGACCACAATATGGTTAGTCCCCGTATTCCTAATACGCGTTAGAAACACCGCCGTTTTAACCCTTTCAGTCACGATGTCCATTATATGGTACACGAAATTTGAATGGCAATAAAATTTTGTCGCTTCTGGTCGACGTGAAATGTCCCAATTTTAAAAATATTTATATAAATTGTGTCGCCACTCTCACATCGTTTACGTACATAAACTCGTGCGACGTCACATATATTATTAATGTGATTACTATTACTATATTATAATATTGTTATTATATTAGAATTATATTTAATTATTATTATTATCGTTATTATTATTATAAAAAAAGAAATGTAAATTATATATATATATCATCATTTAGTCGTAACTCCACGTAGGAGTATCGTGATCAAGGTAACAGCTTCCATATTTTCTGCCTCCATCCTTGACGATCTTCGGCATCATTCGCACACTATTCATTCTTCCTATAACTATTGCTCTTTCGATTCCATCGTGTTTTCGTTGTGACCAAAAAATTTCATAGTACGTACGAGAACCTCCGAATCTGCCGATTGTACCAATTTCTTTCAAAATAGACGCATTAGTACGCTTTTCCATCCACGAAACCCGAAGGAGCCGCCTCCAGCACCATATTTCGAAACTATTTATGCGAATTTGTTCGGATTTTCTGATCGTCCACGTTTCTGCACCATACAGAAATATAGAAAAAACCAGGCTGCGTACAAGTTGAATTTTAGTATTTTTCGTGACAGAGGAGTCTCTCCATATCCGGGTTAGTTTAACCACCGCACTCCGTGCTAGTTTAACTCTTGATCTCACTTTCAGAGCCTCCGTTGCTTTCCAACAAGGATCCCAAGTAAACGAAATTTTCCACCGTTTCATAACCAGGAATGGTTTTATGTTTTTCCTTTATTATATTCTTCTGATCAATCACCATTAACTTAGTTTTTCCATTATTTATTTGTAGACCACAGAATTTACTTATATCTTCTAATTTCTTCAATAATCGTTGCATTTTTTTCATGCTAGGTGCTATCAATGCTATATCGTCAGCAAACCGTAAATTTGAAACTTTGAGCTCTCCGAAAGAAACACCTTCATTCCAATTCTCTAAAACTTTCCTCATTATATATTCTCCACATAAATTAAACAATATAGGCGAAAGTACACATCCTTATTTTACAGTAAACTCTTCTGACCGTGTACCGAGTTCTAGCTTTACAATATTCTGGTTGTGCTCATATAGTTTTCGAATTAGGTATACAATGTGCTTTGAGGCACCCGTCTCCATCAATATTTCCCAGAGTTTGCTCCAGATTACATTATCGAAAGCCTTTCGATAATCAATGAAACACAGCACTATATGTGTAATCTCTTGATTTCTCTATTAATTGCCTCGTATTTAGGATTTGTTCCCATGTACTTCGTCCTTTACGAATCCAGCTTGTTCTTTGACAATTTGTTCGCTCACTTTTCCGCGGATACGATTGTTAAGGATTCGTAACATTACTTTGCTAGCGTGCGGCAATAGAGAAATGTTTCGATAATTATCGCATTTAGTTCTCTTTCCTTTCTTATATAGAGGAACATTATAGATGTACACCATTCGTGTGGCCATTCTGTAGTTTTCCATATAGTGTTACATATAGAATGAAGCATCTGCACGCCTACTTCTCCAGTATTTTTCAGGGCTTCTACTGGTATTCCTTCAACGCCCACAGCTTTATTGTTTGTTAAATAATTAATGGCTTCTATGACTTCACTTTTGAATATGTCTTGTTCTAGTTCTAATTCTGTCAGCAGTTGTCAGGTTGGCGGTGTTCGTTCATTATGATAATAATATAAAGATCGGCAATAATTTCTCCATACTTCCGCTACTTCTTTCTTTTCTGTTCGAATAATACCTTTTTCATCTTCAATCATCCAATTCCCAGTTTGAAAGTCCCGTGATAGTAGTTTTACTTTTTTGTACAAATCCTTTGGTTCCACATTCTCCGCGTGAAATTGGATTTCTTTACATATATTATTGATGTACGTATTTTTATCATTTTTACAACTTTTTAAAATTTGTCGATTTATTAATTTTGTTATATCTGCGTTGTACTTTCCATTTTCCTTCATTTCTCTTCGATTATTAATAAGTTTCATAGTTTCTTCAGACAGCCATGGTTTATATACCTATATATATAATATATATCGTGTACGTTTTGCTTGACGAACTCGGCTGTCCAGATGGGATGCTACGTGGGATGGCCCACAACGGTTAATTGAATAAAAATAAAAAACAAAAAAACACGGTTTTACCTTTTATAAAATTTATTATATTTACGAAAAAAATTACAATTTTTTTATGGTATCTTAACAAGCGCTTTATTCCATTACATGTTTATATTATTACGACTTTTAAAAAAAATATATAATGTATTATGGAATTTTATAAATTACTTGTATAGCTGACGGAACTTTCCTCTACTTGTTGGCAACTACTTGGTGGCCTGGATGGAAGTGACCATAACTTCGCGATCGAACTCCCGACGATCTCTTCTAGCCTCGAGTTAAGCCTAAACGAACTAACTGATCAACTTTTCTAACAACCTAACTCTCCAGAGCTCTCAAGGCGCTTCAGATCTCTTATCATTATTATTTTCTCTTGCCTTATTTTTGGCAAAATGCCGGTTTCTTTATATTTCTTTTTTCTAAAGATTTTTCTTTTCCTTTGTCGACAAAAAACTGATAGTTCGACTAATGAGATAGTTTCGTCATTTCTTATATTTTAAGTTTATATATATATATATTTATTAATACGGCGGTCAGCGGTAAAACATAAATACAGGCACTTCTACAAATTCTATTTTTTTTTTCGTTTGTTTATGGTTCTAGGAATTATCTAAATGCGTTACTTCCGCGAAAAGTTCCGATTTCTCTTTTTGGACTAGTCAATCAGAAAATTCGGAACGGTTTCTTTTAGTCTTCGACTATAAGCCCGAAGGAACCCATTTTATCAGGTACATTTTCACCTCCTTTTGTCAGTACTTTCTACGCCAATTATATTTTTTATAGATATTTTTCATATATATTACCTTCGACGAATTTCTCAAAAACTCTAATGCTACTGGCGCCAGCATGTTTTCTCCTATATATATATATATTATATTGTTAAATCTCATCTTTTTCAAAAGTCGCGTTCGCCCTGTCAACCTGTAACCCATATGGTATATATGATATATACATGTATACGCTCATTGCTATCTCCCACAAAACATTTAATGTATTACTATTATTCTCACACATATTCCTCAATATTTTTGATTATAAATTTTAATTTTAATATTATAATTGATAAATTTTAATCACCTCTTACTACTATTAGTAATGTAAGAAGTAGGGTTGTCACAAAATACATTGAAAATTGCCTACAGCTCACCTAAGATGCAGTATTGTCTAAAATTTATAATTTCGTTTAACACGGTTTACTTTACTTCGTTATTTTATAATTTTACGTCGTATTACTATTTAGAATTCTTATTTACTTATATCGTTTGCGAGATTTTACGACTTAATTTATTATATAAGGCAGGTTCCATTTTTCATGCGACGAATGAATAATTTAATATTAATTTTATAATTTAACTCTGTAATTTATTCGCTTAGGCTTTATCGATGCTATATAAATGTTAGTCGTCGGAATAGCCTAGTTAGCACGGACTGATCTATACGGAAGGTACCGAGTTCGAATACGATCAACGACGCAAAAAATCATCATCAGAAAATAAAAATATAAATAATGATATTATCGCGCGGAAGGCAAATGGCAAACCACCACGCATAAATATGCGCGCTAGTAATAACGTAGTATACTACAAAAACACCCGAGGTTGTATTGTGTCCTGATAACATAGCGATTATAATCAATTCTCTCTCTCGAGTGTGTGTGTGTATCTATTTACGCTAACGCCATATTATGATTGCCTTGTATGCTACTTACACTGTACAACAAAATATGTATAGGTAAGCAGTCGCATACCTCTGATACGGAGACGGCCCTGGATGATAATATATGTCGTTTTATATACGACATAAATAATAAATAAATGCTTGTAAGAACATTTCGATTAGAATCTTTTTGTAATCAGTCAGTTAATTTGATAATTCAATCGACGAGCATCTATTCTGTAATTCTATTAAGATCGATAATAGGATAAGTAGTTTCTCTAGATTCATTAAATTTTTGCAATAACCATTGTAAGTCTTAGTGATTATCAAATGAAACTGGTGTTGGCCTGCATATAAACGTAAATAAAACTAAGTGGATGGTAATAGACAAACAAGTCCATGGTCTCATTATAAACAATGAAAGTATTTAAAGGGTCAATAAATTCAAATATCGTTGCTACATAAATAAAAATTTAGATATGGATGTTGAAGTTAAAGCGAGATGCAGTTACGCGCGAACAGCATTCAATAACATGAGAAATTTATTTTGTTATCGACCACTTTTAGCATAAGACAAGAAATTGTTCGCTGCTACATCCAAGAAACAAATAACTCGATCTCGATATGAAGCTGTAGAAATGTGGCTCCATCGAAGGATGTTGAGAATCCCATGGACAGCCAAGATATCAAATAAAGATGTTTTAAAGAATGCTAATACAAGCAGGATATTAAAAAAACACATATTTTGGCCATATCATCAGGGGCGAAAAATATGAGAAGTACTCCAGATGATAATACAAGGAAAGATGGAAGGGAAGCGAAGTCCTGGAAGAAGGAAAACAGATTGGCAAAATATCATAAGATGGACAAACAAGTCTAAAGCAATTACTGACATATGCAAGACAGCGCAAAGTCTGATCGACCGATTAGTGATCGCCTACGCTCTGTGAACAGCACGATGGTGATGATGATGAGTTTCACTAGAACGGTGATTAAAATTATATCGCGTTAATTAACCGCTTTTTAATTACGTATTTATTACATCGGAGCGAACTGACGTTTAACCATTTCAGTCACGGTGAAACTTTAATGCTAAAACGAAATCACTTATTTTTTAGACTGATACGAAATGCGTCATTTTTAAAAATATCTACGCGAACATTGAAAATTATCTAGAATGTCGAAAAAACGGTATTTTATTATCCTGTATAAAAAATTTGGGAATAAAGGGATTAAATTATTGACCGCTATTTTCATTTTAACGTAACCCTATATATATGTCGTAATGTGTATTTGAAGATACAGATATTTGACAAATTTATTATATATCACAAAATAATGTTATGGATTAATTAGTCGTAACGTACATCCAGATATATAATATTTAAAGTTGTTAAGTAGGTGCTGCTTTCTGCAAATAAATATAACTATTATAATTGACGCGAATGTGCAATGCCTATATTTTTTAAACAATCGCATATTGTAGAATATTATCGTCTTGAAGTTTGTTTATTGTATTAATTTGTGTATATGTTTGAATTTGTTTTTTATTCGCAACATTTATACAAGTTTAAGGTAAGTTATTATGTACAACCTACATTATAATATATTTGTTACTGTTCGTAATTGTGAAAAAATTTTAAGGTTTTTATTCGCAATTCGCAACATTTATATACGTTTTTACAATATACAACCAATATATATACATTTGTTGTAATCGTGAAATATTTTGACTGTATCTTGAAAGATATATCACACGACTGATAGTGTAAAAATATAATTTATTTTGAAATATTTTAAAAGACACATTGTACCTATGCTACATTTAAGAACTCGTTTACTTATCTAATTTATAACTATATTTTTTTTCGCAATTTTTATTTAATTTTGTCTAAATTAATGTGAAATTAATCAAATTTTTAAATTATAAATTTGGTAAGTGTGACCTAATGAAAAAATATAATAAAGAATAATTATAATTGACTAATTAAATCCGCCTTTAATTGATTTCTGTTTTCTTCTTCTTCTTCATTTTAACGTAATTCTTTTCGTCTCTTTTTTCAGCGTGGATGATTTTTTGACTCTCTTCCGATCTTATTTTCGATAAAAATTCATTTTCTTGCTTTTCGATTCGTTTTAATTTGCCTTTATATAGACCGTGACGAAAAGCACTGTAAGTAGAACGCGTTGAAAATATTATTATAGCAATCACGTCAATTACATTTTATAATTTTAACAAACAACGACCGACGTACATAATTCTAAATATAGCACGTTTGTTATTGAATACGATAAACCATTGCATAATTATAGTAAAAAAAAAAAAAAGAGAAGAATATATTTAAGAAATAATGAAACATATCAGGTTTTGTTGAGATAATGATGATAAAATGTCAAATCAAAAATTCGATACTTTGTTCAAGTTTAAAACAAATTGATTCCACCTATTTATTTTTATTCGTACAAAACTAGAATATCCCTAAATATTTTTTTTTGTACTTTGAAATTTTTCAAAACAACGTACGCTGTAATTTTTATTTATATATGTATTCGGATATACACTCGAAATAAAGATATGTATCTGATATGTTAAAATTAATTGTAATCCTTCCCAGCATGCCCAGTTTAACAGGGGGCTGGCTGCAACCTCGGCCCCCATCGCGTTAAGAACCTTTTTTTGCATAGCCATGAAATTTAAACAAAATCGAAAAAAAAGCTATAACTCCAAAAACGTTAAACCCACATAACCCAACTCGTCATTAATCCAAAAACCATAAACCCAAAAATTGTAAACCCTAAAATGTAAACCCCCACGTAGCCCAACTCACGAAAGGGTTGCCCGATTAAAAAAAAATTTATTTAAACTTTTTTTCTAAGTGTGGAAATATTATAAACTAATTATTTCGAGTACTTTACTTATTTAATATTAAAAGATATGTCAAAAATAAGCATAAATAATAATTACATGATTTACTTTTAATTTTAATTTTTTATATAATGTGGAATGTAGTGATTTTTTTATAAAAAATCAATTGAAAATTAGTTAAATCACTAATATTTATTTTCTTAAGGAAAACACAAAGCTTTTCGGCATTTACGCCATTATCAAGTGAAAAATTTAAAAAATCATAATTTTAAAAATATAAATTAAATATAATTACTTAAAAATATGTGATGGTAATTGTGAAAATATGATCCAAAAACTAGTGTTTTGAATAATTAAAAAGAAAAGGTTTTACGGGTTTAATTCACGTTTTTTGGATCAATGACGAGTTGGGTTATGTGGGTTTAACGACCTAGGGTTTATGGTTTTTCCCTTGTATAGTGCCCCCCTGATAAGTAATTAGCCTCAAGCCTGTGAAAGTATTAATCTGGGCCTGTCCTGCAGAGGTAACAAATACTCCCTGAAGTCCAGAGTTATAACTGGAATAGCGCACGTCCTGAAGGGGCAGATATGGAATAGCTTGTGGATGTGGTCGTAAACCGGCATCCTGGTGATTTCAGTAGTTACAGGGCAATAAGAATGAAAGTTTACAGTGATACAGCATACTACATAAACCCAGTGATTTCTCGCACTTGGCGATTTGTGAATGCGATAAATGTCACAGCCATATAACTACCGCTTCGTGATTAGCATTTTAATCCGCAGGGTTGAGCGTCATCCCAAATTACTAAAGTTTTTCTTTTTGCTTTCTTTTATTCGTAATTTCATCATATTTTATCTACTTGCAGACGCAATAGTTAATAGTTGTAGCAAGCCCGTTTGTCTTGGTTTAATCATATATGGTCGGTTTCAACTGCAATGAAGGTAAATTCGGCAGTCAGATATGCGACTGGCTAGGGTTATTTGGAATCCCCACTGTCGACCACGAATTCCCGAGGTTCTAAAAAAAAAAAAGTACACTATAAATATCGTCAAATCCAAACAGTCCCAGTCAGTATGTCGGGGGTGGCAAGAATCCATGTGCTTGCGGTAAGAATAAGAGAAAGAATAAATTTAATCTGAAACTAGGATCATTGATAAACAATGAAGAAGAAATATCACGCGGAATAGTATTTTAAAAATTTATTAAATAATGACACTCGTGTAAACCACTAATTTTTGAACGTAATACTGATTTCTGAACAAATAACCGAACTTGGTGTAGATACGAGTATATCATCAAAAAACATGAAAGCTACGATAAAACAAACAGAAAAGTTGCGGATCCAGATAAGATACCATCTGACATAATTAAGCTGGAAAGCACGAAACTGTTCTCGACCATGTGGATGGACGAATCTACGAAAGATTCTCAAATTGCAGTCATAATATCAATATATGACAACAAAGGTTGATAGAGACGACTGCAATGACTACAAAAGAATCGTGTTACTCTCATCAATAGATAGATTATTTGGGAAAATAATGCTTTTAATCGTATTACACTCAGGCCGTGGTACAATTGATTCAAAATATTTTCGTTCGAAAATGTTACGAATGAAACAAGGATTTCTGTATAGCGTTCATTGAATACGGTTCATAGAAAGTTATTTATGAAATACATTGAGAAAGTCGGCTGTCGCCAAAATTTATTCGATTGCTTTCTCTACTACATAAAAATAGCATCAGGGATTGTGTTGCTACAAGATCGAGAACCAGAGTAGTTTCAGATAAGTACATTTGTTTGTTAGCTCCGACACTTTTTTCTGTGTATATGACAATCACACATACGTTTGCACTTAAGAAACTAGGTTCTACGAACATCACAATGACCAATCGATTTGATGGTAGTTTCTAAACTGCGCTGTGGTAACCTGCAATTTACAAAAAAATCATAGAATATATTGCAGACATTATGGATGGTATATAATCGATTTCGACTAACTATAAGCGAAAATAAAACCAAGCTACTAGTATTACTAACATCTACAAATAAATGAGATAGAAAATAAGCCATGTTGCAACAGAACAAGTAAAAAGCTTTAAATATTTTGGAAGTATGATAAATAATTAAATCAATTTAGATCATTATTATTACTTCATTATATAAAAATATGAATATAGATTCAGCTCAGATACTCACAAACACCATTATTAGTCATTGTTGAGATTCAATTCAACTAGTAACGCTATACGAATAAGATAAAATGAAAAATTATAATTTATTGAACTACAACATGAAGGAACACCACAAAAAGAATTACAAAATAATTTTAGAATTGCGTGTATATATATATATATAAGGCCAGTGCTATTAAAACGCTGGAGTTATTTAAAGATAATGAAGAGACAGTAGAGTATGGTGGGGCGATCTTTAAGTCCATTAATGTTTTCAAGAAAATTTCTTTGTGGCACTATATAAATTACAGGAAAAGATGATGTGGTTAATATCTGTTTTTAACCCATGGTCTACCGGGGGCTGGCAAATATTTAACTAGGCCTTCAATATATGTGCATATAGCCACGAATCGAATTATATTTCATATAGTCGCATAAAAATTGCTTAAAAACATATTTCCTTTAATAATTAAATCACACTGTTTAATACTACAGATGATTTTGTACTAGACAAAGTAACGATCACGTCAAACAAGGACTTTCCAAACACAGAAAAGTATAATCAGCGATCTCTTCGAGAATCGTCATACAGGTGTATACACTTAACATATCTAATAACTTTTCAACTAAGCCTGGCAGAAATTTTACTTATTTCTACAATTAGTAAAAAGATGTAAACTTATAAAATTTATTCAACATTTTAACGCAACAATAATAAAAACTAAATAAATAATGCGAGGTAATAATTAGAACGTTTAAAAAATCCTTCGAAAACCATACTTAAATACTTACAAATGTATGTGTACATGTATAAATATATATATATAATATATATATATCAGGATAAGCTTTCTCAATTCACTTATGTCTTGCGCATTCCTCGACAAATTTTTCCCACTTACCTTTACTATATCATTGTGCCACCGCATCATTGGTCTTTTTTCTTTTCTTTTTCTGTCTATCTGCCATCACTGCAAGATCCGCTTTGACCATCTATATTATCAAACCGTGTTTGTTCACGTATGCATTCTTTTTATGATCTGATAATCTCATATTCAGCATCATTCTCTCGTATGCAGTCTGAGCTTTTCTTATCATTTTTTAATTTGCTTTCGTATATTGCCTTGTTTCCGAACCACACATATAATAATCGGAAGTATACATTAATTATACAGTTTACGTTTCAGTTTAATTGGTATTTACTGCGCAATATTACGCGTAATTTTCCAAGCGCAACACCCGCGATAATTCCCTTTGCTACTTCTGCTTTCATTAGAGTATTTTTATTTTTCGCGATTTTTTACCCGGTATACGTAACTATCTGCTTGCTCTATCCATTCTGATTTTATTGCTACTTCTATACTTTTTCCTGTGTTCGTCATTGTTTTTGTTCTATGTAAATTTATTTTCAGTCTTATTTTGTTCCAGTGTACATTTAAATCTGTTATCATCATCTGTAGTTCTTCTGCACTTCCGCTCACTAAAACTAATCGTCCGCGAATCTTATGTGATTCAAATATTCATCGTCTATTCTAATACCAGTTGTAATCCAATTTTTTAAACGCAGTGTCCAAAGCTTTTTAAAAATCTATTCCTAGCCAATGAGCTATCAGTAGATGGTATAGCAAAAGATCATGACGTGAAAGGTACATAGTTCAATGACTAGTCCTTATATTAGTATCTTATGTTTAATAATTTACATAATTTTCATCGAATGTACATATCAATGTACTGTATAGATACAAACTTGTGATCAGTTTCCCCGCCGCAAGCCAAAAATAGTTCTTCATCGGATAAACGTTTATATTTTGAAGGCTCGTCCATTATCTCTTTTTGATGATTTGCTTTATTCTGAAATATGAACAATATTTAGATTTGTAAAAGTGATAAACATAACCGGGTAAAAATAATCTGAAAAAAAAACAAAAACGGCTAACTTGTAAATGCGAATTACAAAGGAAAAAAACAAAATAAAATACAATCACGGGGTGCCCTTTATTTGATACGTAGACTTTTAAATTGTATATTTTCATAATAATTTAGTTGACGTAGAATGTTTAAATTATAAAAATAAGTTATATAACGTGTTAAAAATTATATATAATTATTAAAAAAAAATTGTATTATATACGAAATGTTAATTTATATTTTCACCCGTGTCATTTTCATTAATTATTCGCTACACGGAAGTGTATAATTTTGCGATAAAAACTAATGTATAAGACTGAATGGGTGAAATTTTTACCAGAACAATAACGTTTTAATCTCCTACTTTTTTTTTTTAAAACTTTAGTTATTAATAACGTATTTAAAAAATTTTCGCGACGTATTTCAAATAAATATCCTAACGTAAGGTTTAACCTCGTGTTCTAATTACCAATATGTGTTTCGTGAACGTTTATTTAAATGAACTGCATCGTAGACATGACGAGGTTTGTATTGCTATCTCTATGATTGATCTGAAACTATAGGTTTCCAAAATTTCCGCATTTTTAAACATTGTAAATTATTGAAATATCGATAGTGCGTCAATATGCTGCCATACGTGCGTTCATTGAACATAAAAAATATATAAAGTTTTACACTTATTTTCACCGTTTACAAAGTTTTACAGTTTGTTTTTAATTTCGATAAAAGTTACATTACTTTAAATTATTTAAAATAGAATCTATAATAATTGCGTGCGATTATATAAATATACATTATATATTTTTTAAATTCTATAATATCGCTTTAATATATAAATTTTTTAAATCGTTCAAACGAATTTTATATTTTAATATATAATTGGCGATAAATTATTTTAAACAAATTAAAACTCCAGGTAAAAAGAAAGTAACTTTTATTTTTTAAATAGCACTTTCGAAAAGTTATAATTAATTTAAATTTAAAAAGGAAGTTAATTCGTTTATAATTTATTGACCCGTATTACAACCGAACGTCTACGTAATAATTAAACCGAGTTGTGTTATCTGCTGCCGCAAATTAAAAACGATTTATCTAGTTCCCCGTGCGACGCCACTCCCACTACCCTCGTTACATCTACACAGACGTGCGACGTCACATACAATTGTTTATTATGATTTTTGTTTATTTTTATTTTTATTTTATTTCTTATTTGTATAGTTTTATTGATATTATTATTATATGGTTATTATAATTATTTTGTTATTGTCGTGAAAAATTAGAAGTACATGTAAATATTTACATAATGTACATTACCGACATTTATTGCTGGTACTCGGCGAACTCGTTTGTCCAATGGGATGCCACGTGGGAGAGGCCCACGACCGATACTTAAATAAATCGAAAACGCGAGAAAATAATACGCGTTTTATTTCCGATAAACAATTTATTGTAATTTTATTTTTCGCGTAGGAATTACGATATTTTTTTTTAACCTTAAAATATATATATATATATACGTGCTATTAAATTAATTACTTTATTCGCGTATTCTAAATTTTAATCACTTATTTCTTATTACCTCGGAACTTACCCTTAGACTTAGGAGGATCGAAGGAGCGACTCTCGCTCCGCGATCGATCTTCACGAAGATCCGTCATCATCGCGTTCTTACCTTCAACCAAAACCGACTAGCTAAACTATAACCAACTATAACTATCTATATCTAACTATTTCTAATTTCTAATAATATCTCCATACTCCAGCGCACTAGGGCGCTGTCGTCTACTTATTGTTATTATTATTGTTACTTTATCTTGTCTTATTTTCGGCAAATTCCGGTTTCGTTCTAAACTGATGCTTCGTCTAAGGAGTTCCGTCATTTTTTATATTCTAGACTTACGCACATATACATCTATGCACATGGACTTATATATACATACATATATATATATATATATACATAATACATACTTATTTTTATTATTAGCACCGCGGCCAGCAATACCTGCATTTCTACGAATTCTATAGAAACTAGGAATTTTCTAAATTGTTTGTTTCGGCGAAACCCTCCGATTTCTCTCTTGGGTTAGCCAATCAGTAAATTCGAAGCTGTTTCTTTTAATCTTTGACTAAAATACCGACTGAGCCCATTTTATGAGGTCTATTTTCACCTCCTTTTGTCTGCACTTGCTACGTCAATTCTTAATTTATTATATATTTTCTATCAGTATTTTTTCTTATTTTTTATCTAGACTAACTTTAACGAATTTCCAAAAAAAATTCTAATCCTCACAGGCCAGCATTCTTTCTCGTATACATATATATATATACGTATACATATTGTATCTTGGAATCTCATCTTTTTGCCAACAGTCGCGTCCGCTATTTCTACCTATACTTATTTTTATCTATTCTAACATGTTATTTATTATCCGCTTTTATATATATTTCACAAACTCGTAATTCTTTATTGTACATTTTAATTTTCTCTCACTACTACTAATGCTGTGACAACCAGGGTTGTTACACCCGTTATGTTTTCTAAAACTTGGCTTAACCGTTTCAGTCACGATGTCTACAGTATATGAAATTTTAATGCTAACAAAATTTTTTATTATTTCGGTTAAAGCGAAATATTTCAATTTAAAAATTAGTTATATAACGTATCGAAAGTTAGTGTCTACACTTCCTTTAACAAGCAGCATCTATCGTATTATAGAGCGACCAATAGAAGACTGGCGGTTTTGTTTTTTGAATAGAGCGGTTGGTAACATTGCTACAAACGCAAACCGCGTGCTCCACGTTTAATGTACACACGGGTGATTCTTTTTTGTTCACTTTCAGTTATCATGGCATTCTATAACGAGAAGGAGCGCCTGTTTTGCGTGGAACGTTATTTCCGGCGTGAATCGATCACGAAAGTGCAAAGAGAGTTTTGAAAATATTTCAAAGTTACGCGATTTTTTTTGTGGAGATACCTTAAGAGCCGCGTTTACGAAACACGTCCACAAGATTTGACTGAAAACTCGAATTTCTGGAGAAATTTCAAAAATTCTGCAACCTATTCTCGAAAGTCTTCGAAAATTTTGTAAAAACTGAATGAATGTATTGGTGCAAATGGCGGTCATCTGAACGATATCGTGTTCCATAAATGACTGTAAGCTAATCTCTCGTTTTCGTATTTTTAAATAAAATTTCGATCGAATAGATTTTGAGTTATTGCCTTGTAACTACTGGAATCACCGCTGGGTTATCCTATATAATACACACCTGTATAAAATTTTTAATTTTGTATCAAAATTTTATAATGTACGACTAAAGAGGTTAATTATGCTACATAGTGGGGGTTTTTGAATTAGCGGAATAAAAAAAATCCTCGTACTAACCAAATTGACGGCCACATTTTTCGCTGCTTTATTATAAACATCTTCCCACCACGGATTATTGTCTCGTTCGGCATTTTCTTCGTGATAACCGATTCCGGTGTTGTCGAATTTTAAATTCGGTCTAATATGCGTCTTTATTCCAGTTTCGTTTTTACCTAAACCCTTTCCTAAATTTCGAACGGACGATTCAGACAAATATGATAAAAAAATAAATTATGTATAAAACGCAAGTTATAATTAAAAAAAAAAAAAATTATTTCGACTTCCAAAAACATTTTCGAAATGTATTATTATCGTTGATACTTTTTAAATATAAAAGTGATATAATTATAAATATTTAAAACTTAACCCTTTTATTCACGATGTCACTGTATGGTACGTGAAACTTTAATACTATGGAAACTTTTTATTTTCTGGTTGACGTGAAATGTATCGATTTAAAAATAAGTACATCGAAAATTACCTACAGTTCACCTAAGAAAAACTGCATTATATAATAAACGCCTGTATAAAATTCAGAATTACGTGTCAAAATTTTATAATATATCATTGAAAGGGTGAAGTAATTTTTTTTAGATTTCAAACCGGCCAATTATTTAACTTAGGAGAAATATATCAGTCGTCTTTCTATCGAAAGTAATTTTAGAATATTCCGATTAAACAATAACAATAATTGAAAACAGTTCGTAGTAGTTGCTGAGATAACAAGCGTTCCTAACGGTCATTTTGTGCGATAGTTGTTTACTTGTTCGGTAATCGTCCGTTCGGACTATTATTTCACCCTAGCGACATACAATCAGGTATGTATATTATCTTTTTTCTTAATATTACTTGATCGACGCGTCCCTGAACTGATCGTTGAGTAATTTAACACATTATATATTTATCTTTGCACTCGTTTTTTTCTGCCGGTACCCTGGTGTTGACTACAACCCAGCGGCTACTAGAACACTATCACATTTTTAAACTCTACTGTTCTTAACTAAAAATTCTGTCGATAATATAAAAATTGTGGACTATGTATCCGCCATAGGCAATATATTAGGACCGAAAGCACTTATCGCTGGTTCTCGAATATCCAATAATCGTATTTGCATTTATTGGGATAGTATAAATACCGTCGAAGAATTTATCTCCAAATCTAAAGGAGTAAACATCAATGGAACATTTATTTCAGTTAGAAAACTAATTTCAAATACAAAAAAGAATTATTTTATCTAACGTTCACCCGTGTATTGCAGATAATATAATAAATGATTTGCTAAAAGGACTGAATCTGAGACCAGCATCTGCGGTTCATAATTTGCATCTTCGTTTTGAAAATTCGAACTGGACTGTTTCAAAGATTCCGAACCTGAGCCTGTGTTAAACAGCTCTTCATCCGAAACCACATCTAATTCAGAAATTCAGAATTTCACTTCTAGATCTTATCAACACTCAACCTAATCCAGCTCCAAAACATACTCTTTCTATAGTTTCCAATTCTTTAATCCCCACCATGAAAGAGATAGAAAATACGAAGCATTTTCAAAAGAAAACAAAAGTGGATCAGTCACATAGCATGGTCGTACCACCATATAAAACAGTGATTACGACAAATGAAATTGATCATAAACCTATCAAAGAAATGCTGAAGCCAACGGAGAAATCTATTACATCAAAAAATCTTTCAAACCAATATCCCATAAATTTCTCAAACTTTTGTCCCTTAATGGACATAAGGAGAGGGATGAAGAAAGTGGAAACTATAGTAACAGAGTTTACCTCAGATACAAAAGGCATTATTTGCTTATTTGACAAGAACTATCAGCTCCTACAACATCCCAAAATTAAAATTCGCTTCACTAAATTAAAAAAAAAAAAAAAAAAAAAAAAAGTTTACAGCTACATTATTTTACCCTGAAAATTGCAAAGCGGCACTTTCATCTGAAGAATCTACAGACTAATTACAGTAGACACTTCTACATCTAATATGCTGTAACAGCTGAATAATGTCTAAAACAGAGAGCGATATCATTCTTCTAAATTCGAATTGTAATGGTTTCTACAAACATTATGAAGATTTTTCTTATCTTCAGATATAACCCTTTAATACTTTGCCTACAGGAAACACATCTCAAACAAAATCAAAATATTAAACTATCGGATTACTCTGTACTCACTATGAATGCTCAAGGTGGAATAATAGCTCATGGAGGCATTCTTACGGCAATTAAAAATAACATGTATTTCAAGCAAATTACACTATAAAGTCATCTTCAGGCAATAAGATTCAATTTCAGTCTCTCATTACTATTTTTTCATTTTACTTGTATCCTAATGAAATCATTCTAATCGATGATCTCAAAGAAATAATTGATAAATTACTTAAACCAATCATCCTCACATGAGACTTTATGCGGAAACCAAAATACTAATGATATAGGTAAGGTTCTATATGAAATACTAGATTCATATAACTTAATAGTACATAATACAGATCCCACACACTATAACTTCTCCTACAGAAAATAGTCAACACTGGATTTAATGGTATAATTCACTAATATCTTACAAATTTTTTATCATGAATTCTTGTAAAAGGCATAATTTGTAATCACAGATAGCAAGTTTATACAGGGATTAATTATAATCGTACTAACTGGAATAAATACCATACATTATGTCATACATTATTAACCAAAAATAGTAAACTTAATGAATTAAACATTGAACAACTTACAGAAACTCTAGTAAATGTAATAAAATGTTGTACACATCATAGATTTACAAAAAATCAACACAAAACAGTGTGGACTCCTGGCTGCTGCGCTGCCATAAAAAGTATAAGATAAGCATTGAGGATATTAAAAAGACATCCAAATGAAGAAAATTCCATTGTCTTTAGGAAAGCAGGAGCCAAAGCAACATTCACACTTAAAGAAGTGAGAAGAAAATCCTTGAAAAAAATTCACGTCTTCAACTACAAATAGAACTTCTACTCAAATAGTTTGGAAAAAATCAATTAAATTAAAGCGAAAAAAAGAACAGAATTTCCTTCTATTATTTTTTTAAAGTGCAAAATTCCTGTATCAGACCTAAATAAAATTTCTGACATATTTGCTGCACACTTCTCTTTAGCAGCCAATAGTTACACTGATTCCATCTCAATTACATTAGACATTAATGAACAAATAGATAATCTGTACAATCAAATGACTACAATAAATGAAATTTAATTAGCAATTCAAGAAAATCACTCAGCAGCACCGGGAGCTGATCTTTTTCATATTAATATGCTTAAAAACGCACCAAATAAATTGTGCAAATATTACAAAACCTAATCAATGCTATTTCGATATTATGCACTTTCCCTAACACATGGTACACCTCTGTTTTTCTATCGCTGCTAAAACCGTCCAAAAATTCTTTCTCTGTTGACAGCTATATGCCAATCTCATTAACCTCAGTTGTCATGCTGATTGCTGATCATACCGTTTTAGTTGCAGACGGATTCGAGAATTTACAGGACATGTTAAACCGTGCAACGCAGATCAGCGTATCACACGGTCTACACATAAATATCACCAAAACCAAATCCATGGCCGGCAGTACATCGGAATATAAGGATAATTAACTATCGATAGTACAAAGATTGAACGCGTTTCAAAATTTTAATATCTTGGTACATGGTTCATGAGAAAACAGATCAATCAGTAAAGATAAGAGCACGAATAGAGAAAGCAAGGAAAGCTTTTCTTAACTTAAAAAACTCGATGATTCGCAAGAATTTAAAGTTACAACTACGAATACGTCTACTCCAATGTTATAACAATTCCATTTTCGAATCAGTTCTGAAGAAGGAGTAAAAAGCTCTTATGAAATTATATACACTGATGACCCTATTAAACATTTAAAAAACAGGTATGCAGCAGCCTTTTTTTTTTACTACAATCGAAACATTTATATGTGTTTCACATACTATATGCAAAAATGTATGCCATATCTCGTACAAAAATATATCATAATACTCATTGAATCCCCGAGTGTTCTTTTACAAGACTCCCGAAATTGACTACGACTATATTAGAATTTTCAATACTACAATATCGGTTTGGCAAGTGGAACTAAGATGAAATTTAAGTAGGTCCCCTTTTCCCTATGGCGTCCGATACGATTACTCAATCGAATCTGACTACGGTCATTAAGAAGTCTGTTAAACTACAACGAGGACAGTTAATACCAAAGCATAAGGAAATGTTTTACGCTTCTTTTCAATTATATTTTGAATGCAAAAGCTTGTTAAAAGGTGAAAAATACACTACTATTTAAAAGACAATTCCAAGGTTAAATATATCTCCGTAGAGATTTTGTCTCTGTATTTGTCAGATTAAGAAGAGAAAACTAAATGCGATGTACTTGCGTACAAGAAACACATTGTAGAAACAAAACACAGAAAACCTAATGTATCTAGTTTGAAACTAGAGATGCAAAGGCTACACGAGAAATAAGCAAAAGCTGTATTTATTAAGCCGGGTTTGGAAATTACGTCACCTCGGCTTACAAAAGAGAATAACATAGACGTAATCACTGTAGACATTAGGAAATGTAGTATAATATCGGTTTATAAGCCTACGTAGCATTTTAATTCACAGGTTTCAGAACGGGCGAATTATGGTACTAAAATTACAATTGGAGATTTCAATAGTCACACTATAACGCAGGGATATACTCGAGAAATAATAATGACGTAGAAACTGTTTGAAGACTGAGTAAAAATAAACTGCTCGCGAGTTTAATCCGTGATCCTAAATTACCTTTATCGTTTAATATCGATAGATGGTGAACAGGAAATGATAATACGTATAACATTTTCACGAGATAAGAAATACGACCACTAAAACGTTATTAGATATCATAGTGAAATCCCAGCACCGGTCAATTTTGTGCCTAGTAAATGCGGCACTAGTGCCCCGAAAATACGCCTATTAGAAGAAAATTTATAAAAATAAAAACAAAATGAATAGAATGTGCAAATGGATAATTAAGTAGAAGTGATACAACCAACACCAGTCAATTATCATTAATTCGAATTTAAATTTTGTTTATAAATAACCGATTTTCCTATATTTAGGATGCACGCGTACAGACGGTGCAGCAAAATTTAAACCGGCTCAAATGACGAACTTGCTAACTAGTGCAATTTTTAACAATAATAAGAACGCCAATAGGCGCTCCGCGTATCGAAATTAAATTTGATTTGCAACTGTCGCATGCGCTGTATTTTACGTATTAATTAAAATGTTTTCTGGTTTTTTTTTCGCATTCCATCTTTAATTCCGATTCCAAATTTGAAACCGTTGAAATAAGTATACGGAAAGCGAACATTTTCCTTTTTCCTCTTTTTAACGCGACCAATATCATTTCTCCAACTCGACTAGAGAGAGCGCTACAACTTCTTTAAGATAATCCTACGTAGATTTTCATTTTTAAAATATGTCCCGTACAATTTTTGCGTACAACTCTAGAATGGAAAGTTGTTTACACTTCTACGTATCCGGGGAAGTACAAATTGAACCAAGTAAATTTTACAACTCGTATTAACGGCGATGTAAGTAGGTAGTGATAATTAAGAAAAGAAAAAAAAAATGAAAAATGAACAGAAATAACAAAATTCGAGATATATCTTCCGTTATAAAAACGATTTATTATGTAAAATGTATATTGATAATTAAATAATGTGACGATGTCGAGGGTAAATTAATTAAGTACGTAAATAATAATAATTTGCTATTTATACACACCGCGATATATATATATTATATATGTAAGAACTAAATAATTTTTCTAAACACAACGCTTGAAACAACTATGTTTCAGATATTATCGAAAAAATTAAAACGACTGCGACACGAAATTTTAGAAAATGCGAAATTATAAAATTAAATATAAAAAAAAAATGAATAAAAAGAAACGTTTCATTTTTATTGCATTTCGGATTTGTTATATCAAATAATTTCAACCACCAAATCGAATTACGTATTCCGTGTTATTTTTTCTATTCTTAAATATATTCAGAATTAGGAGTAATTAAACGATTTTTATAAATTATTTAAAACATTCGAACTCAATATGTCGCTTTCAATGCGCCGATACCATTTAAGTTTAGCGTAGATTTAATTAAAATACCCATAATTTAGTATATTTAATAAATTATATATATAGTATATACATATACGATTTTATTTTTACGAATTGCGCATAATTTGCGTACTAAAACATTTATTAATATTTAATGAGCAATAATTTTGTACTTTCTGAACAACGGTTAAGAACTTAAAACGTTAATAATTTTTCCGTAAAATTTATCAACAATTATAATACATTGGCGTAAATTAGTCTCCGAATTTTTACACGTATAAATTATTCTCTAAAGACGAAATTGAAAACGGGCTATAAAAAGAATATATATATATATATATATATATATATATATATATATTTATATTTATAAACATGATAATGGGAACAGAACAAAACTAAAATAAACGGACGATATAGAGAAAACGAATAAATTTTAAACGAAATTTATGAATTATTAAAGAAAATAAAACGTAGTTGAATTTAATAATCATACAGACCGTACTTAGTTTACTTCCCCCCTTCCCCTTTTTTTAGTTGTAACGAAAGGTACGATAATATTTATTTCAGTCTTAACAGTTATAATTATAAAATCTCGAACAGTATTAGATTATTTAGCCAACGATATGCGAGTAAAAATTTAACCATATTAAAAAATCGAATTTGTAATGAGGCGTAATAATTTAATAAAAAATATAATAGAGGGTCAAATTACGAGCAACAGGATAAGAGGAAGACCAAGAACATCTATAATGAATATATAAGTAAACATCAAGAACTTTAGACACTGGCTACCAACAGAACACAATGGATGTAGACTCTGCCATCGGCAAATTATAATAATAATAATAATAATAAAAAGAAACAATTATTAAAAACTGAAAAGCTGTTTTTGCGTAGTTTCAAAAGGAAAAAATCTAAAAAGTTGTCGAAAATCTTCATTATTATTTTCGAAATGTTAAATTTTATAAATACGAAAACGTCTAGAAACGCGTATTTTCTACTTATAAAATTTTAGTTTAAATAATTTTTTAAATAATAACCGTAAGATTACCGTATTTCGAGAATTTCCGTTAGGACAATTTTATTTCTAAAATTTGTACCTAAATTTAGCGAATGATTATTAAAAAATTATTTCGTAAATACGAGATTAGAATGAACATAATTAGTAAGATTGTTTACTTCCGATGAATTTGAAAAATAAATTAATATTTAATAATATTACGACGTGCCGATGATAGTACTACCTACTGCTACTAATGCTACTACTACACGGTTAGAGCCCGAAGAGAAAATATGTACAATCTACGAGGCAGATTAGAAAACGGAAGTCGATAATTCGTACTTCTCATAAGATGAAAATTATAGATAAAAAAAGAAAAAAAAAGATATCGAAGAAACATGATATAAGGATTTAGAAGTGGTTATAATTCATACTGAACAGTTATTACAGCGGAGCTAGGGAAGAAATCGGACATAGTAAAAGTAGGAAACGGTGGGACTAAAGTACAAGTTGAAGCTATTACACATTAACAAAAAATAACGTAAGTTTACAATTCGCGACATTTCTATATAGAATAGAAATTTGAAACATACACAAATAAGATTAACGGAAAAATGACGTGACACGGCGTAGAATGTCGAAAATAGAATAACGAATAAATCAATTTTAGGAAAGCTGAACATAAAAAAAAAAAAATGAAATATTAGAGGCGTATTAATCGAGAAAGGTGGAAGCAAAAAAAACGTAAAGAAGCAGACGGAGGAAGATAATACAATAAAGATCACGATACTCGAGAATTGAATTACTGATTATAAAGAAGGAATACTAATCGAGGGAAACATCCCTGGAAAAATGGGAAAAGGAAGGAGAAAAAAACATGTTTTTGGATAATGCAAAAGAATGGATAGTACTTAATACAGAAACCTTATTGCGGAAGTTAGCCAACAGATTAGAAGCCAGAGAGATAATCGCCAACATCCATAGAGGATACGGCACCAGAAGAAGAAGAAAGAAGGAATATAGCGCCGAAAGGGAAAAAGAAGAACAAGAACACGGTTCGGAACTTAGCGCAGTGGTATAGTCAATACAGTCGAACTGTTCCGGAATGTATCGGATAGACAAAGAATGGACAAAAATGTTAGTCGATGTTCGATAAAGGACATGGAACTATGATGATGATGACGATGATATATATGAATTATTAAAATTAAAACTTTGCAATATAATACGAATTATTTTGGCCATAAATTTTTCTCGCATACGTTTCTTGTTTACGTTATATATATATATTATATAATATATATAAGTGTGTGTGTGACCATATGTGAATGCGGATAACCGAAAAAATAAAATTAAACAATTGACAGTAATTAGAATAAAATATAATCTCGCGAGATGGATTCATCGGAATTTGCTCAAGATGAACGGGGACGTCCACTAGAAAATTAAATAAATAAAAAGTGTATATACGTATATAATTTTGTCCGATATGTTTGTAGGAATCTTTTTTCGTAAATTTTAAACTGAAAACTTCTACGTTAATAATAAAACATTAAATAAAATTTAGTTATAATCCAAAAAATAAACTAGTGAATTTATGAAATAACGATGAAATTTTATAAGAAATCTCGCGCGATTATTAATTACGTATATATATATAAAAGATAATATAAAAATGAAATTAAAAAGAGGAACACACCGTAGCTTTCTTGCACTTTATCGTAAAATTCTCTCGGTGACGAACAGTAAAATTACTATTATTAGTATGTTAAAGTAATTTTTTATTTTAAGAATAAAGTCGTTCTCCGGTTTAATGTGTATATAATGCGATAAACCAGCTCGTTACAAAGTTTCGAGTGCTACTTATTTCTTAAATATCTATTTTATATATATATGTATATATATATATATATATATATATATATATATATATATATATATATATATATATATATATAATGTAACGAAAATCACAATGGTAATAGTAATTATTATAAAACTTGTACATAATCGAGAACAAGAAATAATAATAATCCCGTACAACATAGCGTAAAGAATTAACAATAGACTGAATCGATTTTCACGTAATAACAATAACTAATTCTGGATAAAGACGAGACGAACAAAATCAATAATTCGTAATAATAAAAATAATAATAATTATTATTATTGTATAGAATTTTAGAAACAATAGAGACTGAATCGATTTGCACCTAATAACGATAACTAATTCTCACGAACAAAATTAATTAAATCGTTTTATAATTATAATTTTATACGTAATTAACTAATTTATCGAATTAATACATCCACACACCTGTGAATTCGTGTTATAGTATTAAACTTATACACATCGTATATATGATATATACATATATATGATTTATGATATATATATATGATATATGATATATATCTATATATATATATAAACTAGTCCGTCGACAGATAGTAAGATGATCGATCGTAATCGTAATTATTATTTTCAGGCGTGGTTATTGTCGTATGATGATGATTTCGAGACTTTTTACGATGTTTCTTATCTTTGGTCGTACCACCACTGGTATGGTTAATTTTGAATAAATCGTTATTAATATTACTATCACGAAAAACTGTATCGCGCTCGTCGTGAGAACGTTCGATATTATTATTATTATGAATTTTAATTTTTAATTTCATCGGAGCTATGTTAAAATTACGCGTTTCTTGCGGTATTATAATCCGATCTTTAGGTATTTTAATCTTTATCGGACCGGGTTCTCTCGGCGGTTCCGGTAGTTCCGGCTCGTCATTTTCAGCCGGTTCATCCGACGATTCCGGTTCGACTACTATCAATTCTTCGGTCGTACTAGTACGATTTATCGATTGATCTTCTTCTAGTTCTTTAACGTCGTCCTCGTCGTCGTCGTCGTCATCGTCGTGATTTCTATGACGGCGACGATGATGATGTTTACGGTGGTGTTTATCCTCTTTGTTCTTTTTCTTATCTTTATGTCGTTTTTCTTTGTCGTGATGATGTTTATCTTTGTGTTTCTTCTTTTTCTTATGTACTAACGACGGAGTGGTAACGTTATTATTATTATTATTATTATTGATATTATGATTATTATAACTATCGCTAATAATATCGCTATTATCGTCGATGTTATTAGCATTAGGAATATTATCGAAATTTACTACGTCGAAACTATTCGCGGTTATGGTGGTCACCAGTTCGTTCATATGACTAGCGTCGATTTCCATAATTTCTTTTTCGTATTGTTCATCGTCGTTCATATTGTCCGGCAACATTTCGTTCCTATCCAATTCGACCACTTCGTCTACTATTATATCTTCCTCTATGATAAATACGTCTTGATCGATATTCGACGACGGTAGCGATAAAGATTCTTCTTGCATCATGATTCGACGATGACGATCGTCGTCGTCGTCGTCGGTGAATTGATTATTAGCCGGCGCGTTCGTAGTGGAAACAATGTTGTTATTTTGTTGATAATAATGATGCTGCTGATTAGTATTAGTATTATTATTATTATTATATCTATTATCGACTATGGTATTATCGTCGTTATTTTGAATATTGTTATAATTCTTAAAATTAAGATTATTACTATTATTGCGATTAAGATTAAGCGAATGATGTTTCTTATCTTTATTACGGATGACCGATTGCGGAGACGACGATTCGACGACAAACTGATTAGAGATATTTAAAATGGACGAAGAAGCGTGCGATTGGATTCTAGGAGGACTAAATATAGAAGACGAAGCAGATTTTCCGGTTGTCGAAGTTTCGGGAAGCGGTTTTTGTTGTTGTTGCTGCTGAGACGATAACGACGGAAGTAAAACGATTTCACTGGCGTTATTGTACTTTTCTTTCTTAGACGACGATATCGATAACTTTGAACTTTGTTTTTCGTGTTGTTTGACGACTTCTTTGACCACGTTAGAAATAATATCGTGATGATCCGAACCACCTGCGAATGCCCTTTTATCCTTTTTATGATGTTGTCGTACGACATTTTGATTACATTCCGGTCGTTGTTGATGTTGTTGCGACGGTTTCGTCGACGATAAAACTCCGTTCGTCTTTAAACGATCGTCCGTAGACTGATGATGATGATAACGCGAAGTAACTTCATCGATAACGTTACCGTTACAAGTGTTATTATTATAAGCATTGCACGAATTATTATTATTATTATTATTATTATTATTAGGGCCATTATCTGTATACGAACCGGATGATGTCGTCGATAACGATCGTTTCGAATTGACTGTATGAAGCGGTTGTTGAGAAGGAACAACAACGTTCGTAGATACGGCCGTTACCGACGAAGTATTAGACGTAGGAAAGCTGGTGTTGTGACCGCCGTGTGCATTATGTCTAGATGCGACGACAGTTGACGAATTGATGAAACCGGTAGTAACGTCGTTAACATTATTATTATTATTATTGGACGTAGACGATAATAAAGACGTCGAACCAGTTTTGTTCGTACTTAAACCGTTAAGATTGATATGCGTCGAATGATTGGATTTTTTCGAAGCATCCTGATGTTGATGATGATGATGATGGTTGATGTTACGACTATTCGAAGAAGCGTCCACTACTTCGCTACTCGTTACAACTGAATTACTATTATTATTATTACTACTAGATCCGTCTTCGTGATGTTTTCGATGTTGACCGACTGTCGACGACGACGTTCGATTGCTACTCAAATGTTCCGAACTGAGTAAACAATTGGTCAAATTATTGTGACTGTTAATGCGTCTTTTTAGTCTGGACGAACATTTGTCGAAAACTTGTAGAAATTCGTCCGTTAAATGTTCCAACAGTTCTTGCGTTACCGTCGGATCGACGTATAAAAACCACGGTTTACCTTCCGTGCTGACCGGTATTTGCATGTTGGACCATTTACAAACTAAATGTATACAGAAACAAGCCACGACGGTCGGTTTATAACGTAAACACATCGTCGTCAAATGTAGACTATTCGAAGCCATGAAATAAGCCGTTTGCGATATATCTTTACCGGAACCGACTAATTGACAACATTTCAATACGTACGTATTCGGATGTTCGATAGCCACATCGAAGCCTAACGTTTGCAATAACATATTCTCGTTGAAAATTAATTCTTGCGATTGTTCGGTGTAAAATTCCGGTCGACGATCGGACATACTTTGACTTTTATGCAAAACCATAACGGCCACTTTAATTATGTGTTCTAATTTACGCGGTTGTTCTTCTACTTTAGCGGCTAGAAATAAGGCGGCGGTCGAAACGGCTCGATAGTGAAAATGCGTAAACGAATGATAAACGAAAAATCGATGCATATAAACGATGGCCGTATTAATGCAAAGTTGCGTCACTTGTAATCGTTGGCCGATATCTTGAATAAAAGTGGCCGCTTGTTGTCTATGATTTAATTCTTTATCGGCGTCCAGGCCGCATCGGCGAGTTGGGGTATTGTTTAATTGTTCTTTGGTGAAATACCACCGATCGTTTGTCGAACTCATTTCGATCGCTTACAAAGTTTCTGTAAACATACAACATTACCCGTGTATAATAATAACAACTACACGGACAATATAGTAGTAGTAGTAGTAGTAGTAATAAACGTTTTATTATAAGCTCTTTCGTTATAATATTCCACTTTTTTCGAATTTCGATTATGCGTGCTTTCGACATTTCTAATTATTATTACCGGCTTTTACATATTAATTATATATATATATATATATATATATATATATATATATATATATATATATTTATTTTTGTTCGTATTTCCACGTGAGTTTTAAAATTTATTTGCCTCGCAAATTCTACCGTAAGAAAAAGTTATCTTTATAATTTATGGTTCGAAGAAATTCATTATTTATTCTGCCGTTAATATTGACTAATTCGAATTTATATATAAATTAGCGGTGGTGCTGTTATTATCGTCCGAATTAAATTTAAGTCTGTGGTTATGTAAATTGCTCCGCATGTTTCCTGAATTAAAAGTGTACTAACATCATGTATTTAGATTGCATTTGTTAACAGTATTTCCTTAGCCGATGTAACGTTCTCAATATTCCCTAAATTGTCTTCCGTAAATACATCAGGTTTGTCGCATTTCGCCTTCTTCTGTTTTACATAGGAGTCAATACGTTAGAATTAAATTACGCAAAACGTCAACTTCTCCGATTAAAGATTGAGAAACGAACGAAATTTTAATTACTTCAAATTTACAAGCATCCTATTTTAGGTTCGGTAATAAATTATATTAAAAATTTTCGGCAAGCTTTATTTTTTTTTTAAATTGTCCGTCAGTGATAATTTCACGGAAATGATTTTACATGTTAGTACGGTAATATTTTTATTCTAGTTCAATCTATGTTTTACTTGTTATCGTCTCAGTCAGCTTATATTCCTTTTCTACCCACTATTTAACAATCTGAATTGCCTCGTCCGAGATTCCATTGATCATATCTCCCATCCTGCATCGCAAAATTAACAATAACCGTAAGTGCTCCGAATCGTGTATAATGCCCGATTCATATGTATGTGTAATTTTACATATTTTCATGTTCTTTGTCGTTCTTCCGGTCATAGTTAATGCCAAACGAAATTAATCGTGTTAAAAAAACAAAAAAATCTAAACCATTCACAAAAATCGACTAGTACTTTCGATTTAATAATTCATTAACTTTATATCGGACCGAAACTTAATATTCGAATTAAAAAGTAATTTATTTATTCTCTTTAAACGTACCACTAGAAACGTTAAAAAAAAAAAAATTAAATTTAGTTTTATATTATATACTTATATATTTACTTTTGGTATTCCACCCGGAGCTATAAGAAATAAACGATGTGACATCAAATACTTATTTTACAGGCTAATATGTAATTATAAATAAAACAAAATAAAAATACAGTTTAATCACTATATTTTTTTTTTTATTCGAGCGAAGCTTTTCGACAATTACGTCATTATCAAGCGTACATAATAAACGTTACATATCAATTAACGTTTATTGTGTTCCGCTTGATAATGCCGTAGCTGTCGAAAAACTTCGCGCAATTAAAAAATTGTTTATAGCGATTAAACTGTTTTTATTTTATTTATAATTCATAAAATCACTACTCTCCGATACATCAGCGTACAATATGTAATTGTATATGATTATATATATATATATATATATATATATATATATATATATATATATATATGCTAATGTTTTTCTGTACACTGAGCAAGCATCTGATATTTGTTGGCAGTGGAAATTCCTTTATTCACAATACACGACAAAAATTTCGTTGGATACGTTTTATATCAACAGCAACTGAAAAACAGGTAGTTTTGATTGGTGATTTGGTCTTCATCGCAACGATTGATACAAAATGACGAAGGTACTATAATTTGTGAATGAACAAAATGTACGCGATATTATTGACGTTAAGCGTCAGACGACATAAAATACGAATAAACAAAGTATCGTTATCTATATTGGTGGGAAGATTGAAGAACCAGGGAAATCGAAGGTTGAATACTTCTGAATGGTTTGGATGAATAAACGTCCAAGTGCGTTTCCAAAATTCTTTGTGCGAAAACTTGACCTCTGATAAAATATCTCTAACAGTGTATTGAAATTGAACGTGGCATTTTCAATGGCGTTCTAATAATTGTTATCGGGTTATTATTATATATTTACTAACCGGAAGAAATGATAAATCGTTTAAAATAGTTTAAAAAAATAAGATAATTCAAATAAAGAAAAATCGCGACGTTGACGTTCCGCTAGTAATATAAACGAGCGCTGTACTAAACAGTTAAATCGGAAAAGAAAAACTGTTTTAATAAAATCAAAGCACCGTCACGAAATCGGATTAACGAGAATAACAGCCGGATACGAAAATTAATACGACAGAAAAAAAGAATGAGTCACATGAACAAAAGTTTAAAAAAAAAAAAAATAATAATAATGGGATTTTGTGATTCCACCCAGGGCTGTAACGAACGGACGACATGTCTTACTAAATATTTATATTACAGGCTAATATGTAATCAAATATAAGAATGTGTACGCTATTATTCTGTGAGCTGAGAAGAAATCTGAGACTAGTTCGGAGAGGGATTCCTTGCTTACCGAAATTCCTGTCGCGTATTGAACAAAAGTTTACTATGATCATTGTGTCGTTGGTGAATGTTTAACAATTGAACAAAACACATATAATAAATCGGAACTTCGGATAAAATTTAAATTCGAAAAAACAGTACGATAACTTCAAAAATTCTTAGATTGAAATATTCAACTATGAATTAAAATAAACGTAATGTTTCCTATTCGTTCGTAAATAAATTTCGAACTATACGCGTACATACGTTGAAAATTCGATAAGTTCTAAATAGACTGAAGAGAAGCGTCCTAAATTATTGAATTGGATCAGAGAAGAAAATTGCGATATTTAAATCGTATCGCGAGAGGTCACAAGACTCTGCGTACTCCTTATGGAAAGAAAACATTTCGGAAAAAGGCCAACAGGCTGTTCACAGAATTCGTGAAAGAAGAACGTTAATCTAGAGTTCAGCTGTAGGCTCATTGAAATATTCATGTTCGTTGTATTAAGAAAAGGAAATGATGTTGTTATAACCTTCGAGATAGAGACAGCGAATGAAAAAAAAGTTTAAAAAGTCACACGAAATTTAAGCAAATTCCATATTATTATTTTTTCATAAAAATGGGCATTTCAATTTTTCACATTTTTTCCACGTTAGTTATTGAGTAAAGGTAGGAAGTAAATTTAAATTGTTAATCCTTACAGAAAAGACCAATCAATAAATAAATATACGCTAAATTCACACAAATTTTCATTATGAAACAACTTTTATCGAAAAACTGTCATCCGTTAAAAATGATTTCTATACAAATCAAATAAAAACTAGTATAAGCGTGAAACAAATAACAGGTACTGTATTATTGTCGATTTAAATCATTTCCTCTTTATTTCTTATCTCTGTATTTTTCCATGTTTTATATATATAATATATATATATATATTATATATATATATATATATATATATAAAATTACACACATTTACAATTGACCTATATCAGTACACTGCTGGATGTAGACAGACCACCGTTAACTCGTTGAAAATATGACAAAGTCCCCGTATTATTATTACTATATATAATGCAACTGGGGTATTTTTTATTATTATGCAGAGAATTTTGGACAAAGAAGTGATTCCTACATACATAACCAGGAAAACCTCATATGATGAGTCTCCCGGTGTGATATGGAAACATAATGCTCACTATTATTATTAGCCGGCTATCCATAGCGAAATGAAGCATCTGTTTTCGTCTTTGTGTCTAGACTATATTTTCCATGCGTGTCTTTTATGTGCTTGTTGTTATCACTTCTGCCAATTTTAGCGTACGTGTCTCGCACTATAATGAATACTTCTTGGCTCGGATTTTCAATCTATTCATCCTGTAATTTGCTGTTTCTATTTCTTCATCATAAGCTGAACTAGTTGGACAATATACCTGAATAAAGTTTACAAATGTAAGTTGAATCCATTACTTTTTTTTTTCGCGTTGGCTTTTGTATTCGGCCACAATTTAATCTCTTGTCTACGATTATTGCTACTCCATTCACTCTAGATTACTCATTCCCAGAACAGTGTATCACATTGTTGTAGGTGATGATCCGATTTTTTAAACGCGAGTTTCACATACACCATCTATTACTATACTATATCGTAATTACATTAGTCTTAAAGCAATGCAATGACAGAATAATGATAGGAGTACAAAGCATTACAAAACCTTAGGTTTGTGGATGTGGGCAACGTTAATAATTGCGAGTATGAAGGAAATTGTGTAAAACTTCTAAATAGGCTAGACAAATTAACTTGCAATATGAATTAAATACAAATAAAAATGAAACCTAAGTAATGATAATCGATCGACGATACTATTGGTTACGAAAATATGAGTAGTTTTGTATACTTACGATCATTCCTACTGAATAAATAAGACTGGAATGAGAAGTAAGACAGAGAATCGAAATTTCCAGAAACGTAACGATAAAGATGAATAAAATTTGGAAGGATAACTGCACTAGGAAAAACGGCAAAATTGAACGAATAAGTGTTACACGAGGATTATTAACGACTGCCAAAAGAACGGTGCTGAAATTCTTCAGATATTTAGTAAAAAAGGAAATGGAACGTACGATGATCGTGCGAAAAAAACGACCACCAGGACGTACATTTATAAAATGGAACAGATATTCTGCATACAACAGAATTGTCATTTTCAGAATGCGTACGTCAGTCAAAGAATCGCGTCAAATGACGGAAAACCATAAAATCAACTCACAGACGTGTTAATGACAAACACTCAGCGGTGTACCGTAAATTAAGTTTAATTTGAATAATTTCTATATGAAATTAAACGTTATGTTACGTCTTAGCCCTTATTTACGCGCTGTTTTCTGTAGATTTCCGCCGGGGCACTGATTTTCTAGCGTGCCCACATATTTTCCTATTAAGTTCTTAAGTTTAATCTATGTAAAGGCGGATTAATGATTAGTCTGATAGCCTTATTCTAGAACTTCCATCTAAATATGATGTCTCCCATCTAGTGTATAGATGAATAGCAGCGTATCTAATACGTTGTTTTGTGCTGCACTAATTGATATGAAACAAATGTTGGAATAATCGATATTGAATTTAACCGGAAACCGCAAGATATAACTTTAAAGGAAGTAATATGAGTGAGGAGTGACTAATGATTATAATAGATTTCGACACCAGAATTTAACAAAACCATGTTTTACATTGAAGAACACATCCGCGCATATTTCTCTAGCTTTAAAACTATACTAAATAATTAATCCGATGTACTCTATGGTTGAATGTGTGTTTTTTTTTCGAAAGTCTTTAGATTCAGGCTTGGTTGAGTAAAATTTCCTGTTTTATAAATAAACAGAACAGTGTTCCATTTTTGTTTTATATCGTTCGGTATCCCTTATACGATTACGGTTAGCTTATATCAGTCCAACGCTGAACATAGGCATATCACTGTTAACTCGTTGACAATATGACGTATCCAGAATAGAAAAATTGGATCAGGGTGATCAATGATAACGTACATATATATATATATATACATATTAAATATCACGCACGCATACATACGCGGAAATACATATATATATATATGTGTGTAATAGATTGAATTGGACTTTCGTTTAGAAAAATTTGTTTATTGAAAGCATCATTTATGCGTGTGAAATAATATATATATATATAACATACACGTTACTTGTGCGTGTGTGTGTTTCCATTTTAAGTGTAAATATAAAATGTCTCGTATAATTTAATCGGCGACGCGATGAAAAAACAATATGTTTAGTATATGCTATAAAAATATAAAAGTAAATTTGTTGAATTTGATCCTTACATACCGAATAAGATGGATTTTACGTACTATAATCCGATAATATACCTCCAAGTTGATATTAGATCGTGTACTTTGCAGTACAGGTGAATAATTCATTATAACATAAGCCGTATCTGTGACATTTTAAAAATTTCGACGTAATCCGTATTTTATTTTTTTACACACGACAGACAGAGACAGCACGACGGACAACGTTATTCTTTTTCAATCAACGTTAAGTAATATCCATCTTTCAATTTTTTTTTTATGTTTTTTTTTGGTTTTCACATTCTATCCGAATAACGATCATTACTATATCTGGCCTTTATCGTCATTCGTGAAAAAAAAGTTATACGATTACCCGTAAACTAATTTATGGTTAACGACAATTGACAACTAATACACGTAGTCGATTACTATCGTAAATATACATATATATGACATCCCAGATCTAAATGTATATATGTGATTATAGGTTCCGATGTGTTCCTTAAAAATATTGGAAAGACGTGTATAAAAACGATGAAGACTAGTAGAACGAAAAAAAGCTGTGTTTCTCCGACCGTGTGTAGTAGTAGTAGTAGTAGTAGTAAATCAGATTAAGAATGTGAGACAACCTGGTAAACAGAAAGAACAGAGAAAAATGCAAGTTAAGGATAAATGAAAAAAAATACAAACAGAACGCACACGATCACGACGAATCTGGAATCGAGCCAGACGCACGCGCGAACTTTACGTCGATATTTTTATTAATATTATTATTAATAACGAATAATATTAATAAAATTAAAAAACAGAGAAATTATATACAATTATTAAAACGAAATTGCAATATTTACGATTAGTAATAATATTTAATTAATAAACAGAGAAAAAAACACGGAAAATGGCAGATTATGAAAAATCAGATATTAAAATTATTTTCGAATGACATTAGATTTTTCATTCGTGATTAGTTCATCAATATATTAAACGTATTTATTTAAAAACGAATTCCGATCGTGTTCCACCGAAATTTAACAATAATTCTGCGCGTTGTAGAAAAATAACCAGATTTAAATTTAACGAATTAGTTTGAGTTCAGCGTGGTTTTTTACTCCGTAAACGTAGCTGGCCAATTCGAATATATTTCATTGGAAAAATATATTACATCGATATTATTTCCCACATTTTTCCACTTTATCATTACAATTCATTAATCTTGTTATTGATTGACGAATAGCTAATTTGAAATGTTAGAATTTCCTTGATAGCGTTATTTCTTTCACGTTATGTCCCGTTGCTTGTACATCTTCTTGATTTCTATCCTTTTTTCTTCTTCATAGATGCCAATTTCGTCAATTCTATTATTTCTTTTATATCGTGTATTAGCTACCTAGGAAGGCAATAATGCTAATTACTCACATATTCGATGCAATACTAATGGAAATTTTCCTCGAATTCTGATGGTCTTAAAACCAGGCAAATAGTAAATTAGGCTCCTACAGACCAATCTCCCTATTATTGACACTAGCTAAGCTACTTGAAAAATTAATTTATGTACGGATTGATAAAATAATTTATGAACAATCTATTCTTCTCCAACATCAGTTTGGATTTCGATCTAGACAGTCTACTGTAAAACAGCTGTATAAAGTAGTAAATCTTATACAAGATGGAATAGAACATAAGAAATATAACGAAGCGGCTTTTATAGACATAACTAAGGCCTTTGATAAAATCTGACACGAGGGCCCGTTATACAAGCTGGGATCTTTTCTGTCTAAGACTCTATACAAGTCAATGCGATCATACCTAAGCAACAGACAGTTCCAGGTCAAACCTGAGGACAATCTATCAGATGTACATCCAATTCTACTTGGAATACCACAGGGCACTGGGTCCTCTGCTATACGATCTTATTACAGAAGATTATCCGACGTTTGAATCTGCTCCGGTAGCAACGTTTGCAGATGATATTGAAATAAACGCATCAGATAAAAATGCTGACATTGCCATTACAAAATTGCAGAATAATGTAGATCAGCTTCATCAGTGGGAACTTACTATTAATTCAGATAAGTCATCACTTATCACGTTCTACAACAGAAAACCGCACAGCAAACGGGCGCTAATCGATAATAAAGCGATTCCAAAGACCAATGATGTGAAATATCTAGGAGTTTGGAGGTCGCATATATACAAAAGAAAAGAAATTAACTCAACATCCGGATGAAACAACTTTACTGGCTATTGGATTGCCACTCCAAACTATCGCTGCAGAATCAATCGTCTGTTGATGTATAAAATAGTATTACATCCAGCAGGGTCCTACGCAGCGCAACTCAAGGGGGTTGCGCAAAGGTGTCAAACAGATTATTCAGCGTTTCCCGAACAAGGTGTTGCGTCTAATATAGCAGGCGCAATGGTACGTGTCTAACGAAGTCATACATCCGGATTTAAAAAACGATTCAGTAGATGAAATTGTCCGGAGCCTCTCGCATATAAACATCTAATGCGGTTATAAAACTACACAAAATCCGCTGGTAGTCGAACTTTCACACATAGAACCGCCATAAAGACTCCAGCAAACTAAAATGAGAAACTTAATCCTGTAATAGTTTTGAGGGGACGTATCATTGCATACGCCTCCTGCACGTGATTATATATATACTTTGACATCATTTATCAGATAGTTTCACTCTTGGCTAGTTATAAATTAGCAAGTATACGAAAAAACCTTCCATCATTTGTTATCACACTTCCCCAATATATTTGTCTTTTTATTTGTTTTATTAATTCTCTATCTCTTTTTATGGTTCGAAACCAAATTCGAATTATATATATATATAAAACATTATAGACTTATCATTCTAACCGCTTCCGTGAGAAAGGGTGTCGGTATTAAGGAACGTTGCCCGTCGTTGATGACAGCGTGGTGTTGCTTCCTTCCTCATTAAATCGCGTTCGACAACTTCTTTCGGAATTTTTCTGCGTAATCTAACCCGTCAAAACGCATCTTGCGAATATTTTCATTAATTCTCTCTAATACAAATCTGTCGTCTACTTTATCTAACAGTCATCTCCATATTTCGGACTTGTTTCGATTCAGTGTCCGTGTTAAACCACCACGCTAAAGTTTTCACTAAGGTTTTCCGTACGACGGCGGACGTTGACTTTCGTGTAAACAATGAATATTTCTTATTGACAGCTTCCGTTTTTAATTCATTACGGTACGGCTATTAATTTTTCGAGTACAATCCAATGTTCTCCTAAAAAGTATCCGACAGTCTTTGTTTCATTTCCATTTCAACCTTATTTGTGGATAAATCTTGTTAATTCGCGTTACTTTTGTATTCTTAGTGTCGATATCCTTTCTACGATATTCCGTAATTACGTTTTGTGTAGTGATCATAGCAGATAGAATTTTGGCATTGTCTCTTGGTAAAACACGGTCATCGACGAATTTGATTACGTTACTCTTTTGCCGCCAATTTAAATTACTTTTTGAAATTCGTTAAACGTTCGTTTCGTAATCATTTTAACAAATGCATTAAATACATCTTAGGAACAGACGTATGTGGAGCGTATACAGCAGTCGCCTTTTACTAGGTACTATCAATTGCAATCGTCTCTTCCTAGATTTCCATGGTTCTACCTTTTTAAAAACATTAAGCGGACAGGAATTGTACTTATCAGCAGATTTCGGTTCGGGCATTGCTTGTTACCGGACTGCATGTACCTTATGCAGCTTAGATAAACTCCTTCTTTACATGCTGGAAGTGCAATTTGCAATCCTGATCACGTGTTCTCCGAATGCCCACCTTTAATAACATTACCCTCTGAACTGTACCTTAAATTGCTGCGCGCGTCTCGTAATGGTCCTCCTTATAAAGTATTGTCCCTTCTTCAACTTGAGAATTTACATCTGTTTCCGGACATAGCGATATTTCTAGAGAAGTTATCCGAGTTTATAGAAATATGAGTTAATAATTACAGTATCACGCTGGGTAGGCTGTAAGGGCATCCCCGTAAAAAATAAATCAACAAAAAAAAAAACAGATGGACGAATTTAATATACTCGTGAAAGTCTAATCGCGGTATATCGTCGAAGACATACACATTGAAATTTTAAAGTTTTTTTTTTTTAATCGCATTAAATCGATATTTAATTATTTTGTTTTCGACTACAGTTATCGGAAGTCACACGATCGAAGGGTCATACTAGGCTAACACATATTTATCTTGTTAATAGATCAGAAGCTACGTTGTGTACGGCCTGCAACTTTATGCTGTCTGTGCAGCATATACTAACATATGTTAGAGATCATATTACGGGCTTTCATCTTTCTTGCAGCTATTCCTTGATGACAACGTTTCTACGCTGTCCAGACTTATCCTGTTTCTGCATGAGACCGGACAATTTAATGCTTATTTATCTCTGTGCCTCTAGCCATTAGTAGCTGTATGAGGCACATTAATTTAAATAATAATTACGTGCTTTACGAATTCAAATTTGGATCGCGTTTATTATTATGAAACATTTGGTTTATTTGGGTTAATCAAAATCACTATAAATTGAGAAAAAATTAAAAATTTTATTAAGCGGCATTAATCTAAATATTATAATATTAAAAACCAAGGAGTTTAAAAAGGAAAATTTATTATAAATTATAACGCTTAGAAATCATTAGTTTTTATTTCCGATCGAATAATTACGTTAATTACTTTTTAAATTGGATTACGACGTTTCGCTACGTACAAATTTCATCTAGACAAACACATTTTTGAACTTTCGTAATCGATATGCTTTATAAACGAATTTGAAAGTTGTCACACGTTTATTAGTGGTGCAATCTGCCATTTTTTGGCGAACCACATAAATTACCTACCAAAATTTGATCATAAAAATAATAATAAAAAAACACAGCGTCTTTCAAAAAACATCGTAAATATATTATAATATATATATTTTAATTGTTGTTTTATATCGGAAGCTTAATTTTAATTCGTAGAGCGATATTCTTCAAAATATATAGCGTCTTAAAATTATCGAACGAAAAGAAAATGTTTTCGTTCTTGAAATTTCCCGTTTTTCACCAAATGGATTGAAAATCTAAGATAATTACTTAAAATTTACTATACGCGTATCTGTTTTACCAACCGTAAAATTCTCTTCGCACTGTTGATATCAGACAATATTGCTCAGCCGTCATTAAAATTATATGAATAATCTGCGATAAATTAATTGTATTTACTAATTCAATATCATATAGAATATTATCCAGAGGGGGCTAGAATTTAAAAGATGAGTTGGTCTTAGTAATTTAGCGAAATATTACTTTACGCTAAAAAAATTATTTATGAAAAAAACACGATTTTTTTAATGGAGAACAGCCCTTAGCTCTTTAACATTCCATTTAATGCGTCGCTATCAACAAACAATCATTATGGGAAGAATTTGGAAAGTCCCCGATTTTAACAAATGCGCCCGCTACTCCTTTTTTATTTAAGTATTTTTTTTTTTTTAATATTTTTATCCTTCTACGTAAAATAAAATTCGAATTTGGACACACACGCACATATACATAATATACATGCATACATAATATACATTCATACATATCGAGCATACGCGAAATATAATTTTTTCGCATATTAAAGTATAAAATAAATTCTCGCGTTATCGCTTACAACACGCACACTGAATCGTAATCGGCAAATCATAAATAATAAATTTCATTTTTCTTCAATTATTATTAGTGAACATAATAGAAAACGGCAATATTCGGCGATTAAAAAATCAAATCATATAAATATGCGATAACGATTGAATAACGTAAAGAATATTTAATGTCTGAAGATTAGAACAATGTAAACGTACGAATTACAATAATAAAAATAAGGAAAACCACATTGCGTCACATTAGAAAAAAGTTGTATAGGTCAAATTAAACGCTAGTGTTTGACGTTTGAAATATCATATGAATATAATGACGTCATGCAATACGAGAAAGAAATCCGTATTAACTATTACAATAAACAAACGCCAAAGTACATACGTTAAATAAGTCCGGGAAATGAGAATTTATAACTTATATCTACGTAATAAATTCTGAAATATCGCCGATTTTCAATATACCCCAAAATACTGTATTTTTTAAAAAGTTTATATCAGAATAAGCCGAAATATTTAAAAATTTACATAATTCGCGAATTAGATTTTTTAAATTAGATTATGACGGTTGCGGATTTGTTTTAAAATTTGTAAAAATGTATTATGACATCGTTCTTCTATAGGTTTATTTTAATGTGATTACTTTATACGATGAACACGACGTCGTACGTTATTGAATACAAAATTAACTTTTTATAAACAAGAAAAATATTTTAAAATATTTACCATTTGCATTACATTCAAGACAAATTGGACCATTCTCGTGTCAAATATAAAAAAAATATACTAAAATTGGACAATTGCATATATCTTTTTTTTTTTTTTAAATTTAAAAATAATTTTTACTAAACACACATATAGTACGCATATATCGATCCATTTATAATAATCCTAACGCGCGGATATCGAAACGTTAGTTTTTTAGAATTAAGTATTTATTAAAAAATATAAATCTATAAAAAAACTACGTGTAAATAAATGGTTAATTTTAGCAATAATATGATGGAAAATATAAAAAATTATTAATTGTTTTTAAAATATTATTATTTCGAGTTAATTATATTAAAAACAGGCGAACATTTCTTCAACTATTTTCGTTGTCTTTCACTTCGATCTCATTTTTATATGTTTATAAAAGGAAAATGTCATTTTACAAGAACAATAAAATAATGTAGTTTTACGAGCATTTAATACATCTACGATCTTGTTCTTTCTATTGAATTATTTCACATTTAGCACAACTACTCGGAATATCATTTATTTCACAGCTGGGAAAATTATTTCACCATCGGCCGTAAGTTCTTTCGAATTTTAAAAGATTAAAATAAAAGTAACGTAACTTAGTCATCCGGTACAAGCTGAGACACATTGTAAATAATTAAAATAATCGACTTCCTGAGGATTAATAAGAATTGTGAATTATCCAGCGATAATAAAAAATGACAGAATTTCATTAGAATAATTTTAACTTACAAATTAAATTATGGGTTAAAGAACGTCATGAGAAAAATTTCCCTTAATAAACGAGAACGAACAGAAAAATTACTTATTCGAATTACAATAATGATATTTTTGCGGAAAACGTAAATTATGTTTTCGATAAACGGCTACACTTACTTATTCGTCAAATAATAAAATACGTTGAGCTAATTCTTTGCGCATATGTAGAAAACGTCAGCACATAAAAATATTCGTGAGACACTCCGTGTATAAACAATTAGCAATTTGTATCGTTATATAATAGACACGTCTAACTTTCTAACATTAATAACAATTATAATAATAATCACCCTCATCATAGAAATGAGCATAAGAGGTTATTTAAAAAAAACAGATATCTATGTCAACTTTAAGGAGGGGAATTAAAACATCGACTATGTTTTCATTTCCGAAGTAAACTATTCCCCAAAAATTTATTTTATACTACACAATAGTTTTTTATTAGCCAACGGCAAATATAGTTTACAGCAATTATATATATAATACATAAAGTAAGACTTCAAGGTGTGTCAATAAAAGTTATTAATACATGTACGCTATTACTATGAAGAATAGTGTTCACAAAAACAAATATAGTCATTGCTAAGTAAAAAAAAAAAAGGTTAAAATAAAAACTTTATATACGGAAAATTAACTTTAACATCTTTTTTGTTAAAAAAAAAAATATGTCATCGTATGAATAAAAGTAGCTATTCAGAATAATTTATAATAACGTAATAAACGTATAAATTTAATAAAATCTGATTTAATGGCTAAACATTAAATAACGCACTAATTTCACATAATAATTTAGTTGTGTTACTATTATTCAAAACTTTGGTAATACGAAAAATACAAGCGTATTTTGACTATTCATAAACGAAAAATACGGGAACAGCTGTATTTATCAATAAAGAGCGCTAAAAAAATCAATACAGGGATTTTACTTTGTGGAATAGAACTTATAGCAAATTTATTCAGCCACATCAATAATATTAATGAAAGTTAGGATTCATAAGTATAAAATACATACATATACGTGTACATATTTATATGTTTATACCGAACGAATTTTTGATATAAAATATTTGTGAAACGCTATGTTTGGAAATCTGTAATAATAATAATAAAGGAAATAAATACTTTTTATTCCCTAAACAGAATTATAAGAAAATTTTAAAGTGTAGTTTATTTATTATTATAATTTGTTATTGTATATAATCACAACACAACTGGCTACAAACAGTTATACAAAAAAGTGACTAATTTTAGAAGTACACGATTACAGCGAACGAGAATTGAGCTATTCGAGTGGATTTTTAATAGATAAGAATAGAAATGACGATATCTAATTACAACTTCGTAAGAAACAGATTATAACTTTGAAGATATTGCACATAAAATTGATTTAAGTAATCATTTAAGTGTCGGAGATAAAGAAAGTGCATGTTAAAAGAGATAATATATTAGATCTGATATTGATTGTTTAGTGACATATTATTACCAAAATCAACGTTCTTAAGATAAAAAAACATTAATAATAAGTTTTAAGCAAATATATTCTTGAACGATAAAATAATTATTTTAAAATCAATATCCAAAATGTCGAAACAAAACATCAAATCTAATATGAATATAATGAACATGTTAAATAATATTTCCAAAATTATTTTTAGCCATAATATTATACATTTATTACTTGAATTTATAATTTAACTTTTTGAATTAAATATTTTCCGTTAACTGTACATGCATTTAACAATAATTATATATTGTCACATACCTCTAAACAATATTATAATTTTTAAAACACTTGATATAATACGTTATAAAAAATATTTTACGTTAAATTAAGAACATTGTTATAAATAAATAAACATTTGTTGTTAAAATAACCGCATAAATATATAAAAACATATTAAGGTAAACTATGAAATACATAAATTTCAATAAGCACAGTAAAATATCTCGGATGAGTAAATGTGTTTCAATGTAGAATAATTTTATGTTTCAATGTAGAATGCATATAATTTGTTTATTATATACTACGTATAAATAGTTTAAAATTATTTATGCGTTTTTGAGTAATTTTAAAGTTACACATAAGTATTAATGGAAAACGTTTTATGAAACTATATCTATTAACGCAATACAATCATTTTTTAACGGAAGAAAATTATCTCAATGACTAACATTCAATCTCTTTGAAACCATACACCTTATTCATCATAATTCAAATAATTTATAAAAACATGATCAGGATTATCATATTGAAGTGTAAACATGACTATCCTTTTAAGTATTATATACTTTAGATAGCTTGTAAACATGTGCGCGCGATGTATATTATAATTTTACTTGTAATACATACAATAACATTACAAACATACTTAATGTAAATTAAGATTTTTACATACCTTCTGACCATCCGTATTGTTTCAAAATTTTTTTTCCATAATCCATATTATATAACAGATAATTCACTAACTTTTACAAAACAACATTACTTTAAAAAAAAAAGTATTTAAGAGATTCTGATGCTTGTCATGCAGCCAGTGTTGTTTTGTAATCTCGATATTTTACATGCTGCAAATTTTTAAAAAATAAATAGATTACATTTTTATTGTGTTTAAAACATTTTTATTATTTAAAAAAGTAAGCTTTGTGGTTTTTCGTAACGAAAAAATTTTAGTGATTTTAACCCCCATTTTTTTTTTAATCATACACTAAGTAAATTATTTCTTAATACAACCTAATGATTTCAGTGAAGGTTTAAATATAACTACACTATTAATATGTTAATTTAGACTGCAGAATGCACTTTTTATAAATATTTAGTTAACAACGGGCGGTAAATGTTGTAATGTAATGATTGAAGTATTTGAAGTTAGAAATTTCTGATTGATAGGACACAATCATGGTATTCATTCAGATCAGAAGTAGTGTGTGAATTGTGATTCAGCGACTTATTATTAAGTATTAATTAACTACAATTAGTAATTTCTGTAGTTTTACGTTAATTTTGCGTGCTTTAAATTTTTCATATATAAGTTGAGGTAAGTGTAAATATATAAATGACAGACGCCGAAGCAGCCTTTTCCCATGAAGAACTTGTGAGTATAACGAAACAAGCTGTTAGTCAGTTAATAACAAGTAATGAAATATTTAAAAATCTTCCTCATGATGTAACTTTGGATGAAATTAATGCACAAATAGCAGTTGAACATGGACAATCTATGACTGTGTTTATCGAAAAAGGCGATGGCGAAGAAATTCCCGTTATCGTAAGTTAAGAATTTTAATATATTTTGTAATTTGTACGTTAAAATTATTGATAAAATTTTACATGATTATATACACAGGGGCTTAAAAATTGTCATTTCATCCTAGAATACGTATTTACTTATTTGACTTGAACGAAAAAGCATATTGACGAAAATTAATGTGTTCATTTTTGAACAGTCTTAAATGACATACTATAATCACTTGTCATTGATATATTTATTTTAAATTATTGTTTACTTAATATGGATTATATGTATGAATCTATATTCATGCATACATATGTATGGGAATATATGTATTTATACTTATATGTACACATGTTCATAATAAAAAGTTGATGAAAATAAATGTCAGTTGTTTTCAGTGAAATTACTAAATGTTAATGGTTCACTCAGATATTCGAAAACATTTTAGGTTGTGATCTTATTTGTAAAGTAACATTGTAACGTGGTATGATGCTATTTAAAACTAGCTTTTGAAGAAAAATTTACTGTATAATCAACTGCATGAAATATTTTTAATTAAAAATTTGTTATTAGCCACACTAACAAAATATTTTCTGATTAATTGATGATAATAATATTCAATAATATGAATTGAACCGTTAATGTGATTGATACACCAATTTTTACTAACTTCACCTAACATATATTATGAATCCAAACTGCGGAGCTTCCCTTTTCGTTAAGACAGAAATTCATGTCCGGTAAATTTTACCTTAAAGTCAGGCAGCGTTTTGCCCTCTTATAATCAAGAAACTACTTACACAAGATCGCAATAATAAATACTGGATTGGTAACCACTCATTCGTGGTTGTAACAAACTACACGACGTAAGTTTAGTTCAATCGGCTTCAGATCCTTTTTACAAGAATTCCCACCAAATACTACAGTTTAGATTAAAGGTAGATACTAGCTCATTCAATACATGGTAGAGTCTCCCAAATAGAGTTAATAATTCCATTATCGAATCAGTATGGGAGAAGGGGTACGTGACTATGAAATTATTTACACCGATAGCTCTATTGAACATTCCAAAAAGGGATATGGGATATACAGCAGCCTTTTTTTACCACAGTAGAAACATCTCTAAGTCGTTCCAAATGCGGTATGCAAGCTCATCATTTTCGGTGGAAATGTCTGTCACGTACGAGGTTGTTTCTTTTATTAGATTAGATAGGAAAAAATGTCCTATTACTTACTGATTCTATCAGTGTTTTTTTACAACCGTCTAGATTTCCAGAATTTATAATGAGTGTATTAGAACTCTCAACGACGATGTGTTTAGCAACTACACAAGCGTGGAAATAATGTGAAATTTAAGTGCACCCTTGTCCTCTTGTGATGTCCGTCGAAATGAGATAGCGGATGCGATTACTCGATCGGACCTGACTCCGACCATTAAGAAGCATGTTAATGGGAACAGTTAATACCAAAGCTTAAGGAAATGTTTTACGATTCTTTTCAATCATACTTCGAATTCCAAAGCTTGTTATAAGGTAAAAAATATACCACTATTCAAAAGATGGTTCCAAAAGAACCCTGGTTTAAACATGGGGATCATCCTTTCCGTAAAGATTTTATTTTGTTAGATTACGAGGTGGGCTTAACTGTGCACCTCAGTTATGTTGCAAAATTAGGGATCATCGAAAGTGGAGTTCGTGAGGTATGTAATATTGAAGATAATATCGAACGTCGGATTTAATCCTGCCTCAAATACATAGTTCTGTCCGAACTAATATTGACAAGAACTACGCTACCAATACAATTCTAAAAGCTTATTGTGGATCCTACTTCCTTCGATGCGCGTAAATTATATTACTTTATTAAGGCTAATAATATCAATTTATAGTCCGAACAATTCACTTAAACGGCCAAAGCGAAAGTTGGGCCAAAAAAAATTATATATTATGAATCTACAAATTCTAATCTATTATTAATTTACATCGCGTTTAATGTATATGGAATATATACACCGTAACGAGTTATTTCGAAATTCACAATGTAGAAAGAACGGGTTACATATTTTTGTTTTATGTGAATAATTTTCAGGTGAAGCAGGGTGTATCAAGAGTGGCGGATTTGAAAAGAGCATTGAAGCAATATATGACTTTAAAGTTTCAAAGATCTGGTGAAAATGCTAAAATCAGTTGGAAACATATTTGGCGAACCCATTGGTTGGCATTTGATGGTTTAAAGTTAATTAATGATAAAGAATTATTACAGAAATACGGAATTATGAATAAATCGAAACTTAGGTTTGTTAAAAAAATGAAACGTTATGTTGTCGAAAAGTAAATACTAGTGACATTTTAACAAATATTGTATAAAGTTTTAACAACTACGCGACTTGTAGTATCCAAAATGTTAATAATTATGTAATCCGGCGTTATTTTGTTGTGTGTAATTATGCATTTGAGATCCAAATTTATGAAGTCGTGAAGAAACAACGATGAGTAGCGAGTATTGATTATTATAATTTTTTAAATTATATTTCCTGAATTAAAGATATATCTATGGGTTGATTATTATATATGTATATAATACCGGTAAAGAATATGCTTATTATTTTAGAGTTAATTAATAGTTTATCAATCAACCACGTTATATTTCGTTATTAACTTATAAAAATAAGTATGAAATTTAATTATATATTTGCTCAACCAACGATAATTTAAATTTGATGACATATTCGTTGATCACCCTGAGATATTAAGTTATTTATTTATTTATTTATTTAATATTTGACTTGCCAGCGTAATTTGTTTTCATAGTAAAAAATATAAATAAACAAATTAACTTGCTGATTATGCAGCTCAAAAATATTTGTAGCCCAGAATTTATGTTATGCTTAAACTTGGTATACAAAATAATTAGAATTGTGAAGAATTTGTGCTGGCATTTAAATGGTTTTTGTTTATTAATATAAAATCTAAAAATCTTCTGAACAGGTATCCGAATTTTCACACTTTTATTGAATGTGTATTTTTCCTACATTAGTTTTGTTATTACTTCTTTTTACGAATATATTGTTTTTTTTTAATAGAGGATGTGATTATTGGATGATCATTATTTCATGTGCTGTATTTAATTTTGTTTGCATTAGTGAATCCGAGTTTTTTAGTTTTAATATTTTAAACAAGTTGAATGTGTTTTACTTTAATGTGTTTTTTTAAATACGGACTGATTCACAGATTTCAGCAATCGTTATATTAATTAATACTTAAAAACAAATATTTCGTACGAATTTTACGCCGAACAAAACTAATGTACGTTATGCGAACGTAAAAGGATCTGTCAGATTTCAGCAATTACTTATCCTTTCTAAATTGAGTTAGAAAATTATTCTAAGTACTTTTATGTCTCGTGTGATGTTTTTCATAACACAAAAGATATTCTTCTTATTTCATTTATTAATATTTGTTTGTCGTGAAACTTATATTCGCATAAATGACATGCTCATTTTCTATTAATATATTTTAATCTATGCGTCGTATACATAATTGTTAAAAACTTTTTTTTTTTTTTTTTTTAAATATATTATTGTCAAAAAGTAAAATTAAAATTTCTTCGATTTCAGCGAATAATGGGTTCCGTCGCCTTGATTTTTTATGTATTTTTCTACAATTTCGGGCGTTGCAGTTTTCATATCATACGCCCAACCAATTTTAGCAAAAAAATCTAAAAGAGCTGTAGTAACGTTCAGTATATGACTACCTAATTCCGCCGCTTTGTAGTCCCATGGGAATACGTGATGATAATTATGCCAACCTTCGCCTGTCGCAAAAAATGCAACATACGGATTCTCTGCAGGTTGTATGTTTCTGTAAATGTGAACAAACAAATTAAGTTTGACTAAATAATATAATGTGTGCGCGCTATAGTGTATGAGAGAATGAAAACTATAATGAATTTTTAGCGTATTTTATTATAAACGCTTGTATTTCTCTTTTTAGTTTAAATAATATTATGCTTGTTCCATTCTTAAGTGATAATAAAACATCGATCGATGATTTTTATGTAATTTCAATATGTGTGTATTTGATTTCAGTTTTTAACGAAATAATCCGATAACGATTATTAAACCCATTAATATTTAGAGGTAAATTAATTTAAACTAAACTGGTTGCGTAATATAATCTTAAATTTTTTTGTTTTAAATAATTAATGACCAAAACGGTTTTGGTCAAACCGTGGTGTAATCGCGTTTTAATACATTTACCTTAGGTCTTGAAAGGTGAGTAAATTACTAATTTTAATTTTCTTACTTATAACAGTAAACGGATGTTTTAAAAATGAAAATAGCGTCCTGTATCCTTCTTTAAGATTTCTGACACCAATATTTGGCGTAGGCCTTTTTTAAATTTTTCTATGGTTGTTTTTTCTGAGTCACACGTGTGATCTGCCTGTTTTATTGTCAACTGACCATCTTCTTTGTTTGCGCCTTCCAGTTGCCGCTCTACTTAATGTTACAACTAATTTCGGAAATTTTCAACGTTTATAATAATCTCTTAAAATCGTTTGTTTCAGTGTTAATTGTTGCTATGTAGGAGACGATCGTGAAAGCTGGAAACTTATTTGAAAAATTTTGAGAAATGCTTAAATTATTATTTTTCGATTTCATTTATATATTTAGGTAGCACGTTACAAATATAATAGTTCCCAAATGCTTTGCTAATACTCTTACTTTGAGAATAATGATCATTAACACTTCAAATCGTGTAATGTTCCAATATATCACAATTCGCGTATAGTTAATACGATTATTTATTTCGGGAAATAATAACTTTTATGGTAAACTGAAACCGTTAGTTGAAGCTCGTGCCTGTTCGGGATGTTAGATTACGAGGATATTTTTTAAAATGACGAATCTTATATAAATATTTAACCGATTACATTACGATGTGTATTTTTGTTTTCTTAATAAGTTTTTCGTCGAAATTAATCGCATTTTATTGCTACAAATAGCGCTGCATGCGATATGTAAAAAATTATTTATTATCGATTTTATTACTTACTTATCAAATGGTTTATTACCCCAAATGTGGGCGAAGCTATTTACCGACCACGTACTATTTAAAACTAAAGCATATCGTAGAAATATTTGCGTGAAAATCGCGTATTTCCATTTTTCTGACCATAGATACACGGGAACGATTGTTGGTAATATAAAGCAGAAAATAGCTTTATATAACCAGAAGTATCTAAACGGAAAATAAATATAATTTTATTATTATGTTAATATTATTTTCGTTAGTTACGCGCTGTAATTAAAAATACTATATCGATGTTTAATATAAACTTAGGGTAAAAGCAACACAATATGCGATGTAAGTACGAAATAAAATAAGTTTACCAATTCAAATTTTCGCTAAGATACTGGTCACGTATACATAAAACACTTTAATTCAACACGTTAAAACTCATATATATATATATATATATATATATGTATATGTGTGTATGTATATATATATATATATATATATATATATATATATATATATATATATATATATATTGGCCTTAATAAAACTATATAATCTACGCGCATCCAAGGAGATAGGATCCACCATAAGTTCTTCAAGTTGTATTGGAAGTGTACTTAAATGTTCACAAACAAAGCTGTTTCTATTTTTGTATCTTGGGCAGGACCAGATCTGATGTTCAATGCTATCTTCGATATTACATATCTCACAAACTCCCATTCTGATGACCCCCAATTTGGCAAGATGACTAGGTGAACAGTTACGACCACTCCTTAGTCTGACAAACACAGATACAAACTCTTTATGGAGAAGATCCCCATGTTTAAACCAGGGCTCTTTTGGATAGTGACGTATTTTTTACCTTTTAACAAGCTTTGAAATTCAATTTCCTTAAGCTTCGGTATTAATTGTCTCCATTGTAGTTTAACGTGCTTATCAATAGCTGGAATTAGATCTGATCGAGTAATCGCATCCGCTACCTCATTTCCACGGACACCACAGTGAGCAGGGACCCACTTAAACTTCACCTTAGTTCCACGCTTGTGAAGTTGCCAAACCCACTGTCTTATTGATATCTCTAATATACTCATTGAAAATTCCGGGAGTCTAGATAGTTGTAAAAGAACACTCATGGAGTCAGTAAGTATTAATATATATATATTTTTAATATAATCTAATAAAAGAAACAGCCTCGTATATTGCATACATTTCCATAAAAATGATGAACTTGCATATGGTATGCGGAACAACTTAGTGATGTTTCTACTGTAGTAAAAAAAAAAGCGGCTCTATATCTCTTTTTAGAATGTTCAATAGAGCCATCGGTGTAAATAATTTCATAATCGTTGTACTCCTTCTCAAATACTGACTCGACAATGGAATTGTTAACGCCATTTGGGAGACTCTTCGATGTATTGAAAAAACTAGTATCTAGAATTAATCTAAACTGTAGTATCTGGAAGGAAGTCTTATAGAAGGGATCTAAAGACGTCTGTACTAAACTTATCTCGTGTAGTTTGTTACGACTATGAATGAATGGAGGTAGATTTTTACCAAGCCAATATTTATTATTGCGTGCTTTGTACATATGAGTAAGTTGTTTGTTGATTATGTGGGGGAAACGCTGCCTGACTCTAAGGTAAAATTTGTCGGATATAAATTTCTGTCTTAGCGAAAAAGAAGGCTCCGCAACTTCTGCCTGTAAGATATTAATGGGAGTGGAGCACATGGCGCCCAGGCATAAGCGAAGGACAACATTCTGTATTAACTGTAATTTTTTAAACTGTGTTTTATTAAACGTAATGAACGGCGCAATATAGTCTATATGGGATGTGATGAGTGATTTATAGATATTCGTAATATATTAAGTCCTTTGTTACAATTTTGTAACAAAAATCTGGTCTCTTCATTCCATGACATTTTAGGGTCAAACATTACCCCCAGATATTTGACGGACTGCTTAAAGACAATAGACTTTTTATTAATGCGCAGTAGTGGTGATGTACGGAAGAATTTTCTTGTGAACAGGATACCACGAGTCTTATCCACATTAATATTCAATTATAAAGTAACTAGAAGATTTTGCAATTTATTTAGCGCTATCTGTAATTGTTGAATTGCTAAGTCTATAGAAGTTGCTGCTCCACTTATCACCAGATCATCTGCATACTGAAATATCACTATCGTTTTTTTTTTTAATTTGTTCTATAGATTTCGTATAAATTGTGTATAATAACGGACTGAGGAGGCTCCCTTGTGCTAAACCTTTGCCAGAATAAACCGAGGCATATTGCGTTCCTTTATATTTTACTGTTAACTTTCTACCATAAAAAAATAGTTAAATATCCATGTACAAATTTTTTGGTTAACCCCACGTGTTATTAACTTTTGTATAATGTGGACAGATTCACATTATCATAAGCCGACTGAATATCAATAAAAACAGATACGACACTCCGTTTATAGGCCAGATGATTTTGAATATATAATGTAAAAGAACTGAATGCGTCAGTAGAACTAAATCATTTTCTGAAACCATATTGGGTTGTCGAAATTTGTTTGAAGTTATAGGCCCACCATTCTAACCTGAACTTCAGAATATTTTCTAACGTTTCCCCCATACAAGACGATAATGAAATAGGCCTGTATGATTTATGGTCATCAGGATTTTTCCCCGGTTTGAGTATGGGGCAAACATAGTGTTCCTTGAGGGGGAATGTATCCTGTATTTATCGATTTATTATAAAAAACTAACAACATATATATATATATATAATGTCTAATGTGCGAATTTATTGTCACTGAGCTATTTTGTTGCCGTCTATTTAGTTATATAACGTTGGAAAATCTACGTTAATATTGTGTTTTATTTCAGGATATGATATTAAAGTGACGCTCAGTATTTTCGTTGGAACAGTATTTGTAACAACGACATCAGACATATAATTTAAATATGCGTCGTCGACATATTGTCTAATGTGTAGGCTTTAGTTGTAAGAAGGTGGACAAATGTTTTTTTTCCTCGGAACAACTAAATATGATATATTTTTAATTAGAAATGTAATTGTTTGTCTATAATTATGCCGGAAAATATAATGGATAAAAAAAGTTAGCTACAATTAAACGATACAGCAAAGTTCATATTACATATATCATCATACACGACTGCTCCATTATCTGCTGCCTGTGTGTTAGCCAATATCCAATCCCTTGTCATATTTGAAATTGACAGGACCATTATTTCTGAATTCAGAATCACTAGTCACTTAAACAAAGTTAAATCAATAGTATACCTCTTCAGTATTTCTAGTATCGACTCTCGTTTATCAGTCGAAACAGTTTAACAAATTATTAGAGAAAAATCTACAACATTTGGCAATCGTACTGGGATTTAGGCAACACTGTAAGAATTATCCACTCATTTTTCCCTGATATTCTGAATAAGATCAGTTATAAAAATGCGCATATGACCTTTTTTAATTCACAATTTTAATTGGACACGGTAACTTTGACAAATATCTACACAGATTTAAGATAACTAACACATAAAACTGTCAGCATTATAACATAAATACTTCTGATAATATAAATGTCATTCAAATATCGTTTTATATGTGTAATGTATGGACGTATATGTATGTATGTATGTATATGATTCGTGTATGTCTTAATATTTAGAATAATGATAACAGTAGTAATAATGACAGGATAAATAACACTAGGAAGGCGAAAACGTACAATGAGAAACAGTGGAAAATACGGACAAATAAATTACTATCTAGTATAAATGAATACGTTATATCAGTAATACATAACAAAATGCCGCAAGACACCATTGATGAGAAAGAACTGGGGAAATAGAAAAGGAACGTGAAAGCTCGTTTAAGAGAAAATGTAAACACAGTAATAAAATAAATAACCAGTGGCGAGAAGGAATTAGCCGCATAATTACTGTCTCATAATTATATATAAGAAAATTACAAATAGTGATGAGATGGAGTTTTGAGTTTGGTTCTAAAGCATATCATCATAGGAGGTAGAAATAAGTTATTTCTATTCAATTAATTTATTATGCAGTATAATTATATTTGAGAAAAAAATCGTATTTATTTAATTAGTGCTAGAATATGTAATTTAAGCATGCAGTAAGTGCGATTTTCTATTCCGTTAATAAATGGGAAGACCCCTTCACTGGTTGCCCGTCCCGTAGAAGTTAAGTATATAATCCGCACAACGCAAGACACATTAATTATAAGAACACAACCCATGAATTACACACATCCCGTTTAACAATAATATACAACCACACACAAAATGAACACTATCAATATACATATATACACATGTACCCCATATTAAACATGAGTGTTACATGCAAATTGTTATGCATTTACTATTAAAATGTTAATTGAAATGTAAATGGTATATGTTGTAACCCTTTCATTCCCAAATTAAAGGAAATTTCTAAAAAAATCCCTAGTTAGTTTTTTCCACTTTTGACATTATATAAAGTAAAAAATATTTTTTCAAAAATTATTTTTTTTGTCATGTTTCCCCCCCCCCCCACTATGTTGTTTAAAAACAACAGTGGTATGATCTTTAATAAACAGTTTATTGAAAGTTTATATCATAAACATTTTATACATTTACATCTTATTTCATATGATAATCTTTAAAACAGTTTCTTTTATTTACAATACATAAATTTATATGGCATTTCTCACACTTAAAATGAGTAAATCGTCCTTTACAAAATTTACATCGATTTTGTTTAGTATCAAAAATTGGAGTATGATCGACTCGATCAAAAACAAATGTCCGGGATTGGTTTTGGGGTCGGAAATACACGTTTCGGGACTGCTGGTTGTGTAACATCATTTGAGGGTATTCCTCTCTTTTTTATAATTGAAATAATAGATTTACATAATGCACTGGACATTGCCGCTTGAAATTGGAGAAGACTGTATGCTTCACGTTTTCCAAGCTGTTGCTGATGTCGTCTATACAGAAGCCAACCGTTTACAGTTGCTATTCCCAAACTCCAGTATACAATCCTCATATACCACTTTTTTGACCGTCTATCGATTCGATACATTTCTAGGAGCATATCCATCTTGTCTACTCCGCCCATAAAAGTATTGTATTCTTTTACCACTGCTGGTTGCTTCACATCGATCAATTTTTTTTCCCTTTGAATCCATCATTTGCAACTTGTCTCAGGTTGAATCCCACCATATGTAGATATAACATTGATTGGTTTGGAATCATACAAACGTACTATACAAATATTGTTTCGAGTTTCTGGTCGCTAGTCGTACGATCCTCTACCACGTTTTAAAATTCAGATTCATTGAGAAGTATACAGTTTTGCAGTCGGTTAGAACGAATTGTACCGACACAAAATATATATTTTTTTTTTAAAGCTGCCGCCAAATTAAGGATGAGAACCAGTTATCAAAGTAAACTTTAAAATTCTTACCAGGTGGTAGTAATGAACATAATTCTAAAACAATATCACCCGAAAATCCTAACCCATATTCGTTACATGTATCTTTTCCTGTATAAATAAGACAGTCATACATAATTCCTGAAGCTCCAGCCCGAATAAACACTTTATAACCCCACTTATGCGGTTTATTTCGGATGTACTGATGCTACTGCGTCCCTTGAATGGGATCATTTGTTCATCGACCGCTTCATATTCTTCGGGTGAAATTTTATGCATACCTGTAGATAGTGAGTCCAAGAGAGGTCGAACTTTAAACATCACGTCATGGCTTGGATTTCCTTTTGAAGTTTGGTATTATCAGCAACATGGAAATATCGCCATTATATCTGCTATGAGACCATATCTGACTTCACTAACTCTAATAATATAATACCTAGTGGTCAATTTGGATTTCAACCAAAGCATTCCACAACACAACAGATAGCAAGAGTTGCCAACTCTATTCCAGATAATTTTAACTTCAATAAACATACTGGGATGGTATTATTTGATGTGGCAAAAGCTTTCGACACAACCTGGCACGATGGTATTATCTATAAAATGATTGTTACCAGGTTTCCCAATTATCTAATTAAACTGATTAATAGTTACTTAAGTAATCGATCATTTTATACCATTATAAATAATGCGAAATCAAGTAGCAAATCCTGTTCTGCCTGCGTGCCTCAAGGTAGCGTGCTGGGGCCATTCTTATTTACATTTTTCATGCATGATTTCCCGCATATAAATAACATTGAGGTTGCCTTATACCCTGATGACACAGCGTTGTACTGCAGTTCCTACAGGCCAAGTACTATCAGCAATAGGTTACAATCCGGTGTTGATTGTGTAATTAAGTATTTTTCTAAATGGAAAATTGCTCTTAATCCTTCCAAAACGAAAGCAATTTTCTTCATTCGTCGAAGATCGTTTTTACCGACCAGACTTCATGTTAGTGGCGTTGATATAGAATGGTCTGACCAGATACGCTATCTTGGTGTCATTTTAGACAAGTGACTAACGTTTTCTAAGCATATTGACCATGCATCATTGAAGACAAACAGAGCAATCTGTTCAATTTATCCCATTTTCAAACGTAAATCTCACTTAAATATTAATAATAAATTAGTAATCTACAAGTCAATCATTAGGCTTATTTTAACATATTCTTGTCCAGTTTGATCTTCAGTCTCAAATGCTAGTTTTAATAGACTGCAATTAGTCCAAAATCGATGTTTTAGATGTATCCTCAATGTCCCCGTATACACTAAAATTTCATGTATGCATAGTGCTCTGCAGATACCATATGTAAAATACTATATCCCAAAAAATTTTTCTCAATTGTAGTGTGCACCGTAATAATTTACTTCCAGCAATAGGAAATTACGATTCCAGGGAACTAAGTATTAGATATACTAAGTATAAGCATCGTCGCATTAAACATAATGTATTATTCTCATAACGTCATAATTTGTTTGCTTTCGTTTCCATTACTTATAAATGATATTACATATTCGTTATATAATTAAACTTATATTTATTATTTTTTAAATTACCTCTTTTCATTTGTGATGGTTTTTTGTCTGATTTTTCCATCAATACTATTTTCATCTTGTATATTTATTATTTACCAGTTTATATTATTAGAATTTTTACTTTCATAAATGGAGAGGGCATTTGTTCCGGTACATTTATTAAATATTATTATAACTTTTTAATATAATGCCAAATATACTCGTTTTACATTTACATTCTGACGACCAGTACAATTTTGAATTCGGCATTTCCACAATTCTCATTTGAATCCAAATCCACAAAAGTTGTTTAATTTCAGTTTCACTACACTGTAATGTAACACCATCAATTTGATGCGCATAATTAGTTGTCTCCTTAGTTATAATTTTTATTATATCATCGCCGATAAACAACTGGAAATATTCCATTGGTGGTTAAATCTTCTGGTGGTCTTTCAAGACGTCCTAACCATGTGATATCTGGCACATTGAAGTCCACTTTTTGAAACTTCCAGTTATTTCTGCGCTGCGGAATCAAAGAACCAGATACGTTTGTAACATTTTGACTTGAAGTAGGTTTAGAATCTATTGAAATATTTTTTGAAGTAGGTGATAGATCAGCCGCAGTATTTTCTCTAATATTCTCAATATCCATCTGACTCACCAACTGTATCCCATTGGTTGAAGAAATTTGTTGTAAATCTATAATGTCATCAATCGCACCAAATAGTTGTTCATCATCTAAATCAAGAAGTTCCCCACATTCACTTTGGTTACCATCTTCTATTAACAGGTATTGAGTGATTTCTTCGTCTGTCATTCTACGATTATTCTTCGAAAATAGTAAATGTACTATAAATATAAATCGACTAGTTGATTATTTTACAACAAATATTTTAATAGAAAAGCAAAGTTGTTTTCTAATATTATATACAACATTGTACACACAGAAAGTAACATTTTCTACCACCTACATGTTTTTTTAAATTAAAAGACCGAATACCATACACAGAATTTATGCATATTTAAAATAATACTTTTTACAGAATTTTTTTAAACTAATAAAATGAAAAAATATAAATGCTATTGATCTTTTTATGACAAATATTTTAATAGAAAAGCAAAGTTGTTTTTTAATATTATATACATTCATTGTACTAGAGAAAGAACAATTTTCTACAACATACATGTTTTTGAATAAAAATGTAGAATACCATACACAGAATTTAGGTATATTTAAAACAGTGCATTGTACACAATTATTTATTTTTAAAATTAATAAAATGAAAAACATGCAGAATATACTGAAATGCTAGGAATAAACATTTGAAGTTGTATTTACTTACAACTGTAGTTTAAAAAACTACATTAACTAATCAATTTAATGTATTGATTACGATTAAGTAAATTTAAAAAAAAATACGAATTCTTCAATATGCTGATGACGTGGTAATATATACTTCAGCGGCGACATTGCGTACAGCGGTGAAGTATATCACAGAAGCAATTGAAAAAATTGAAAACTATGCGGAATGGTTGCAACTTGAAGTACAATGCGAGAAAACTAAAGGTATAATATTTACAAGACATAGAATAATTGAAAGTCCGTATGTTAAAATTAAAGGTAAAACGATTCAATTTAGCAAAACTATAAAATACTTAGGAGTGATATTGGACCAAAAGTTAACTTGGAAAGATGAAATAAACTACATTTAAAAAAAATGCCAGGGTGGTCTAAATATTCTTAGAGCTTTAAACGGAACCAGTTGGGGTAGTCATCCGAAAACAAATATTTTAATTTACAAAGCGCTGATAAGATCACAAATAGAATATCCAGGACCAATTATCACATCAATCAGTAAATCAAAAATGAAAATATTAGAAGTATTACAAAATATTGCACTGAAAAATGCATTAGGAGCACTAAGATCAAGCCCTAATCATTCAATACAGGTTGAAGCGGCAGAACTACCAATATATTTATATTTACAACTAATTACAGATAAATTTTATTTAAAATGTAAATCTGATCGAAACCACCCTTTAAATAAACTTATTCCAAAATTATACACATATGTGTCAGATAATCGATATTGGCATAATAAGACACACCCTGCTTTAATTATAAGCTATGAAAATTATAAAGAACTTAATATTGTACAAAATATTAGGATACCGTATTACAATACATTATATAAATACATTATCAATAAGATGAACATAGATTTTTCTACAGATGTTTTCTGCATAACTGATACACTCAATATAAATAATACTATTTTGAAAGAAATAATAGATAGACAATTCCCGGAACACGAATGTATATACAGATGCTTCGATAAATTCGGAAGAAAAATATTATTCGGCAGCGTTCTATAATAAAACCCTGAACAAAAAAAGAAAATTTAAAATTCCACCAGTATATACCTCTTGTACGGCAGAAATGATAGCTATTCAGAAAGCAATATCGTATAAGATCAAATCAAGAAACACAAAAATATTGATATTAACAGATTCAATGTCAGCAATCCAAAAAATTAATAATAGAACAGACAAGCAGGATAACATTTTATGGAATATTGTTAAGATGTGCGGTAAACTTCAAGAACATAATAATGAAGTAGTATTTAAGTGGATTCCGGGGCATAGAGGAATACAGGGAAACTGTATTGTCGATCAGCTTACAAGGAATGTACCAGCAAATCAACGACAAATTAATATAAAATACCCTTGGAAGGAATTTATAAGTAAATTAAAAGCGCATAGCTTAATAAACTGGAATGATAAATACAGAAACCTTAGTACTTATTGTGGAAAATATTATTACAGTATCCAAAAGGAAATACGTAAAGATACCTGGTTTACGAATAACATGAATAGAGATTATATTAAAACAATGACAAGGTTACGGACGGAACATAATTTAACTCCGAAAAAGCTGAAACAACTAAATATAATACATTCAGATTTATGTGAATGTACAAAAGCAGAAGGATCTATTGAACATATAATTTGGAACTGCAGCATAAGAAATAGAGGAAGAAAAGACCTTGAAAAAGAAATTGTCCGAGGGTATAGTACATTGCCTGTACATATTATACAGATAATTAGCGAACCAACTACAAAAGTAGCAGAGGAGTTATATCGATTTATAAAAATTAATGATATTAGGTTATAAATTAAAACTCAACTTCGATAAATAATAAATAATGGAAATAATTAGTACAAAGTAAACTGGCTAAATGGGTAACACCGGGCCAAAAAAAAAAAAAAAAAAAAAAAAGTAAATGACACAATAGAAAACTAAACTATTTGTAAAAAAAAATTCTAAACGATTATAATTTCAAATTTTAAATAAAAAACAGCTAAAATTACTTAAATTACACACAAGACAAATAAGTTAAAAGTATCTTACATATCTGGCTGAACTAAAACAACACGCTATTTTTACACCTAGTGAGTGATCGCAAAACTACAATTATGTGTTAGTTGACTACAACGGTTATTGATAGTCAATAAGCAAAATTCGTCTCAAAAACATTAAAAAGTATATTTCAAAACTACACTGGTAATGAAAGGGTTAAATAAATAAATAAAGGATAGTAATGGTAGTATTAATAAGTATTATTATTATATTGAAACGATAACTCAAAGATGTACAAGGAAAGAGAAGTTTGAATATTGTATAGAAATAATATTGTAGAAAGAATGAAAAAGACAAATAACATGTATATCATCGAGACTACTGCGGAAAATAAACAAAACCGGTAGTAACTTGATGAGAATGAATTTTTTCGGAATAAATAGAAAGATTTATCATGTAATATATATATATAATGTTGATGTATTGGAGAGTAGTTATCATGTGATATATATATAATGTTGATGTATTGGAGAGTAGTGATTTTATGAATTTAGCAAAACAAAATAAAATCGAAGTTAATTACTAAAAAATTTTTTTTTTTTTATTACACAAACACGAACGAAGCTTTTCGACTATTAAGTCATTATCAAGCTATCGAAAAGCTTCGTTCGTGTTTGTGTAAAAAAAAAAAAATTAGTGATTAACTTCGATTTTATTTTGTTTTGCTAAATATATATATATATATATATATATATATATATATATATATATATATATATATATATATATATAAATAATTTAATTTAATTAGCATGTTGCTTGTCGACAAGTGAAAGCTTGACGGAGTTAGACAAATAGTAATTATTGCGTATTTCAGTTGAGTATGTGTGTATAAATTTGATTGGACTAAATTGTGAACGTATGAATGTATATAAATGATGCATTTGTGTATATGTGTGAGTGAATAGAGTGTTAGATGCATATTATAAGTAATTAATATTTTCAAATATACGATTTATTGTAAATATCGTCGGTGTCGTATTGTTCATTTCCGAAAATCGCAAATGGCCTCATACGTTATTACGGATGTGCGCGTGCATATAATGTTATATGGAGTGGGATTCCACTAATTTCTTTGTGATAATTAGTGATATTATAAAACTGTTTACTACGTGAGCTGGATTGCACCCTCCGTCATTGGGTTGACAGTCGAGGCCTTTAGAAACTTTGCAATTGCGCCACTTATAACCATTTTATAAAATAGCCATCGTTTCGTTTTAGGTAAATATAAGTTTCATTATGCGTACTTGGTAATTTTTTAGGACATTTTTTTGAATTTTATATTGTCATTATTAATTTACTACTGCTAAAAAAAAATCAATAATAAAAAGTTTTTAACTTTATTTTTCTATTGTGCACTATGCATCTATATATATATATATATATATATATATATATATATATATATAATTTACTTGTTTATGAGCAATCGGTGTGGCAGTTCTATTATTTTAAGATAATTGTTAATTATATACCGAGGAAAAGTAAGTTTCGTTACGCGGTGAAATTTTTTAGAAACGCGTGCGACTTATTTTATTGTTACTATGATTAGGATTAGGGTACTGTTATTATTACTGATAGCTAGTAAGAAGGTTGTGTAAGGGTACACCGTTATTGTTTTATTGAGTCGATATTAATTCATTTCGGTGAATAGTGAATTTTTCAATAAGGTTGTGCATGTCGGCTACCATGTCTCTTAATTGATAATTAATATCTATATCTATGTGTGTATATATATATATAATGTATAAATTTTACATACTTAGTATATTGCGTTATTAAAGAATCGTTTGTGATGTCACTCATATCAACTACGTTTCCTTTGCGTATGACTTCCGGATGTTTCTTTTGCATCAGCCAACCGACGTGGGAAAAAAAGAATCCTCTTCTGGAATTGTGAGGATCCGCGTTCGTTTCACTAAATTTATGATGAACTCTGTGATCGCGTACCCAGTCATATAATTTATTCTAAATGACAAACATATATTTAATTATTTTTTCGTATTTAAACCATCATGTTGATTAACGTTCTAGATAGCGAAAGAAACTTTTAATTACGTGATGATAATATGAAACTATGATAATGATAGAGAAAATATTGTTCTTCAAATAAAATCATTTGAACGCGAACCTAGTTTCAAATTATTACATAAATTATAGGTTGGTGGTATCAAACATGTTTTCAATTATTTTATATATATTCACAGAACTTGCAAATAACTACGCTAAGTTTTCAACGTGCATATATATATATATATATATATATATATATATATATATATATATATATATATATACATGAAAATAGATGGCGTATTAATAAAACAAATAAAAATATAAAAATATTTGGGAAGTATAATAACAAATGATGGAAAGATAAAGGATGAAAAAGAAAGAATAGGTTTGAAGAAATCGGCGTTAAAAAAAGAGGATTATTGAATATAGAAATTAATATGAATTTGATCAAAACATTCTTTATGGTTCGGAATGCATCAAACAAATACAACGCGATATACGAGCAACAGGATGTAGTAACATGATACTGATACTGATATTACTACTAATACTGAAATAGCCCTAGTGCAAACTAGTACTCCTATGTGGTTCAGAAACTTGGGTGACAACTATTAAAGACCAGAAACCTTTGAAATGTGGTGCTGGTGTAAGTTTGCTGCGAATACCTTGAACAGGTATAAGAATGATTGGTTCTGTTCTATACGAATTAAATGTGAAACATGGATTACTAACGGTAGTATATGAACGTATACTAAAGTTTTTTCACTATGCGTGCGGATGATATATTTGCTGTCCAAGAGAAACCGCTAGGCAAACAGAAGAAATGATGACCAGCAACAAGGTGGATAGACGTAGTTGTCGAAATCACTCGACTGAATTTAGAACAGGTAACCAGGTCAATATTTAATCGGATGGCGTGATAATGATTCACAGATGCGTGAAAAATCTAACAGATTAATGACGATGTCGGACAAATAAGATAAGAAATTTATCACTGAACAGTGCACGATGTAAATACGATTAAAACGAAGTTGTTTCAGTAGAATACAGTTTCCTTTTTTCTTTTTGTATATATTGGAGTTTCGACTTTAATTTCTATAATTAACATTATTGTTACAAAAAGGTCCAAAAGAAAAGAAATGCTTTTTTTTTTGGAAATATTTTATCTACGTAATATGTAAATTTTACTATACTTAATATGAGATTTTTTGGAAGAAGTAAAATACTTGCCAAAAATAAATAAAGTACTTGCTGGATCAGCAAAGCTAGTCGATTGTGTTTTTAAATATAAATATTCTGATGTCTTACAAATCGTGTTTTCATTTTATTTTGTTCTACAATATATGTAACCAAGGAAACATGTTCATAAAATATTTGAGTTTCTCAGATTAATTTGAAATATATATATATATATATATATACAAATGATAGTTTAATACATTAATGAGAATAAATTAAATAAATTAAAAGACTTTAAATATTTGGGAAATACGATTAGTAACAATTCTGGTCTTGATGAATATAATAATTACAACGATGGCGTATAGCAGTCTGTCTAGACGGAGTTTTCAAAAATAAAAACTTAACAATGGCTACTAAATTGACTATATGTAAAGCTATGATATTGCCGATGTATTGACCCATAAACATGAAACAACTCAAAAAGTTAGAGGTCTACCATCTAAGATTGCTGAGACAAATCATTTGTATAAACTGGAAAGACCATGTATCCATCTATGCCTATAAGTAATTCCTCTCCTAACCTCGTCATCCTGATTATTGAGACAGATAATATACATAACAATCTTACAAATGTAACATACGCGATGAATGATGCCGAAGCGACCCGCCGCCATCAATTTATTTACACTTCGCCGTTAAGACATGCTTATGCTCCTGCAGAGTATAAAACCGATGTATCTGATAACGACGACGAATTAAAACAATTCGCCGATTAACTGTTTCAAGCACCAGAATAGACAGTAAAATGTTGGCCCGTCATACACATATTTTTTTTTGCAACCACGTTTTCATTCAAACTGGTAGTGTACAATTCGCTAAGGACATCTAGAATTTCTCTGTGAGGTATTTGTTGTTTCTCAACATCTTACTGGATGAAAGGAAATACGTGACATAGTTGGGCAGATTATAAACCTACGTGCTGCTTCGTACGGAAAAATATACAGATGATCCAGAAATCGTACCACCATGCAGCCATTGTAATCAAAAGTATGGTACAAACTGTGCACCAGTGTGCTTGAAGAGTAAAACTGGGCTGAAGTTTAAGTACATAATGAAAAAAGTTCGCCGAAGGGAAAAAAGAATAGAAGCTAGTTGTAACATAGTAACGAAAACCCGGTGTATTATGGAAAATAATCACAGCAGCATCACAAATGATATCAACAATGTCATCCTTTGCGATAACATACAGGAGTAATATACAGTACAACTTCACTTATACTAAATTTAGTAATAATAGTATAACGATAATAATAATAAAATGCCGCCGATCATTTTTTGTCCCCTAATCAATCGCGCAATGCATTTATAAAATCCATAATTGGTAAATTAACGAACATTATTTAAAAAATCAATAGAAATAGATACTATACGCAAACAATATTAATGATTACGATATACTATTAAATATTCTTAAGGATAAAAAAATTTAATATTAAGGAAGTCTGTAAAGTGGACCTTAAATGTCTCCCAAATAATATTTTGTTAGATGAAATTAAAGTTTAGAAGAAAAAATTAACACTTTATATTATATTAAAAAATATTTAGATTTACTGATTTTTACTGTCCTTTTTCCTCCCAACACTAATGTTAGTGACATTATTAAAATTAAGGAATTCTCTTACTGTTTAATAAAGTAGGAAAAGTTTAAGTATAAGAATTTAATAACTCAATGCTATAATTGTCAGTCATTTGATCATGTGGCATATAATTATTTTAGGAATGTTAAATGTTTGAAATGTAGCGGACCACACTCTATTAAAAATTGTATTAATGACACGCGTTTAAAATGTTTTAATTATAATGGTGATCATTTAGCCAACTCTAAAAGTTGTATAATATGTCTATTTCTAAGAACAAACCTGAAGTTAATGTTAAACAAACAATTATACTTAATAAGTCACTGAAAAATAAGAACATCATCATTGGTAGAGTAGCAATAATAAACATAATAGTCCTAAGTTTAAAAGTTATAATAATAACCATAATTATATTAATAGCTCTCATAAAAAATCTTATACTGAAACAGTTGGAAATAAAAACTCCAGTGGTGAAGACGGGGATAAAAATATAATTATCAACGTTAAAATCACTAGACTTAAATAAAATACTACATTGTTTTAAAACTATCTTATCCAAGGAGGTGTAACATTATTAATTTATAAAATTACCTACTTGCTATTCCTAGATTACACAATCCAAGTCAGTATCGCCCTTGCAATAAATAAAGTGGATCATCTATATATTTTTTCTATCACCCTCCTGGTGGCTCAAATTATTTTTTTATAGCCGATACTGTTTTCTTATACTAATTGAACCTGAGAGTCATTATTCTTGGCGATTTGAATGCGAATAATCTAACCCTTTCAATCATAATGTCCGCTATATGGGACATGAAATTTTAATGTCAACAAAAAATGTTATATATGAGATGTTTCAAGTTTAAAAGTATTTATGTGAATACATTGAAAATTATCTAAGGTCCATCCAAGAAATAATATTGTATAATAAACACCCCCATAAATTTTATAATTTAATGTTAAGATTTTATAATGTATGACTGAAAAGGGCTAATCTGGAACTGCTATAACAATAATAAGACTGGAATTCTACTATATGATATTTCACTGAAATTTAATCTTAATATTTTTACTTCAAATACCCCTAAATCTTCAATAATAATATCTCTACCTAAACTTGACAAAGACATTAGTCGCCCTAAAAATATTAGGTCAATAAGCTTCCCGATATCAGTAAAATTATGGGAACGTAATTCTAACTTTACCACATTTTCTAATGACAATAACATATTACGCAAAATCAATTTTTTTTTGTTATGCTATACGCAGTGGCAACTGTGATACTATAATGGATAATTGTAATTTAAATAAATATACCGACCTTTGATACTGTACGGCATTACTGATTAAATTAAACTTTCATCCTAATTTAATAATTCTGCTAAAAAGTTATTTAATGATGTTTCAAAATTCAAAGATATTTGCACCATACAATATGCCGATGATATTGTGTTATTAATGTCAAATGCTATAATTAACAAATTAGGCTACTTAGTGCATTTGTAAACAAGTGAAAGTTAACTATAAATGTATTGCTAAAACAGTGACTATACTATTCTCCATAGAAGGCTGGATATTAAACTAGATTTCCCACTGATTAACACGACTGTTTAATGGAAGGAAAAAGTTGTGTCATACTTTACAAAAAATAACTTTTGAAAACACGTTAATTATAGGCTTAGTAAAACCCGAGCAAGAATACTTTTCCCCATATTCAATAAAAAAAATCTAAATTAAGTATTCATAACAAATTAATTATATATAAATCCCTAATTGAACCGCTGTTTATGGATGTTTTGTTTGGAATTATGTACCTAAATCTACATATAAAAAATCCAATTCGAAATGATTGCTGCAGAATCATATTAAATATGCCGATATATACTAAGATACAATTAATGCATGAAATGTTGAACCTAAACCATATTGCGAAGAGAATATATTATATAATTTCTTGACAAAAAGTCTTTCTTAAATGGGCAAAAAACTCGTCTATCAACGTCACTGCCACATCGAATTATAATTACGAATCATTAACTTCAAGATATAAGAAATATAAACATAAAAAACACAATTTTCTTTCGTAAATGCTTCAACTATAACATATTACGCAACATATTTGTAGTCTATCTGTTAAATCTTCTTTGCATTAGTTATTTTATACTTGCTTCAGAGTTCAGATCTTTAATATGTGATTATGCATACATGCGTATTATGCGCGTAAGTTATGTTCTTGTCCTTTTTAGTTTATTGTTACCAGTATACTACTCTCTCTTATAGACAAGTTTTTGGTTTGCTTTTCCCGACATCATTTATTAATAAGATTGAAATACATACTAATTATTTTATTATCGCATACATAAACTTTTGTTTTTGATAAGGCTTGCATGGCGGTACCAATTATTATTACCTTAAGTTTGTGAATAGCTTTATTATTTTTATAAGTAAATTTCTTCTTTTCTATTTCTATACGATATAAATAGCTACAATTTGTATTTGTTAGGGTGATTTATTTTCCTTTTAATTTTTATAAAATATATTTAACAAATTTGCGTATAATTATGACTTTTTAAAAATAAAATATAATTGTGTTTTTTTGTTGTATATCTCGTTTATTTTAATGAACGTCTTTAACTGGTTCTTTGAAGTAGTTGTGTGTGTTAGTGTGACGATGTTTTTTTCGTCTTACATTTGCGGCTATATGTAAATTTAAAGATTTTTTTTTAAAAACAATAATTAGTCACGTTTGTGTATAAAGTAACGCGTTTGTATGTTCGTTATTTTATATTTGTTTATACGATTTAAATTTTATTCGTGATAACTAAGGTAATCGTGTCTAATAATTCGTAATTTAAGAAGAAGAAGAAACGTACATTTACATAATTTCTCACAACAAGGAAAGAAAATTCTTCGCTACTAATGGCAGAAAGTAACTAAATTTGAATTTTATGCTTAACGAACGTCATTAACATTATAGTTTAGATTACAGTTGACGATATTATTTAATCGATAAAAAAATAATTAATTTTGGAGTAAATTTTAATACCGCATTATTAGGTTACACATTTATTGGTTTAACGATATGTGAATTGGGATCTCATAGACACCCTTTTCATGAATGATCGTTTCCTCACGATCACTTTTTTACTCTTATACTTTGTTGTTACGATTCTAGTGATGAATACATACATACATGCATACATATATATGTATGTATGTATATATAATAAATGAACAATAAAAAACTATTTAAAATCACTAAATTTTTATATATAAAAATACCACGAAGCTTTTTGGTTATTAAGTCATTATCAAGTGGACATAAAAAATAAAATATAAAAATATATGCGATTTAAAAAAAATAAAAGGAAAAACAAAAAATAAAATGTGAGGAGCTACTTAATTTAGATGTAAAATATTACAAAAATTAGCAGTGAGAAAACAATCTGAGTGAATATTGAACATTTAATTATTTTTTTACATTTTATTTTTTTGTAAAGTGTATATATTTTTTATGTCCACTTTATCATGATTTAATAGCCAAAAAGCTTTGTGATTTTTTATATATAAAAATTTAGTGATTTTGACTACTTTTTTGTTGTTCATTTATCTTTAAAGAATCACTACATTTCACACCATTCATATATATGATGTGTATGTATTTACGTACGTAATTGTACACTAGATAATTCACCGTTAATTAATTTTGATATTCCAAAAATGTTGAAATAAATATTTGAGTATATTAATTTCAAATCAGTTATTACTCCAATTTTAGGATTTGTTATTTCGTAATTTTTTCTTAATTTATGATGATTTAACACGATTTATACTGCAGTGGTCAGTGTTCACAAGATATACAGTGTGTATTCAAATTATTAAAAAAATCCTTATTCAAAAATTAAAAATTTTGTTTCGTATTCTTTAAACTATTATTTGATTTTTCCAACTTTTAGAGTAATAAAAACCATTTTTATTTAGTTATGAAAGCAGCAAACAGAATACTTTTTGGCGTGTATTGTTTTACAGTAGAAACGGAAAATAGAACACTGTGCGATTAGCGGTTCATGCCTATGTCAGTACATAATATACATGTTTTTAAGATGTGGGTATTCATTCACAATAATAAAAGTACACTGAAAATCCAGTTGGAAATTTGTGTTTTTACCTAGTTTTTACACTAGGGAGTTAGAAGAAGGCCATTCCAATTGTATTTTTACACACCAACACTTTGTTTGTTCCTGTTGTAGTAAGAATGCAATACTATTTTTTTTTGTATTCTTTCAATCCACACCGTTTGAAGTCAACATATAACCTTGTTTCCACTAATACAATGTAGTATAGCGCTAACTTACCCATATAAATCTTTTCGTTGAACATACATAAATTCTTGTTCTGTGTTTATTCTGGTTTCGTTAATCGTTTATCATAGACGAGTCCTGTATAATTTATGTTCCTATGGTGTTATAATTAATCTTCCGATTTACATTTATTATTTATTTATTTATAAACGAGTTCTGAAAGGAACATTTAAAATTTATGAACCTTAATGAAGTAGAAAATAATAATTGGGATCGCTGTTTGATGTAATGGCGAACATGCTTGGAGTAAAATAGGTATAAGTACAATAACTGATTTCGAAACGTTGTGAAACGTACCGTTTCTAAAATGCATAACTGTATAATTTGTTAAGCAGGATATGAATAGACCATAGCATTGTTGAGTTGGCAAAAATTTAAACAGTTCAACATAATGAAAACATTCCACGCGTAGAAGTTTTGGTAGACTGATTGATGTTGTATCTTATGTTGCTCATCAAGAGTTTCTTTCAGAAGTCATTGAGAGGACAAAGAGGGTAACAACAGTGAAATTTTTTTAGATCTGTTGCTTGGAATAGAAGAACCTTTTATAAAAGTTCATTTAGAATCAAGTTTAATTTTTAAAGGGACATCCCCACATACAGGCTGATGAAACCTCTAATGTATCTGCTAAAACGCATTTGAGCATCATTATCCGTTATGTATACAATTCATAGATAGTTGAACATTTTCTAAGTTTTTATAGAGGATTAGCAGATAAAACTGCAGAAAATTTATCCGCGATAATCATAAAAGTACTGAAGGGATGGTCAAAGATGATAGCAACTACTATGTCTGCATGTGACAAATTATCGTTCGTGAAAAGTACCCTAACGCTGTTTTATTTATTCATTGTTATGACTACCAATTGAATTTAGTCCTAAGCAAGAAATATTAAAGAAGCGAAACTATTTATCAGCAATTAGACTTCATTTCGTAGTTTTTTCAATAAGTTTGCAAGTTGTTCAGAAGACTCACGCAAGTGTGGTTTTAGTTTATCTTGCACAAATACAGCACGCTGAAATTTCCATTCTCGTGCAGGTTTTACTGTTAAAGAGTATTATATTGATTTGAGAAATGTGGCCATATTATAAATTCTGATAACTGCGACCCTGAGACTGCGAATTTAGTTTTTTGCTTCAAAAATATTTTCAATTTTGAATCTTTCATTATCTTATTATGCACATATAATTCAATTTTTGTTTTCACCGAATATTTGTTGTTTATACTACAAATGAAACAAACTTTTGAAGTTAACATGCGCATTAAGGAAACAAATAAAACAATAAAGAACATACAAAATTTACACTCAGAAGATAAATTAACGAACCTCTGGTATCAATGTAATGAAATTAATTCCGGTATTGTAACTTGCATAAATGATTCTAAAAGGAATAATTTAAAAGAGTGTATTATAAAATTATTGATTCTATTGTCACTCATTTATATATCAGATTCGGGGAATATGAAAATATATTGAATAATGAAAAATTTAATGAATATTGCAAAAATTTCCAACAAACAACATTTGACAACTTGACAGCATTATTCCAAAACACATTTAGAATAGTCGTGATTAAAAATTAAAGTCAGCTAATTTATTAATGTATATTTGTAATAATTAACTGGAAGATGTATTTGTATATACACAGACAGATAAATTGCTACTGATTTTTAAGCATTCCTATAACAAATTATCATGCGACTGATGTATGGGTATATTGAAAAGAATCAAAACATATTTAAGAAATAGTATGGCAAATGAAAGATTGTAATTTATCAATTGTGTTTATTGAAAAAGATAATATTAATATTATGAAAATGGATATTACATTTAAGAAAATATCACCGACATTTCGGCTAAAATCGTTGGATGAAACTCGTGTGTAAAAAATTATGCAAAAATAATTATTCATTTCTCAGTTTTAGTTGTGATGCTATTTTTTTTAATCATTTGGATTTCGGGTTATTGCTTTACCCCTTTTTGTTACTACTATGGGGGATAATTTAAATTTAAAACTTTAGCATATACGGAATTTTTTATATCGTCTCTTGCTTCTATCACAAATGAACGATTTTTTAAAAGGAACAGTTTTTAAGTTAATCTTGTTTAACTACCTCCCAAGAATGCTTTAGAACAACAAGTTTTCATTTTTATCGCTTTTCCTGTTGGGTCACTGTTTTCCTATCTAAGGTATCGATTTATGATAATAGTTATTTTAAATTTCGTTTGAAATGATTATTATGATGTAAAGAGTGTTGAAAATTCAAAATTTCTTAGGTTTTACGCTAAATTACAGTTTCAAAAACCAATAAACCTAATTTTATTGTAAGTGACTTATGTGAATATATTTTAAAATTCGGTGTACCCATTAAAATTACGCTACTGTTATACTGCGTAAATACTTATTATACCTAAAGTAATTGTCATTATATTCGTAGATTTCTAAATAAACGAATGAGACAGAATTGTGATTAACGAACGTATGTTTTAAATATAGAGTTAATAACAACATTTTGTAATTATTTACTTGTCCAGCTGCGCTATAACAGATAAGTAATATTATCTGTAACGGTTTTTTTGCTTTGTACGAACGATGTGTCCATAGTCTATGTGCACCTCCGGTAACTCCGAATGCGGCTATGTAGGACATTAATATAACTGAAAAAAAAGTAATACCTATAATTACATTTATAATTATTATTAATAAGTGGTTCATATTACTTTATTTAAACGTACCGAGATAAAAAAAAAATTAAGTTATTTTATTATAAATTGTACATATGTTTACATTTTATTTTTTATGTCCACTCGATAATGGCTAAGTCGAAAAGCTTTGTAGCCTATTGGATATATTGTTTATTGCGAAAGAACTTCCCTTAGCAAGATGTATGTAGCCTACATTTTTTCTTAACCTTTGTTGGTGTATTGCTGTTTTTTTTTTTTGTTTTTTTTTTTATATACAAATTAATCGTGTGGTTCCATTGTAATGTAAATTGCTTTTGAGGCGTTAATTGCACCGATAATTCTGTTTACTATGATAATAACGTGTTAATATAACATAATTATGGTTTTTAATGTTTATCAAATTGTTCGGTAAAATATCTACGTGATAACGTTAATTAGCTGATGTGTGAAATCATGTTCGAAGGCGTTGGAAAGCGATTAAACGTTGTGTGTTGCGAGTAGTCTGAAAGAATTATATATTTGCAAAGATTTAGAAGATCGAATTAGTACAGTTCTAAGACTGGTCCATTCTCACGAAAGTAAACTTCCATTTTTCCCGGTCTTTTTTTAATTCAGCATAGTTCTCTAATCCTGTGTCGTTTTACAAGGTTGTTATAAATGTGTTTCTCGGTCTTCCACGGATTATTTTTCCCGGATTTTACCTTTAATAATATTTCCAGAGTAAATGGAAATAAAATTTCTAGATAATGTGATTAACTTAAACTATTAAACTAAGTAACGATATGAACGAATGATTGAGGGGAATTTGATAAAAACAATTATATTAGATATATTTTATTTATATATATATAATTAATCCCAATTCAGACTTTCTCGGTGGGGCAAAAATATTTAAAAATTTTTGTAATACATTATGCTGAGGACTAATGTTCTTGAAAATTAGATGTGTGTTAGTAGGGAGTACGGTAGAAAAAAAATATACGTTAATTTATTTTGTGTGTGAGTCCTTAAGGTGAGTGCTTTACTCTAGAATGGTGATGGAATCAAAACATAATTCTGACAACCATTAATTTGTGTATGTATCTGCAGCAAGAAGTGCATTGTAACAATTTCACTGAGCTTAAATTTATATAATACTTGATTTAATATAATGTAACTTTTTCCTTTCTTTACTTCCTTTCTTTTTCTCGTATTATTGTTGAAAGGACAAAAGTTCGTTCGGGCCATTTCACTATTATATTTTCTCGGACTAATACTTTGTTAGCTGCAGAGCATGCTGATCCGTGTTCATAAAATTAGTCACGTAATAAGTGGTCCACCGATTGAATCTCTCCGCATTCGCAGCTTGGATTCCCTGTTCATTGTACCAATTCTTTTACAGGGATTTGTTGTGCATCTTGCGTTTGAATACCTTTCTTTCTTCTATCGATATGCCTTTGGGTATTTCTGTAGGAAGTTATTTCTCGACTTTAAACGCGCCTTTGCTGCAGGTTGCCCATACATTTGATGACGAGGACGAAAGTGACCATACGAAATTCCCTGCATTGGATTCACGATTGAATTAGGGTAATACATTTTGTGGGCTTGTTAGTATAAATTGCCTTTCTGCAAACTTCAGGTAGGCCACTATATTAGGGTGCCACTATATTTTAGTATGAAAATGTATATTCTACTTCAATACGCGTGTAAAAAAACTTGATTGTAACAATTTACTACATCAGATTTCGTTCATTATACGTGACGATAAATTCAGTAGATACGAATCTTTCTTTTTATTATAGGGATATATTAATTTTCTATTCAGGCACGAGTATAAAAAATTGATTGTAACAACTTACTCCAAACGTTGGTTAAAAATTTTGCTTGCTTCAGGCATACGAACAAACCGTACATGGAGCCGATGTGTAATACACTAATCGCTACGACGTTTATCCATTTGATCGGTTGTTGCCACGATCGAAAGTCGTTATCGTTCGTTGTATTATCGTCGTTATTATTTTTATCGTCCGCGTAGTTCGTCTTTCCGTTCAACGGATTCGCATCGTGAGACTTCCGATTCGGACATGCGATATTTAAGTCTCGTTTATTTTCGCGATTAGCGTAATTTTCTCCTGTACGAGTCGGAATAAAATTTTTATTTTATATAGGGATTATTTTAACGTTGACCAAGGTCTTATACACATCAACTGAACATATATATATATATATATATATATATATATATATATATATATATATATATATATATATGCAATAGTATTAAAAACAAAAAAAAGAGCGCTAAATATCGCTAAAAAGGTTAAACGGAAAGAGGGAATATCGTTTGAGAATTGGGAATGATTTAATTTTTTTACGAACATTTAAAACAGAAATGGACGACGACTTTTACTTAAAATTCGTTCATACGAGGTTAATTTAACTTTAAGGGGACACTTATATTATTATGTACGATGACTTAATTACAGATTTTACGTATTGAACGTATTTGAGTGTAAATTTTTATCAAATAGCAAAAAAGTAGTTAAAATTACTAAAATTTTTATTTACATCATCATCACATCGCTATACGCATTTAATGCGCGTGAGCTATCATTTTGACTTAAATATCGTGCGATTGACGTATGTTTCTCGTCCATGATGTTTTTCTTCGTGCTCCGTCTCTTTTCCATATATTTTTTTTCACATTCTTAATAGTTCATCCTTCCTCTAACAATACGTCTAAAATAGCTCGATTTCCTCTTCTTAATTATGCCGCAAGATTTTCCATTCGGTATAGGATTTTTTCAGCACCATCTCATTCCTCATCTTCTGTGTCTTATATTCATACTTCTTCTATGCAGCGACATTTCACACGGCTCGAAATATTTCAGCGTTTTTACTGTGTACGTTACTGTTTGCGCTCTATATAACAGGGTACAACAGTGGCGAAGTCTGGTCCATTACAATTTGTTTCCGGTAGACCTTTCCCTTATACACATACACATTCGCAAAATTAATGCAAATATTATATCAAATTGAAAACAAATAATTTACATTCGTATTCGCCTATTATAATGAGGTAATACATCCTGGTCTAACAAATAAGATTGTCAATATTATATGTCGATTAAATTAAAGAAATAATATACACAAATTGTCTATGAAATAATTTAAAATGGTAATAACAAAATACATTTTTGGCATTTATTTGTATCGTAGTTCAATTCGACGATTTTTCTCTAGAAATAAATCTACGATGGAATCATAAAATGCAGTTTTTTCTTGTAAACTCTGTAATAGACATCTTTCAAAATCGTTTTAAAATATCCTCTATTACACGGTTAAACTTATAATTTGGCATTATGAAATTCAACCTTTTGTGACAGTATGTGCATATATGTAAAAATATATTTGAAAAAAAAAAAGGGTGGTCAACGTAGAATACGCCGCAAGATACAGTAGTAACAACACTACACGGAAAAAACTCGCATACTAATGAATTGCTAGACTGGTCGTCCTGCTGTATCCGATTACGATACACCAACGGGAAACAATCCATTCTAATAGTCGGCGTAGATTTTCAACTTGTAGCCGTGTATATGTAGCGATGTACACGTGTCTGCACAAAACATACAACACAGATTGTTTCCGAAATTGAAATCGATACAATACTAGCCAGAGTTACCAATATTTCACAACGAATCCTAACAGCGCTATCTTCCGTAATCTTTAATAATTGTAGAAAAAATCCTAGCCAAAAGATTACGCCATTATCTAGTATAGAAAAATCATTATTCTTGATGTTTTATGAAAAAAAACAACGTGTAACTACTTCATACTCAACTTTTCCTTTGTTTCCGCCGGAAACACTGGCAACATGGAGGATTCGCCACTGGGGTAGAATAAATGTAACATTTCATGAAATCTCATCTGACTTTCAACTTCAAAGATCCATCTATCAGTAAATTTTTCATCCTTCGAGGAACTTGTTTCATTGGAACACGTCTTCTAACTTCTGTATCCGGATTCAGATCCTCAGTTAAAGAACGTACCAGATATTTAAATTCTCTAACACGTTCCACATTTTTACTATTAATTTTTATTTTAACGTTTTTATGTTTTTTCCTGCTTATAACTATCAGGCTTTGTTTGTTTTTCGTTAATTTGTAGACCTTATTTCTTTCCGTTTTCATTTACTTTATCAACTAATTTCTGTAGGTTTTCCAGGGATGTGACCAGTATGGCAGCATCATCTGCGTACGGAATATTATTTATTCGCCTTCCATTAATTTTAATTTCTATCTCGAAATTTTATAAGTCCTCTTGAAATACCTCATCTGTATATTTGTTAAAAAGCAAAGGTGACAAAATACACCCATGCCTGACTCCGCGTCTTACTGGAATGTATTATTCTCTAATCGAATTTTTGGTACGAATTTAATGTAATTGTTTATGTATAAATTTTTTATTGCTGATTGGTTATTGTGTTGTTTACCACATTCACTATAAGATAATTTTATAAATAATTATTTTTTTACTTTGCTGGTTTTTGCGATATCGTACATTTATATTAAGTATTTTATTTTTTTAAAATATTTTTCATAAAATGTATATATTTTTATATGTCCACTTGATAATGGCTTAATAACCCAACTATTTTGTGATCTTTTTATATATAAAAATTGAGTGATATTAACTACTTTTTTGTTGTTTATTTTTTAATAATCACTAAAACATTCCGTACTGTTCATTTTTTTTGTTTAAAAAAGTAATAAAATTTGATCTATACGAAGTTCGGAATTATTTATTTTACCGTTAAACTTTCGTATGTTCAAATTATTTAAAATATTTAATTACGATCCTTTTACGATGACTATAGTTAAAAACCATTGTTGCGTGCGTCCCTAATTCACTTCGATGTGTATAAAATCATCTTATTATCATGAAAAACTGCTCAGAAGAATGTCTGGAAACACGTTGAGTTCCTTAAGGGGTGTGTGCAAGTTGCAATATATCCAGATGTACGTTCTATTCCTTGATTTTCTAAACTCGATGTTCTTATCAAAGGAAATTCGTTGCGTAAATTTATCGTAACAATATACAGACTCGTTCAACTACTTGCGTTCAGTTCTCCATCCATCATATTATCGTTCCCACCAACTCAGAATCTACAACTGGTTGTTCATTCCCTTATATATTTCTTTTTTTATTAACGTACGCTATGCATTTATTCTCTTAATATATTACTTTGGCCATTTGTTTTCTCTGTACCAATATTACTTTTTTACTTATATTTTGAAATGTTTGTTCGTAATTTCTCGACAATGTAAATGGTATCAGCATATTTAATATGTTCGACGGATAAACTACCGTCGAAGCCCAATAAAGGAAAAAAAAAAACGATTTTAATTGATAGAAAGATCGTCCTTCATGATACCAGTCTCCTGCCAGAATATAAAAGAGTGAATTCTTTTGTTTGTTTCGGATCTGTAACTACTGTCAATGGAGGTTACACAGATGAAATAAGTAGACGAACTGCTTTAGGCAAGATCGCGATGGTATGAAACATATGTAACAAAAAGTGGCCATTAAAATTACGGAAGAAGCTAATAAAAACATTAATTCTCTCAATTTTCTTATATGCAGCCGAGACGTTGACGATTAAAACAGTGGACAAGCAACGCATTGACGCGTTTGAAATGCGGATATGATGTCGGATATTTCGCGTATCATGGACTGAAAGAAAAGAAAATCTCAATACGGACAGACGTACTCGTATTATGTGAAAGATCGGTCCACCAATTTTGTTTCGGATATATTGTAAGAGGAGAAATTCTAGAAAAGATATTATCGCTTGGTAAAGCACCTGGTGCAAGAGGAATAAGCAGAGTACCTACTAGCTGAATCGATGGCTTGCGGAATTTGGTACGGTAGCAAAGTCACCACAACTCACAATCGTAATCTATGGAGAGCAATTAAAAAATGGTCAATAAAAAATTGTGGATAGTTAAAAATTTAGAAATGTCGTAACGTATTCAATTTCAAAAATACGAATTTGTAAAATGAAAATTGCGCATAAACATTCGTCGTAATAGGTAGTAGCAAATGCGTTTAATGGTTCATTGCGACCACGCATTTAAACAGTTAATTATGGACGATTACTTCTACTGCATGAAATAGATAATGATGATGATAATAGATAATTACTACCGCCGGTGTCGACGTGTCTATGAATATTCTATTATTTTGACGACGAATTGCTTCAAATGTCACCTTCAAAAAGGCTACTTTAAAAGAGAAATGAATAACAAATATGCCCACACCCCAGTCGAAATATAATATAATACATGTTTGCAACACGTTAGACGTTGTATTTGTAATTTTTTAAATTAGACTGATGGAAAATACAAATTAAATATCGGGTATATATAAGTCGGCGCATGATGCTTTGTAGTATTTATTCTAAACGTGACTGGGATAACGTTCTTTAACAATGTCTATCGTATTATTTCTAACGTTACTTGTAATAGTTCAATAAATAATTTTATCATTTTGTCGACGCAGATTTACTCTAAAATTCGAAAGCTTATTCTGCTCCTCCTTCTCCTTATTGTAATATTAAATAATAGTGGACCCAAATGAGTACCACAGAGGTTCTAATTTTGGGTCTACTATTATTTAATATTGTCATAATTGATATAGGAATTAACTTGCGTTCAAAATTTCTATTATTTGTTGATGATTTAAAAATAATTAGATAAATTAAAACTGTTGCTGATTGTGAATTGTTGCAAGATGATTTATGTAGATCGACGACATGGAGCGACAATAATTACTTACCTTTTAATTATAATAAATGTGTTTATATTCGATTTTGTCGTAGAAAAAATAAATGTTTCTTCGATTACTCTATGGGTAATGTTCCAGTTTGTAATGTAATTTGTGTTCGGGATTTGTGGGTTTATATTGACAACGAGCTTAAATTTGCAACTCATATTGCTAATGTTACCAAAAATGCTTACAGAACTATGAGTTTCATCATTAGAAATTCATGCGTATTTCATAATTCTAGAGCTCCCGCTGTTACTATTAAACACTCTTTGTAAGATCGCAATTAGAATTCGCATCTGTGGTTTAGGGGATTCTTTCTACACTAAATATATTCATATGGTGGAAAAAGTTCAATCTTAGTTTTTGAAGTGTATTAACTGTATGTAATCGTCAGATAGTCCGTAATTATGTAACTTAACCAGAAGTAAACTATGGCTGACTTTGTCAAAAGCCTTAGTAAAATCCGTATAAATACAATCAACTTGAAGACGCTGCTCCAAACAGTCTGTAATTAATTCTGTATATGTAACAAGATTAGTTGTAGTAGATCTAGACCTTAAGAAACCATGCTGCTTATGAACAACTCTAGGCAGAAAAAAATTATATAACCTCTCATATAAAATAGACTCCAATATTTTGCTGGGTACATAAAGTAGGGAGATAGGACGATAGTTTTCAGCTGCACAACGATCTCCAGACTTGAAAATTAGAACAACCTTAGCTGTTTTTAACAACACAGTCCATTTACCTGTTCCAATAATAAGATTGAACAAGTAGATAAGTGGCTTTTCAAACTCTACCGAACATAGTTTAAACAATTATTTTATGTGATTTCCTAAGTATTAAACCATTGAGTGCTGGAAGAAAGATAACTAAGCTGAGGTTCCTGCATGATTTTTGTAACGCTCGCATAGATGACAATTATTTATTATCTACAATCTCATTTATGGTCTCCAGTATTAGTAGTAGGTTACATCGTATTTTCTATGAAGAACATGTTCGTACAAATCTAGGTTATAATTCACCACTTCTATCTACCTTGCGCCTATATAATAACATGTTAAACATTCACCCACAGTTAGATATTCATTTTGATAGTAAATTTGTACATAATAATTTTTTTTAAATACATATTTCAGTTGTTACTTTTTATTAAGTTTGTTTTATTTTGGTCATATGTGCGTGTCCAGGTGAGGAGTTTGTTTACACGAGAATATGGATGTATGATTGGTATTTCTGTTTTTTATTCTGTTATATAGATATTGTATTTCATTAGAAACATTATCATTTTTCTGTTGGTATTAGTAATTTATTTTTCAATTCGTAATATTATTTATATTAATTAGCGTGTTGTGTGAGTGTTGTCTAGTTTTATTTATGTTCGTACGTTTATTTTATAATTATTCTGTAAGTGCATACACTGTAATTGGTGTTTTGCTGTTGCGTACTCCGTAATATTTTGTAAATAAATAAATAAATATATATATATATATATATATATTTAGTCAGACGATCTAATTAAGTTTTAGTTTGGCATGCGATTTTTGTATTACGTAATTTGTAATACATCGATGTATTATCATGTTTGCAACTAATTTTAATAATTACTAATTCATTGTATAATAGAAATTGTTTTGTTGACTAATATAGGAAAATCGTAATTTAATTACAACCGTTTGATATACGACGAATATTGTTCGAATCATTACATATTGTACAGTTTTCAGTATGTGTTCCGTTATGTGAAAATTCTGCGTAAAAATAGTAGTATCCAGTATTTCTTGAAAAGTTGAGAAAAAAGAAATTAAAAAAGTGACAACTGAGATGCATATCTCAACACACTGTTGAATGTAGATTTCCAAAGTAGTTTATTTTGTGCGACGCGAATTTAATTGATTCCGGTTACTTTCACAATGTCGTCTCTCCATCTAGACGGCGATTAATCTACCATTACAATGTATACTCGGTTTCAATTTATCGTCATCCCGTCTGGCAATATGTACTGCCCATATTTTAGTCTAGCTACGCGTTCTATTGCATCTACTAATTTTGTTTTGCGTCTAATCCATGCAACGTTCTTGCGATCTCGCATATGAAATTAAGCTTGAATCTTTCGTGCGTCGTGGGAGTTTTTCTAATTCGCCTAATAATTTGTTTTGTAACATTCTATGTTTCAGCTACTTATGTTAGAACTGGCATTGGTTGTATACTTTACTTTTTAAGTTATTCGGTATTTATTTATTTTTAAAAACACTGCAAGATTTACAATATATCTGTCCTTCCTACCGTGACTTACGGCGCACAAACATGATCATTGACAATTAAACAAATTACGAAAATGCAGTTAGCTCAAAGAGCAGGAAAAAGACCAAAAACAAGATGGGATAACTATATTAATGATTATGCAGGAAAGGATTGGATGCGTAAAACATAATGGTTTTGGAATGGAAGCAGCTGGGAGAAAAATATTGTAGATGTCGGTATATTGGAAGAGGTCAATGCTCGATACTGCTCTGTAAATTTATGCTTAATTTAGTGTACCACCAGTTTTTCCAATATTTTATAATACATTTAAAATCCACTTGTACATTCACATTTTCGCGGGCTGTACGCCAAATTCACTGCCAGTTTATACAATTTACATATATATATATATATATATATATATATATATATATATATATATATATATATATATATAAGTATTTACAGTTTATTAACACGAATATTTACGTGCATACACTTATAACTCAAGTAAAATAATAATACTATAAGCTCAGTGCATTACATGCATAGCTATAAGAATTATCTAATATATATAATGTGTATATAGGTACATACATATGTTAGTTACACATGTGAACAATTAAATACAACATTAAAAAATGGTTATACACACATATGTATTCATACGTGCATGTGTGCACGCAAAAATACATTCAGCCTATATGTATATTTAATGCTATAAAGTATTCAAAATCAAATAATTGAAATTGTTTCTTCTAAGTTAAAATTATTTTTATTGTATACTCTGATGTGGTCTAGGATAAGAAAGAGGACATTGTTGGCGGTTTCTACTACTTTACATTCACACTTGTCATCCTTACTTAAATGAAAGCGAAATAGACAATATCCAAATTAATAGAAATCAGGAATAATTTTGAGTTTATGTGTATGTACTATATAAGTTGTAGGTGTCCTCTTCCCATCTTTTTTCTCCAGGTTCCTAAACATTGTCTTTTTATAGCGTTCAAATCAAAGATACGTATTGAGCTCTAATTCCGGTGTAAGAATTTTCTATAGCGTTTGTTTCTTCTATTAACTGCTGATTCAAGTTTTTAAAGGCAAACATGAATGAAGTACGTTTGCAATAATAACTACAGATGTGCTGTGTAAGTTATTTTGTACATAATCATTTATAAGAAATTTTCCTAGTTTCTCTTTGCTGTTTATATTTTTTTCTTAAGTGTTTTCAATCGGTGAACCGTATAATAATATAATATCCCGGTGTATTTTGGCGGACACTCGTAATATTTAACAGCATTTTAAATCCACTTTTGATGCTATATTGCCAAGATGGTATTTAAAAATTAATTTGTTATCTATGATAATACTGAAGTATGTATATATTTAAAGTATTCAACTACTTTAAGAGTTGAATTATTAAATGTTACTTTAACCCTTTCAGTCACCATGTCCACTGTATGATATATGAAATTTTTAATTTTCTAGTTGATACGAAATGTCTCAATTTTAAAAATTATTTACATAAATATATTGAAAATTATTCACAATTAACCGAAGTAGAAATATTGTATAATAAACGCCTATATGAAATATATAATTTTGTATCAAATTTTTATAATGTATAACTGAAAGGGTTAATGTTGTTTCTTTTTGATTTTAAGGAATTCGCGAAGAAGGCGACAAAAGTTTTTTTTTATCGACGGTTTTAATTTGACATTATTTAATCAATTGTCTAATTTGATTTATCATTCGATATATTTTCTCGTTTTATTGTTGATTTACCAGACATAATAAAAATATGGCCATTTGTGTATGCGCAGTGATTTACATTTTTATTGTAGCATAATTTTAAAACTCCATTGAAAAATGTTTCAGAATAGCGTACTCAGAACACTTTCCTGTAAACAACCCATATTGGTGTATTTTCCTTCGGACACATTCTCTATTTGTATAACGATTTTTTTGTTACTTATACAATAGTACATAATGGTTAATAATATTTTATTTCCAACTAACGAGGTCTTCTGTAAAACAGAGCACGATACAAACAGTTGTCAAAAGCTCCTTTACGTTCGCTGTTATGGTAATTATCTTTTTTTTTTTTTTTAAAAATCTGAAGTTTAGCTGCAACTTATCACGCGATATACTGTAGAAATAGTAAAATCTGTTTCTGTTCAACTTATGTACGTCATTGTTTTTCAGAATTAGTATTAAGTTATATTTATGTGAAACTGTGAAGCAGTCGATGACTAATGAAAAAGACATATACTGTGCATAGGAACAATGATAACTTAAAGAGCCGTAGGGTCAATGCGACCACCGAAATTAAAATAGTAATGAGAATACAGGAGCGGGAAATAATAAGGATTTGAAGTAATAAGGATTTCTTCCATACAAATCCTTATTACTTCCCGCTCCTTTAGAACATATCTTCATAATTCAAAACAAGTGGCCCGAATTTTTATATGTGTACACTGATGGATCTAAAGATGGTTTTCAAGGACTGATAGAATAGGCCTTCGTGATTTCAAGTAAAAACGTGACCAGAAAGTTTAAATTACCATCGGCGTGCTCTATTTTCACCGCTGAAGCTTTTGCGATCGTCAAGGCTTTACACTTCCTTCGCACTTCTAATTTTAGTGGCAATAATTCTTATTTTATCGCATTCTCTTAGTTGCCTTAATGCTATATCGAACTTTCATGTTACCAAGGGATCTTATTTTATATTTGCAGAAGAAATATACAATTTCAGTTTAAGAAATATTACAATCGACTTCTGTTGGATTCCTGGGCACGTTGACATTCTCGGTAATGGTGTTTGTGATGAAACGGCAAAATCAAGCAGCCTCCATCGGCATTTTGTGTCCATGCATTCCATATACAGATCTCCGCGTTGTAATGAAAGCCTAGTTGGAATCAGATTGGACTGTTTTCCATCTCAATAAAGTCAGCAGTTTTTATAAAAGCGTTAAACCAGTTCCTTCCAAAGAAGCGTGGTATTTTTCCAAAAAGTTTAGCGGACCAATTTCTCGTCACGTGATTACAACATTAACTCGGCTTCGTTTAAATCATTGTTGCCTATCTGTTCATTTGCACAGAATTGGAATGACCGAAACCAGCACCTGCTCTCACCCGGACGTATTACCGATATGATTCTGGATTCGAATCATTAGTTTTTCAACTGTTCCTCCTACTCGGCAGAACAATCGCGTTTATTTTCCAAGCTGATATCTTTAGGCCACCGGCCTCCTTATATCTTAAGTTCATTACTTTCCTCAGATGATGTTTGTATACATTATTCTTTATTTCAATTTATTTTAGAATGTAAAGTTACTTTATAATGTTAATTTTTTTGTTGTTATGTTTTATGTTTTTCATGGACAGATTGGTTAATTCCAGAGTCCAATTTATAATAATAATAATATACTTCGGAAAAAGGCTCTATCTTATAGATTTAATTTAATAAAAGTAACTCGTCCGAGAAAGTTAGATATTTTGATCAATATTTTTTAAATCGGCAAAAATGGATGCTTCTCACCATTGTCTACCTCGGCTCTATTATATCGGATGCTGCTTGTATAAAGCTTGGTCTTTATTATTATCATCAACATGCGTACTGAACGTATATTAAATTTAGAAGCCGAGGAAGCTCGGAATTTGGTGTGCGAAAATTTTTAGTCGTCTAACTTAACCATTTATTTTTCAGTATTTTAATTTCATCTTGCCATCATAAGATAATAATTTCGATGAGTAAAGTCGATGTAATATTTTTATATCCGCAATTAAAAAAAAATACAGGCTTTATAATATATTAAGATTTTATTTGCATTCTTGAAGTAACATATAGAACGATCCAAAGTTATCGATTAAATCGAGAAAAAGGATTTCGAGCTGATTGTAATTTACGAGATGCATACATAGTCACACACGAAAAAGGAAACGAGTTTGTAAAACGATATATTAATTCTGATTTTAAAATCACATTGTTTGAAATGAAAATTTTATCATATAATTATTAATCATGGATAATCTATATTTTACTATCTTTCATAATGAAAAATTGCACCGGTGGTAATGATAGTCAAACCAAGAAGATCGACTAGTTAAATATCCTTTTACCGATCTATTAGCTTATATCAAAAGTTTTGAAAAACTATTTAGTTCAATGAACTATTCAATAATTATTCCTTACTATCAGTTTGACGTTAGTCCAAAACATGCTCTGCGATGGAACAAGTTCGTCGAGTAAAGAAACATATCGTTAATTGTTTTAAAAAAAAAAAGTAATAGTGTCCGGCTGCTTTTTTAGACGTCCGTCCGGCATTTGACCGTGTGTAGTACGAGGGCCTACTCTTTAAATTAAAACGTCTCCTTCCATGCCCGTTATATCTTTATTACGTTCATATTTACGTGACAGATATGTTCAAATAAAGTAAGATGATAAAAAATAATCTAAATTTCACATATTGCTAATGCTGGGGTGCCTCAAGAATCGATCCTAAGACTTCTTTATTTAATTTACTCATACGATATCGCCGTACAAAAATTAGCGGAAGTAGCTCTGCATATGCAAAAGATATATATAACATTCTTTTCTAATGTTATTGATTCCGTTGTGGCATGGGTTGCAATTTGGCTTTGATGCTTTCCAAGATGAGTACGGGAGTAGAGTGTTAAAATAAATAATGCAAAGTCCGTTCATGTACTGGTGTCGGGACATGGCTTACGATATAAATTATTATTGTATAATATTACGATCAAACCTGTCTGGATATATATAGCTTATCATTAACGAGCTCTGCTTCAAATAAGAAAATTATACAGCGCTTCCGATCAATTTCTTAAAGATCACTGGTCAACGCACCTGCTGATACATTCGTAATGATAATATCCATCGCGACTTAAACGTCCCGGATATACAGACCGTTAATTTATGAGATAATAACGAGGATATTAGATGATCAAGCTGAATAATCGCCCTTGAGCTTTGCTTCGTGTTTTAACTAGCAACTGAGGAGATAGTTCGGAGAGCTGTCAATGGATGGCGACTCCACGCATGATGGTAATCACTTATTAATTTATGATATTAAAAAAAATAATGCATATATAAAAATCACCTGGAATTCTAAAGTATGCACGTTAAAACAATAACAACAACTGCTAGTTTGGTAAACAACTATAATGATGTCATCTTCATCGTAGGACACTTGTTTATCGCAAAATCTGGACAACATTATGTCTAGATTGCGTTCCTCTAATAAATACACCTAGGCATTCGCAATCGCTCTCAGTTTGGAAATGAAAATTGTAATTGTTTTCGAAACGTTACGCAATCAAAAAATTGACGCCGCGGTTTATATCGAAGAAAAATCGCAAATATATTTAAAATTATACTTATTAACGCGTACACACTAGTGATTCGTAATTTTCGAATAATTTAAAATTAGAGACAAAATACGTAAGAAACACTTTAATTCCCAACGAAAATAGAAAAAAATTAAAATTATTTACAATCGGCATTTACGGCAGTTATCGAATTAGAATTTAGCGATGTTAGCGTAATTTTCGAATTAGGCGTGTTATTTTACATTCGAGTTGCGTTCGATGATAATTTTCCCGCTAAATAAAAAATGACTTTACCGAATTTCTAACAAATAGACAAATAAATTAACCGGGAAAACCATTTACCTTCAGAATTTTCGGCAGTACTCGCATCGAAATTCAGCGACGATGCCGTAATTTTCGAATTACGCATGTTTATAATGTTTTCGTTTAATAAAAAGCTACTGTACCGAATTTCTAACAATTTAAAACAAACAAAAAAAAATTAAACTAGAGAATTATTTACCTTCCGAATTTTCGCCAGTTATCGCATCGAAATTCAACGACGATGGCATAATTTCCGAATTACGAATATTTACATTTGAGTCGCGTTCGATAATTCTTTCGCTTAATAAAAAGTGACTTTACCGAACGTTGACGAGATCGCGCACTGATTACTACAACACTATTATCGGTTTTACTTTCTTCAAACAAATCTCACGTAAGCCCGATTGGGATTGGCGTTAGCGTCATTCTCGGGCTTCTTCGAATTAGTGAAATATTTCGAGACGGAAACAAGGAAAGCTATATCGATCGACGATGTTCCGAAAAGCGTAATAGACGATTTGTGCTCAATAAAAGACAAAATATATATGTACACGTGCACATCTACATATATATATATATATATATATACAAAGATTAACATCTTTGTGTGTATGTATCGGTATAGTAAGGTCGCTAATTGTTTTCGATGAAACGCTAATTATCGTAGTTAAAACTTTTATTTTATTTTCGTTCGTGTTGGATATAGTCCGTGTTTGCAACATATGTTTTCGACTACGACGACCGAATACATTATTATTACGAAATAACTTGTTAACTTATTTATGTATGCGTCAGCATTCGCGCGAGTTTTCGCATATATCGGAATGTAATTTCTGTTTTCTGTTTTACGTCTAAAATTCATATATATATATATATATATATATATATATATATATATGTGTGTGTGTATACTTTTTAGAAAAACTTAAAAATTATTCATTAAGTTAAATCAAGAGTTCATAGGTATGCTCATCAAGTGATTCCGTTCGATCCAAAAAATCTTTAATCAATCGACTGAAAATCGTTAATACTTAATAGATGTTAAACATAAGTCGTGTGAAATAAGTTTAGTTGCTGACTACGCAGTAAATATATATACAAAAAAAAACTTGAAAACTAAAATTCCTTTTTGTAATGTTTTAATAGGTTTATTTTTAAAAAAAACTTTATTCGTGTTTACTGCAGTTTGTTTTTTATTCTGTAAACATTTTTTTTTTTTTTATTCGCTAAAGGTAATGTCTTGTCGTTGCAGCCATTATAACCTGTTGGCAGCCAGTGTCCGAAGTTCTTGATATTTACTTATATTCAAGCGACCATATACACTATTCATTATAGATGTTCTTGGTCTTCCTCGTGGCTTTTTACACCTGTAACTTTATTACCCCATATTATATATTTTACAAAGTTATATTCTGCCTTATTACACGATCTAACATTTTTATTTTCCTATTTTCTATACGATTTATTAAACTTATTTTTTCACGTATTCCTTCTAGGATTTGATTGTTTGTTTCGTTTTCGTTATTCAGCGCCCAATCCACATCTCCGTTGAATTCAGTTTATTTATTTCCTGCGCTGTTAAGCGTCAATTTTCACAACCATAACAAAACACGCTCCAAACGTATGTTTTTGCAATTTTTTTTTCCCGGACGTGTCTATATTAATGTTCTTATTTGTTAATATTGATTTTTTATTCGTCTTTTACTATCTGCTATACTTCTATTTATCTTCTGTTATCACACTTCCTAGGTAACGTGTTTATGCGACTTGTTTTAATATCATCATTATCTTTGTTTTATTTTTATTAGTATTTATTTTCCATTTCTTTAATTCTTCTGATAAAACTGTAAGCATTTTATTCGTATTCTTCTCTGATTCTGCTAATAGAGCAATTATGCAGTGGATTTGTATGCCATTTGCTTTTACTCCTTTCGATTTATTTTCCATCCTTTATAATGTTATATGTTATGTCTGTTTTTCTTTCTTGAAATAAAATTCGTACGCTCGCCTTGCGCTTATTGCAAACAATGTTACGTTTCTAGTATTGTTATTATTATGATTATTTACTTTTCACAATCACATTTTCGTAGATTATAGTTAGAATTCTACCAATTTGTCTGGGGTACATCATGCATTGAGCTATTATCACATTACTCCATTGATAATCCTACAAAATGCGTTGTTTAAAACAATAAAAGCTAAATTCTAATTGTAAATATTAAGGAAACTATTATTTATCCGACAGTTGTACGAAATTCAACTTTTGTGTTTTGTTGGCAAAAATTATAAGTCGTTTAATATATCGGTGGGCGGCGGCATAACCAGATTAGCTCGTAAATATCATTTCAGAATACAAGCTGTATACGCAGAAGTTGTTACAATTCACTACCCCGAGTAGTGAGGGATTCTATATTAAAAATTACAAATAACGACGAAAGTTCTTATTAATTTTTTGGGGGGGTAAATGCCTAGAGTTCTATGAATTAATGTTAAATTAATAATTAGTTCCATTTAACGGGTACGTGAGATACTCAAACTCACATATTCGCTTTATAGTTTTATAATTTAAAGTGTAGACGTACATGCTAATTATACCATTAGTAACGAATTGACTGTATACGTATATGGTATATGTATGTTCGATTGTGTGATTTGTGCGTGAAGAGTTAGCTGTACGTTTATACAGGCATGTAGGTGTATGTTTGCATATATGGTGCTTGTGTGTGCGTTGCAATCTATATACTTTTTTTTCTATTTTATGATATTCCTATAATAATTCCACTGTTCGCGTAACATATGCGCTTTGGTGGATTTAAAATTTTTAGTTGGTAATGAACGTTCATGTATTTGAAAAACATGTTCACGTAATTTGTGAGATTACTCAATTTTTTTTTTGTATATTCATTATCATTGATTTATTCTAAATAAATTTTGATTTGGCTTGATTTGATAATGATTATTATTGTTATTTGCTAAAAATTGTCTTAAAAAATTATAAACGTCGTTGTAAGCTATTAACTCATTTCATCATGAAATGAGATGGGTGGTCCAAAACAAAATAGAATTCAAGAAGTATTTAACGCTTATACGTACAATATTGATTCCTTTTATTGTGATCTGGTTGTTATTTCGGCGAACGTTACACTACATCATAATTTTTTTATAAAGTAATCCTATGTATTTTTTATCACTGGTTTGTTTCATATCTTAAATTTTTTGTAGAGGTTCACTGCGTGGAATATTTATATTTTATTTTTATACTCCCAAAATTCCTTTTTTGGAACTCATATGTATATATGTAAATTTCATTATGGTTAGGTATTTTTATGGAAATCAAAACCTTTTATTTAGTAATTAATTGTAGACTTACTTCACCTAAATATATAAGTGGTTCTAATTGGTACTGTACGTCTGTATGTATGGATACATACGTGGCATGTATGTATTGCGTATGTTTATGTATATGTGTATGTATATGTACGTTTATAGAGTAATGATTACACAAACGTATTTTAGATATAGTCACGTTGTAATGTATACGAATTAACTATAGTATACACGTAAATTATATGATTCTGCTTATTTTTCAGGAATGTATATATTAGTGTTCCCGACACGTTGGAGTGTTATACACTTTGTGTATTATGATCGATTGGATTTGTGATTTGCGATATATATTTTTTTTATTGATATTGGAGTTGTCTCTCCTGCACCGCCGTTTAAGCTTAATTAGGACAGGTCCTTATTAAAATTTGTTGTCATAATTAATAGTAATAAAATTCTCACATACATTCGCATTTATCCGGGCTGTGTGCTGTTGCTACAATTACTCTCTCATGCATTAGAATTATATTTAAGTTAAAAGGTGACATAATCATGGTCTTATATTTACGAAATACACGCGGTTGATAGAATCATATAAAGAATATTGAAAAACTACAATAATTATTTACAAAACTAGGTTTCTCGATATTACGTGTACATCACACAAACACAAACGCAGATACATACAGAGACACATGGTGATATGTGAACGGACCATTATGTGACGACGCTAAGTGTTCTGAAATCTAGGACGAAATAAGTGGAAAGCAAAAATTTTTGAAAATTTTGAGCGGTTTTTTTGTTTATTGAATTTTAGATTTGTTTTATTGAAGTGTCTTATGGTTTTGTAGTTTGAACACTCGAAAATAGTATGTTCTACGGTTTCCTTCAGCCCGCAAAAGCAATTATCATCTTTGCTTAAGCCAGACATAAGTACGCGACAATTTTCCCATGCCCTGTTAATAGCTGGGTCGTATAAAAATCCGGTGAAAATTTGAAGTTATTTCTATCTAAAATTTCAAAAGTTTGGATTGCCAAATTGTACTGTAGTGTTTTTTTAAACAGTTTTTAATTCGTTTGTTATAGATTACTGCACGGGCTAAGGAGACGGTTTGTATTATTGGTGATAAAGAGCTTAGTTCTCGATCTAGATGTCCATTAACAAGCTGAAGTTCATTATTTTTTATTGAAAATATGACAGCTCTGCTTTTCATTAGTAAGTCGAGTAATAGCGATTAACGCACTGTGTGAGATAGTTTTATATCCTCTGCGTGTGTTAATTAGAAATTTTCTTTGTAACGAAATTTTTTTTTTTTTGTGAAAATTTTTATTGTTTTTGGATATATAGAGAACAGCGGTAACATACAGCGCTTCTAACTAGCGATTTGTGTATTATCATTCTGTAATTAAAATCGAATCCCCAAGTATTCCGGCCTTCTTTTTAGCAATTGGTGATATTTCCCATTCATTTTGGTATCATATTGTCTAAGTGAAAAAGTGAGTTTGTTATCAATTATAACTTCTAAGTATTTAAAATATTCAACGACTTTAAGTTGAGAGCCTTGGTATACGACTTTTATAGTGTTTCTCTTAAGTTTTAATGACTTAGTGAAAAGTGAAGCGAAACATTTATCGACGGATACTTGTAGATTAACGTCATTTAACCATCTTTCTAACTTATGTAACGTTTCATTTGCAACATGTTCCAGTTCAACTTTAGAATCGCCTTTTATGATGAATCGATTTTAGTTTTAGGGCCCCATTAAATAAAGTGTTCCAAAGTAGCGAACCTAACACACTGCCTTGCGGGCAGCCCATATTTATTGTTTTTTCTACACTTTTATCACACCTATTTTTAATGTAATTCGTCTGTTAATAGTGGCACAGTATATGCAGTAGAATTTTGTTTTCGCCTAATAATATTTTTAAATTGTGGAATAAAGCAGGATAGCAGCAATTATCAAAGGCGCGCCCTTTATATCTATTCCGACAGTTAGGATATGTTTACCTTGTTTGAGCCCCCCTTAACTTTGAAAATTATATAGTTTACTGCATACTCTGTTGATAGACCGTTCCTGAAACCAAATTGTTTGTTATCAAGAGAGTTCTTCTTATTTAGGTAATATGTTATCTGTATTTTTAGTAACTTTTCGTAAATTTTGCCGAAAGCATTTAAAAGACAAATCGGACGATAGGATTTAGCGCTATTTAAGTCTATCAAGTTTTTTTCATAAGATCACGTTCGCCTCTTTCCATATCTTTGAGAAGTATGTCATCGTGTACATTTTTTCATACATAATGACAGTATGTAAGGGTAAGACTAAATTACTTACGAGAGTTACGTCAACGTTAGTGTATTCGGTTGCAGAATATTGCTGCCTAGTTTTGATAATCAGTATACACACGAAGAAAGTTAATATAAAACGACACTACGTTTAATTACCGGCACACGCTTAAATCAACCTATACTGCTTGGCTACCTATGCTGGCCAAAATTTAATCTTCGTTCATTTACAGAGAATAGCTACTAACGAGAATGGTTAAATTACCGTATAAACACGCGTGCATTAAAATTCATCAACGATATTCCTTCCACATTTATTCGATCTGGAAACCATGATGTTAAACGAATTATAGTCCAATAGTGATGCGTTTACAACGTTTGTTATAAACTTGGCGTACAGAGTAATCGGATCTAAATAGAAAAGCTTGGTACATTTTGAATTTAATTAAAACTAACTTAATTTTTTAATATACCTATATATAAATAGGGGCTTGGCTTAGAGAACCGTCATGTTATCCTTCGAATGGTAGACTACGTAAATTTTACCTACACTCTCTGCCCGTGTCTCTATTCGAGCTGGTCTATCATGCTTCCGTATATGCTCAACTGGTTTAGTTGTTAAGGCGCTGTGTTTGAAAGATACTGGTACATTTGTTTTTTGCTGTTATTTGCATTCCATTGAAACTCTACACGTAAATATTACGTATTCTACTCATAAACGTTGTTTCGTAGACGTCATTTTTATGTGTGTCTACACTAATAAGACGTCAGATTTACGTACGGCTACATTTAACATCTTCATACTTTATATATTTCGGATAATTTTATTCGATTTCCTTCCATATTCATTGTTTTTAGATATTTCTTGTCTAAAATTTATTTGCTGACAGAACAATGGATAGTCCAAAATTTGGAGCCAGACGATATCCTTTCTTCGTTGAATACGATGTATTCGGACGATAACGGAGATAATTGTGCTGAAATGTTGTGCAGGATAATGATGATAGTGATGACAGGGATTTAGATCTTGATTATGAACTAACTAGACGATGGTAATATTTCACCTGACGATTTGAATGAAATGATGATGACGCTATGGACCCAAAAAACGGGAGTAATAGAAGAAAATATCCGTCTGTTTACAAAAAACAAAATACAAAAAAGAAATATACTTCAAAATCAGCAAATGAATCAGCGGAGGAAGTTCATGAGATTCATGAAATATTATAACCTGATCAGCCAGTATTGTTAAGGAAAAATTGATTTTCCTGGAATACGTAATGTAATTCTTCAGCGAGAAAAATTCCAGGTAGAAATATTGTTCGTGTTATTTTTTTTGACGACGCGATTATACAAGAAATTATTTTACATACAAACGAAAAGATGAAACGTGAACGAAAGAATTATTCTAAATATGGTGATCCTACATTTCAAAATATAACGTCGATAAAATTAGATGCAGTACTCGGATTGCTAATATCCGTTGCTTTGAGAAGTAATCATTTACTGAGTGAATTATTATTTAATTGTTCATATTCTGGAGTTAGGTTTCGAGCGACAATGTCAAAAGCAACTATTCCAACGTAAAGAACAAATATAAAATATATGATTCGAAGAATTATTAGAAAAATGAAGCGCTTAAAAACATGGACGGACTTAAGTACTAGCGTATTAGATAATTAGCGAGGACCGAGAAAGTATTGCAGTTATTTTAATTGTAGCAAAAGAAAAATGACCACAATATATTGTAATAAATGTTGCAGACCGATATGCGGTGAACGTAAAAAAAATGTGCAGGGGGTTGCTAATTTCTAATATTATTTAGTTAAAGATTACTTAGATGTACGATTTTTATCTGTTGTTCTTTTTTCGGGCGCATTTTACATGTTCGCCTACATTTGAGTGTAATTAAACTAAACGAATTGGGAGAAAATAATTTCATTGGTAAGTGGATGTAAATGACCTTTGTAGTCGAGCGTCCTAAAATAAAAATATAATTAAAAAAAATAAAATAAAATAAAAAATAAGCACAGTTGAAATGTAAATATGTAATAAAATTTATTAAAAATTATATAAAGTCTTGCAAAGTTAAAAATGAGATCGTGAATCGGAATGAATTAAGTGAATTAGTGATATACGTAAAAGTTACATATGTCTACCGATACAAGATTCTCCCTTAACCGTTATAAGGTTATACGGATTATAATCCATTTACAACTATCGAACAAACATCCATCAGTAAATGGGAAACTAATCATCAACTCGGAGTACAAATCGGATTCTATCGGAACAGAAAAGTTATGACCGTTCGTCGTAACTATTTAATGTATAAATAGAGTGGCCTTTCATAGTCATAAATATGTTATGGTATGGCGAGATTTTTATCATAGTATTGCTCGGACTAAATTATCTCAGAATTATCATCTTTTAACTGTTATATATCACCGAGAAGGCAGTAGTACCCGCTCTGTATATCTCATATGTGCGCTTAACCACGTTCCACATAACTAAATGTCCTCGAATGTTAACCCATTCTGTATGTAAAATAACGTACAATAGACTAGTCACGTTGTTCAGCAAATATGACGATGATGATATACATGCATATATATATACAGGGTGACCCAGAGAACGAGGACGGTTTTATTTTTTGAATAGCGCTGTTGATAACACTGCTACAATGAAAACCGCGTGCTCCACGTTTAGTCATGGCATCCTATAACGAGAAGCGCCCGTTTTAAGTGGAGCGTTATTTTCGGCGTGAATCGATCACGACAGTACAAAGAGTTTTGAAAAGAATTCTAAGTTACGGGATATTTTTGTAGGATGATACCTTAGCCGCTTTACGAAACACGTCCACGATATCTGCATGAAATGAAAACTCGGATGTTTGAAAAAATTTACAAAAATTCAGCCACCTATGCTTGAAAAAGTCTTCGAAAATTTTGTAAAGACTGAATGAATGTATTGTTGCAAAATGACGGTTATCTGAACGATATTGTGTTTCACACCTCGTTTGGTATTTGTAAATAAAATTTCATTCAAAAATTTTGGTCGAATCGTTTTTGAGTTACATAAAAAACAACAAAACCGTCCGTCTTTTCTGGGACACCCTATCTCTCTCTCTCTCTCTCTCTCTCTCTCTATATATATATATATATATATATATATATATATATATATATATATATATATATATATATATATATACGTACTAATGTCATGTTGCGAATAAAAATTAATATAGTGCATAGTAAGATGGTTAGATGTTTCTCGATAAAACTATTTATTTCCTAATTTCATATCATTTTTATTTTATTACATTTACTCGTATTTATTTTATATACGTCTTTCTGGGTCTACTCCAATTCTGGAAACACATCTATTATTTCCCCTTTAAATACTCGTTATTTATATATACTAATTACATAAAGAACATTTAAATTCGTATATGAACCATGATTAAAAATCATTATTTGGAGAACTTTGTAATGAATTCAAACTCCATAATATTAACCGAAATTTGAGGAAAAATTAGTTCTAAGAAGTATATTGTAAATTTCATTTTTATATTGAATAGTAATTTTGAATTATTTTTAATTTTTTTATTTTTCTTGCTATTGTGTCTTTATTTATATATAAAATTTATATTGTTTTACGTTTTTATTTATTTTAATTTTACTGGATATTGCGTTATTGTTTTTCTATAAAAATTTTATATTGCTGATTTTGATTGTGTTGTTTAGTGTTGTTTACCACAATCAGATTATTTTACAAATACCGTTTTACTACTTTGATAATTTTCTTAAATTGTATACCTAAAATCATTTTATATTTTTATAAACGGATATATTTTTATATTTTATTTTTTTATATATTCACTCGATAGTTGCTTAACAGCTTGTGATTTTTCATGAAGGAAATGTTTTAGTGATTTTAACTCTCTCTCTCTCTCTCTCTCTCTCTATATATATATATATATATATATATATATATATATATATATATATATATATATATATATATATAATATATGTAAAAGAAGAAGTAATGGCTACAATTAAAAGTATGAAAAACGGGAAAAGTGCAGGTCCAGATGGAATAAAAGGTGAACTTCTGAAAATAGTGACAAAAGAGATTTCGGGCCTTCTGGCCGATCTTTTCAACCTTTGCATACAGAATCAGACAATACCAGAAGCCTGGAATAAGGCGCAAATAGTACTATTACATAAAAAATCTGATAAGAAAGCAATAAATAATTACAGACCTATTAGTCTGCTCTCAAATCTATATAAATTATTAACGAAAATCATTACAAGCAGGATAAACGAGCAGTTGGATAAACTTCAGCCGATAGAACAAGCAGGGTTCCGAAAAGGCATGGGCACTATAAATCATATACATACTATAAAACATATACTAGAGAAACAAAATGAATTTCAACGCCCATTATACATGTTATTAATTGACTATGAGAAGGCTTTCGATTCTATATCAACACAGAGCTTTCTTAAAGCACTGGAAACGGCCAAGGTAAATAAAGAGTATATCTCAATTATACAGCACATATACAAAAATGCAAAGGCTACCATACAGGTTGGCCCAGTGGAAAAAGAAGTTAATTTATACAGAGGTATCAGACAAGGAGATTTGATGTCACCTAAATTGTTCATTGCGGCCTTACAATCAATATTTGAAAAATTAAAATGGGATAGTAATGGTATAAAAATTGGACAAACGTATGTTAACCATCTCAGATATGCGGACGATGTAGTGTTACTTAGCGAAGATATAGAAGAATTAAATGAAATGGCACAAGAACTTAATATAAAAAGCAAGGAAATAGGACTAAAAATTAACATAGCCAAAACAGTTCTGTTGCGAAACAAATTCACACACATCAGTAATGTTATGATAGATCAGACGAAAATACAGGAAGTAACATCGTTCAATTACTTAGGACAGATTATAAAAGGTGACAATAGAATAGAGGAGGAAATAATGAGAAGAATCAAAATGACCGCCCTAGCATGCGGAAAACTAAAAAATATTTTACAAAATAAGGAGATTCCTGTAAGTCTGAAAAGAAAAACGTTTAATCAATGCGTGCTCCCGGTAATGACCTATGGGAGTGAAACGTGGAATACAACAGTAGCAATGGAGGAAAGGCTAAGAGTAGCGCAAAGAAGAATCGAAAGGAAAATGATTGGCATAACACTGAAAGACAAGAAAGAAAATAAATGGCTTAGAGAAAAAACAAGAATAAAGGATATAATACTAAGTATAAAGGAATCAAAATGGAGATGGGCTGGTCATCTGGTAAGACACCAGGAACTCTTGGCAAATAAAGCGACAATGTGGACTCCAGACGGAAATCGTAGAATAGGCAGACCACTAACACGTTGGGTTGACGATATAAATAAATTTCGAAAAGATTAGGCAAGTAAAGCGGCTGACAGGAAAAAATGGAAGGAACTTCGAGAGGGCTACATCCAGCAGTGGATTGAAAATAGCTGATGAAGAAGAAGAAGAATCACTTTGAGAAACTCAAATATTTTATGTGTATGCATATTCCTAGATGGTGCACATATAAATTTACTAAATGTTCTGAAGCGAAACTTCTATTTGCGCCTTGTATATGGGGAGTTAATATTTTGTTCAAATCTTTGCTGCATAAATGATGTATATGAGGTGTAGAAGTCATCGTCATGTAAAGTTCAACATAGCGGACATTTTGTTCATTTTTTTTGTGAGATTTGTACGAAATCGTGAGTTTATTGTCTTTTTCATTATGTGTAATGTACACGTTGTGTTTAATATATTAAATTGAAATTGATGTTCTACGATATTGCATTTTATATTGTCTTTAAGTTTCACTTCTTCCCTTCCACCACGAGGTGCTTTCTTTTTTATATGAAACAGAAATTTTTTATTTTTCTGGCTATTTAATGTAATTGTTTATGTATAAATTTTATATTGCTGATTTGTTGACATTATTTTATAATCATATCTATTTTTTCACTTTGCTATTTTTTTTTTGTAATATTGTGCATCCAAATTAAGTATTTTCGTTTTTTCGTTTTTTATTTTTATAGATTGTTCTTTAGTTAATTTTTTCGCGTTCGTTTGATAATAGCTTAATAGCCAAAAAGTTCTGTGTTCTTTATTTATATATATATATATATATATATATATATATATATATATATATATATATATATATATATATATAAATATATATATATATAATAGACACATACATAAAAATTTATTGATTTTAACGCCTTTTGGTTGTTTATACCCTATTTTTCTGTTTCTTTAACGGTATATACGGCCTAAAAGATTAGGTTAACTAAAACTGACGGATTATATAGGACACACTGGGGAGCTGTAACAGTTTTTTCGAGGTTATTCGTTCTTTGGTGGCACATTAGAAAAAAAATTCTGACGCAATAAGTTTCGCGTAGAAAACGTCCTGATAAAATGTAACTTTCTTTTAAAGGAATCGCCTGTATTTCATTTAATCGTTTTCAAAAGTCGTTTGTTTACGCAGAAAATTGCACACACGCGTTCACCTAACATATACATACGCGATTGCTCATTTAAATTTTATATATATATATATATATAGGTTTGGTTAAAAAAAATTGCCCTTTGTTATTTTTTATCTCCTTAACGAATTAATTGCCAAATCATTTTATTATTATACCAATATGATATACATATGTACACACATACATACATATATACATATAATACCGAAATTCGGCTAACGTTTTATCATTTTTTTTTTACTCAATACGTTTCGAAATAGTTCATCTGTAGTTGAGTTATATCACTGTGTCAAATTCTGTACCTACGTTACTTTTGTTCCTTTCTGCCGGTCCCTTTATAAGATGGAGAATTGTGCTATATTGGTCCGGGTGACACATTATCTTCTTCTTTAAACCTTCTGACGCTAATATTTGGTGCAGGCTTTTTAAAAATTCTTCCACCGTTGTCTGTTCTGAGTCTCACGCATGGTTATATTCTATTAGGTCATCTGTCCATCTTCCTGTGGCCTTCCTTGTTTCCGCCTTTCAGTGTATGGTCACTAGCTCAGTATTTCCTTCGTCCATATTCCGTCTGTCAGTCGTCGTGCTACATGTCTTGCCCAATTCCATTTTTTTATTGCTATCCTGAATAAAATGTTCTCAAACCCTGTGTTTTTTCTAATATCGAAGTTTCTGATTCTGCCTTTTAATCTTATTCCCAGCAGCGCCCGTTGCATTTGTGTTTCCGCCTATCCAATCTTATCCATTAGATCTTTGTCAAAGGCCAGACTTCCGCTTCATAGCTCAGCACTAATGCACTGATTAAATATGCATTTCCCTGCTACCAAAATTGCTATAATTGTTACAGTGTCCTGTGAAATTTTTTCACTACTGAAATGTTTTGACATTGTAAAAAGGCTGCTATATCATCTGCAAATGTACTGAGGAAAGTGGGTTTTTGCATCGTTAATGAAATATTGTTTATCATATTGTTAAATAAGGTAGGACTAAGTACCGAGCCTTGTGGGACACAATTTTCAAGTGGGTGTTGCGTTGAATAAAAACTTCCGAGGTCATCGAAGAAGTTTTTTAATATTTCCAGTGATTGATCAGTCGCTTCGTGTATCTAGTATTATCCGTCTCCACGTTGTATCGAAAGCTTTTTGAACGTCAAAGAGTACCGATAAAACATTATGTTTGTTTTGCATATAGAATTGCATTTTATTACTAATATAATACATTATATCCTACTGTAGATCTCTTTTGACGGAAACCGAATTGATGAGGTGTTAATAGTCCTTGCTCCTTCCATAAATATTTGAATATCTCCGATAAAATACGATCCTCTCTTGCTGCTTTAAATGACTTTAGTTTCTGCACGGCTGAGCGTACTTCATTTTTTAATAAGGTGGTTCCTTTTCAAAAGCGTTTTTGAATGTTATGGTTCATCTATTTTGTTCATGTAAATCATCCATTAAATTCTTGCAATACTTTTTCCACCTTGTCAAAATTTCAGTTTCATTAGACAATGTTATTCCGTCTTCATTTTTAATACCCAAGTGTTGCGGGGTGAATCGTCTCATTATTTGCTTGATTTTTTGGAACATATCTTTTGCCTCATTTTTATTTTTGTTTTTTTTCTATATCTTTACGTATCTCATTTGGAAAGTTGTTTTTATTCCGTCTACATTTAATTATTCTACTCATGTCCCGTATCTTTGTGTTGTTATTTCATTATCTCAACCGTTCTTTTTCATATCTTTGCGTTTGTTTATCTGCGTCCATGTGTCTTCTGTAATCCAAGGTTTCCTTTTATTAGCCGTTTTACTATCTTGGTGTAATCCTCGACAATAGACTTACTTTCATTAAATACATAAATAATATCACAATCAAAACAAACAATGCCTTCTGTTCCTTGTACCCCATTCTTAATCACAAGTCCTTTCTCAACATTAACAACAAGATAATCCTCTACAAAGCACTAATCCGCCCAAATACTTTGCTACGCTTGTCCTTTCTGAAGCTCTACATCAAAAACCTCCTTTAACAAGTTACCAGTCATTCAAAACAGATGCCTCAGATGTATTCTCATTGCACCTCGCTATGCCAAAAATCGACAGTATGCACGAAGCTACTCACCTGCCCTATATAAGAGATTTTGTTCTAAAGCTATCGACTGCCTTTTTTTATTAAATGCTCATATCAAAACAATGTATTCGTCTCCTCGATTGCCAATTACGATTCTAAGCAACTTCGTTTCATGTATTCCAAATATAAACACAGGCGACTTAAACATAACATTATGTAGTAATTAATTTTAATTTTTTAATTATAATTTAACCCCTTTACTTAGTAAGCACCTTCGACACCCGTGTCATTTATATGTGTATGTATATATATATATATGTATATATATGTGCGTATATACATAGTATTTATTTAAGAACTTACAACCTATACAATATATTTTTGTAGCTTAGATTTAAGTTTCTATACTATCATGTATTACTTGTAATTAGAAAACATCTTTATTTTCTAGCCGCAGGTTCTTATTTGCTTTTTTCCTGCAGCATTTAACGTTTTGTTTTGCTTTATTATTTATATTGTTACTGTGTTATTGTGGTAAGGTGTTCTCGGTACACAATCTTTGTAACCCATGTTATATTTTCTTTTATGTTTATTACTTATGCAAATATACTTTGTTGTTGTTGTTGTATATATATATGTGTGTGCGCGCGCGTGTGTGTGTGTGTGTGTGCAAATGTATGTATGTATATATATATACAAAAATGAACGGTTAATCATTATTAATAACGTCGTATTTAATTGTATAAAGTGATTTATATACATGCATATATATATATATATATATATATATATATATATATATATATACAATGTACACGTATATAAAAAGTGTTTTACGATATTCTATAATTCGGTTGTCAGGATCTTTCTGCGCTGAGGGAATAAATACTACAATTGCAAAGAGTATATGTTATAAAGTAGTGATATAAAAAAAGTTGACATACCTGCTACCAGAATTTGTCCCAAATGAATTTCATACGATTAAAAAAATCTTATATACATGTATATAATGAGCACTAATTATACGATTAAATTTAACGTTTTTATTAATAATATTCACTAGTACATACTGGGAGCGAAACTGGCGCCCAGCCCGCGAATATGTGACTGTGCAATTGTTGTATTTTTATATATTATAATGAAGTATTGTAAAGGGGAGCAGTATACTGATTAAACATAAAATCGCAGTGTAGTGTATTGCACCTCTGTAAATGAAACAAACTGTAACACATTAATTTGATTAATAAAATATTAATTTTATTCCTTCGTGTGTATGTATAGATATGTATATATATATATATATATATATATATATATATATATATATATATATAAATATATATATATATATATATATATAAACAGATGTTCGTTCCTTCATTGGTATCGAATATTGCGACCTGTACCGTTGTTAGAAATCAACGCGATAAGTCGATCGAATGTGCGATTTACTTTATTTTTAAATTTGGCTTGTTGTTGAGTTTTGTCGAAATATCCCAATTTTTTTTTGATTTTTTTTTTATTAAATCGAGGTGACTCGATATTCTTCGTCTAAGCGATTAATAAACGATTATCATCGTTCATAGTCGTCGCAGTAAAATGATGATGAATTTTATCGTAAGTAAACGGTATCTCGATCGATTCGAACGCAGAAAATTACGATCAAATTGATAACGATAGTTGAACACGCGAAAATTATCAGCCAAACTACGAAACCGACTGTATTCGTTACGACGTGATAAACGGCCACCGTGATCGACATGAATATCAGATAGACGGTCACGTGTAACGATAAAATTTTACCTCTTAGATTAGTCGGAAATAATTGAGGTACGATGCACCAAATTAGTTCGCCTTGTCCTAAATGTGACGCGCAAGCGTACACGAATAACGAATATAATTTTAAACGATCGCTCGATAGAATTATCAGAAAATCCGCCTGATGATGATTTTTTCCGATTAGCGTCGTTATCGAACAGACGACGAGGCTAACGATCATTAGCGTTCCGGACGCGATCATTAATCGCCGTAAATCGATTACGGCGGTTAAATAGACGAGCGACAAATCGCATAATATCGATACCAGACCGTACAAAATGCTGACGAATTGGCCGTTGCAATTATCGTCTAAATATTCGAATATCGTTACCGAATAATTCGGTATAATAGCGTAACCGGTCCAATTAATCAGAATTGCGGTGGTGAATGTAGCCGCGAATCTTTTTAATAAACCAAGTCGTTGTAATTCCGTCCACCAATTATCCTTATAATCCTTATAATCCTTATTATCCTTATTATCTTTAGTATCTTCATTCTTGATATTTTTTTCGATTTGAAACCATCGAACTGACGCGTCGGCCATTTCGCGTTGATTTTTCATTCGGTACCAATAAGGTGATTCCGGTATCGTAAATAATAGAACGAATAAACAGGCAAAATAAATGCAGACTATTCGACAGAATGTTCTCCAATTGTAATAATACATGATCAAGTAAGCAACGGTCGTACCTGAAGTTTGTAACGTCCATAACATCGATAGGAAAGACGCTCGATATTTAGCATCGGCCATTTCTGAAACGTAAGCTATTGAACTAGTCACCATACCTGTATATGTAAAAAAAAGAAGTATTTCGTCGTTTTTTAAAAATACTAAATAAGCAGCAACAAAAATATAGTTAAATTCGTTAAATATTTATATATAAGAAGACGGTATAACTTAAGAAATTTATGAAAATATAAAAAGGAAAACCAAAAATAACGTAAAATAAAGAAAATACTTTATTTAATTGCAAAGTAAAAAAACTGATCTTATTATAAAATAATCTGATAAGGAATGTGCAATACAATCGACAAATTGGCAATATAGAACTTTTACGCTAAAATTAGTGTCTAGTATAAAAACTTGAAAAGTGCGAAATGTAATGATTTTTAACAAAATGAACGAAAAAAAAGGAGTTAAAATCGCTAAAACTTTTTCTTTTGCGAAAAATTACAAAGCTTTTCAGCTGTTGCCATTATCGAGTGAATATATAAAAAAAACATATATAAAATATATACAATTTATAAAAATATAAAATGTGAAAAATATTACTATCGATATACGATTTACAAAAAAATTATCAAAGTGATAAAACAGTATTTGTAAAATAGATTACTATCAGACGACGTGCGTTATTAAAACAAAATAAATTTACTAATATATATATATATATATATATATATATATATATATATATATACATTTAAATATTATTACAAATTATAATAAAAAACAGATTGGGAAACTATATCGAACTATACATCAATGATACATAGTATGGATTGAAAAAAAATCAGAACGTAATTGCATCATTGCGAGTACTTAAAAAAATAATAAGAGTCTTCAACGGTACAATATATATTTAAGCTATATATTGATTACATTAATTAAAGCATTCGATAGAGTAGAATGAATCCAGAATATTGAAAATGGTAAACATAATAGACCGATCGCATTAATGCAAAAGTTATACGAGAATCAAATGACGCCGATAAAATGCAGAAGTAAGTTTTATCTAAACCAACAGAAATCTCCATAGAAGTGCGTCGAGATTCATAGTAAACAAAGGATTAGAAGAAATTAAAAAAAATATAAAAATAAGAGGACGATGTATAAAAATTATAAAATTCGTAGACGACCAAGTATTAATTTCAAACAACGGGAAAGGATTATTAACGATGTTGGTATAAAAATTAAACAGCGTAACAGGCAAATATGGAATGGAAATAAGTACTGGAAAAATAGAAGTAACGCGCACTAGCAAGACGTCAGAAGAAATGAACATATCGACCAATGGAAAAAATTTGGATAACAGAAAACGTATATTATTATAGCAGCAAAAAGAGAACTTATTCCCAAGTCGTGTATATGTGGGCAGCACCACTGTAAGCGGCGGAAACATCGTCTTTAAACAAAAAAGATTTACAAAAAATTGAGGCTTTGGAAACGCGCATTAGCGACGCATGCTAAAAATTTCGTTGGTTTATAAAATTCCGAATGAAAAAGTTTTTAATCGAGTTACAAGAGGAAAATCCGCTCTTGAGAACGATTAGAAAAACAAGAATAAAATGGAGGGCACGTAGATATGATGGCATATTGAAATATATTATAGAAAGAAAAATACCCATAGACCAAGACAAACACTGATGGACACAATCAAGAAAGAAGCGAGTATGAAGAGCTACATTGATCTGAAACGGCTAACGGCAGACGGAAAAAATGGAGGACTATTTAGATAGAGCAAACCAGTCTATGGACTGATACACAGATATATATATATATATATATATATATATATATATATAATTTTATTTGATTTTAATACATTTATTAAATCAAAATATAAGTAGCCTATGAAACTATCTTATAGCTACTGGCATTGCCGTTTATAGTTGCTAATGCGCTGAATTGTCGTCCAGACGGTCAGGGATTCGAGTTTGTAAAATTTATTAAATTTTTAATCATCATTTAACTCTTGATTATCACGGAGAAGCCAGTGGGTCCCTACTCTGAATAATATTGTGTGCGGGCATGGCATATAGTTAGCGCCTTAAGTGCTAGCCCATTTTGTACAGGAAAATAACCATAATGATCTAATAACGATGTTGGTTAATGAACAATATAACGATGACGATGATGATATATATGCATATATATTATATACATATATGTTTTCTTCAATGATTATACTCGGTATAAGCCTGTTACAATAAGTTGAACGTCATCAGCTCCATTATTAGCGCAATTATAACATTTATTATTATTATTATTATTATTATTATTATTATTATATAATTTATTTAAATAATATCCGATGGATCCGTGACAATGAGTGTCTGTGTCAAATAGAAATGTACGTTGATATTTTCATTTTTAAAAACATGTTGTTATATCGTGAAAAAAATGTATTTATTAATTTTCCGTTTGGCTAAAATATGATAACTAATTTTGAATTCGTTAGAAAATTTATACGTTAATTATTTTATGTATTCTTTATTTATAACACCATTGTCTTTTATTTACGGAAATCAAAATTTTTTGATATATTGATCGGTAGATAATACTTACGATCTCGCATTAGAAGCAGCTATAAAAGAGAAAGTTATATGGATTAAAAATTTCCGACGATTAAAGGTTACGTAGCGTCAGTATGACGGTTGCAACGAGGCCTTCATCCAGTATTATCGATTACTACATGATAACAATACCACACAAGGATTACCCACATAGGTGAATAAGAAGAATATTATATAAATTAAATTCTACTTGCCTGCGAATATGCTACAGTAAGCTCTGGCAATTATAAGCGTCGTATAATTCCAAGAATTAGCGGTAAATGCCCAACCGAATACCGAACCGGCGTAGGCTAATCTAAGGGTTCCTCTTCGACCTAATATATCGGTTAACCAAGCGTCCATGATGGATCCTACAGGACGTAAAATTGTTCCGGCTACATCTGCGTGATATTATTATTATTATTATTAGTATCGTTATTAGTGTTATTATTATTTCTTACGATTTCAGGTACAAATTACAATTAATTATTAACTACATTACAAATGTTATAAATCAAAATCTAGCTTCACGATCTAATCTATTGCTCGGTCAGTTAGCCCGCGTTCAACATTTTCTTAGCATGTAATCGGTAGTTTGATCTTCATTCCCGCAGTAACATGTTGCGTCATTTTTGACCGCCCCACATTTATTCAATAACGTTCCACATGTTCCATGTTCCGTCCTGATGCGATTAAGTTCGGATCACAAACTTAGATCAAAACCTGGTGGTTCGTTGCATGGGTCACGAATAAGATTACGTTTATCTGGATTTTCGGTCGCCCATTTATATCAACAAGCTTGAGTTACGTCATATTTATTCTCGATTAATTGTGGCGAACTTTTGTACACCGGTTGTTTCGTTGATTTGATGCTACGTTTGTATCCAGATGTATCCATGAGGACTTTGTTGCTGATATACTTTTCCAATTCTTTTAAACCTTTTTTTTTTCGGATATCATTAAAGGCACTATATTGCTTAGAACGGCTAAAGTGAAATACACTGTTTTGATTAAAAATCTAATATATTGCGATACGATTTAAAAAAAAAAAAATAGTATTTTTATTTTATTTTATTTTAAATTAAAATTATTTATTTATTTGACGAATATACGCGCTCTTATTTCATTCGCAACGTTTATAATTAATATTTACTTATTAAGACGACAACGTGGTCGCTTAGATGCGGCGATTCCTGTTTCAGTTGCGGAATTAAACATGAAGAAAATCCGATCATTACACCTAGCATTAATGACACGTGTTGCGCTAGTAAAGCGGCGTAAAGCTGCAAAATTAACATTTAAAAGCGTGTATACTATGAGGGCATTCCACAATATATAATGTAAATGAAATGTAAATAACCATTTATGCTTATTCGTAACATCGAACGATCACATTTTTAAAACTCGAATTCTACAAACATGGGCGTTATACTTCTGGAGAATGGGAAGTTTTATAAGCTTGTCAGTTTATTACGCGAATTGAAATTTTCAAAAATCGAAGAAAATGATCATTAAAATACGATCCTTTAAGAAAATGATGATCATTTTTAGCCTGTTTATGGCACGTATCACTTACTTTTAATCTCATCATGGTCGTATTGCTAGTTGCCAAATGTTGTAACTAGCCCTATTATACGATTTTTTTTACGTATAAAATGGGCTAGCACTAGGTGCACTAATTATGTGCAACGCAGATACGCGCGCATATGTTGTTATAGAGGTGCCACTCTGCCTTCTCCGTGATAATTAAAAGTTACGTAATGATGAGAAACTTTATAAACTTTTCTATGTCGCGAGTTTGTTTCGAACCCCTCGACCGTCGACTTGATAGTCGAGCACTGTAGCAACTATATTGCCGCAAATATTGATAGTTGATATAATTTAAAAATCTAGCGAAAATTCTGTTTACTAGCTTTTTTTATTAAGTATTAATAGTGAAAAAAATATTATGCAACTTTTACGCTGTAGACTCTGAAAAATCGAATAAAGAATTAATTGCTAGACTTAAATTCCCGTTTTGAGGCGTATCAGCGCATAACTTTGCAATCCGAGCCGCCGACTAAAACAGTTCATAGTGTGCTAATAACCCTTTTAGTCGCAATGTCCCCCTATATGGTACCTTTAATGCTTAAAAAAAAGGTCTATTTTCATAAGGGATTCTTGAATGACTTAGAATATTTTAATACTAGAAATTATATAGTTTTATTTTGTACAAAATATTACTTTATATTTTCATATGCTACAGTCATTCTCTATTTCATTTAAAAAATTGATAGTGTGCGAGTGAAAGGGTTAAGGAATGGGAATAATGTAATCAGTTTGGCACGAATTTCATGTAGTGAGGAGCTGTTATCGCAAAATATTAAACTTTGCAAGTGAAAAGGCTTTAGCACACAAAAAATAACAACGAAAACTATTAACATTTATCTACTTTGTCCTGCGCAACCTAACCTAAAATATGGAAGAACAACGTAAACATTATGTATATATATCTTCTTCTTTCCTAGCGCCTTCCCGTTAAGGGATCCGCTTGATAACTCGTTTTTCACTATTTCTTGCCATCCTTGACGTCCTCTATTATATTGGCACCAACTTCCACCATGTTGTTGTTGACAAAGTCTATCCATCATCTTCTTGGTCGGCCTCGTGGTCACTTTCCTCCGGGGTCGTACTCCATTAACGTCTTTACTGGGCTTTCGTCAGTTTTCCTCATGATATGACCATACCATCGAAGGCGCGTTTCCCGCAATTTCGACTGTATAGGTGCAACGCCTATACGCTACCTTATGTTATCATTTTTGACATGGTCGAAGCGTGTGTAGCCGAGTGACCAGCGTAGCATTTTCATTTCAGCCACGTGGAGCTTTTGTTCAATTTTTGCAGTCGTCGACCAGCGTTCAGCCCCATATAACATTGCAGGTCTAATAACCGTTTTATAAATCTTCGCTTTAATTTGTTACAGAGTATCCCTTCATCCACGCTATTTGGATCCGGGAGTCTATGTCTCATTGTATGTCTTCCTCCGTGGTAATAGGTTGATTTGATATAAAATTGGATAAATGTTTAATAGCAGGTTCGATACATACATTACTAGAGTTAATAAACGGAATTTCCCCCTAATGTTAAGACAGAATCGTGAAAGTCGAATAAATGTTATTAATCAATTCCCTACGACGTCGTTTATAATTCGTCAAAACGGTTTTTAAATAATTCCTCTATGTAACGAATTATATTCGATCGAGCCAGCGTATGAAGCCTAAGATTGAATTTTCGCTCTAACGATAACAATAATAATAATAATAATCAAATCCAATCAAATCAAATTTATTTCAGAAGTGTTTACAATATTAACAATTTAACATATAATAATAATATTGGAAAAATATAATTACAACATTAAAATTATAATAAGAAAGCTAAAGATAATAGATAAATAAGTACAAGAAATCCCGGTTATGCGCATAAATGCGCGAGTACCGGACATTTTAAAATGTGATCATATGCACGCAACTGCCATGTAGTAACTTAACAACTAAGATCTTATTGTAATATACAAACTAACGCGTAACGCGAACTGAGTAAAAATACAAAGATTAGGATTAAAAGTTAGAAATAACAATTTAAAATAAATAATTTATAGCTAGATTATAAAAAGAAAAAAAAACGAATTTACATTTCTAAAACAATAAAACAACGAAAAAAATCACCCACACACGCACATCCATTTATATACAACCACCTTTAAAAAACAAAAGTTAATAAAATATTTTTTATAACTTAACTCTTATTCAAAACGTAAGAAGCCTCTTTACGACGTCGACGTTTATAGTTAACCAAGTCTTGCAGACTCCGGAATTAAATTGTAAGCCACAGCTCCGGCGTAAATGGCCTGCATAAATGAGACTTACTAAAGCGCTGTACTTTTAGAGTGCCAGTAGTTCTTGTTTTCCCTCTTACACTTTCTACATTGAAGCAATTTTATCACAAAATTTAGAATGTTCAATTCATATAATTGCCGCAAAATTAAATTGGATACACTCAAAATATTACTAGAAATACTCTTAAGAACTGTTTTTTGCAGTGAACACAATGGATTTAGGTTGTATTATAATACCAGAGGTAAGAACTGGTTGATATAAAGCCATATACAAGCGATGTAAATGGTTTAGAAATATGATTTTAAATAATAAAATAAATAATCTAACTTCCGTATCTAGTATTATAAATCAACTGTTTATCCCATGTTAATTTTAATCAAACGTAATCTGTAAATATTTAATTTCATGTGCTCTCTGTATCGCATAACTATTAGACATATTTTCATGTTTTCAAATAAGTTAGACGTTTGACAAGTATATATTAAATATTTGTTTTTCTCAGAATTTACAATGAATAGATTATTAGTCAAGCATTCTGATACTCGATCAACACTCACTCGCGTTAAATTTTGTAAAATATCAGGAAACCGGGAATCTATGACTATTGCTACGTCATCGGCATAACCAAAAATTCTTCCCGAAATATCCAAATCGCAAAAAAGATCATTAACGTATATCAGAAATAAATATGGTCGTAATATTTGTGACTATTGCTTGACTAAGAATGTCCTTCTATTTTAGTCACATTCTGTCTATCTTACCAGCGTAGCATAGTATCCCTAAATCCGCAAGCATACAGTTTTTTAAACAAAATACGATGGACTAAAGTGTCAAATGCTTTACGCAAATCAAAATATACAGCAGGTACAGAGCGACCGTCTTCTAAATGTTGCGTAATACACGATATATGATTAAAAAGAATATCATCGGTTCCTTTGCCTGGTAAAAACCGGTACTGATTAACGCTGGAAAATTTACAATTAAAAACAAACTTCAACGTAATCTTCTTTACACACTTTTCAAATATCTTGAGAGAAAGTCGAAAGGATGCATATACTGGTCTATAACTTGAAATATCTGTTTTATCGCCTGTTTTGTATATCGGCGTTATAATAGTTAACTTTAATATCATGCCAACAACCTATATCGATTCGTTAAATAAATAAGTTAACGGTTGTAAGAAAAAGCGAATATTTTCTTTTATAAGTAGAATCGACATTTTGTCAAAATCGAACGAGGATTTATTACGCAAAGACATAATTGCATCTCTAACATCGTCAATGGAAAAATCCAGAAATACAAATGATTTTGTATTTAAAACCATCGCCAATATTGTGTAAAATTTTCTTGGATACATAATAAACGGGATACAGTATGTTGAGAAAAATCGTTAAAGGCATTGGATACACGCTCCTAATTTCCATTCACTGTTATCTTAGATCCGTCTAATATTACTTCTTTAATTTTCTCGTTCCATTTCCCAACTACCTTATTGACTATGGTCCAATATTGCTTTTGCTTTGTTTCACATTTATTGAAAATGCTCCGATTTCGCTTTCCTGGCTGATTTTTGAACGACTTTAGAAACATTTTTATATCTATTGAGAAAACTTATGCTACAAGGACGTTTTTTGTGCAGTTTATACACATCGTACTTTGCCCGAGTAAGTCGAATTACTTCGTTTGTTACCCAATTTGATCGTTTACGGTAAAGTTTTCGCCGTGTTTTAGGAACTCTACATTGATGTAAAATTTCAGTTAACTTTGAAATGAACCATTCAAATTTCTTATTTATATTAGCTGGACTAGTATAAAGGTACGATATATAACACGAATTTAATAAATTTGTAAAAAGTTGTTTATCAAAAAAATAATGTAATTCATTAAATGAAGCGCGACATATATTGTCAAATGAAAACTCTGTAGATAATGCATTGTGATCTGTAAAATCCACTTCAATAACTTTACACTTGATGTCTAGTTTTATCACACTGCTGTGTAACCCACGGACAAACAAATGATCTAAACACGATTTATAACCTTCCGAACCTCGATAATAAGTAGCCTGAATTTACAATAGATGAAAATCCAAACGAGTACATAAAATCAAGATATTTACTTCCTGCGCACTGATCCAAAGTATCAATATTTATATCACCCGTAAGAACTGATCGTCTGAGCACTTTATCAATTCCTCCAGATCCACCAGAAAATCTGAATAAGTATTTGCACAAAAAACGGTAAATCTCTTAAAAAGTAATATACTTGTTATTTGTAGTTTTATTTGTACTTGCACAGCATTTCCTGAAATCATTGAAAATTCCTTACTAGAATATTGAATGTCTTTTTTTTTTTTTTACATAAATAAGAACACCACCCGATCGTTCATTATTATTACATTGCGCTTGAATCGTGGAGATTGGCAGACAGTACCGACTAATTTCGTATTCATACATCTCCGTTAAAATAATAATATCATATGTGATAGATCGTCGCTGTAAAAACATTAAAAAGTCGTCGTAATGCCTAAGGCTTCTCACGTTTAACATCAGTCCTCTTAATGTTTTTAAGTTCATTTTAAGAAATAAATGTCCAAAAGTATATTCGAATCATCATTACTACATATTGTCATCCGTAACAATTGATTATCAAACCTTGCAAACAAAATTCCACTTTGCTAACAATTCATTTTTTGTGGAAAATTTCACTACTATCGAAGAATGTTTTCGACTCTGATAACGTGGGAGCCTATGACAGATGTCAATGTCATTCTCATTTATAGAGCAACCTAACGCGAAGCCAATATTTTTTACAATTTCGGACACGTTTTCATGCCGCCTGTAAGGTACATTGATGATGACAATGTTGTTACGACGAGTGTATCATAATCATCCACCCGCTGTTTTAATTCTTCGTTTTCTTTTTCTAACCTGGTATCTTCGTTCTTTAAGGCGATCATTTCTTCTTTCCATCGTCTCACTTCAGCCAAAAGCTCGTCACATTTATCACCATTGTGCGCAATGGTTTTAAGAACCTCATACAATTTTATTTGTTATGAAGATAACTGGGATTTAATGACATTCGTCATGCCTACCGCATCCTCTGATAATGGCGAGGCTGACGAATGTCTGTGAGTTTTACAAGATAGACATCTCCAAGCCGTCTTTACATCAACACTACGTTTCCACATAGCTGCCTTAATTTCGGCACAAGCGAAATGTAAACCGGTCTGGCAACCGCCGCACGCAGCAAAATCTCCATTCGCGTGCAACACTTTTCTATATACGTAGTACACGTATAACAAGAAGTGTCCATTACTTATACAGTATCAAGTACAACTGATAATTCAACGCCAATGATAAGCTACAAGATAAAGAACGAAAGTGTCATTAACCTTTACATAAAAACGCGCGATAAAATACGTACGTGCACAATCGTTATCGGCGGCGAGTGCGAACGCTGGACAACGCAACACGTTAAATGAATTTCAGTTGACGTGTTTGAAAAATTCTACATAAATCGTGATACGGTAAAAATTTTCAAAAAATCATTTTAAAATCGAAATCCTCGATATAATTTATAATGGATTTGTTAAAAACTATTACGGTTATTAGCACGTAACACGAGACCAACAAACACAGAGCAATTTGATAAACCCGGCACGATCAATAATAATTAAAATAATAATAATAACAATATTCACAATAGTAATCATAATAATAGTAGGTTCAGTATGATTAACTCCTATTTATTGTATGTATTTTTCTGCATCTATCTACGGATCTATATAGGCGCACATTGTTACTATACACAATACCAATATACTACTAATAAAGTCTCGACGTATCTAAATTTATAATATAAATATGTCCCCATCTTTAATTTCACGCATCGCATTTTAATATTTTAAAATAATTTTTTAAGCTATTTTTTATTGTTAGTTTTATTTAAGTACTCCATATATACTTGAAATCTAGTGATATGTACACACACACATATATATATATAATAAATAATGACTAACACAGGGAAAACAATAAAAATAACAATAAATTTAGAGGGAATAGAACAGGTAGATAACTATATACATTTAGTTCCAAAAATAACAACAAATAAAGAAATGATGACGAAAACAGAAATTGCCAGAAGAATATCTTTATCTTGTGTTTCGTTCCCGAAATTAAGCGGAATACTTCGAAACAAGAAAATGCCAATTAATCTGAAACGGAGATTATATAATCAGTGTGTACTCCCAGTCCTTATATATGCTGCAGAAACATGGCCATATACAAAAACAAATATACAGAAAATAAGAAAGATTCAAACTGCACATGAGAGAATGATGCTCAACATCAGATTATCGGATCGATATAGAAACACACGAATAAGTGAATTCGGAACGAATTGCTAGAATAAAGCGGAATTGGGCTGGCCATGTAGCCCGAAGAGATGACAACAGATGGTCAAAGCTGGTCATACAATGGTGGCCGATAAATAAAAGAAGAATCCAGGGTAGACCGAGGACACGATGGCACGATAGAATAAAGCGGAATTGGGCTGGCCATGTAGCCCGAAGAGATGACAACAGATGGTCAAAGGTGGCCGATAAATAAAAGAAGAATCCGGGGTAGACCGAGGACACGATGGCACGATGGATATATCGAAGGTAGCCGGGAAGCAATGGTTACGAAAGGCACAGAACAGAAATGAATGGAAAAAATTGGGGAAAGCCTTCATCCAGGAGTGAATAGATAAAGGCATATCGTGATATAATAAAGTATTTTTTCGACTGTTACATAAATTCTAAACTAGTAAAAAATTTTGAATTAAGATCGATATTAAGCTTAAGACTTCTTTGAAATTTTACTTTGAAATATAAAGATTCAGTTACACACTATCTGATTTCATTGCTTTCCGCATTCAATCACTACCAACGCATGTTTAATAATATCGTCTCTTCATATTTTTCAGATCTTCTAATATTACTTTTCATGTTCGGTGGAATCTATTCAATATACACTTTTAGTTCATTCGCTGTCGTTTATCGTGCAAGTGGCTAACGTTTTCAGTTATCTTGTTTCATGGTAATATTTGTTTACTAATAATATTTTGTTATTCATATTATTTTTCACTTTTCCCTTATGTTATTATTCACTTTTTCATAAGCGTCGGCTCGTAAAATTTTGTCAATTACGACTAAGCTATTTAAGCGACAGTTGTAGAATTTTTATCTTCTTCCGACTAAAGGCCAAGTTGATAATATCGTCATTGTGAAAACGTTTTAAAATATGTACAATAAAGTATATATATACATATACATATACATGTATATATATATATATATTTGTACATATGCTAGGCGTAATAAAATTTCGTCCAATTGTTTGCAAGCTATTGTGAAGAACTTTTTAATAACATTCCTCATACATTTGCACTTTGTTTAAATGAAATCATTTTATTTATGTTATCAAGATATTCACGAACTTCTTAAAATAAAAAATGGTATAAATGTGTTTATTCGTCCATAGGGCCGAATGTAGTGGATAGTAAAAAATGGAGGTAGAAAAAAATTGTGGCGACGATAATTTCTAACACTAAATGGAACCCTTACGATCATTTAATTTTAATTTCGTGGAAAAAAATTGAACCAGTGTTGTTGTGTTGTAGAAATTTTGTTTAGTGTTCTTATTTGTCTTTTGCAATATTTAATTTGTATTTTTTTTTCAGTAAGAATATAATTAATTATATTTGATTTAATTAAACATAATGATATTACTTGTTGAATGATCGAATAGAAAAACAAAGCAAAGTTGACTGCAATTTTTTAAGTTCGCTGGGCGTATATGTGGTTTCGTTTATATATATCTATATCTATATCTATATATATATATATATATATCTATATATATATATATATATATATATATATGTATATATATGTATATATATATATTTATATATATATATATATATATATATATATATATATATATATATATATATATATATATAGTGTATTATGCTAGTATTTTTTGCTATAACTAGCTTATTTCTTCATTATTTAATTTAAATTTAGGTTATGGTAGTGATAAAACGGGAACCCGCATTCAAGGACATTTACGTTCTAAACAAACACACCACGCACACATACTATATATATATATAAAATTTAAAAACTTTCGAATTTCTTCATTTATATTACCGAATTTGTTATATTTTTTTATAGACTTATGTTTAGAAAAAAACCCATTTGTGCTTGGAAAACGGATTTAATTTCAAAATTATCGTGGAAATGTTATCGTAAGTTACACATATTCTTGAGACATATAATTTGAACCGGTAGTAAACAAACTCTAGAGGACCACACGGAGAGATTTATACGGTCAAATGTACTTAAAGGAAAAATTTTCAGTTTCCAAGGATCTAAATCTTTGAACAAAAATTAGTTTGAATTTCTCTTTCGACCGTGTTTACTATAAACGTGTTTTTTTCTTTTATTAATTATATTTGTAATCTTGTCCTTTCTAAAGAGAGTTCCCTTTAAGATTTTTGTTATGAAAACTTCTTATTTGATCTTTAATCTTATCTCTTTTTATATATCTTTTATCAAGTTTCTTGATTCCACTTCCTTCGTCATCTACGCCGTTGGACACATTCTTTGTTTAAGGTTCGAATTCTGAATGCTCAGCATTCGTTACTCGGATTTCTTCTGTGTATTTTACCACGAAATGTAGCACTACTTTACTTCGATTTTTATATTTACTCCTAATTTGCGATCTCTAAAGCTATTTGTAAATTATCATACGCTCTTATTTTATTAAACGAACAAGTCATATATATATATATATATATATATATATATATATATATATATATATATATATATGTAATTAATATTGACACTCGTGTCCGAAAGGGGATATGTAAAAATAGAAATAGGAAGAGAAGAGAAGGGAATTAATTATAAGTACAAATGTGTGAAATCTGACTATGACAAATACGACCACAAATAATACAGCTGCAAGGTATAGATATTTTTGAAGATTTTAGTTTCGCCTGTTTCTTTGGCTTTTCGATTATGGTCTCGCAGTTTTTGACGCAGCTTGTTCATTATTGCAGTCTGCTTATTGCCAGTTGCTCCCAGTTATTTTTCATTTCCATTAACTTTTCTAGTTCCAATATTTGATCTTATTATCTTCCCCGTAGTTTCCGTAGTTTTGTTTGTTTTCGTTTGCGATGAATTAATTCACCGTACAGTATTCTTCTCGGTAACCTACTGTCTTCCATCCATAACCTATCCAGGGAAACTGTGTTACAACTAGTTGAAGTTACTTCCACTACGACGGAAAACGTTACAATTTGATATAAAATCGTCATATTTGATTTTTAATAGGCGTCGTAGAAACCACAATCCTTTCAAATGCTTTATCTGTCTCCTTTATAGCACCCACATTTCGCTTCCATACAGAAGATTTGGAAGATAAACTGCCTTTTTCACTGATATCTTGGTCGAAAGTTTTAAATGCTTATTATTAAAAACATGCTTGTTTAATTTAGCAATTGCTGCTGATGCTCGGTTACATCTGTAGTTAATTTCTTCATCCGTTTTTGCTGTAGACGATACATAACTTCCCAGATATGGGAAATACTGAATTCGTTCCACAGATATGGAATTTAATTTCAAAAGAGTATCATAAAATTTTTGTTTTACCTACATTAATCTTCAGTCTTAATGCTTCATATACCGTGTTAAAACACAAACGAATGTCTTGTATGTCTTTTAAATTTGCGTGCACAATAACACAATCGTCAGCATAGTGCAAGTCCGAATGTAACGTGTAGCGCATTTTGACTTCGGCTTAAGTCAAGTTATTGAGACTACCGTTTAAATGGAACCTTATACCGATACCACGCTGCATTAGTTGACGATCTACAAGGATCATGAACGCCGTAGTGAAACAAGTGAATAGAATCGGTACCAAATATATCCTTGTCTGACGCTAGTATTTACATTAAAACTCGGTGTGAATAGAACATGACATACATCATTAGAGTAGAATGACGATATTAAATTAAACAACTATTCGCATTTCTGTTGATTGTGTCAAGACCTTTTGTGATGTTCACAAATGCTATATGTAGGTTTCGTTTTTGTTCCATGCGTTTCTCTCGAATCTTTCGCGGAGGATATATCATATCAGTATTTCTCCCTTGTGATCTAAAGCCTGCTTGTTTTGTGGGTATTATACCTTCAGTAATACGATTCGGTTTGTTAGCTAGTAATGTATCCAGAATTTTACTCGCAGTTGTTGTTAAAGCTATACCACGGTAATTAGTGCAATCCAGCTTGTCGCCTTTATTTTTATACATATTTACAATCATAGATTTTCGAAAATTATTTGGCACGATTTCCGTTGACCATATTTCTTCTGTTATTTTATGGACTAATTTTTGATAACATCCGCTCCGTATTTGTATAATTCAGCTGTTCTTCAATTATACAGGGTTGAATAGAAATTGTCACTATACTATCGGTAATTTTTCTCTCGGAATTGTGTCTACAATTTCACCCATTAACCACCACACCGCTGCAACCCCTTAACCCATTCAGCAGGTAGCAAAGGTTGATAAAGTTTGTTGTTTTGACTTCTTACGGCGTTTTCAGGATTTAACTGTTGCCCAATTTTGAATTAAGAATGTCGGGTCTGCATATACTTTTAGAACGTTTGAACTTCATACACCCCTACTACTATATAAAATGTATCGTATAAATATAAAAAACCCGAAAAAAAATTTTCAACTGGTCCATATGGTACCCCTTTCTTATAGATATCTGCAGTTTTGAATACAAATTTTTCCCGCGGTTTTTGGTGGGCAGATTCTACAACGCCCGACAAAAAGTGAATAAATTTTAAATAAATGTCTATTACCATGGAAATGAAAAATATATTGTTTATAGATGTTGTACACGATCACCCATCAATTCCGGGGCTTTATTGTTTGACATTTACTTAATTACTTGCCGTATTTCTTCTAACTACGGAGACTCTTCTACTTCCGTATTAATCGGATAATCAGGTTGGTTTTGCTTAACAATTCTTTATAATGTTCCATCCATCTGATGTTGGTATCCTCATCAGGTCGTACCCGTTCTTCACTCATGTTATAATAACATTAGATTTCGTAGTTAGATGTCCGTATACTGTTTTTAAATTATCGTAAATTTTCTTTATAATCTTTTATATCATTATAGTGATTTAGTTTTTCACATTTGTCCAGTCGTCATTTATTTTTGAATTCTTTAGTTTTGCTTTGCACACATCTTTTTGTTTCTTCATATTTTTCCACTGCTGCCATTGCTTTCAGCGTGTTTAATATGGCTTCGTGTGCTTTTATTTTATCTTCAAGTACTTCTGATATTTCACTTTCGTGTTTAATCAACAAGTTTAAGTTTTTAATTTTCTTTTTTCGACAGACTTCTTTGCCTACATTCAGAAGCAGTTCTTTCATGCAAGTCCAAAGTTCTTCAACACTGCATAAGTCGTCGTCGATTTTATTATTTAAATATATATTGGTTTTATTTTTGTTAGGAATTCTACTTGATTACATTTTTTAAGTATGTAGCATTTATTTTGATATTTTCCCCTTTTAGTTCTCCCATCGCATTACGATAAAAGAGTCTTTTATTGATCTTAAACAAATTAGAAGACGATGATCTGTCCAATAATCCGCTCCGCGATATACCCTGGCAATCATAACATTTGAAATACCTGATTGTTTTAAATTATATAATTCAGAAGATGCAACTGTTTCTAACGTGAATGTAGCTATGACCAAGTAGCGCTCTGTACACAATTCCAAAAGGGAATTACCATTTTCATTGTGGTTTTCAAATCCATGTCTAATACACCAGGACACAATAGGTGACTATTTCCAACACAAGTATCGAAGACCCCAAGTAGTAGTATTTTTTCTGTCTTGGGTACTATTCTTGGGATATCTCCTAGTAAAATTTTTCCTTTTCGTGTTTTTTGATGTATTCAAAGTTGGAGCATACACAGATATCATTGTTAAAACTTGTGTTTTATCTATCTGTAATCAGAGTATAATTATTCTATTTAATTTGCCAATTAAACTGTTTTTAATTGCAAAACCCACATCGTGCGTTCTTAACTTCGGGTTGTTGGCTTCTTTCCAGTAAAAATTGTAATCATTTCCTGTTAGGTATTCTTCATCTGCTAACTTGGTTTCACTGAGAGCAACAATATCAGTATATCTCCTGAATTCTATCGCGAGTGATGTTCTTCGCGCAGGGTGAGTTAAATTTTCGTTATCCTATAAAGTATGTAAATTCCATGTTCCAATCCGTAGTCTTAATTTTTTATCTTTAATATTTCGACTGCGTTACTTCCTCGGACAGATTTTAACTAAGACGAACCGTTTTTGAACCATATTTTCCAGATATCTTTTTTCCGTAGGACAGGCAGGACGATTTCTAAATACAGCTACTTTGTCACAATAACTGCTGCCGGATCAGTGTGTCGTCTTACATCCAGAACAGAAACGACCAAATGTCTTACCGCCTGTATGCAATGTTATAGCTTAATACTTCCAGTGAATCCACATCTGTCGTCAAGACCATGTATCATCGGTAAAGATCGTTTTAATAAAGGAAAGAGAAAGAAGTGAGTGAGACAGGAAGTGAATGGAAAAGAAAAATTTCAGAATGAATATGATTAGAAACAGAAATATAAATATGCAGAAAGTTGCGCGTGCACTGGTAATGTAGAAGCAGAAGCACAGAACCACCATATTCAGAAATCACAGTCCGGTCTATTTTACTGAACGGCTGTAAGATGTGGACTTTGAAGAAAACCATTATGAGTCGAATGCAAGCTTTTGAACTATGGCGTTATCGACGGATTTTGAAAATAGTCTGGGCTGCTAAGAAGACTAACGAAGAGATATTTACTACTACGAAGGAAGATCGCGAATTGATGGTGCTTTATCCGACCCATTTTACGGTTGCAAATTATGTACAATTTATATTATTACTATAAATGTAGATGAATTTTGTTGCGGTATATCAATTAAATGTTGAGAACTCTTTATTTACTAATTCGGTGCCACGGTTGTCTTAAATTCAGTACTGCTGCGGTTGCATCCAGTCAGAATGTGTTTTACGTTGTCAGTTGTATTGCGTATTACACATCTGTACGATTGAGCTATTCTATACTTATATAAGTAATCTTCAAATAATCCATGTCCGGTGATGAACTGTCCATTAAAATAGCAACGTTGTTTAGTCGGCCATCTATTTATAGTTGGAAAACAATTGTTTTGCTAAACCGTTACATTTATCATTTTTTAATATAATAATCATCCATTACTGTTTTAAATTGTTTAGTCGTTAACATTTTAAATTTATTTTTGCTCAGCAGAATTAATTTGTATGTATGTGTATGTTCACGTATATACTTATCTATTTCTTGTTCCATTAATGTATATGTAAGACGTAGGAACACAAAAATTCATGGTAATGATGTGGAGTATAGGCAATTATGCAGAGATATCCAACGTGCATGTAGAAAGGATAAGAATAGATACTATGGAGATCTATGTAAACAAATACAAGCTCACAAGGAAACGAATGAAACTAAAGATATGTTTAAAAAAATACGCATAGTTACTAGAGAATTTAAAGCCAAACCATGGGGTATTGTAAACAACACCGGGTCGTTAATAACAGACATACGTGAAATAACGGAATTTTGGCGTGATTACTGTCAAAAATTGTATACAGATATAAATAGAAGTACAAATAGAAATTCAACGCAAATAAAGGACAATAAATTTGAACAAGAACCTATGCCTTTACGCGATGAAGTAAAACAAGCAATTGTCAAGCTAAAAAATGGAAAAGCTGAAGGCGAAGACAAAATTTCTGCCGAAATAATTAAAATATTATCCGGAGTCACTTTTGATTTCCTATATAAATTATGCTGTAAAATATGGAATACATGTGAATGGCCGCGTCAGTGGACCACGTCAATTTTAATACCGATACATAAAAAAGGGTCTACAAAAAGTTGCGATAACTATCGTACAATCGCCCTCATTCCACACGCTTCTAAGATATTATTACACGTAATAAATGAGCGTTTAAAGTCTTATCTTAATTGGCAAATTCCTGAAGAACAAGCCGGTTTTGTCGCAGGAAAAAGCACGCGGAATCAGATTTTGAAAATGAAACAAATTATAGAAAAAGCCAGAGAATACTACGTGCCTGTATATATAGCATTTATAGACTATAAAAAGGCTTTTGACAGCGTGATATGGGACAAGCTATGGATAATTTTGTCCGAAATGGGTGTTCCTAATCATCTTATAATGCTAGTGAAATCACTTTACGAAAACAATTATAATACAGTACGAGCAGATAATTATTTCTCTAAACCTTTCAAAATATCAAAAGGTGTTAGACAAGGATGTATCCTATCGCCACTTTTATATAACATATACTCTGAATATATAATGCGACGTACTCTTGCCGCAGAGGAAGGAGGTATTTCAATTGGTGGAGCAAAAATTAATAATTTGAGATATGCCGATGACACGGCAATTTTTGCATCATCTATGGAAGAATTAAGTACAACTTTAAATAAACTGACGACAGTAAGTCATGAATTCGGAATGCGTATAAACAAAAATAAAACAAAAATTATGATAGTGGATCATAATAATGAAAGCATATCTAATACTTCACAACAATTACACGGATATGAAGTCGTCAACGAATTTGAATATCTAGGTGTCCGGATCAACAATAAAGGAGGCTCAAGCAAAGAAATAAGGAGAAGATCTGCGATGAGTCTAAATGCTATGAATAAGTTGCAACGTATCTGGCGGGATGGAAATATCAATTATTCTACAAAAATACAACTTGTTCGTTCCCTGGTGTTCTCCATCTTTACCTATGGTTCCGAAACATGGGTAATAAACTCCACGGATCAGCAATATATTGATGCATTTGAAATGAAATGCTGGCGCATAATGCTGGGTATAAAATGGCACGATAAACAAACGAACGTCTCGATCATTAAGCGTCTTAATATAGATAAACGATTGTCACAAGACATACGCGATAAAATGCACAAATTTTTCGGTCATATAATGCGTGCACGAGACTTAGACAGGACAGTCACACTAGGAAGAATGAACGGACATAGAAGAAAAGGTCGGCCAATGACCCGATGGACGAAACAAATATGCCGACGTGTTAAACTGTCAATACCAGATTTGGTACACTCGGCAGATGATCGACAACTGTGGAGGAATTTGATTGCTACATAATGGTCACGACGGTCAATTATGATCAATATACGACTGTAGAGATATATATATATATATATATATATATATATATACAAATATTTTATCTGCAGGTTCTTTTATTTGCCTTTAATCTTTACAAAATTTTGTTTAATATTATTGGTTTAAATTATCTGTTATCAGGTATTGAATATTAAGAAACTTTTCTACATGTATGGTTGTACTATATTGCTGAAACAAAATTTTTTCTCTTATGTATATATATATATATATATATATATATATATATATTCAAGAGTATGTATTATATAACCTGAACTGTTTTCCGTTATAATGTGTACTGTTTACTGTCGTAAACTCGTCTAAAATAAATTTTATATGCATGAGGCGTATTTTATGCGTTAAATCATATTTTTAAATTCGCATTTCTTTCCACATCATGCGGTTAATTAATTAATTAGTCGTGAAATTGTTAATAAATCTTTCAAATAATTTCTTATATTTACTTTAAATATATATTAGTTTTGAAGTCGTTTTATGTATGTACGTATATATCGCGCAGCGCTAAAAAAAGATCTGGAAGGATATAGTACTGACGCTGAATGCAAAGTTGAATTTACTAAACTGTCTAGTCTTTACAATAGTTACTTATGCGTGCGAAATATGGTCACTTACTGCTGAATGTGTCAGCGGAATAGACGGGTTTGAAAGCTGGGCATATAGGAGACTATTAAGAATATCGTGTGTGGACCGAAAAATTAATGAACATGTTTTCCAGAAGTTTAAAATACATAGTATCAAACAGAATAAGAAAAAGATTTCTCGGTTTCTTTGGACATGTTGCGAGAGATATAAATTCTTTACAGCGTTTAATGATCACCGGAAATGTGAACCGGCGAAGAAAAGAAGGAAGCGCTGGATTGATCAGTTTTGACTTGAAAATGTACGAAGGTTTGGCGGCTGGTCAGAACAGGCCAACATGGAGATCAATAACATATACAGTTATTTCATTGATAAATGTGGAAGGAATATATATATATATATATATATATATATATATATATATATATATATATTTTAACATATACATTACAATTGGAACAAAAAACTGTAGTAGCATGCAAATTTTTGCTTATTGCTACTAGTAGCGATTATCTATAAATGTACTTAATTTTAAATATTTCCAAGATAAAAACCGGAAATTAGTTTAATAAAATAATTTCATTCGGTTTAAGCGTACAATCAATACTATACAACTGCCTCAGGTGATCATATTTGTTACACTTGTATATTATATGTTGCACATTTTCAACTACATTACACTTGCAGTTGTGCCATTTATTATCACCGATTATATTTAATTTATTCAAATAATATCCAATGGAACCATGACCAGAAAGTATCTGAGTCATATAAAAATTTACTATAATCTTTTTATTTTTAAAACGATCTATTACATTCGGAAAAAATTTACTAATTAATTTATCTTTTGTTAAAATTTTGTATCTTACACTAAATTCATTTAAAATTAGTGTATTCAACTGTTTAAGAACTATTTTACTTATGACACCATAATTATTTTTTTTAGCATTAAAAATTAAAGATCTTTTTTTAATATAAAGATCAATAGGTAAGATACGAGCAATAGTATATAATGTTATATTTGGTACAGTAATATAAGAAGAGGTTGAATCAATAAGAAATTTACGGCAGTTACAAATTACATTATGTATTTGCTGCTTAGTTAAATGTTTGAAATAGACACCAGCACAATATGTATATAATGACTGTACTAAACCTTTATAAAGAATTACCTTAGATTTATAGTTAAGTCCCCACAATTTACCACCAAGAGCTTTAAATATAGAATAATATTTGTTAATTTTAATAACATATAATATGTTTTATTACGCACATACATATAAATAATATGAAACTCAGATGATCGAATTGTTATTATATATAACCTTTTATAGCTGCGGACGTGTCTTAAGTTCAACAGCAAGTGCAGTATAACGTCATTTCGACGAATTTGATTTTATCCGATGCCAAATTTCTATAGTAAAAATTAATCTCAGGAAAACTCAGGAAAAATATATATAAATTAACGATATTTTTGTATTATGTAGACTTCCCACTTGCGGAGCCCATTCAAACGGCGGGTTTATATTCCAACTAAACTGCGGCGCGGCAAGTTGTTGCATATAGGGATGGATATTCGTGGATAACTCGTCGAATTTTAGTCAGATTTTGGCAAACCTTTTTTTGTTTTACTCCTAATCATCCCCTAATTATACCGTATACGATGGGTAGCCCCTAGTTTTGTTATTTATATATTGTATATGCTTATTATAATTTAACGTATTATCTATAATGAAACTCAAATATTTTATGTGATCAGTAGAACTAAACACATGATTGTCACAATATATATATATATATATATATATATATATATATATATATATATATATATATATATATATATATATATATATATATATGTATAAAATAAAATTAATAAATATTCATTAATTTTTTCGAACAATTTTTTATATTCTAGTTTTAATTTACTTTCGAAATAATACGTATTTTTGTGTCCATCTTTGTATATAAAATAATTCTTCCTTTTTATTTTATCTCCGACGATCGAAAAATTTCTAATTATTGACGAAGTTTCATCGTCATATTTTGAAAAATTTAACAATATCAACGGAAAATGTAAATTATTTATTCTCGTTTAAGCAAACTGGGATATAGTATAATATGTAACAGTTTTTTGTTTTGTTTTTAGAATGACGTAAATTGTATATTAAGAAATTATTAAACGTCAATACAATTGAAACTAACCTGTCTGAAAAATGGCGTAATTATTTTCGCGACCATTTCTTGTGTTTTTATATTCCTTAAATATAAAAATACGCGCTAGTTAACCAAAATAAAATCCAAAATGAAAAGTATATTTTAACTTAATGGGAACGCGTGAACGACATTTTTTTTTAACGCCGGCAAATGTCGTTTCAATTCGTTCTTAAACTGTTTTTATAATAATAATATACTAATTATTATTATTATTATTATTATAGTAATTTGAGTAGTAGTGGTAATGACACTTTTAATAAAATGACATCGTTATCTTATTGTAATTCTTTAAAAACAACGGTTTCAAGAAATGAGACTTACATATCCGAAATTTAATTTTAATAAATTGGTCTAGTTTTTACGTGTTTTTTTTTTTTATTTTTGAGTAGTTATTTTGAAGGTGAGGCGTGTAATTGTTTTTTTCCGGTATTTTGCTGTTTATTTTTTTATTTATTTTTTAAAATTTTTATATCGTACCGACAATTCCTGTCATAAACAATATCGATCTTAAAAACGAAATAATGAAAGAAAGGAGAGAAGATTGAAATTGAATAGGAATGTAAATGTATATTAATCAGACAATATCAACGAACTGCCTAATTTCGGTCTTCAAGAAGAAAACTGTTCATTTATTTTTTTATTTATTTTCTTCCTTGGTAGTATATAAAATTTCTCCGAGAATAGTTCAGTCCACTGAGGTAGTTGGAAATGCAACGTAGCACTTTTTCCTTTTTCACTCGTTTGCTAGATATGGCTGGAAAATCGATAGTGAACATTCGGTGTACCGGTGGATTTTGGTTGAACTGAAGTTTCTTATAGAACCTTCGGTATTGTTTCATATAGACATCCTTTACATATGGAACGTTCAAGTAAAAGTAGGATTATTTTCTATGTTCATATTTACATACAAATATACATCGTTTCCTGAGTACGAGAGTCTTTTTTGTATGTACTTAATAAACAAATAATTTGAAATATATATATATATATGTATGTATTTACTATCAGAAAGTGTGATATGCAATATATACAACCTTTCGAAAATCTGCACTTTTATCCGCACTCTTCTTTTAAAGATGTCTTCTATCCTTTTGATTGGGTAACCGACCCTGAAGTTTAAACCGATAAACGAAAGAGTACAAGGGAGATTCTATGAAGACTAAGAATAGAGACACTGTAGAAAAGTCTCAATGTACTAAATGTAGATGATAGTGATGAGGCGAATCTATTACCCCCTAGAATATGGCGGCAGTAAAACCATAATAAACGATCTTCATTACTTAGTTTTGGTGATTTGAGTTAATAACTTGCGAACCTAGCGATATATTGTTTTTTATTTTTATTTTAAGTTAATACACGAATATTTGTTTCAAGTGGAAAGCGTGATGGAAAACACAAATCGTATATTTATTCCATTTGGCGATCAACTCGTCGTTGTCAAATTTAACGCGTGTAAGGGATCATACACTGAAGAACTTGCCCTAACATGCTCGAGGTATTGTAAATATTCTAGAAAGATGAAAATTAAACAGAGATACTTTATCGCGGCACTTAATATAAATTCATTAGGAAAAGTAAGAAACTGAAAAAATGTCCTCGAAGATGTTGTACATGTAATGCTGTGATACAAGAGACAAGATGTGTATCGATGAAAATGTATTCGAATCTTATACACGATTTTTAAATGATGAAAGATTAAATACAAACAACGCCGTTTATTGAACAACAGATTTAATAATTATTTGCCAACATTTGAAGATGCCTATAAAAATCTATAAAATATAGATTAGCCAGTGTGCATGCACCGATAATTAAAGAAAAAAAAATAGAACAATTACTTCTAATTTTTCACTTTTGAAGAACAACATACAAATTCACGATTCTGTACCTTTAGATAAAAGAGGAATTTTATTAATATAATTAAAGAGTTAATAATAAAGAATCAAACGAGTAAAATAATAACAGAATTATGCAAAAATTCTAGTAATAAATGCCAAAATTCGTTGAAATTATGAGACAGAAACAATTCTTCACGATTGGACAACATTAATAAATAAAAGTACACGTTGATCTGGCCGTTGTTGTTTTTGTTAATGCGATTAAGCTTACCTATAAAACAATAAATATAAAATTAGAAAATGAAAAAATGTAACATGTAAAAAAAGTACAAATACCTCGGTTCAATAATAACAGAAGATCGGAGAAGTGATCAAGAAATAAGGTCAAAATGTTTAAAGCGTGCTTTTATATGGTTCGGAAACTTGGGTTATAAATAAATGCAGACAAAAAAAAAAACAATTAGAAGCTTTCGAAATGTGGTGTTGGCATAAATGAAAAAAATTAAACGGACAGACAAAACAAAAAATACACAGATGTTCTTAAGATTATCAACGGAAAACGCTACTTAATGAAATATATAATCGAAAGAAGATGCAAGTGGATAGAACATATTATAAGAAATAATAAATATTTAACAACAGTAATTGAAGGACGAGTAAATGGAGGAAGAACAGGAGGTAAAAATACAACACCCAAGTAAAACTGAATACGTACCAAGTATAAAGTGCTCTACATATTGACCACCAATCGAAACATTAAAGAACGTCATATTACTCATAAATACACGTCCAGTATGCAGAGAGGACAGTATCTCAAAGTTGCATAAGTAATAGGCGATTCGGTAACAAGTGATTCACGAATCGTAATCCGCTGATAAGTACAATTCCTTTACGTTTAATGTTTCTAAAAAAAAGTATAACCGTCGAAATTTCGGAAGAGACGATTGTAATTGATAGCATCGACTGCTGTATATTTTCCTAATATGTCTGTTATCAAAATTTCCTATGTTCCGACTGTGTTAAAGGTATGATGCCACGTGCAGAAACTAAAGAGAATCGTTAGAAGACCCTTCTTTAGCTAATGAATCTACAATTTCATTGTCAGGCATTCCTGTCCCGATGCCCATAAGAAAACACAAATATACCCAAGCATTCTAGATGAGTCAGTTTTAACATAACGAATGAAATCAATATATCTGAGGTGCTTAAATTTTTTTCCATATCCTTCAAAATGTTTTGTGAGTCGGCGATAATGAGGTAACTATACGAAAGCTTCATATCAATTAAGAATTATAATGCTTGTAACACCGCTACCTACTCAACGGTGAATGCGGAACAAAGATCTCTCTCGTTCCGATTCATATTACCGTATTTATACAATTTTCTCAATAAAAAAATCCTCTTTCCCGAGAACTACGTTTTTTTATACCCCTCCATCGATATGCTTATTTGTAATTGTCAGTTCCTTATAATATATTCTTTAAAATAACATAAACTAGAACAGAAGAGTAACTAGGTTTTCAAAGGCGAATATAAAGAAACACAGAGCATGCATGGAAAACAAGTATTAAAACTTAAGCATTAAAAAAATTAATAAAAAAATTTATAATGCAATAGATAGAAAACAGTGTTATTTAGTGTCCTCGAAGAATTTAGCTTGGACGAAAAAAACAAAAACCAAATCGTACACTAAGAAACGCGCGTGGAAAGTGAAATTTAGAGAGGATGTATCCAAACAGTTTGAAATAAAAATAGAGACTCGGAAGCGATATAATTTGTTACCTTTAACTGCATGCTTGAAAAAAAGTTAGAGGATGATGAAGAAAAACTATAAGAAAAACATATCAGTGGAAAAATTAAGGTAGAGTACAAGAAAGATAATTTGTTAACAGAATGCTTATTTTATACAGCTGATCCGGCAATGATACTTGAATCTGTTTAGGCAGTAAGAGAAAACTAGTCGTTTAAAAATCAAATGTATGATAAATATTACAACATCGCCCATTGATACAAAAGCTAATGGCGTGGAGGAACTGAATACTGAATGTAGAGGAGGGATTGATATTAATGAAGAAACTATTTGAAGATAGAAAGTAAGAAGCGTGTGTAAAACAGACGATAATGGTTTTGGAAAAAGAGGAAACAGAATGGGTGACCGGTTGACGTTAATTCGAAATAATAATACTAACGTACACTATATCAAGCTACCCCGTGTTCACTATAGATTCAGATTCGTGTCATACGAAATTTTGTGCGTAGACGATTAATGACAGAACAAATCACGTTAGCCCCATCATCCTTGCGATGGAGATCAGATCGCCGATGAAAACCACCTGTTGTTCAGTTGCAGTTATATATAGAATGTATCAACCGAAATTCCCTGTCAATCCCTCTCCCAACTAATCTCAGATGCTTGTTCAGCTCACAGAACAATAGCGTATACATGATCATATTGAATTACATATGAGTCTGTAGTATGAATATTTAATAAGATATATCATTAATTTCTTACAGCCCTGGGTGGAATCACTAATACTCATATATACATATAAAAAAAATTACGTTCCCTGGCTGCTTATTCGATTTCTGTAATTGTTCCCAAGCCGGTCAACTGCCGTATGTTTTTCATCCATCATGTTTTTCATCTACCTCGTTCTCGTTTTCCTTCAACTTTCGTATTAATATAAGCTGTAGAAATTTAAAATTTTCTCCACGCATTAGGTGACTGAAATAGCCTATTTTTCCTGCTTAATTGTCAGTAAGATTGTTCTTGCCTTTTGTTCTTCATTTTGCAATTTTATATTTTCAGCTGGATAAACGTTAGTTATTTTTTTAATTGTAGAATCGTATACACAGCCTTTTGCTGACATCGTAGAATTTCTTCTAATCCGTTATATCATTGCCATGGTCCAGTTCTTCATATTTATTTAACCGACGTTCACATTTTAATTTTCCGATTTCGTATTGCACGCATCTTTTAGTTATTTTTATATTTTCCCACTAATGTATTTGAATTCGAAAATTTCACTTTTTGCGTACGTGCGTGGATGTGTATAATATATATACAGAACTGGCTATTTCACATACGTTTTATAAATACGGTAAAAACGAATAAAAGTAAACAAAAAACACACTTTTACTCATTTATTATAAATTATTACTTTATTATTATTATATATATATATATATATATATATATATATATATATATATATATATATATATATATATATATATATTTGTTTGGAAGAAAAAATTTTAAAACAAAGGAAAAAATTTTCTCGTACAGTTGAAAAAATGCCCCCAAAAAATGAACAAAAATCAAGGAAAAAACGTAAGGAGAGAAATAAATTAAAATAAACGAGAAATATGAATAAACAAATAATTAAATAATGAAATAAATAAATAATAAATGGGCAGACCGATCGAAGGAAAGCCTGTTGTAGATTATCATCGCCAATCAGTATTCAGTACTTTTTGTCACTTTTATTGTTAGTGGTGCTGGCGGAAGAATATAAACCTAGTTTGATGGTTAATTCTTTAGGAGGTCTAATATTCGACCTGGAAGGAAAAGGATGGAATTTCATCGGTGGCGGACTGGAAGGCGGTGATTTATAAGATCGGCATAATAGATTTTTCTTGGAAGCGTACTCGGATATCGCATCTTTTTTTCTGTTTACATTACCGCCGCTAACGCGACGACTTCCGCCAATCGCGGCGGTTCGATCGTCGATAATTTTATTATTATCTTTACTGGTCTGCGATATTAAATATCGGTTCTTAACGGTGTTTCCTGTAGTTTTGCGACAGTCTTCTTCCATCGAAGATAGCGACGACGTCGGTTGTTGCCTATTTTCTGCAAAGACGAAATTTTGTATATTCGCGGGATGATTATGATTATGATTATGATTATGATTATTATTATTATTATTATTATTATTATTATTATAGTTATTAAGGTAAGTATTTTTCAAAGTAGAATTTTTCGACGTCGGTTCGAAATTTTCGTCAAGTTTCATCGACAATTGATCGTGCGAAGTTGATTTTTTCAGAATCCCGACTGGTTTAATCGTCGACGATATCGTAATATGACCGAGCGTTGATCTTCGATGTAACAACGTACGATTACGATGTTCGTTAGCGGCAGCGTAGCGATCCGGTATCGATTTCGATATTTCTTTATCGTTATCTCCTAATAATAAAATTAGATCGTTATCGGAAGTTGTTAAGTCGGTATAATCAGTCGATAACGACGACCTATTATCCTCCGGCTGATTTTCGCCGGAAATTCTATCCGTCTCTTCGTATTCGTTAACTCTGTCCTCGCGTCGATGATTCGGCGTCATTTCTAAATCATTTTGTCTTTCAGCGGTAATCGCTAAATATCTATAACCCGTCGACGATAACGGATCGCCGATAACATCTATTATCGCGGGAGTTGACGATCGTTCGCCGTTTCGATCTATATTTAATTCGGATAACCATCGCTCGGTTTTTCCGTCCGATAATAAGTCGTAATTGTTACGGAGATCGTTTAAAGATCGCGTCATACGTTTCATTCGACGTAATCTACGTTTACCACTAGAACAAATATTAATCGATTTCGTCCGAGACCGAGGATCGATCGAATAGTCTAGGCTGTTGTTATATCTCTTACGGTCGGCTAAAATGTTTTCTATATTTTTATCGTTATCCCCGGAAATATTATCGATATACTTATCGTCGTCAATGTTAAAAGGTTTTATCGTTTGTTTAACGTTTAAAATAGGCGAGAACGAAATGTCGAAATTTTTATCGCTATCATTCGGATCGACCATAGGGACGACGGCAGCGCAAGTTCTTCCGACGCCGCAACGACGATAACGATCTTTTTTAGGCGATCCCCTGTTATCGTTATTTTCGTTCGTCTTCTTATTCGTATCCGCGTTCGTATTAGCGTTGGCCGATCGTTTACTATTATCAGTCTTGTCGTCGATAACACCTTTTTTACCGTCGACCGGTTCGCGGTTATCACGAAATTGACCGGCGTCGCAATCGTCTGTGATGGAATTTCTATCGCCGTAGTGAATTTTTTTCAGAATTTTCATATTCTCTTCCAATATCTCGTTCAAAGCTATTTCCGTATCTTTAGATATCGATATGGAAATGTAATTCTGACGTTGTTTATTATTACCGTTATTATTCGATTCGGCCGCGTTCTTTTTATCGTTATCGTTAGTGTTATCGTCGCGAGTATTGAGAACTAGTTTCTTCTTATTATCTTCGAGAAGAATGCCGGATTTAATAAATTTATCATCTTCCTCTATCCTGCGATTACCGCTGCCATCTTCAATTTTAGTCGTATAGGGATCGATTAAAAAAGGTCCGATAGTCGCCGCAGCCGTACTAGTAACGATGTCAACGTCCATATCTGTAGTACTAGTACCTTCAACAGTATCAGCGGTAATACTGGTTATAGGCGTAATAGTGGCGCTGCTAGTCGTGGAAATACCGGTGACGTTCGTAGCAATGCTCACAGCGCTCGTTTGTCGCCCATTCGACGACGACGACTGTTCTAATTTATTAAGGCGTTCGATAACGTGATAATCTTCGATGATTGTCTCGTACTCGTCCGTATTGGAAATAGACGAATTTATCGGTTGTTCAATTTTAACGAGAGAATCATTTTCGTCAAATGTTCCACTCAAATTGTTACTTACGGGACGTTGCGTATTTTCGTCGTATTTCGTATTTAGTAAAAATAATTGATTATCGAAATTATGATCACCGTCGTTAAATTCGATAATCGGAGATTTTGCATTAAATAATATCCGTTTTGACGAGTTGTTATTATTATTATTACTACTGCTATTATTATTATTGTTGTTATCGTAATGAGATTCATTCAAAAGACTGATGGTTGGTGTATCTTCGGAATCATCACCCGGTTCATCGCAAAGTTCTGTCGACGATGACGAATTAGATGACACGGAAGATCCGAATACAGAATTATCATCAACGTCGCAGTTCGCATCTGAAAACGTAAAAATTATTTTTCTCTGTAACCGCAATTATTTGAAACTGTATCAACTATAAGGATATAAACTATAAGGATATAAACTATAAGGATATAAACTATAAGGATATAAACTATAAGGAGACAGACGCACGATTTTGTTGTTCTTTGAATAATTTACGAACCAAATTTTTGAATGAAAATTTATTTAAAAATACGAAAACGAGAGATTAGCTTACAATCATTTGTGGTACACAATATCGTTCGGATGGCCGACATTTGCAACAATACATTCGTTCAGCCTTTACAAAATTTTCGAAGACTTTTTCGAGCATAGGTTTGAAATCGTGGACGTGTTTTGTAAACGCGGATCTTGAGGTATCCTCACAAAAAAATCGCGTAACTTTGAATTCTTTTCGAAACTCTCTTTCCACTGTCGTGATCAATTCGTGCCGAAAATAGATTTCGCAGATTGGTTACGTAGTGCCCAGGATGAATACTAGAGTGAACCACTGCTGTTTCTTCCAGCCGCGTGCGCACGTACTAATATTCGTTTTAATTCATCGTTGGTGTCTACTTTCCGTCTTTATAATTTGTTACTTAAAAATCATCCGCGTTTGGATATACATTTTCGAAACAGAGACTTATACTTGGTTTAGTCAAACTTCGGCTCTGTGTACTCGTTATTACTGTAAGAAGGGTGTTGTCGTTGGTTCGTGGACAGCTTGTTAGAGTAGTTGATTTTATAATTTTATATTGTTGTAATACGTATGCACAAATTTCTTTGAAATTTTCGTTACCGTGTACTGGTGTACACATGTATTCGTGTTCATATGTAGAATCATGTAAGCTCTTTCCAGTGTAGCAAGCGCGTGTATATGTGAATTATTTTCCCCTTTATGTATATTTATTGTGAGTGTGTATAAATGTTTTATATATGTGTATATATGTGTACTGTGTATATATGTGTATATGTGGATATATACATATTTTTTATTTTATTTTTGTTGATTTGTATAATTTTAGTCAATTATTTAATTCTAGTGTTCGCATTGTAATTGGCATTAGCTGTTATGTAAACCGTATCATAAATAAATAAATATATCGATACAGTATAAAAAAAAAGTATTTTTATTGTATTTAATTTTTAAAATAAAAATATGTGTCACGAAGGAAGCACTACAGAAATACTTTCCGATAATAATAATAATAAATATATTCTTTTATAGCTATTTCGCGTTATTTTCAAATATAAATATATATATATATATGTGTGTGTATGTATGTATATATATATATCATAAGAGGAGAATTTACCTTCAGATATGATAGAGTTATCCTCAGTACTTTGTTTATATTTTTTTCTTTCATCTTGAATACTTTCCCAATATACAGTTTCTCCGCTACTAATTGATGTTCGATCTGCTGTTAAAACGACATAAATTTAATTACAAAATCAAACGTGTTTCTAAATCTAAAGTGAAAATTGCTGCTATCACTATCGATGCCTAGTAGCTCTGGTAGTTTTATACGCTTTAATAATTTCAATCGCTATTATTCTCCGAAAATATCTGATTAATGTTATATAAATCTTTCGATTGTTAACGTATCATTGTTATAGAAATTAAAATTCGGAATTATTATCGATTTATACGAGATAAGTCCTTTTTTATAATTCGATCTATCGCTATCGTTATATAGCTTATTAAATACAGTTACAAAAAATCTATCTTATTTTTTATGCTGCGGAAATATGATTATAACATTTTAAATTATTTTCAGTTGTTACACCGACATATTTCATATCTGTCACGCGCCGAATATTAATATTGTAATTTATTAAGCTTAATTTCGAAGTGAAACTTCTATTGGCGCGTTATATATGGGTAGTTAACACGCAAAACGATCAAGGGAGTGAGCGGAAATAACATACGGGTATATATATATATATATATATATATATATATATATATATATATACATATATCAACACCCGCCTATCGAACCACGTTCTGTTACGTTAGGTATGTCAAGAAGTAACGAACGGATGTATATATATATATATATCTTCTTTGGATGCCATACACTATGTGGCGTAGGCTATTCCCAATAGTTTTTCCTCCTTGCTGTCTGGAAAAGTCTACCTATATCGTTGGTGTCGCTCCATTCCTTAATATTCTTTATCCACGAGGTCTTTCTTTTACCAACTGGTATTTTATCATCAATTCTTTTTTGTAATATTAGGCGCAGAATGTCATAGTTTTCTCCTCTTAAAATGTGACCCAAATATGTTATTTTCCTTTTTTATATTTTTTATTAGTTTCCTTTCTACACCAGCTCTTTTCAGTACACTGTTATTTGAATTTTTTGTTCTACGAGATTCTTAATAGCTTTCTAAGAAGCCACATCTCTGTGACCTGCAAACGTCTAATCATGCTGACTTTTAAAGTCCATGTTTCCATTCCGTACAAAAGTAGCGGAATCACGTAACAGTCAATAATTTTGAGTCTTATCTCCAGTGGCAAATCATTTGCAAGCATAGCGTTTTTTATTTTTCGAAGGTTTCCTTTGCCATTTTACATCTTGTTCTTATTTCTTCATCATCGCCTAGCTTTCGTTTATTGAAACTGTTAACTTTCTCGATTAGATTATTATATATATATATATATATATATATATATCGTTCGCATGTACCGCGCTATCAATACCCGTCCTCAAACCACATTTTGTAGTGTTATGCGCATAGGTAGGCTTATTCTTTTATATATATACATATATATGTGTGTGGGTGAGCGTGTTAATATAAAATTAATGAAAAACTCTGTATCGAATTTAGTTAAAATGTCTTTAATCTTCACTGCTTCCCTGCGTTCCGAGGTACAAATGTTTTTTTTCTGTTTTTAAACTTTTATTAACCAATATATATTTAGATTTTAACGTATTAATATTTAAATTATAACCACTTGGGAGGTCCGCAATATCGAAAAAAATTTAACAAAAATTGTACTATAAAAAAACCGCATCCCTAAATAAATAGGCGGATAGATTTTCGCATGGATGATGATTAAATTTAAGAAATTAGAGAGCAAAAATGAAAATTATATAGAAATTATGTCTTCATTTATCCAAGCATTCGGTGATTAATAACCATGTTTTTTTTTAATAGTTTCACTGTTAACAATAATAATGTGAACTGGGGCTAATTAAAGGTGGTCGAGTGATTAGGGTACTATTTTCGAAGATTTGTATTTTCCGGATGAAAAGAGGTTTACTTTCGAATGGAACGCAAAATGAAGTCGATCTTCAAACATGACCTGTTTTTGAATGTAAACGATGGAGCAATACCGTTTACTAATAACGCGACAACGAATAGAATAATAATGATGACGATGGTAGTTTACTAAATAACAATGAGATTAATTTCGTTCGGTGCAGGATAATTTTCATGGAGACGTTTCCGTTTCGCTATATATCCAACTCTTTTTATCTCTTTTTCTATCTAATCACTCTTCCCTCTTTGTTGTTTCACGTATATTCATTCGCGTGTATAAGCTCGCCTTTATTTCTAAAGGAACAATTAAAGCCGATTTTACACGAAGGCACTTGTAATACTGATAACAGACTTTAAAAGCGTAATCTTTTTACTTCTTTTATTTTCAAATGACCTACATTTTTGTTGTCTTTCTCCCGGTGACTTTTTTTTTTTTTTTAAATTAAAATAAAGTAAATAACTAATAATAATGATGTTAATATTAATAGTATTAATAATAATAGTAAAAAGAAATCAAATTTATATGAACATAAAATATTACAAATTTTGTGTTGTATTTACAGTTATTTAATGCAAATATTTACACATATGTACGAAGTACATACAACCATATATATACAATATAGATAAATACATCCACTAATGCACAATAATCTAGCATAAATAAACGTATACTTATAACATGCATGCCCATAAGTAAACATCCAGAAGCACATAATACATATTCACAATGTACAATCAAGCCGACGTATACTCATATATACGTTCATACATGATCACGAACATTATGTGCATGGTAGTTACACGGTGGTATACACTTGATCATTCAAAAAAAAAAAAAAAAATATATTACAATCATTTATTAATTATTCAATTAATCGATTCATATAAAATCAATTTATTTAAAATATTACACAAAATGCTACAATATTAGTATTTATTAAAATATATAATAATAATAATAATATTGGAAATATAATATTAAAATTGTAATAATAAGAAATAAAACTGAAGATAATTTATAAATAAATACGCGAAATCACGGCTATGGAATACCAGACATTTTAAAACGTAATCCACGCAACTGCAATGTAGTAAACTTAAAATTTTACTATAATTTACAAACTAACCAGTTTCGGCCCAACTGAGTAAAAATGCAAAGATTAGAATTAAAAATTAGAAATAACGATTGAAAATAAAAAATACAGAGCTAGATTACAAAAAGAAGAAAAATAAAAACAATTCTAAAACAATAAAATAAAAAATGATCGCCCACACACGCACATCCACTTGATATAGGGTGACTCAGAGAAGACGGACGGTTTTGTTGGTTTTTGAATAATTCAAAAACTTTCATTCAGTCTTTACAACATTTTCGAATACATTTTCGAGCATATGACGCTGAATTTTTGAAATTTCTTTAAAAATCCGAATTTTCAAGATCTCATGGATGTGTTTTGTAAACGCGGTTCTTATATCTCCACAAAAAAATCGCGTAACTCTGAATTATTTTCGAAACTGTGTACCGTCGTGATCGATTCACACCGAAAATTACGTTCCATGCAAAACGCGCGCTCCTCGTTATAGAATGTCATGACTAAACGTGGAGCACGCTGTTTGTGTTGTATCAGTGTTACCAACTGCGCCATTCAAAACACAAAACCGTCTATTTTCTCTCGGTCACCCTATACTTTCTACTACTCCGACTAATATCGCATTTTATTTATTTTTCGGAATAATTATCTAATAAATATGTTCGACAGGTAAACCACCGCGGAAGCTCGATAAAAGTTTAAAAAAGAAATCGCGTTTCCCAGATGTAATACAGACATTGATTCGTAATAACGCAGGTAAGGTATTTAGATTGTTAGCTCGTAATCGATTAATTTTGCATGAAACGAAAACCAAATATATTGTTTACAGTAATAGAGATCGATGTCTGTAGCAGAATCTAACAGAAAGACTAAGTAACTACTTTGTGATTAATAGAGTTAACAAGACTAAATATGTCGGTATTTAGTTTTCTCTCTTACACTTGCTACATTGAAATAATCGTTATATTTTATCACAAAATTTAGAATGTTCAACTCATAAAATTGCCGTACATAAATGGATTTATTCGAAATATTATTAGAAATACTCCTAAGAACTGTTTTTTGCAACTTTACGTTAGCGTAGGTTGACTTATACATCGTTTTGTCATCAGGACACAATGCATACTCGGGTGTTTTTGTAGTGTACTATATTATTACTGGGGCGCATATGATGTTGTGCGTGGTGGTTTGCCATGGCCTATTACTTATATTTTTATTTTTGATGATAATTTTTATGTCGTCGATCATATTCGAACTTGGTACCTTCCTAATAGAAGTCTGTGCTCTAGCCACTAGGCTACTCTGACGACGACTGTAAATTATGAAGTATAAATAAGTAGAAAATAATTTTATATTAAGCGACGATTAAAAACATTCATTTATACAGTTTCGTTATTTATCGTCATTTTATTTCTGAAACGACCATTAAGAAATCGTTAACGAAGTTTCTTCCTTCTTAGTAACGTCTTTTGGTTATACCGAAAGAAACGCGTTTATACGTAAAATAATATCACCGGATTTACGAATGAACTAAAAATCGAATTAACATTGGCCAGAATATTCGTCGATAAAGTAGAGATTAAGTCGATCGAAGTGATAAAAATGAACAAAACATTTCAACTAAGTCATAACTGCCACGAAAATATTGCGAGATACAAGGTCCGCGCCAGTATCGAGACTTAAATCCGGAAAATCACTTGGGGAAATGGATGAATTATTAACGGAAGATATGAAAGATTTTAATAAATGGAAAATAACATGGGAAAAGGGATCTAGAACATACAACAAATTATAATTTCCCGAGGAATGAATTTACCTAGGGAACAATGGAAGACACTCGATAGGATTAGGACTGGACATAGACGGATATCTAATTTAGAAATGGGGTATAATAACATCTGCTCGTGCCAGTATGGAAATCCGTTAATTCGTCCTTTCATGATAAGAAACTGTTTAAAAGATTACCAGTCTTCGTCACTAAAGGTGTAAACCATGAGCGAGTAGTTGGAATTATAGCTGATCTGATGTCTGTATATATGCATATGTATTTGTATGTGTGTGTGCACATCTATTCGTGTGTTGTGTATATATACGCATTATGTATATATATAATCTATATTATTATTATTATTAGCTTAAATTAACGTTCCGTGTAGCAGCTAAGGCTAGAGACACGGTAGGAGTAGGGGAATTAGATTAAGGAGTATAGTTCTGATTTGCGGATAAACAACATTAAATTAGAGAGAGAGGAACTTTCATCTTTGAAAAGCAGGGGGAGTGTAGAAGGAAGGTTAAGCGACAATCTGTGAGGAAGGCATAAGGAACAATCAGTGTGGATGTGGGAGACAGATAAAATAACTCTGCACACGGAACATTCTGGAGCAGAGATCTTGTTGATGAAATATGCGTGAGTGAGTCAAGTGTGACCTAATTACAATCTGCTGATGATGATGTGGAAGAGTTGTTTTCCAATGAGTTGAGTTCTTGATCTGACGGAGCTTGTTTGTTTAAGGATCCAGTTGCCACTTTCTCTGCCACAGTATTTGAAGACCATTATTTATGTGTTTCTTCAAGTCGGATGCTGGAACTGGAATTTTAAGAACAGATGAAGATGAAGTTGCTTTCCTTGACGCTTGATCTGCAAATTCATTCCCATGAATTTCAGAGTGAGCTGGGATCCACATGAAAACCACACTTCGATTTGGTTCTGCTATCACCAACTTTACTACTTATTTAGCTACTGGGTGCTGATTGTGGTTGAAAACATCGTAGAGAGCGTTAAGGGTTGGAAGGGAGTCGCAACATACAATCGATGACTGCTGAGCAGAGGAGCTTATTACGGACTTCACGGCGAGGAAAATTGCATATAGTTCGGCGGAAGTAACGGAAAGTGTCTCAGGAAGCGAATGACAGAGCTCCATCCTTGACAAGTGAGCAACCGACGAACCTATTGAATAGTGATGCGCCCGTATAAAATACTGATGATCAGGTCCGAGTAATAACTTCTTGTCTTATTTTCTCAATATATCGGCCTTTTCTCCATAAACTGAAGATCGAATGATTCAGTCGGATCGGATTTTCCACGGTGGAAGAACTGCAATTGAACAATCGATTAATTGCAGTTTGGAAATATTTATTTCAGATAAGATGTTGTTGAAAAATACTGGAACTTATTGAGATAGCGTCGAAGAAGATGAAGCTGTTGATGGAAACACTTTAGGGAAAGAGAATCCAGAGATATGATATTGAACGGCAAATTGGCTAGAAGAAGCCTCCGAATATGATCAGGTTCGAACCATTCAGATTGTAGACTATAAATCGGTGTGGTTCGAAATGCGCCCGTAGCAAAGCGGAGGGCGGAATTTTGGATAACGTTTAAGGTCTTAAGGATTGCTGTTGAATATATTGCTGCTCCATAATCATTTTTTTTTATCTGATCAAACAGCGGTAGATACGTAGTAGCGAAGTTCGGTTGGCACCGTAGGTTATATGTGAAAGTTTCTTCAATATGTTCATTATCTTTAAGCAGCTTTTTTTAATATGGTTAAATGCGGTTTCCAAGATAGCTTTTGATCTAGTGAATTATTCTTGAGAGATTTACAATGAAGGTTGATGCATATCTTGTGTTGACATTTTCGAACACGACAGAAGTGTATTGCTACAGACTTGTTGGTCGAGAAACACAATCCGTTGTCGGCACACCAGGTGGATAGTCGATTCGTTCATTCCTGGAGAACGCATTCTCCAATTTATACAGTCCTGCAACTCACAATGATTGTGAGATCATCGGAATACAATAGGCTTCGAACTGGGGAATTCACAGTTTCTGTAAAATCATTAATGGCGATATTGAAGAGCAAAGGGCTCAAAACTGATACCTGAGGCAGTCTGTTCGTCAAATGGCGAAAAGACGATGAAGTATTCCCAATTCGAACGAAAAAACTTCGGTTTTGTTAAAAAACTTCCATATGAATGATGATAGGTTACCACAAAAGCCCCAGCGAAATAGATGTTTCATAATTTTATTAATAGGAATTTTGTTAAACGTTTTTGATAAATCAAAAAACACAGCCAACAGGTGAAGCCTATTTTTTGAAGCATTTGTTATAGCGTTTTGAATGGCACATAACGGGTGCAAGGTTGAGCGATTGAGACGAAAACCACATGGAGACGGATGAATAAGATTTTTGGACTCGAGCAACTAGTTTAGGCGAAGATATACAATTCGTTCAAGCACTTTATATTAAACTGACGTAAGAGATATCGGACGATAACTCTCTGCTAATGAAGGATCTTTTACTGGTTTTATCACGGGTATTATAACTGACATCTTCCACGTGTCGGGAAATTCATTTTTCAGCCAAATATGGTTAAATATTTGAAGAAGAATATCCAATACCGATGAAGAAACGTGTTTCAGCACGACAATATGAAAGCCTTCATATCCTGGAGATGCTTCTCTCGTATATTTAATTGCATTGGTTAATTCTCTGAAACTGATCTCTTTGTTGTTGGGTTTTGGATTTTCAGCAGAAAAGTCTAGGTGGTGTAGATTAACTTGACCAGTTGTGATAATTGAAACTTTGGTGGTAGTGACCTGCAAAACCAGAAACAATATCTTTTGGTCTGAACACAGTACTTTGTTCTGTATTCAGTATCGTTGGAGATAGAAAAGAGCCTGATTGTTCGAGATATCGTATTTTAGACCAAACTGTGCTTGATGATGTCGACGCAGTAATCGTAGAGGTGAACTCAAACCATGATTTTCGTTTGACCTGTTTGATAGTCCACCTAGCCTTAGCCCGAGCTTGCATAAGCTCCAACAGGTTACTAGGGGAAGGCATAATTTTTAAATTTTGAAGGAGTGTCCGTCGTTGCCTAATGACCTTAGCGCATTCCTTTGTCCACCAAACTTGCAATTAGTAATTTTTGGAGAAGGCCTTTTAAACTAGTTTTGAGGTAAAAGTTTCGATGGTATTATTTATATTAGTTGACATGTCGATTGAGAAATCAGAACAGGCATAGTGTATCCACTCCAGTCTGTTTTTTTGTAGTTCAGCGCTGTAATTATGAGTTTGAAGGGAGCATGGATCTATTCGTTTAATTATGATTGGAATATGATCGCTGTCAGCTAGGTCAACGTGGTAGAAAACGTGTAATCTACTGGATAACTGTGGAGAAGTAATGATTAGATCAAGATTAAGCGAAACTGAAGTGAGTTGGTTGGCCAGTGTTTAAGAAACATAGATTGAAATTATCTAATAACTTTTCTATTAAACGACCTTTTTGGCTTTTCCGGCTACTTCCAAGAAGCGGACTATGGCAATTGAAGTCTCTAATTAGTATAACAGCAAATATGAGAAGTGATATAAGATTGAAAAAGTGAGATTCTTCGATACAATCATTTGAAGGAAGATAAAAGGAACAAAGGGTAAATGGTTGTTCCATTTGCATACGTTCACATACTAGTTGAAGTTCTGAGTTGAGTTGGATCTATTAGAAAATGATCCTGCTTCGAATTGCTAATGGCACTCCACCGTGCGCAAGTTGGCCAGAGGGGAGAGAGGATTTAATTATATTATAGGATAGAAGATGGGGATTTTGGTTCAGATTTAGATGAGTTTCTTGGAGACAAATGATAGCCGATTAATAAATGGCGATAAGAACTTTGAGATCTATATGTGTGTATGCATATGCATGTATATACATATATATTTATGTATGTATGTACAGGCAGAATTGAACTCACTAGCCAACAGCGAACACACAAGAAACGGTGTCGACGAACTTGATGCCGAGTGGGATAGTGATGATGATATAAACTAATGTATTTATGTATATGTATATTTTCTTGTTCTTCATTAAACCCTTTCGAGGGTGCGGTACTTAGCAAGTTTTCTTCTTTAATTCTGGATAAATCGGTATACAACTTTCTTTTAGCACTACGTCGAGGAATGTTGTTCGTGGTTTTCAACGTGGTTTTTTCCCATATGATTTCGCCTTCAATAACATCCTGCAGGATATTTTGATTCTGTTATAATGCACGACCTAACCATGTAAATCTCACCTCTTGCGGATATTTTGTAATATACTTATCTTTTTATTTAATCTTCCTAGTACTAGTTTGTTGTTCATTTTCTCTATCCAACAAATTTTCTGTAGACACCGCCAGCACCACATTTCAATGGTTGTCTATGTTTCCGCATCATATATAGTGCCACTGACCGTACCAAAGTATATATATATATATATATATATATAATAGAAAAGCGAAATGTAAAATACATGTTTTTCACCGATATGCAAACATTAATATATAGCATATATGATTTATTTGTATGCAAATACCATAATCATCAGAACAATAATAATAATGAATTATATGAAATTATTTTATGTTTACAAACAAGATTTTTTTTATTTATTGTTAATTTTTTTTTCTTTTAATATTCACAATTCCCAATAGTCGAATTACGCACGAAATGTCCTGTTTTGATTAGCAGAATAGATTAATGTAGAAATCATCAAAAAAATACTAAAAAACAAACGAAGGATAATAAAAGTATTTTAACGAATAATTTTTTCTAAAACCGATTTACCTGATTTTGTTCTCGGGCCGATCGCTGTGGAATTCTTTTGATCCGATGGCTGTTCTTTATTTTTACCCAATAGTAAGTGGTTCATGGCCGGGGATGTGCTAGGTGTAACCGAACCAACGAAACTCTGTCCGCTGCAAGCGGCTGTAACAACAATATTTATATATATCATCGTCATCATTGTCGATTTGTTCTTTGTCGAAAGTTGTAACTAGTCATTGTACATTTATTTTTTCATACAAAATGAGCTAGCATTCTAGGCACTATTTATACGTGAAATAAATGCGAGCGCATATGATGTTGTATGGAGTGGGGTGCCACTGCCTTTATCGTAATAATTAAGAATTATATGATGATCGAGTGTTGGTTTCGAACCCTCAACCGTTGAGTTGACAGTCGAGCACTTTAGCAACTACGCTACATATATATATATATATATATTAATTGTGAAGCAATTCTTAGCCCGACCCCTATTAGAAATTTTGTCCCAATTTTCTGTAACGAAATCTGTAACGAAATCTGTAACGAAATCTGTAACGAAATTTTGTTACGGTAATAATAAGAGTGTTGACCTCATCTAACCAGCTTATAAATTGAGAAAATTGCACACATTTTTCAGTCATGTCGGTTTGTCCGGGTCCAGATTGACCTTCTAAAATACTTGGTATAATAATAATAATAATCGTAATAGTAATAATGATGATGATAATAATAATAATGCGGTGTCGAATTCTGGCCGAACTCGTTGTTTAGTGTCCGTTGCAACATTGTATATGTGCTTCCTTTCTTCCTTGTTACAAAGAGTGGGGTATACACAACATACATATTCGTGACTGAGTATGTATATATATATATATATATATATATATATATATATATATATATGTATGTGTGTGTGTGCGTTCTGAATGTAAGTGTAGGTGCATTTATAAACGTAAGCCAAAAAAAAAATAACAGATTCTATCACCCGGCATTATTTCGTCTTAATCTGTTCGGTTAGTATAAATAATAACGTTGTTGCGAAATGCGTCCGACCGATTGTTATCAAAAGTTAAACGTTTATTTAAATCGTTACTTATTTTTGGGGTTTTTTAAAAGCGTTTCATTTTCGAAAGGATCATGTACAATAAAATAAAAAAATCATTCGTGTTTAAATTTGTTTATTTTTTTACAACAGAATTACATTCATGAACATGTGGGTGGCTAAGAATTGCTTCACAAATTAGTCTTCTACTATACGAAGCTTGCTTCGTATAGAAAAGGTAAACCCAGGGGGGTCAAGGGGGGCAGGGCCCCCCTTGCGAGGCGCGAAGCGCCGAGTTTTATATATATATATATATATATATATATATAAAAGCAGCAGACGATTTAAATTTCACGATTTTGTAGATCGTTTGGTTAAAATAATCCAAAATGCGGAGTGTAGAAAATTACGTATATACCAATGCGTTTAAATTTACGTACACAGGCGTGTATACACGTACCATAAAGGAATTCCCACCAGGAGAAATGTAAATGTTAGTAGGAGACATCTCCATTAATAGAGTCTCGTTAATTAGAACATCAATAGGAATCGCCTAGACGAGTTTTTTTAGGTATTCCCCAACGTTTCTTTACTTCTTATCGAATTTGTACTTATTTATGAACCAACTTGATCGGCTTTTTCACCGTAAGAAATTCTTGTTCCTGACTAGATTCGAATTAAAAAATATATCAATTACGCTTCCTTCGTACGTTGTTGCCAGTATCGGCAAGAATTAAAATTTCATCACTTCTGCAACCAAACTGTCGATGTTAATAAAAAAGCGATAACGAAATTGAGAATTAAATCTGCAAAGGGAGACATATTTCAAAAGGCGTAATGATCTGCTGCTCTGCTGCTGAGTCAACAGAAAAGCGAGTAAGATAACAGATAGTTGAATGAACTAAGTATTTATAAATGATATAATAATAAAAATAATAATTATTCTTCTTCTTGTTATGCCCAATCGAAGATTGGCAATCATCATAGCTACTAAACCATTATATGTGAGGCCTCTTGGAGCTGAGGTGTTGATATTTGATAACATATTCTTGTATCTGCTTCCCTGGAAAGTTATTGCCTACCAGGTTTTCTATGGCACATAATTTCACCATATTGTACATGTGGGTGTCTATGCATGTGTCCATATTATTTTAACTTAACATTTTATTCAGCACTTTTCTGTTGGTCACGTGATATAGGTATGATAGCATTCTGCGATAATTGTACATATCCAAAGCTTCGATTTTTCTTCTGCAAGTTTTATGTCCATTAAGAATTGTATTTAATTTGAAGAACTAATGTAAACAAAATTTTAAATTACGAATAAATGTATCTTTGATTTCACTCGAGATTATTTTATTATGTGTGTAAGGGTTATATATATTTTTTTCTTTCCGTACTTATTTATTTTATACATACATACATATATATATATATATATATATATATATATATATATATATATATATATAGTGGCGTAGCCAGACTTGGTTGAAGAGGGGGTTCAAACAAAACTAAATCCCAAGTTAAATTGAACTTTAAGTAAATAACCAAAACTCAAGTAGGTTAAATCACAAGCCCTAAGCAACCCAACTCACCAGAGTTATTTTTATACTTATTAGACGTCGAATATGTAATTCTATTAGAAGCAATAGATGTCAGAAATGTTTAACTTCACTAAAACACATTAATAGTATGTTATTGAGGACAGAGGGAGATGGTTACAATAAATTTCGCGAAAAAATAAACGATAAATAATGATTTTATATTTTTTGAAGAAATAATACATAGTAATACTTAACTAAATTTAAAATTTAAAATATATTGTTCGCGTTTTTCTACAAAATTCTTCTAGTACCTTCTATATTACAAAATTATTTATTTACTTCAAAAACAACGAAATTTAAATAAAATAAATGAAAATAAAAAAAAACAAAATAGGTTTAACAAATGCAAAACTGCATTTAACAACGAGTATATATTTTCTTATTGTCAGATTGATTCCAAAGAAGGGTTAAGACCCCTAAAACCACCCCCTGGCTACGCCACTATATATATATATATATATATATATATATATATATATATATATATATATATATATATATATATATAGTATATTTACATATTTATTTAGGAAGAGTTGTTTGTTCGAGCAAATTAATTTAAATTTATTAATTGTTAAGCTTACCGGTAAATATGATTTGGGCTTGCCGTTGCCTTTCTCTGATTTTTCCGTATTGTTTTTTCAACGCCGAAATATCTAAAATCATTTTATCCTTGTCACTAGTAAAAGGTCCCAATAATGACGGTGATATGCTTCTTATCGATTGCGAGCCTATTTTGTAATTTGTTATACATATATATATATATATATATATATATATATATATATATATATATATATATATATAAATTGAAATGAAATATTAAACTTCTGAATGTAGGTATATGTTAAATATTTGAAATAATATTTTCACAATGTCATCGCGCCACCGTGTCGTTTGTCTGGTCTTTTTTCTTTTTTGAATTTAATGAGTGACCATCAGTGTGCAGAATATGTTTTGTCCATTGTCCATTGACACCATTAACGAAGTTATTTATAGCAGTGTTTGAAGGTGTATTTAGAAACACTGAACTATCATTCGAAAGGCATGAGGAAAACTTAATCGTCTGAGATTCGTCGACGACATCGTTATACGGAGCAACAATCCAGAAAAGTTATATACTATATTAAATGAACTTGTAATCATATAGACAAAATAATAACAGAACGGGCGATACATCGATAAAGCTAAATCTGCGGTATGTATGAACGGATAAAGTTGTACACTTATTTAGTACGGGCTATCATCACAGACACGAAAGAAATCATTGTACGAAAAGATCCCTGACGTCTGTAGCATTCGGAAAATTATCTAACGTGTTTCGGGAATTATACATCGAACGACGTGAGACGAATGTAAGACTGTTTTTTTATAACTAATGTGTCTTATCGGTATCTACATACGAAGCCCCGAAACACAGAACTTTTTTAATCATGAAAATACAAACGGATGAAATAATTATACTTAATAAATGTAGTTACTTTTTGTGCGAATTAAATATCTTCTAATGAAGAAAATTTGATACTCCAACGAGGATATTAAGACGATAGAAAAAAACGTAATTTGAAAAAACTGTAAGTCGAACTCCTTCGAACTCGGGTTGAACAGCTGGTTTTTTCTCTTGTTTTGGGACGTGACCTTCTGCGCCAGTATTACGGTTTTCAGATACATCCTTATAGCGCAGTTTAGGTCTTCCAAAATGTCTTTTTTTGGTTTCTAGAACACCATATAGTATTTTCTTTCGTACTGCATTCGCAGAACACGACTGACCATTACCGACTTAATAACAAGGCCTGAGCGCTACTGTTCTATCGAATCAAGAGTAGTCATACTACATAGTACGCGTTAACCGGATTTTAACGTGTTTTATGTGGTAAATGACTAATGTTTTTTTTAGTATTTATCTATTTAAATATAATTTTCTGAGAGCTTCTTATTTAAACGGGACTGCCAGTCGTTAACTTAGCTCTCATTCGAACCCGATTCGGTTTTTTAACGGAAAACGAAATTTCGAAGCAAAAATCACTGTTAATCAATTATATCAAATTACATTAATAAAATTCTATTTATTACTCGTTAATGCGTCTATTTTACGTTTTTTATAAACGTGTCGTTTGATTTTCCACAATAATTTTTCATCAATGTATTTGTTACGCTTGTTATAATCATTCTTAAAATAGTTTCGTTTTTATGATTTTCACAATTATTTAGTTCATAATTTATTGATTCACGTACCTGCCAGTATTTAAAAACGACATTTATAAAAAATCCTTTTTTATAATGAATTTTCAAAAAATCATTTTCATAGTGTTGTATAAGTTTATTAAAAAAGCTAATTAAGATTACATGTACAATATTATCTTTAGGAAATAGTAACCAGCTTATATTATTTATCAAATTGTAATTTTCTTCAATAACCATTTCTTCATTATTTACTATATTTTGTTTGCATACTTGACATTTAACATTTTTTAATATTTTATAACAACAGTAACCTGCGAGATAAGTAATAACAGGTAATATATTTTGAACTTCATCGAAGTCTTCTTCATCGTATTGCCTCTGTTCTTCGTGAAAAAATTGTAAACTTTCAGAAAAAAATTTAATAGATATATTAATAAATGTTTTTAATGTTAAAGTTAGAAGTGATTGTATTTTCATGTTTTTCTTGGATTCATACAACTGGTCTAATTGAAATGTGATAACGACCTCCTGATAATTGCCTATATTTACCAAATCGGTGTTCTAAAGCATCTATTTGAAATGTCCTAACAAAATAAATTAACAATTTTTCACCATGTTAATAATATCTATAAAATTAGCCGTGTCTGAAGAATGCGCTATATTTGTTCCAAAAGTTAAAAGATCTTCCATGAAAGGACTGAAAATTTTTAAAGCAAGATTTATATTTTGACGTTCCAGATTAGTTGGAAATAACGCTTTTAACAATAAGGAATATCCATGTTTCGACAGTTTATCTTGTTCTAAAAGATGCAATAATATTAAAGAGTTAAAAGTTTGAAATTTTTATTTCATAGTTTGTATAAAATGAACCGAAAAAACCGCAATTCATTTAAATAAATATATAATTAGAAGTTTTGAAAAATTGATAAACGAAAAAATAACAAATTTAAACGCTGGAACGAGTACAGTCACTAAAATAAATAAAACGGATGAAAAGTGAATTTAGTTTGCATAAAATGAACCGAAAAAACCGCAATTCGTTTAAATAAATATATAATTAGAAGTTTTGAAAAATTGATAAACGAAAAAATAACAAATTTAAACGCCGGAACGAGTAAAACCAGTCACTAACAACAAACTTCAGAAAATAAGTTACAATAGTAAACAAACATTCCGTGAAATATTTATGGCTACTCTCGACGACGAACTAGGATGTGACGTCACAAATAGTCTAGCCTTGTTATTAAGTCGGCAATGGACTGACCCATTTCATGCGCCTTTCACTCAGCATTTGCGCGATAAATTTAACCGTTCGTAAAGGTAAAACTTTCTCGTTTGATACGAAGTGTTTCTCGGTTATTTTCAGCATTCTCCTAATCTTGCTCAGATGATAGATCTCCAGGTTTTAAGGTTCTTCTTCATAATTTGCCAAGTTTCGCTTCCATACATCATTGTTGGCACTATAATTATGCATAGTGTATATGTAATTGTAATTGACATTGGTAACTTTTTGTTTTTATGGAGAATAAATTAGTCCAGTTTTATGATGAAATTATTTAACTTCAGTATAACTATTTGTATTATTGTCTTTCTTTGTAATTAACGTATTATAGTTTAATTTTATTAATTCCGTTAATTTCCTTACGTACACATTATTGTGTATGCACATATACATAGGTAAACACACATATACATAGGTAAACACACATATACATGTGTCCATATATTTGGCGATGCCTGGGATATGCCTACATTCAGTAGTAGCGGATCGATGTTATATATACACATATATACACACACATACATACTATATATATATATATATATATATATATATATATATATATATATATATATCTCGAAACGAATAAATATATTTCTATACCGTGTCTAGTGGCTGTTCGTAAGAAATTATAAGCGCCTTCGGATAATTTATCGTCGTCTTCGCTATCGTCGGTATCGTCGTCGTTATAGAATAGTCGAAGGCCTTTTCGAGCCACCTGTGACCACGGTGTGATATTGTAAATGTATTTTTCACGAAGTTCAGTCAGTTCGTATAGATCGACATTTGATATTGTCTGTACAAATAACGAAATTATTATTTATAACTATAGCGAATTGTAGTTTGTTGCGTAGAAAATAGTTGTTCATTTAAGTTAACAACAATCGCCTACCGGAAGCTCAAGTGAACGATGGAAATTTGCAAACTATCAACACAGAAGGTAAATATATATTTAACAAAGGAAAACTAGTTATCTAGATCACGTTATCAGAGGGAAAATATTATCGGTTGTTATTATGCACGGTAAGATTAACCGAAAAAGGAAACGGGTTAGAATAAGTGACACTGGTAGACTATAATGAACGCAGTGACCGTTTGACACGATATTGACCCAGCATATTTAAACGGCCAATTCTTGTACGAAATCGTTTCTGTTTATTATCTACATATAATTCCTACTATAGACTATGTCCGCTATCACTTATACGCCGATGATACCGTCTTACTAACATCGTTATACCGCGAATTAGTAACGGATTAACTAGACACAATCTTCGAGTTATCCAAATTTTGTTATAAACGGCAAATCAAAATTAACGATAGTAAAACTGAAACCGTAATATACACAAGATTTAAATTCGTTTTAAACAACTATGTTAAAATCAAAAATCAAACGTTGTATATTATATAAGAATATATATATATATATATATATATATATATATATATATATATATATGCGTGTGTGTGTGAATATATCGAAAATTAAATCGATATTTCGTAAAACCTTGTATTTAGTTGTAGTAATAGTGGGTTAGAATAGTGTTACTAGCGCTGGTGCTGTTCTTAGTCATCCAAGAAAAAGAATATACCGTTCAGATTGTAAAAGAATATTGAAAATTAATAAGTAAATTAAACGTTTGTAGTAAAGTATCCCTGAAAAGACAATACGAGAAATTATTTAACGGGTGGAACATAATTTTGGCGCATATTGTACTTTATACTGGATCATTATTCAGATAATTATCAATTCAGCCTTCTTATTGGAATTATTATATATATATAAATATATATATATATATATATATATATATATATATATATATATATAAAGGTATATTTTAATCATACACAAATATGCCGATGTTTAAGATAAAATATGTTTTAAATAATACATTATTTGGGGTTTACTTCAATTTAAAAATTTAAGTATATCCAGTAACATTATCTCTAGTTGAGAGCTCTTCGGAATATATATATATATGTTTATGTGTGTATGTACGAAATATAGATCAATTAATAAATGGAAACAATTAACAAGAATGTTTACTTATATATCATTCATATCTATATATGTATATATATTAAACATAAAATTGAGGCACTACATAATAGTGATCAGACTTATTATATGCCTCAGAGAGTCTCGTAATGAATAGAAAATGATTAAATGAACAAATTTAAAGTACAGAAAGAAAAATGTGAAGAAAAATATTAGAACCGGTGAAACAAGTATATAGATATATATAGAAAACGCGGTAACCACAACGTGTGGAAAATATTACCACTGCGGTCAGCAAAAGAACAATTATCTTGTTTAGTCATATGCAAAGAATGGAACCAGAAAGATTCACAAGAAGATTGTTTGATTATATTATAAAACTCAAAATGAATGGCACATGATACACGGAGGTAAAAAACAACACGTTGGAATTAAATATTACACCAGAAGACGTAGATCAGTGAACACCATTAAAGACGAAACTGCATGATTGTAAACAATTCGCAGAGAAACCTAAGGGAAACACTGGCACCTCATGGACTGAAGAAAGAAAAATCTAAGCAGCGAAAGGATGGCAGCTGTTTGGAAGAAACGAAAGAACGATGTCAGGACCAGTTGACAATGTTGTTTATTAGTAGCTAATTCGATATTATATAGTGTATGTGTATACACACACGCACACACACATACATATATAATATATATAATTACTTTTACGAGATTATTTGCATCCATTAAACCGAATTCCAACATTTCTCGTGTCAACACTCCCATAATGCTGTAAAATTCATCGGCGCTATCTACTCCTAATATGCGACTGAAAAAATAATACTAAAATATTTTAATTATATAAAAAAAGATAAATCACTTTTACTACTATAAATATTATTTAATCTGTTAATTATTTTATTCTTTTATGTTTACATGCATATATATATATTTTTTCGTTTGTTTGTTCCAGTTAGAATTTAGTTTAATTTTTTTATTTGGTTCTCCTAAATGAGGTACAATAACTGATTTGCATTTATGTTAATTACCCATTTGTACACACGAGTAGAATTATATTATACGCACGTTACGCAATATTTGTTCCGACGAGGGTATGCATCGGTGTTTGTATGCGAATATGCAAATTTTATCGATGTAAGTCTATATATATATATGTATATATATGTATATATATGTATATATATATATATATATATATATATATACATATATATACATATATATATATACACACACATATATACATATATACATATACACACACATGTATATATATATATATATATATATATATATATATATATATATATATATATATATACACGAGAATATGTATGCATATCGTTTGATTGTATATTGTGCGCGCGTTCTTTTCACAATCATATAAGCATACGTGCGCTTTTGAGTTTTATTATTAGACGATTTTACTCGTATATAATGCGTTTCTGTATCCATAGAAACAACGGCTATATACCTGTTTAAATGCTAACCTATGTGAAGTTGTATAACTGTATATTTAGTACATCTAATTGAATATGTCTATATGTTGGCATGATTACAAGCGCAAATATGCATACATTTATATTTATCGCGATGTAATGGGAAGAAATGTTAAATGCAACATAAGAGCAACAAACCGTCGTGAAATTTCGCACGAAACTTAGAAATATCGCTACTTTACATTATAATGTATTTTACGGAAATGAGTGTTGTATCGGTAGTGTTTAAACGTTTTCAAAATGGCCGATAAAATGTTGAATATTATTCACGCCCGAGTCGTTCGTCTACATCGTAAACTAATGACAAGAAAGTCGATAATCCGATACGATTTTACCGTCGGCGATCGAATACATAGTTTGCGAAATGTTGTTTAACCTCACGGTCGAACAACAACCAGAAGATCGCAAAAATTTACCTTGAATGAAATAACAGGCGAAGAATTAATTTTTTACTTAACGATGCTGAGAAACGAATCGTCAATGGAAATAAAATGCACTGGGAAACCGGGAATAGGGTAACTTGACCGACATACCCCCAAAAACGCCGAATGAGCAAACCCGAACCAACGACGATTAAGTTTTCGATGTTAATGGGATTGCTCAACATATAAAACGTTTCGCGAAGAAAATAATATAATTCGTACGGGAGAATCTAAAGTTCCGCGCGAATGTGGTCAGTTCGCATGGGACAGACAGACTTTTACTGTTTCATTGTCACGATGTCCACTATATGGTACAACATGACATTTTAATGCTAATAACATATTTTAGTTTCCGATCGACGTTAAATGTCTCGATTTTAAAAATATTTATGTAAATGCTTCGAAAAGTATCCGCAGTTCACCTATAAGAAGCGGTATTATATAATAAACGTCTGTCTAAATTTATAGTTTTCTGTAAAAATTTTACAACGTACGACTGAAAGGTTTTTTTTGGCGCTGCTAATTTTGACGTTTTCTAGTAAAATTTTTCGATTTTTTCGGTGATCACGTCAGTATATCGCTATTATTTTCTACTCGACACTTCGGAAGAAATCTCACACAATTATTTCCATTCTTCTTGCCTCAGCGAGTGAGTCTACGCTACTTGCTTTGCCATCGATATCGCGTGTAGTAGTTTGTACTTGCGCGAGTGAGTGATAACAAGGATTACAAGTCTGGGGGCTATATTATCGCGCCAGTATAAATGTTTTGTGCGTGTGTTTTGTGCTGTATATACACGTGCGAGCGAGTAATGTACATGTAAAAGTACACATATAAACGTGGAAATTATTTTTAAAATGTATCATTAATAACTACCTACGCGTTATTTATTGACTTTTCGTAGTCGTTCTACTTTCTTGTCGAAACATTACGTAATAAAAGAACGTTTGATTCGTTAGTACTTTTATTGGAAAACATTATCGATTAAATGACGGTTGTACTTCTTCATCGCTCGTATAAATAAAATAAGGTTTTCTTTAAAAAAAAAAAAAAGTCGTTCAAGAGGGTACCGCGCGGTTAGCAGCGAGTTGTCGATTTAAAATAATATCAACGCTACACCACTACTGCTACTGCAGCCGCTAATAATAATAATAATAATAATAACAATTTAACCGGACATGGTAAGTTTGGCGAGTATCTGCACAGATTCAATTTAATTAACATATCAAGCTATCAGTATTGCTAAACAGATACTCCTAATATAATCCATTAACGCACTTACATTAAAGAATATAGAGATCATTTTAAAATAGACATAAATCCCCCAATTGTTATGAATAAATAAATTATTCACATTGGCTTCAGTATTAAAGCAGATGATCAATCTTAATCCGCAGTACGTAAGTCATGGAACCTCCAGTGGTCTGCACTTCCACTTACCAACAAACTTCGATCGTATCGAGATTCGACATTCCTCTAGACTCCATCTTACTCAACAAACAGAAGAGATTATGTACTTGCTCGTCTGCGCCTAGGTCACACTAATATCTCCACACAATTCTATTCTAAAATATCTTCCTCCTCCTCTATTTTCAACCTGTAACGTCCTCATTACGTTGCACTACATTCTCCTTGAATGTGTGCAATTCAATTCCGAACATTCTATCCTCGAGAAACCACTCAGCCAGCCAAACATTCTTTCCTGCACGCACGATGCTTCCAATAATTTATTAAATTTTCTTAAATCCTCAAATTTATATAATCTAACAATCCGTCCTTCCCGTTTATTCTTCAAACTTTCAATTCACTCTAACCTCACGTTCTCTCCTTTCTCGTGCTTCTGACCTAGGTGGCACGTTAATCTACAGATAAATCTACAGGTAATCTTCTCCAGTTAATATCTAAGTAATACAAATGTTATTCTAGTATCGTTTTGTATATGTGTGTATCTATGTGCATGAGTGTATATATATATATATGTATTTTTTTTAATAATAATAATAATGATCAGACCGTCATTTTTATCAATAGTTTTAGTAATGATACTACTGCTGATCTACACTAATATATAAAACACTAGTGTCTGTCTGAGATTTGCGAACACCTTCATTATAATCACCGCATTGGCCTATTTTTATCACACATAGCGGAAAATCTATTTTTTAAAATTTTTGCCTGTTCCGATTTAACTTGAAAACTATTAAAGCAATAACGATGAAATTCGCACAGCTTATAGCCTATATTATCGGATTTGTTCTAAGCTTTGCTTCATATTGATATCACAAATAGGACAGAAATTATAATAATTTAAAGTTTAAAAAGTAGGAGATCTCTGTGAAATCATTTAAAATTTAGCAGCCACCTAAAATCGGGAAACTGTACATTTATTAGCCGGTAGACCGACTGTAAAAACATCGCATCATCCAATTCAACGACAAGCATCGTAATCGCTAGTGGATATATTTTTTTTTTTTTAATATAAACTAAATTATAATATTCTTAAGTTTTACTTTTGTACATATGATATATTACACGGTAATGGTTGAGACTAAGTTTTGTCATCCTGGCTGTTGCCCTTAGAGTATAAAAGTACACTTGCAAAGGACTTCCTACACCTAAATTCTTGTTTATATATGTATATGAATATATGAGCGATATATGTGTACATTAAGTGATACATAATTTTCCTGTTATTATTACTCATCTGCACCATAAACTTTTTTTTTTTTTTACTTATTCACGGTCCTTTGCACCTTTATAAATACAATTTCCCTGAATAATATACAATTGTTCTTTAAAAATATATAATAATAAAAAAAATATAACGATGTTAATATTATTAATTAATAATAAACCGAACAAAATGTAACACAATCACTAAAAGTTTTTTAATCGCGAAGCTTTTCGACAGTTACGTCATTTTCAAGCACGCACCAAAATTATTACATCTTTTTTTATACATGAATTACCAGAAATGTTTATATAACGACAACTTAAAATTTGATATACATATTTCATTAGCCAGACATAATTTCAATTTTATATTTATTTACAATAAATTTTATTTATAAAACAGATTTTGAAAAATTCTTCATAAAAATTGATAAATATCTCCAAACCGGGTCAGGTTCCATTAAATGTTGAATATATCGGAGAGTAGTGATTTTATTAATTAATAATAAACCGAACAAAATATAACACAATCACTAAAATTAATAATAAACCGAACAAAATATAACACAATCACTAAAATATTCAACATTTAATGGAACCTGAGCCGGTTTGGAGATATTTATCAATTTTGATGAAGAATTTTTCAAAATCTGTTTTATAAATAAAATTTATTGTAAATAAATATAAAATTGAAATTATGTCTGGCTAATGAAGTATGTATATCAAATTTTAAGTTGTCGTTATATAAACATTTCTGGTAATTCATGTATAAAAAAAGATGTAATAATTTTGGTGCGTGCTTGAAAATGACGTAACTGTCGAAAAGTTTCGCGATTAAAAAACTTTTAGTGATTGTGTTATATTTTGTTCGGTTTATTATTAATTAATAAAATCACTACTCTCCAATATATTCAACATTTAATATTATTAATGATAATAATAATAAAAGAATATTAGTAACGAGGTTTTAGCGATTTAGCTATTGTAACAATTTAGTATACGATATAGACTGTAGAGTGTGTAAGAGTATAGTGCGTTTCCGTTAGTGTATAGGAATGATATTGAAAAGTATGGAAGAAATGAATTCCGAAATAATAAGAAAGAAACAAAGTATTTGAAAAATGGTATCATCGGGTTGTATAATTTTAAGAGGGATATTTTGGGAATCATCATCATCATCGTCGTCGTCATATATTGCCGAAAGTTGTGACAAGCTATTATACATTTATTTTTAAGGAACGAAATTAGCTAGCATTTAAGGCACTATTTATATGCGACGCAGATGCGCATATATACGATGTTATACAGAGTGGGGGTGCCACTGCCTTCTCCGTGATAATAAGAATTAAATAATGATGAAAAACTTTCTATGTCGTCTGTTGGTTTCAAACCCCGACAGTCGAGTTGTAGCACAATAAAAACTATTTTGAGAATATTTAACAATTTTATAGCTCCGATTAATCTAGTCTGAAAGATTGAGTTAAATTTGTGATGTTTTTTTTTTAAATTATTTTATATTAAAAATGGAGCATTGTATTAGTTGTATAATGAAACAGAAAAATACAATCGTGACATCAAATTACAGGGATCTATCGAGCAGCGATCATTTATGCGTTAGACTACGAATTGTTAACTGACAGAATGGTAACTATCATCAGTTAACATCAATGTCCCCTGAGTATACATACGGGGACAACGTTAGTCTTAGATAGAGAAATAAACGAGTTCTATTTACGGATCGTTAAAACAGTCGAAATGAAAAAAGCTTTACACGAATAAAAAGGCCCAAAACGATCTATATGAGAAACTACGTCAAAAAATAAAAAAAGCCGCTTCTTCATTTCCTCGATAATGCTACTAAGGTCAGAGACGCGGGATGAATTTATAATGACGGGGGTTGGCTAGATTTTTGGGCGAAGAGTCTATATTCGGATGTAGGAGGAAGTTGTAAAATATTTGAGAGAGTATTTGAAAGAGTGATTGCATGCAGTACATTTGGGTTGGTCTTTATTAGTAAATAAGTATTTGCGGGTGAGTAATGTGTAGCCTGAGCGTACACTTCATAGTACCACTTCGTTCTTCTGTTTGAGTTGTGACAAACGGTCCCCTTTATTCAGTAGACGATCTATTGCTGAAGATTCGAGTCTTTCGTTTGCTTCTTCGGACAATTCGGATCGTATGCTGCGAAGAAGTCCTTTATTGGAATTGGTACAGTCGGAACAGGCGATATTATGCAAGGTTATTTTGTGGTTGCATCTGCGCTGTCGTTATAGATCATTTCGATAATTCATATAAAAGTTCTGCGATACGATTTTCTCTTTCTCCATCCTAAAGGTAAAGTTACTAATACGGACATTCGGAGTGACTAATATTAAAGTAAGTTTACTCATCCACACGACACCGTTGAAATAGTTTCATACTTATTCGAAAGACAAATAGTAGTGAAAGAACCAGATATCGTGAAGTAGAAATTGCTGAAATTAGACACGATTGATAATCGAAATAACGTTTTAATGATCGTAGATAAATGAAGTTTGTGTAATAGTCGAAATAGTATTCCCAGATTACGTCCCTTCTATTATCCCCATCTGGATTCTTCCTAGATTTTACGTAGGTTGCACTCTAGAGAGTGGCTTTAAACTTCATCATGTATAATTTTAGAGAAGACATCGATCGTTTATTTTTTAATTATAGATAGTTCGATCCCTTTCGGTATTTCTTCTTTTTATTGTATCTCTCATCCCTAAGTTTTTTTTTTTTTCAATTTTTCTTATTGTTACTTTACTTTTATGTTCATTATTATTTATTTTTGTAAATCATTTGTATTTAACGTTTTTTTTTTAAATAATCTTATACATATTAAAATCTTAATTCTACGCTTAAATAAGTATTGGAATTATTAAAACGACATATATTAACGTACATGATAGTGGTGAACATCATATAAGATATGAAGACACATTTGTTTCAGTGAACAAGGCTTTATGAATGTTAATATTTACAAAACTCGATGAAGCTGTGTGATTTCAGCCTCTTGTAGGGGGCGTTGCCATCATCGGCATCTAACAACTGTTTAGGCTCAACGTTGAAATGTTGATACAAACGGCGTTCGTGTATTTTTGCTAAATCATTACCTAGCGTACGAACTTTACTCCGAAATTATGATGAATGTCATCATTACGAGAATACCGATCGGCATAATACAATAATTCGAGAATGACCTGTCAATTGTACTTCTTGAAATTCCATATGTCTATATCGGCTTAATAATTTGTAGATATAGCGGCCGTTTGCAATAAATATTGAGAGGAGATCGTCGTCCTACTAGCCAATATAACTAGGATATCGTTTTCTTTACCTGCTTACAACTTCGTCTTTACTTGTTGTTTTCACGAGAGACGTATACCAAGATATTTTTCAACGAGGTAGCTTGTAGAGTAGGCTCACCTCTAATATAGATATGATGGAAACTTTAAGGATACTTGGCTTTATGTACGTATAAATCATATGCGATTTATAGAATTTTATATCGAAGTAAATCTTTTCCTCTGTCCTTTCTGTTATCTTGTTTTATTCGTACTATTTTAATTTATTAGCATTAATCACATTCCCATATTACTGTTGTTGTTGTCTTTTTTCTCTTTTCTTTGCTTTTTTTCTTTCCTCGTTTTATATAAATATTTTTAAATGTTTAGTTCTTAGTTTAATTTATTTAATTTTATACATATTTATCTCTATTGTTTAAGTGTCCAAATGGTATACATGTAAAACTTGGGAAGATTTTTTGAAGATATTTGATAAAATAATATTATTCGTTTCGAATTTTTTAATCGACTTTAGATACCAACTACGGAAATATGATTGGCATAATGTTAATTACAAATTGCATTCCTTTTCCATTTTTTTCTTGCACGGTATTTTTCGATTTTTTTTTACGTTTGCTCCGTGTTCTTTATTGCAGTCTCGTGGAATCCTTGAAAAAGTTTGAACCCTATGGCTGAACTTGTTTTTATGTCTCATTTATTTTTCTACATGTTTGGCATCTCTTTTAATTTCTTCTTCCTCTTCTGGTGCCGTATATGGATATTGCCGATTATCCCTTTGGCTTCCAATCTGTTGACTAACTTCCGCAATAAGGTTTCTGTATTAAGTTCTGACCATTCTTTTGCATTATCCAACCGTCATTTACACTATGATAATGTTTTTTTCGAATTGCCGTCGAAATAGTGGAACATTCATTTGATAAGGTGCTTATTCTGGTTCTAACTATATTGTAATTGTTTTTTTATATACATAATTCCCTATTGCTTCTTAATTTCCAATGTACCCTCCATCTAGAACTTCCTGTCCATGATTTCCAGTTGACGGAGTTCCTTGTTTGAAGTCAAGTTTAGTTATTATTTTTCTTTTTTTAAAAATTGATAATCAGGGTTTTATTGTATTTCACGAGCATTAATCGCGTTTGCAATTTATTTATTATACGAGAATATATGTACATGTATCGTGAATCTTCTTCTATCATACGATATTGTATTAATTTTTATTCGAATTCGTCGAATTTGCACCGTCTTTTTGTGTATTAATTCGTGGTTTTTATACGTTTTTGTTCAATATAACGCGCTAGAGCTTTATTGTATTTATATGTTCGTTGTATATATTATCATTTAAGTATACGTGGTCACGTTTTTTATAAACATACAGGAAAATATCTTGTTTTGCGTTGATAGGGTTTGCAAGTGTGTGTATCTATATGAGTGTGTTTGTGACGTGCATGAACGAAATACTGTATTTCGCCATTCGCGCATTATGTAGGCGTTTTTATTTTATGTCAGCTAAATTACTTTAAATTAAACGAAAACTTAAAAGAAAAAATTGAGAAAAATTGAATTTGAATTATTATTCACGAAATTAAATAAAAAGATGTTTACCTTTAACAAAATAAACTGGTATATCCGAAATTATAATTTAAAAAAAAAAAAGAAGACTGTTTAAATAGAATATAAAACCGAGCGTTAATATTCAAAATAGATTTAAGAAAGAAAAAATGAATTATTTAAAGCTCGAATAAGCGCGGGGCGAACTTTAGAATTAAGAAAACGAATTATACGATGTTACGTTAGGTCTGTATTAAAAAGAATTGTGGACAATAAATGCCGAAGAATGCAAAAGAAAACTCTGGGTACGTTTGAAATGTGGACTTACGATTACTCAGAATTTCGTGGACAGACTTCATTTCAAACAGAAAAGTATCGGATAGGTGTAAATGTAAACTATATTTATCGTCAAATATATCAAACTACGGAAGAAGAAATAAATCGGGAGTAAATGAAGATTTTTATTCATGTTAGGTAGTGCAAGGCAAGATGAACCGGATGAAGGAAAAACTTATTACGACTAATTTAGAAATCAACAAAGCGTAAGATGTACAAAGAATATTGTAAATGACAGACTGTTACCATTATCGATGCGCCACCTCCTTAATAGGAAATACCACTTCAAGAATAAGCAGTAATTACTAACTAAATAGTTCAGTTTTAATCGCTTAAACTAACATCTGCTAGTGTGTCCAGCAAATGGGTTTGCCTCAGTATTCAGATGTCTATAGTCTCTTTTTTTAGTGGTGATGGCGAAGTTAGCTAACGACCTAGATATCGTCGTTTCTCCGATAATAAGGTAAAAGCGGAAATAAAATTAACGATTTAGGAGTGGTAAATTTTTTACTTACTCGGAAAGCGTATCCCAAATAGCGAGAGCGGTCTTCAATAATATCGGATTTCCTTCTAGAAATATTAAATCCCAAACTCGTAGAACCGTCGAGTGCGGTAGACAATTGCAAAATAACGTTAGAAACCATTGCATCGTGAATACGTTCGTCAACGGAGGTTCGTAACTCGCACCTGCAGTGCGATAATTATTTACATTTACACAGGTCGGTTTATAATATGATTTATATATAACCATTTCAGTCGCGATTACCATACAAGATACGTGAAATTTTGACGAATTGAAGCGAAATTAAGTTTTTTTTTTTTTTTTTTAAAAAAAAAACACATTTGTCATATAAATACATCGAAAATTATTCACAGTTCACCTAAGGTATATTGTATAATAAACACCTTTATAAAATTTATAATTACCCGTCGAAATTTTATAATATACGATTGAAACGGTTAATTTTAAATAATTCAAAAAATGCATATAGACAAGTCGCAATAATAAAATAATTTCATTCGGTACAGCCTCGTTCTTGTTTCTCTCAGGCGGTTATACTCAATACGGACGCTTTCTACCCCCACCGATGATAATAATAATAATAATAAATTTAATTTATTTAAATGATGATGATCCATTGCATTTGGTTGCAAAAATCGTTGTAATGCTGATGGAAGACCATATCGAATACGTTCAGCCTTGTACTTTTGGCAGTGTAGCAGAAGGTGTTCTATTTTTAATTTAACATCGCTGAAGGAACAAGTCGGTGGTGATTCTCTTCTGATCAAGTGATTCTGAGTGAGAGTTGTATGTCCTAATAATATAGGACGAATGACTATCTCTTCATGTTGTGTCAACGAAGGGGGAGATCGCCATAAATTAGTATCAGGTTTGAATGAGCGTAATTTGTTTGAAGTTTGTTCGTTTATTATGCTGATGATATCTTATAGACCTATTGGAAGATCGGGAGCAGGCCGCATATAAACCGCCTCTTTAGCTGCTGTGTCTGCTAGATCGTTCCCAGCAATACCAGTGTGACTTGGAGAACCCATTAACCGACAGAACCCTTCGATCCTACGTCTCGGTAATAATCCGTTTGCACATTCATTATTCCTCTATTCTTCCTTCGCCATATTGTTCTCATTCATGCGATGTCGACCTATATGTTAGCCAATCGTGTGTATTTTTCGAATGTTCATAGTACCGTCCTCAACACGTCAAACTTTGTTGATTTGTTTACATTTTCCTGTTGATATATCTTACTTACTTTCTGTAAACAATACTCGAATTTTACTCCTATTGTATCGTTTTACCCTTGATAATAATAAAGCAATTAAATATGTCCCTCTTGTCATATATTATTCTTATTAATATTATTTTTTACTTATATTTCATAATATTTATATATAATTTCTCTACAGAGTAAATAGCATAAGTTAACGTATTTAATATCGTTCGATGGGTAAATCAAAAGTTAAAAAAAAAAAAAACGGTGGTTGTTAAATCAGATTCTGTATTTTAGTATTTTCAACGTTCTATTACATCGACAGAGAATTTATATACTAATTTATCAGTTATTTAAAAATTTTCTAAGTCAAATTGTTTAATCAGTATTTTACTTAAAATAACCTTATAAATATATATATATATATGTGTGTTTTTAATTATATAGGGTGACCCTGAAAAGACGGACGGTTCGTTGTTAAACGTTCTATTACATCGACAGAGAATTTATTTACTAATTTATCAGTTATTTAAAAATTTTCTAAATCAAATTGTTTGATCAGTATTTTACTTAAAAGAACGTTATATATATACATGTTTGTGTGTGTGTGTTTTAATTATATAGGGTGACCAAGGAAAGACGGACGGTTCGTTGTTTTTTTGAATAACACAAAAACTACTCGATTAAAATTTTTGAATTAAAATTTTATTTAAAAATCCGAAAACGAACGATTATACAGTCATTTGTGTAATACAATATTGTTCAGATGAACGCCATTTGTAACAATACATTCATTCCGACTTTACAAAATTTTCGAAGATTTTTTCGAGCATAGGTCGCTGAATTTTTGAAATTTCTTCAGAAATTCGAGTTTTCAGGTCTTCCAGATCACGTGGACGGTGTTTTGTAAACGCGGCTTTTAAGGTATGCCCAATAAAAAAATCGCGTAACTTTGAATTCTATTCGAAACTCTGTTTGCACTATCGTGATCGATTCACGCAGAAAATAACGTCCCACGCAAAACGCGCACTCCTTCTTGTTATAGGATGTCATGATAACTGAAACGGGTAAATTCTGTCGTAGAACATCTATTATTTCGCTATTCAGTTATAACATTATAACAGCTACTGCAACTGAACAAAAACGAATCTCTCAGGTATACACTAAACGTGGAATACACGTATGCGTTGTAGCAATGTTACCAACTACGCTATTCAAATAACAAAACTGTCCGTCTTCTCTGGGTCACCTTATAGAGTACATATATATATATATATATATATATATATATATTATTACTATTATTATTATTATTATTTCGAATCAGCCACAGATGGACTACGTTGTCAACTGGTACTACCCTTCTTCTTCCTCTGTTTCCAGATGGATTTCATCCTTTCGGTATGTATTTTCTTCCTTTCTTTCGTCCACACAGTGCCAGTGCTTCCTTTCTGTTTCTCCACGAAACCTTTACAATTGAATAATTTCTTCCTTAATGTTACTCGATGATTTGTGTTTCCAGGCATAATTTTTAGTTCTTCCATGTCACTTTTTGGCTCCGTGAATCATGTGCTGTTTATTTTTAGGTTTCGCATATAATTAAATAATCTTCCGGTGAACCTGTTTCCATCCATCTTTAGCGAATTCCCATAGAAACTAATTCTTCTTTTTCTAATAGTTGTAGTAATTTTTTCCACATGGTTGTACAGTTCTTGATTACATAAACTTTTATATTTTTCACCATGTTTCGTCGGCCCCAGTATTGTTGTCATAATCCTTCTTTCCGCAATTTCTAGTTGATCGTTAAATCCCTTTCTGTTCAGTGTTATACACTCTGCTGCATATAATGTCTCTGGTCTGACAACAGTGATACTTTCTGGTCATAGTTCTATTGGATATTATTTAAATAAATGAAATACGATTGGGGTTAATAAATTTTACAACTACAAAAGTAATGAAATCGAAAATGTTCAACATATTATATATAAGTGTAATAAATATGATCACCTGCGCCAGTTGTATAGAATTGACTGTACGACAGTTAAATTGAATTAAATTTTTTTATAAAACCAATTTTCGATTTTTATCTTAGAATTGTTACCGGTAGCTGTAAGCTAAAATATTCAGGATAATACAATTTTGTTTTATTTTTTTAATACTAGGTTATATGAAATATATATCATCCACAGTTCCCACTATGGGTATCGTGATGTGATTAGTGATTTTATGATTTTCCGCTATTTGTCGAGATGTTCTGATTAACCAATCAATCAAGAAATTAATATTATAAAGAGAAGAAAAAGTATACATATTTTTTGTTTATATATATCTTCTTTTTATTTAAGAATATATATTTATATCAATAAAATTACAATAATCTTAATATGCAGACCAAACATCAAGTTTAAACATTCCTGTAGATGAAGACCGTTTGCCTGATGGTTTATCCGTATCTCCTCTACTTATATCTAAAAGAGAAAAACGGAAAAGATCATTCTTTTCCTTTAATATTGCGGTTATATATGTAAATGTATTAATTGTATCGTTTTTATTCTTGAACCAGTTCTAGTTTTCTCCAATGTTGTATTCAGCAGTTCTTATGTTGTTGAATTTGATTTGTGTACTCTCTGCATTTATCATTATTTGTTAAGATCATTTTTTTTTAGGTAGTCAATATAATTTCCATCCATAGAAACATTATTAGAAAAAAAACTGGACTAATTACTTTATTCTTCAGTCTATCCTCGATTCCTGTTACTATTCATTACGTCTCCTGTTAGTTCTTCCTGATAAACGTTTTGCCATTTCTCCGGGTATTTTTGTTTCACTTCCTTCATTTTCTATATTCTCATTATGTTACTTTTGAAGTTTTTCGTTTTTTTTTTTTTAATCTAATTTTCCAACTATAAGTTCCCCAGCATAATTCCTAATACGGCATAGCACGCAGTATAGGAAACTGTTCCATGTGCGAAATATTAGAATAACAAATGAATGAACCTTATTAATTGTTGTCTTTGTCGTAACGATAATTCTTAAAATGTTGCGTCTTATATTATAAAATACCAGATTCGTTGCTATCCATTTGCAAATGTTCCAAATGACGTGAAAGCAACGGTAACTTCAAACGTAATAAATCCCTGAACACGGCCATATCGACGGATAATCCTCTTAAACTATTTGCGAAATAACTTTCCGGTAAAACTCCTTCTATTAGGTAGATCATAACCTAAAACAAAAAAAGAAAATAGGACTATTTATTATTTATTTCTCGGTGTGAACGTTTTAATACCGATTCTAAAAAATACGTAAAAAATTATTCTTTTTTTTTTTTTCAAAAATAGTATATTTGATAGAAATACAATTTTATATTATGAAACTTAAAGTGACAATCCAATTAAGTTTAATGCCACTTTAAATTTCATTTACAATCTTAACTTACATTTTTAATTCGATATAATACTATTATCATCTAAAATGAATAGTGAAATAACAATATAAGAACATTAAATCTTAGTATATTAAATTATAATTTTTTCTATTATTTGTTTCCTCAATAGCTAACATGTTGAATTCTTTATATTTACTAATTCTTCTGCTTTACATTCTATTACAATATCATTACAATTACACCCCTGCAAGATATGATAAACCGTATCCGCAAAATTACATCGAATACAGTTATCAGTTTCAGCAATACCAAAACGTTTTAAATAAGTTTTGAAACTACCATGTCCAGTAATAAATTGTGTGTTATAATAATTGGGAATAAAATAAGTATTACGGAATCTATCATTTATATTTGGAAAATACTGATACGTTAAGCCACTATATGTATTCCACATGATTTGATATTGCTCTAAATAATATTGATTAAGTACTTTTTTAAACTGTTTATCGTTTAAGTGTTTGCCTTCGTATTTATATTTGTTATTAATATAATCTACTTGATTAAATTCGTGTGTTAAATTAATATTGTTTTTAATGTAAAATAAATTAATATGTTTACGTATTTCTAGGTCTATAGGCATAATTCCGGCTATTACTATCGAAGCCCAATAACTAGTAGTTTTTCTTTTTTTCTTTTTTTTTTTTTGCCGTAAAAAATTATTCGGTTTCATAAACGCAAAGCGTACACTAGACACCATATGTACATATAATTATTGTAATATATGCTATTAGTTATATATGTATATTTAGAAATCTTTACTGTTGAAAATGGATATAATGCCGAATTTATTAGCTTTGCGGACGACCTGTGCGCCATAATTAATCTTAAGGGTCCTTTAGAAATTTATAATATCAGAAATATTTGTAAGAAGCTTCAAATTACTTTTGATCAACTTGGCCTCGAATTTTCTGTTGATAAATCGGAAATTATGATAATTAGTAACAGGCAGGTTTCTAAATTTAAAAGTGAACTTAAGAAAATCAATTTAATTTATAATAAAAAATTATCTGCGGTTAAATCCTTTAAATATCTAGGAATTATTCTAGATGATAAATTAAAATTTGATAAACATGTAAAATTCCTTCTAGATAAAGCAAATAAAAGGTTTTACATGCTCTTTAAAATGCAGTCAAAATTTAGGTGGAGTTAAATATAAAGATAGAGTTATTATTTATAAAGGATGTCAACGATATTCATGTCATGCAGTATAAGAGGTTATTCGACAAATTTGAAGTCAGTAGCAATCCTAATGTTCGCAGAATGTGCATTCAGACAGTCTTCCAGACAATCCTCCAAGGCGTCTGCGCAGGAAGTGGTGCCGAGATGCAATTCCAATCACTTAATAAATCTGGTCTTATTCAAAAGACAACACGTTTTTTTTTTTTCATTTTAATTATTGTATTTGACCATTCCTATACTATTCCTACAAATATTTAATTCCCATCAAGGTACTCTTTTCTCTTCCTCATAGTCTAGTGTCTTACTGGAGTCACTAGACTAATATTAATTTCCTACTTACGTGATCACCGTTGTTTGCAGTTAATGCTGGTATGATGTTAAAAAAAAAAAAAAAAAAAATTAATCTTAAGAGTCCTTTAGAAATTTATAATATCAGAAATATTTGTAAGAAGCTTCAAATTACTTTTGATCAACTTGACCTCGAATTTTCTGTTGATAAATCGGAAATTATCGTAATTAGTAGCAGGCAGGTTTCTAAAGTTAAAAGCGAACTTAAGAAAATCAATTTAATTTATAATGAACCATTAGCCGCGGTTAAATCCTTTAAATATCTAGAAATTATTCTAGATGATAAATTAAAATTTGATAAACATGTAAAATTCCTTCTAGATAAAGCGAATAAAAGATTTTACATGCTCCTTAAAATTCAGCCTAATATAGGTGGAATTAAATGTAAAGAGTTATTATTTAACGAAGGAGTAATAGAATCGATGTTTAATTATTGCTCGAGCATATATGTACATAAACTAAATTCAAATATGTTCAATAAAATCCTGGCTAATAAAAGGAAACTTCTACTTAGTGTTGGTTCATTATATAGAACTGTGTCCACTATGGCAGCTCCAGTTATTACTGGGATCCTGCGTACTGACCGTAGTCTTTCTAAATCAGCTTTAATTTCTGAGTCTAAAATGTTTAAAATATATAACGATAAACTTAGTTAAAACTAACGTATTAGAATATTTTATATCTCAATTTAGTATTGAGTTAAATTATAATACATTTAATAGCGAGAATTCTTTCATTAAGGAAATTAACGTAATTATATTTGATTTATGGCAGAAAAGATGGAGCAATAGTTTGCTTGGTTGAACAACTTTTAGGTTCTTTAATAGCGTAGAAAATAGATTTAACGTCATAGAGAAGCTACAGATAAAATTCCAGTCAAGTGCTGTCTGGACACGGCAATTTCGGTTCGTATTGTAAACGTTTTAATATAATATCATCAGATATTTGTTTATTTTGCGATTATCGATTCAGTTGAAAATTTTCTATTTGAATGTTACCGAAGATGTTCGTAGAATTAGCAGTTTTTGTGGCTCGCTTGTGAATAATTAAATAGTAATAAATAACTCGGCAGGTTTAAATATTCATAATGTTAAGTCGTTTAATCGTTATGTCAATATCGCTTTGCATAGACGTTTAAGTTAAATATATGTTAAATAATGCTGTGACTAAACTAATGTATCACAGCTAAATAACAAATATACAATATACATACACATATATATATAACTCACTGCTATGCGGTTCAGAATTTACGTCATCTTCAGGTTCTTAAAATGGAATTCGTTTGCCATTTTCAATTATTTAATACATTACGTGTATGTATAAAATTTTATCCAAATCGTTAGAATTATCATCATCATGTAGTCATCAGTCCTCAGACTGGTTTGATAATTTTTTCCACAATTGACGATTTCTATTCTTCATATTCGTATATACGGTAGTGTCTTCTGTTAGCTGTTGCGTATTTTCTAATTTTCCATACATTATTCCTTCTATAATTATCGTGCCTTATGCTCGATCATATTCATCCCTCGTTTTCTTATTGTTTTCCATAATGTTCTTTCATCTCCAATTTTCTTTAGGACTTCTTCGTTAGTTAGTTTATCTGTCCACCGTATTTTCAGCATTCTCCTGCAACGCCACATATGCTTCTAGTGATCGTTCTTCCATTTTACTAATCGTGTCCATGTTTCACATCCGTACAGTGCCGTATTCTAAACAAATAAGGTTAAACATTTTATCCTGAGATTTATGTTTATAACTCTTGTTTGTTAATATATTTTTTCAATCGTAAAATACTTGCTTCGCTTGATTAATCCGGTTTTCAATATCTTTCCCGCATCTCCCGTCACTGATGGTTTTGCTACCCGAGTAATGAAATTCGTTAACTTTTTGTGTTTTAATACCGTCAATATGTATGCTTAATTTCTTTCGACTGCTATTTTTGTCTCATACCATAATTTTTGTTTTATTTTTATTTATTTCCATTCCGTATTTGTTAAACAGATCTTCCATTAAATGTATCCTTCAGTTGATTTTGATTTTCTACTAGGACAGATATGCCATCGGAAAAATGTAATGTGATTATTATTTCACCTTGTACTTTTAAACCATTTTCCTTTGTTTTTTCTTTAACTTCTTTAATTATTTCTTCCATATATAGATTGAACAGTATCAGTGATAGAGCATACCCCCGTCTAACACCTTTTGTTATTTTAACTTCTTTGCTTACGTTACCAATCTATATATATATATATATATATATATATATATATATATATATATATATATATATATAATAATATGAATTTAATACGAGTAAGGGAGTGAGACAAGGATGTATTTTGTATCGCTTACTATTTAACCTATACGGTGATTATATCATGAGGCAAGTTCTAATCGATGGTCCAGACGTTGGTATATCTATTGGCAGAAGAACTATTAATAATTTGCGATTTATAGACCATATGAATATATTATTGGACCCGGCTACATAAGATAATTATCGAATATGGACAGTAACTTAATACCGGAACAAGGGAAATAAATTAATGTGTATATATATATTTGGGTTCGTTTATTGAAGATAGCGGTTCTTTAACGAGTGAGATAAAACGGCGGAACAGTGACATGAGCAGAGTAAATAGAATACGGCGCAACACAGTCACAAACGGATGAAAGAAGAAGTTAGCACATCACTTGGTTTTTTCAGTATTTACATACGCGTCAGAAACTGAGACGGTGAAAGCAAAGAACAAGCAACGAATCAATTGCTTCGAAATGTGAATACTCTGGACTGCGAACTAAACGAACGTCTCCATTTTACATAAACTTGATGTTGAGCGTAGGCTGTCTAGTGATGTTTCCTTAAGGACGTTTAAATTGGTGGAAGAATGCGGGGAATTCAGATGGATAGATATCTTCAGGAACATTTTAAGGAAATCAGTTACAGACTACAGAGTGGCGGAAAGAAATTGAAAAGGCTGTAGTGTAACGGTCACGACATTCATGTGGGGAATTACAACTACAGAAGAAGATATATATATAAGTATATATATATATATATATATATATATATATATATATATATATATATATATATATCTTGTAGTAGTTCTGTATTATATTATAATTTATAAAGATGATTAATTTGACGAATATATGTTCTGTGTTAATATTTTTAAATTTTTGGCCATCTTTGTTTCTCTTTCGTTTGAGAATTGTCGTAGATTCGCTCTAAACATGATTTTATACTTGCCCGATTACACAAACATAACAAAATATTATCGTATGTCTCTCATAATTGTGCACTTTTTGACATGCGTGTTTTATTGTTAAGGGCCGTTTTAAAAATTCGATCACCCGTTCGTTAGTTTTGTATTTATGCAACATTTTCGAATGATTCGCCTATTTGGCTTTTGTTACAGACTTAGGTAGAACCCCTAGTTGCTTTAGAAATTGTATTTAACATTTTTCGTCTGAGCATATTTTTTATATTCACGTTTGTTTTAAATTATATATGTGGCAACATTTTAAAAACAAGTGAACATACCTGTATTTGTCTATCGTGTTTTACTTAACATACTGCACACGCAGAAATATTAACACGTACGTATGTTATCCATATATTAAAATCTATATTTCGGATAGAAGTGAATTGCATCGCATATTGTTCGTATATAAGTGTGTCATATTCGCGCAAACTATTCTTAATTGTACGTAAAAATTAAGTCGAGTATCAAAGATTTCATTACGTTAATGACCGCTTACGGAAAGTTATTAAGAATCCCGTGGATTAGTCGCGGAATAAATGAATTAATCTAACCGGAGTTGGATATCCCAGTCTAGTCGAAGATTACTATGGTTTATAAGGGAATAATAAAATTCTTTCGACATATGATCCAGGCCAATGGCGCTGAAGGTTATTTGGGGGGTAAAGTACAGAGAATATATTAAATTAGATTCAGATAGTCGAGGAACTCGTGCGTAAAGTCGAGAGCTTCGCGCGAGCCTTTTTCGTGTATTAAAATGGATTACGACGTTCGGGATGGATGATGATGATGATCAAAGACTTACAGTAATTTACGCCGTAATTTTCGACTTCTGAAGAAGATGAGAAAGCGAAGAAGTGAGTATCTCCATATCTATAAGAAATTTTGAGATTGAGACGCACGTTGTTCTGGCCTGCAGAATATTTTGTTTTTTTTTTTAATCATATATTCACATATAATATATATATATATATATATATATATATATATATATATATATATATATATATACGTAACTACACCGAACTTCTATTCTCTCTGATTCACCTATAATACTATAATAAGCTATTATATTGCACACTGAGGCCGTTTTAGGTACTGGAATTGTTGATATTTTATATGTACATGTATACGTGTGTGTGTGTTTGTGTGTGTGGACGAATATAAATAAATACATTGTATTCGCGCCATCTCAATTTTATTATACCGTCGTAAAACTATAATTTTATATTGAAGATTTTCTAACTCAACGAGCGTTGTTTTGAAGCTGCCAGTTATAAAACTCTAGTTTAAAAAAAAAAAAATAAAAAAAAATTTATGAAAGTCAGTTTGTCTTATAAGCTGCGTTAAAATCCGAAACTTCCGGCGTGGACGATGACACGTTGTAACCATTTTATAGATAGAAAGGAAATAAACACGTTCTTATTCGAACAAGGATGATGAAAACTTGTAAACGGTTTCTTATCCGCGAATGAAACGTGACTATTAGGCACGTTCGTCAGTAAAAGGGGCATTTTAAATTTTTGGAAGTATTATTATTATTATTATTTTTACAATTTTTTTTTTTAAAAAGGGCACACGAAAATGTATAAGGTAAATTTCAACCTGAATTCGAATTTTACCGTTTTTATTTTATGCTCGTTTTTTACCGGTTGGTTAATAGCGACGTTTTATTTCCACTCAATATTTCATGTGTTATATTATACATTTTTGTTGTTTCTTCAGATACAAAGCAGTTTGCTAAGTAATTAGATTTAATGAATATTTAAATAAAATAATGATAATAAATCATTATATTATAAACGTTACGAAAAATCGGTAATATTAACCAAAACTATAATATTTTACATAAATATAGGAAAGAAACCTAAAAAGAAAAACTTATTAGAAAAATTAAAATGTAATAATAAAATTAATAAATAAAAATAATTTATTAAACGCGTTAATCAAATTTGGCGATTAATTAATTTCATAGACTGTCGCAAATATATTTTAGTCTGTAGTATTTAGAGTGTAAATAGATTTTATTTTATCTATTAACAAGTATCTAAGTTTGGAACTGGATGTGCTATAGATTAGTTATTAAATTAGCGTTTTCATTATATACTTTTGGTCCCTATTGTTATATTGTATTGGATATTTTACTTAATCTCGTTACTGGCATTTCCGCCATATTCCCAGTCGTTTTTTTATTTCTCTTTTATTTGTAAACAGTAGTCCGTGTCTTGATTAGGAATTGCTGGAAACTTGGAATAATCTTAGGAACACGTACTTATATTTGTTCTCGAAAACCTCTTCTCTAACATATTATATTTTACCTACAGAGATCACCTGAAAAGCTGCAAAAATTCAGCCAGCCGTTTTATTATCGGATTCTCAATTGATGATGTAGCACCTTTTTCAACCGAAATAGAATGAGCTGTTAGAAGAAGATAGTCGCTAATTATTAAGTAATTAGCGGACACATTTTTTTTCAACATTAAATTAGTTATTATTATTTTATTTCGTTGTAATTTAAAATTTCCATTCGTTTTAATCCAGCTTGATGGAATGATAAAAAAAAAATCTTGAGAAGGCAATGTCAAACTACTTCATCATGACTTGTCATAAGTTGGTCATCTATTAATCTTCGAATTGAAAACATTATCATCCCTACTACGTTAATTTTTTATTTTTATTTACTTTCCACTCAGTCAACAGCTGCAACGCCGTTTGTAACATACTGTATGATTTCATCTTTGGGATTCTTTGAAATTATTTGATCGTCATTAACTAGTAAATTTACGGGCTAGGATTATTTCGCTCTTACCGTAACACAAGACGCGGAAGTATATTTCTTGACTTGTGACGACGATTTCATCCGTCTCAATGGTATAAGGAGAACTCATTATTTGTATACATATTTGCATACTTACACACACATATATATATATATATAATACCTTCAATGAATCATATTCCGATCTATCGATAACTTCTAGTATCAAAGCGGCCAACATGTTGAATCCTTGACAGTAACCGACGTTTTTATTCCAACGAGCGTACGCCAATAGAACTCTTTTCAAAACTGCTTGATTTTTCTGACCCGAAACACCGCAAAATAAGCTGCAGCCGGTTCTGTGTAAATCCTATGAAAAATGTTTTAATAACAAGATAGTTACATAGAGAAGTATGCGTAATGTATAGTGTCGTCCTTTTTTTGTATATGCATAATTCTACGTAGTACCGGTGTGATATTACGCGAATGTTGAAAGTACTTCGTATATTTGGAAGTGGGAAACGCTAAAGAAAATCGATGCTTAAATATAAGTGAATACGAGAATATAAATTATTATGTATTTGAATAAACCAAAAATAACAATTTTTGACGCATAATTGGATAATCTTCGAAGTATAGGTGATGTATCCAATTACCTTGGATAATTGTTTATTTTGATATCTGTTTAAAGAGAGATGTGCTAAAACTGGTTTTCATATTACGAAATATATTCTTCGATGTTTACCCGATCGTAAGGATAAAAATAAAAATTTCAAAAGTCAGGATTTACAGACTGACAGGTCCTGAGTTAGTCAAATTCAATGATTTATCAATCATCCGACAACGCGATATTCGGATATTATTTTTAGACTGATGGGTAATGAACAAGAGGTTGGATAACGATTTGTTCAATTATAACGAATGATGACTACGCTATAAATGAGTTAATAACTTGTTTGTATAGGTTGATTTATAAAATAGAAATGTTTCAATTGTCCCGGTTTTAAATTTTTGTCCGATTCCGTATTTTTATTACTTCATACGAACTTACGTTGACTACATTAGATGAACGTAGTTTCTGATAGTGTGGCAGGTGTCTGAATAACTTTCAAGCGTTATAACATTACGAATAGGTTTACAATAGTTGCGTGTGAATAGGTACGATTATTGCAATCAAACAGAAACAGCCACAACAGCAGTAACTAAAGTACTGGGTATCAACAACAGAAGATAAAGAAACCGCGGATAACACAAGAAATACTAAGATTGGTGAATGAAAAACGACAAATTGATATCACTGATGCGGAGGACAAAGAAAAGTATAAACGCTTAAAATATAATAAAACTACTTCGCAAAAAGATTAAATACGTCAACAGTGACAGAAATACAGTGAGTTTATTTGTAGACCGCGAAGATGCTAAAAATTTCGTGGATTGATGAAATTTCAAATGAAGAAATTTTTTAACCGAATACGAGAAGAATGATCACTGGAAAATGGTTAGAAAAACAAGAATGAAATGGTGTGTTAAGACGTGATGGCCTATTCAAAAATGTTTTAGAAGGAAATATATCCATATGAAGGCTAAGAGGAAGACCGAGACAGACGCTGATGGACACACTCAAGAAAGACTAAGGACTCCACGACGAACTGAAAAGACTACAGATATTTATTGTATTTGGACATCATTCGCTAAATATTTATATATATATATATATATATATATATATGTAAAAGAAATAAAAATCGTTATATTTTAAGAAAATAATGTAACCTATTTTATATAGCAAAATTTACATTAAAATTCAATGTTTTTACTATTAGTCAATAATATTCTTAAATATATATATGAATTGTGTAATTTTTGAAATTATGAAATATTTTTAATACCTACGCTAGGTTTTTCTTCAGACTTCATATTTACACGTGTATTTATTAGACAATTTTGGGATCTTCGTTAACGAGGTATTTAATTTTTATTAGGATAAGTTATTCAGATACGCTCGTATATACAAGACTTTTGAAATTATAAAATGTAAATTATGCTTTAGGTAAGATAAGTCAATTCGCAGTGTAAAATATATTTTCATTATTTTGAAAATTTGGTCGGGTTACACACATACTTACATACATATATGTATATATATATATAAGATAGACAACGTTTGGAGAAAGCCTACACGCAGCAGTGGGTTGAGATAGGCATAACGTAATATATATGGATTTATGTATGCGTTTGTATACACTAAGGTTTTTGTGAAGCCTTTCAAGTTTTTTTAATAATGTCTTGTTTTCATAAACGTCGGGAAAGACAGCGAAAATATGATAAGCAATTTCTAACGAAGCACGTGCTAGATGTTTAATATAGTTCACGAGAACATTATTACGGGATCGTATTCATTTTTTTGTTTTTAATAATGATGATGATAATAATAATAATAATTATTATTATTGTTATTATTATAGGTATTATTTTTCAATGTAGGAGAGATTGTTTATCTACACAGAGATGCGATATTTATAAGATGATATTTCCTGCGGATGAAATTATTTACCTTTCCCTGATCAGAAAGTTAATTTTATCGGACGATTAATAACGAGAAATCGGACGAATTGTTTATTGACTAATAACAACTTATTCTATTATTATTAAATTCCCCGAAAAACAACTGAAAGTGTTCCGGAACTTCCGCGGAGTGCTCATTTCACATATCGAATTTAAAATAAAAAAAAAAATAAAAAAAACCACTCCCAATTTTCTTAAAAAACGGCTTGTTTATAGATTGTTATCGAGAAGTTTTCGATTTTTCATAAATTCAATTATAATAATAATGTTCCTACTTCTCGGTATTTCGAATTATCATTTATTGAATTTAAATTATCTCCTGTGCCACCCGTTTGCATTCCGGTTACAATCTTCTTTCAGCAGACTGTATGTTCAAAATTTATATTTCGTATTCAAATTTCGTCGTTATACTCAAAAACTATTGCCTAAGAAAGTCGCGTACTTGAAAATTGTCGCCTATACGTTCTGTTGTTAATTCTTTAATTTCAATATTCCATTTTTGTTCTATTGTTTCATTTCGTGTTTTCCTTTTGTTATACAAATTCATTTATCGTTTACACGGTAAATGGAAATGCTTAAATTGCAACGTTACTATTTCACGCGAAACAGCCTAAAATGGATATAATAACTAGTCCATATTTTTTTTTATAGAAAGGTATTTTTTTGGCTCAATTTTCATATTTTGGCCAGCTTATTTAAGTGGACTGTTCGGAATATAAATTTATATTATTGGCCTTAATGAAATTGTATAGAATTTACGCGCCTTCAAGGATGCAGGGTCAGTAATTTCTAGAAAGGAGGTAGGATCTACAGATATAAATGGAATTTGAGTATACGTGAACAGTATAGTATTTAGCGATATATTACATAATTTGGGAACATTTAAGTAACATGTGTTTGGCATCGACGATACGATTTTATTAACGGAAGTACACGAGTAAATACTTTGTAGAAATAAATAACTCGGAAGACGATAAACACCGAAAAGTATTCTGTTAATGTCACGTCCATATTACTACGTTCAGTTTAATGCCAGCCTCTGAAGCTATCGAGACTTAAATCCGGAAAATCGCCTCGGACAATGGATGAATTATTAGCAGAAGATATGAAAGATTTTAATAAATGGCAAATAATAATATGGGAAAGGAATGTATAGCATACAACAAATTCCAATTTAATTGTCGACCCGAGGAACGAAGTAAAAGGAATAGGTGTTTACCTAGGAAACAATGGAAGACACTCGATGGAATTAGGACTGGACGTAGACGGATATCTAATTCGGAAATGTGATATAACGACGTCTGTTGCGTGCCAGTGCCGAAATCCGAGACAAAAAAAAAGCGGCATATATTAGAAGACTGAAGTGACACCCTGTAGTTTTTACATTAGAAGAGGTTAACGGACTTAATAGACTGGATAATAAATTTTAAGTTAGAGTTACGATGGGAATTTAATGGCTCGTTAAGAAGTTAAAGTCGAAACGAATTAACGAAATGCGAGTAGATGAAATTGAGATTTACCTTGACAATTTGAATTCCGAGTTCGTCGTCGTCAGGATTGGTACAATCGTTGAAACAAGTCTTCTCGACATGCGACCAATTAATACATTTAGACGCTATATGTCGTTCCGCCAATGTAAGCCATAGCTGAAAGTTAAATCAAACCGTCTTATTATTATTAAACTATTTGCGAAATTAACGAAATGGTGCAAAATATTTTCTGAACTACGTTAAATTCTAAATTGTGTACACGTTATCTAACTCGTTTATGTATTATTTACGGGCGTTTCATAATTAACGTTTGTGAAAATGGGAAAAAAATTATTCAAAATAGAAAGATATAAAAATAAAATCATTAAAAATATGATAATATATTTTGTCAAACTTCGTAGTTCACAATAAATTTTGAAAATGATAGCCATCATTTTCCAAGCAGAGTCGAACTCGTTTCAATCGATTGGCAAACACTTTCCTTAATGTCCCAATAGAAATGTGAGATATTTCATTCGAATTTTTTTTTTGAACTCTTGTAATATTTGCGATGTGGGTTTCATAAATTTTATTCTTTAGGTAAATCCAGAGAAAAAAATCTAAGGTAGTGAGAATCTAGCTGGCCAATGATGTTTTGCCTTGTTTGCCAATCGAATGAAATGAGTTCGACTCTGCTTGAAAAATGATGGATATCATTTTCCACATTTATTGTAAACTACCGAGATTTGACAAAATATATTATCGTATTTTTAATGATTTTTTATGTCTTTCTATTTTGGATTGTTTTCATTTTCACTAACGTCAATTATGAAACACACTGTATTTATATTTATTCGCCGGACACGTAACAATATAAAACACGTACACACACACAAAACCGAGTATGGAAAGTTATATTTTTATGTTAGTGTGATAATATAGCTGAAACTGCGGGTGAACTATGCCTTCGTTGCTGCCGTACAATTTACTACTTTGGAAAAGCAGACACGCTGGAACGACCTGCACGAAGAGTAATAAAAACCGAACAAACAAATGAAATATCGGGAAAATGAAATTCGGAAAAAATTCAATTTTAAATTAGAAAGATTTAATTTAAATTATTCGTTCCTACGCGCGTTATGCGTGTGTGTGTGTGTGTTAGTGTAATATTCAGAATGAACTGGCGTCGTAAAATTTTTGATAAATGAGAAATACGAACGCAATTTCGGCTTTTAAACGAACAAATATAAGTCGTTTTAAAATTCGAAAATCGTTATTAAATAACGGTCAATCGTAAAAGTTAGGAACCGTTTATTTATTTTTTTAAATACCACGATGTTTTCACTAATTAATTAAGAGGGATATTAAAAATAGTAACGATAACAATAATAATTATAATAATGTACCATTCGTACTTAATACGACCGTTAAAAAACAGCAAAACGTGTGTCAAACCCTAAACGCGGGCGACCTTTAACGAGTCGTAAAGTTAAAGTAGCATCATTAAATTGTACTCCAGATGAATGTAATTTCGCACACTTTTATGTCGTCGCTTGAATTCAATTTCCGTAACCACTTACAAAGGAAGACAAAAAAAACCCTTATTGGAAACATACATATATATTATTTTTGACAATTATTCTTTCTACTTTAAGTTTTGTCTTCTACTTTTGTCTATTGTAAATTTATTTAATTCACTTTCATTATGATCAATTTTGGTTGTTTCGATAATAGTATACTACCTATCGAGAGCGAGCTAAAATAGCAAATTAGTGTACTACCGGAAGTTGCATCGAGTTCGTTCAAAACATCATAAAAGCTCAAAATCGTGAACTACCGCGGAATGTTCCCTGAATAAAGTCATTACGCTTATTCCAAAAATTTTAATTTTGAAATTTTGCGGTACGTATATGACGTGACTTAATTTCGACGCGTTACATTTTTTGAAAATGGTTAAAAATTATAACTGTAATTTAATATTATATAATACGATTAAGGACGAATTGAAAGTTTCATTAATAAACGTGTAATAAATTTCATCGGGACCTATAAAAACGTCAGCTAAATAGCAGCAATAATAATTTCGAGATTCAATTTAATTTAAAAAGTATTTTTAAAAACTTTCGCCAGATACCACGTTATTATTTTGAAAACGAAACGTTGTTATTGTTTTTATTTTTTCTTCTCAAAATAATGACGTAGTATCTCAATTTCAATTTTCAATTTATTTCAAAATATTTCACAATTTACATTATATAGAATAATACACACAGTTGAAAATTTTGTTAATATTAATAATCATATCACGGTAAGCACGAACTCGCTTCGATTATATTTAATTTAAATCAGTATAATACCGGTCGTATTAAATTACAGTTTAATGCGAGCGCTTGCTGGTTATATATGCTTATTTGCGCCAACATCAGATTTTCCTATTAATTACAATTAATTTTTGTATATTACATGCGATCGTGTCAACAACATAACGTCTCCACATTAAATTTATAATAAATCATATTCATAACATATCACATCCACACAACACTCATATATATATATATATATATATATATATATATATATATATATATATATATATATATATGCACGTAAACGAAAACATATAGATATTCATATATATATATATATATACATTGCACACACACACGTGTATATTTGTGACATAATATTTCACGTTTTCCACACAGAAAATTACGAAGGCAAAGCCTTAGTTTGTTGCTTATCACATGTTTAAGGAAATTCACAAAGCATCCTTATTGCTACGTATGCAAGCGCGTATTAACTAACGCAAATTTACCAACTCACATCGAGTATTCGGTAAGTAATTAACTATAAGCTTACGACTATTTTTGATATCACTCGGCAAAATATTATAAACATAACCATCACCCGTATGTGCAGCCTGTATTTTGCTGCGATATTTATTATGCCGCGGTACATCTGCAAAATCCTGTCCATCGGATCTAGTCTTACTAACTATAGCGTGGATTTTAAAATAATACTCCTATAAATATCTGTAATACATAAAATGTTTTTACAGAATGATTATTAGAATTTTTGCAGAACTTTCAACGACGTAATATACTATAAGCTTCGGCAGCGTCACCCCAATGTATTATACCGTATGAAAGTAGGTTGGTAATTAATTTTTTTTTTTTTTAAATCTTCGATGCCATGCACTGCTACAAGGGTTAAAAGCACGGAGTCTATTATTCCGTTATTATAAGTATGAAGATAATTTAGCGCCAACGAGGAAAGTTAGTATTTTCATTTTTAGGTAAAAGGATTGTGTTAGGAAACTGTAACGAAGAACGAATAGAGTTATACAGTGAGCAGAGGAGTAAGATATGAACTATAGTAATTTGAACATTACATGACGAACAGGTAGGAGGATCGGTTTTGGATAGGATATAAGAATGAGTCAAACGAGTGCGACCTGTGCCGACACGGAACAGTATCACTTCACCCTGTCTTGTGTGATGAACTCCAGATATTGCATATAGATTAAAACTATTAAATTCTACAGTGCACAGGTGTTGACCGGTCATGACAGGTTTGGGTCCTATCTTTATATGTTTAGGCGTGCTGATGATTCGGTCTGCGCCTGTTGTACTGTAGGCGAGGTTGATGATGTTAATCATACGTTACTTGCTGCCCCGCATTGTAAATTTGGTATTAACAGCACTGAAATTTTTCCATTAGGCAAAAGAGTTGGAAATTTCCTTATATAGCTGAACAGGTTATGCGAATGAAATTAAAATTTTATTTATTAATTAACGCATAAGTCAATCGTGTTTATCATCTACTTTCTACTATTATAATTAATTATTATAATTTTATAATTCTATAATTAAGATATTGATTATTAGATAGTCCGTTAAGTATTATGTAAGATTGATTCTGTTATTGTAGTTCATTTTTAAAAGTTTGATTTATTTTATAATTGAGTTTGTATTTTAGTTTTGGAAGTTTTTACCACTTTTTTTCTAATTATTAACATTTTATAATTATGTTTCTGATTATTACTAATTAGTTTTTAAGATAATGTAAGACTTTGATTTCTGTTTTTGTAATTCATTTTTATAAGTTTGATTTATTTATTTTCTAATTGAGTTTGTATTTAAGTTCTGGTATCCGTTTTTACCATTTTATTTTTTTTTACATTGATTTCATTTTTTTAAATCCTTATTTATAATGTTTATTTACTTAAGTTTAAGTTATAAGCATAAACTCTACAAATTTATATTAGATGGAACAAGGGACTATGTTATCTCATCCCTTCTTCCATCGCAATAAGTTAATTTAAGTGTGGATTCCATGCCTTCCTGCTGCAAACCCCATCATTTTATTAATAATCTCATTTGGTTTGTGGGGGGGTTAGTGGGTAAAAATCCCACACACTGATTTTGGTTCTCTAATAAAAAGAATTAAATATTTTTTCATCAATGTCTTTTGAAGATTTTCCACCTCCCACTTTAAAGAAAAAAAATTCTAAGTAATGATTTTTCTGCCTTTTAACCTGACGCTTAGTATTAATACCCTTTATGGAGATCCATGCTACTGATCCGTACGTTAACACATGTGGTTATAAAGTTTGCACTTGAAACTATTCGGTATATCTTTGTTCCAGAATATGGTGCATAACTTTCCGAATGCAACAGGTGCGAGAGATGTTCTCCTTCGTGCCTCTCTACGTATTTTAACTTTTGTCTGTAGTTATTTCCTGTTCTAGATAAATGTACCGCTGTACCTGTTCGACGTGTTCCCGATTTATCTTTATTAACATACCATCCATGTTATTAGTCATAATTTGTTTTCTGCTCACTTATGTTTAATCATATTTTTACAAACTCAATTTGAAGTTCATTCAACATACATTCCAACTCTTTTGGATTCCGAATTATTATAACGATGCATCTTAGGTGATTTCCATTTATTGTTATTACGGACATATATATGGATCTAACGATTTGAATGAAATTTTGGACACCTCTGTACTATATTAAGCAATTAAAAATGTCCGCGTTGAAATTACGAAAAATTCCAAGCTTCAATTCCGACAGAATATTAAGGGTGGTTGATATTTGTCGAGACAGAAATTTTTTGTTATATTGCGGAAATTTATAAAACGAAATTTTGTACGATTATAATGTGTATGTAATGATTCTTTATAGTATGTGATTATCAGAACATATTTTCCCAGAAAACACGATTTACACAAAAAATAGTCCCCATCACATATATGTATGTATGAAACACCGATTGAATATAATACAGTATCAAGAACTTCGGAGATGACGGCAGATACAGCCTTTAACGAATTTATTAACGTTCAGCTTTAACACTTAGCTTTATTTTTTTGACATACAGCTGTGGGATTGCTAAAAAACATTTAACTTACAAAAAATACAGCGATATCAAAATAGGAGTACTAATTACCGCAGATCACTGATACGTCTCGGACTTTACCTTTGATAAATTATATTTTTGGAGAATTACATCAAAACACATGCGACCTTGTTCAACCAGTGCTACTGAGTACGATTGTCCCCATTAAATGACGTTTAAAGTTGATGCGGATATATATATATATATGTATATAAAATTTTTAGATTTGTAATTATTATCAATTGAAAAATATTATTTAAGATTGCCGACGTAAATCGTCGTTTGGGAATATTATTAAATTATTGTTCGATGTTATTTCGATTTTTGCTAAACGATTTTTTCTGCGATCCAAATCGAAAATCGAATTCGTATTATATATGTATTATTTAATGTTTCCTAAAATTATATCGCGTAGTAGAGATTGTACCTTACGGGTCGGCGGAGCTCTAGATTGGGGGTAGGGTCCACAGGTGGCGGATAGATATGCAGGTCAGCTGAAAATAAAATAGTCGAATAATCAATCGTGGACCAAGAGTCGCTACTGGTGGAAATCCTCATGTAGGTAATTCCAGTAGTGACAGGGTATACGAGAATTTGGAGAGACAAGATCGGATTTGTCTATAAAACTCTACGTTCACCCATTAATCCTTGGCAAGTTGAGACCACCTATATAATTATGTCTCATTGCTGCATTCCCAGTAGTAAAAACCACCGCCTTGTCGTTAGCATTTTTATACAAATTCTAGGGTATCACCCCGAAAAAGTGATATGCCGCAAGGCAACGGAATACCACCGTAATTATAACCCTTTTCTAGTATTGTATCATGCGAAACGACATTGAAGAAAGGAAAGTAAAATATAACGCTCATAAGATCAGACAAGGGAGATTATTCATGACTTTTTTTTTTTTTTTTATTTTATTTTATTTATAGACGCTCGATTGCCGGGATCATTTGCGTCTTAGAGTTGATTATAAGCTGTTTATTAAGTTAGTGTCTGTAAGGTACTGTAAAAGATTTTTATATCTTCGAGTATTGTTTTTATTGTGTCATGATTTAGGTTGTATTTTATACGTTGGTTTCTGTATTTTGTACATTCTAATAGTATGTGGTTTATATTTAATTGTAAATTGCATTCATGGCAGATGGGTGGATGGGTCCTATTGAGTAGGTGTTGTGAGGTGAGTAACGTGTGTCCTGTACGTAGTCGAGCTAGCGTTTTTTCTGTTTTTCTTTCTTTCTGGTCTGTTGTTTTCCAGTTTCCTAATTTCTGCTTAATCTGATATAGGTGTGTATGTGTACATTGGGTCTCCCATAATTTTTGAAATGACATTTTAATTGTTTGTATAAGGACTGTATGTAAATCAGTAATGTGAGTTGATTTTATTGTTTTTATATCCATAGGAGTTGTTTTGACTATTCTATCAATGTTTTCATTCCCAGCTATTCCGGAATGGGCTGGTGCCCATAAAAGAACAAGTTCATTATTATTTGAGATGAGGTTGTTAATAATGTGTTTTAGGTTGAAAGTATCTGAGTTTGTATTTTTAATATATTTTTGAATATGTTTAAGAGCGCTGTAAGAATCTGTGCAGATTACATATTTGTTCGGTTGTGCTTGTTTAGATATGTATTTTAAAGCTTTATAAATTGCAAGAAGTTCTGCTGTAAAAACTGAGGCTGATTCTGGTAGATAGTATACTTGGGATTGGTTGGGTGTAAGATAGGCCGATGAGGTTTGGTTTGTGGACTTTGATGCATCAGTGTATATTTGTGTATAATCGCCGTATTGTTTTTCCAAAATGTTGTAAAATTTTGATTTGAGTATATTTGAAGGTGTTAAATTTTTCTTATATTTTTCCATTTCTGTGTTTATTGCTATTGAAATCTTTGTCCAAGGTGGTAGCTTGGTTTATTTTAATTTGCGGTAATCGATATTGAAGTTTTGCTAATGTATTGTTAACGGGTTCTGATTGGGGTTTGGAAGCATTTGGCTTGCTTAAGAAAGTATGATGAGATTTATTCGTTTGTAAGGACTGGGATGTTGGATTGGATGGTGTGCAAATTGATTGTGTGTAATATTTTAGTGCTAATATTTGTCTTCTGTATCGGAGTGGTAAAATGTTCGCTTCTACGTGTAAAGCTGTGTTTGAGGTAGTGTGAAAGGCTCTCAAGGCAATTCTAATAGCTAGATTTTGAATAGAGTTGAGTTTTTTTAGTGTAGAATAGGCTGCGCTACCATACATTATACTAGCGTAGTCCAATCTGCTTAGAATGTAGGATTTGTATAACTGTATTAATGTTTTTCGGTCAGATCCCCACGATGAATTATTTAACATTCTGAGCATATTTATTTTTTGCTAGCATTTTATTTTTAGTTTGTTTATGTGTTCTTTCCAACTTAGTTTCGTGTCCAATATTAGTCCTAGTATCTGAAGTGAATCTGTATTTTCTATTTGTTTTGTATCCATGTGTAAGTTTGGTGTAATTACATTTCGTTTTTTTTGCTGAAAGTTATATGCTTAGTTTTTGATGAGGAGAAAGTAAATCCTTGAGATTTAGCCCAGTTATTTAAGTCGTTTATTGTATTCTGCAATAAAAGTTCCATAAATTTAGAGTCCCGATTTGAGTAGTATATTGTTAAGTCGTCAGCATATATACAGTACTTTACTGGAGTTGGTATATATTGTTTAATATTAGTCATGGCTATAATAAATAACGTAGGGCTAATTACAGATCCTTGAGGGGTACCATTTTCTTGAATTTTTGTATCGGATAAAATAGAATTTATCTTTACTTGAAATTTTCGGCGGTGTAAAAAGTTGCGAATGAAAATCGGTAAATTTCCTCTAAATACCCACTGATATAGAGTGAGAAGAATTCTTTGTTTCCAGAGTTTATCGAAAACCTTTTCTAAATCAAAGCTGAAAACGGTTGTAATTTTATTTTCTATTAAATTATTTTGAATGTCTGTTGTAAGTTTAGCTAATAGATCCTGAGCGCTTCTTTGTTTCCTGAAGCCGAATTGTAAGGGATTCAAGAGTTCTGAGCTTTCTAACTGCCACAGCAATCTACTATTAACAATTCTTTCGAGTAACTTGCACAGGGTATTTGCGAGAGAGATCGGTCTGTAGCTAGCCGGGTCTAATACATTCTTGTTTTGTTTTACTATCGGAATAAGATGAGCTTCTCTCCATGCCTCCGGAAACGACTGAGTTTGCCATATTTTATTAAAAAAGTGCAAAACGGCCTCTTTAGAGGATGAATTAAGTTGTTTTATCATGGAAATGTGGATTCTGTCTGGACCGGCGGCTGAGGGCCGCATTGCATTTAGGGCGGTTTAAATTCGTCTTTAGTTATGGTAATGTTATAGCTGAAGTTAGTTATTGATGTGAAATCGGGGACATTAGTACTTTCTTCTATTTCTGTGTACTTCCTGAAATGACTGTCATACAAGGAAAAGTACCATCGAAACCAACCATAGGAAGGCGAAGGCTATAATTGATCACTTCGAACATGCGGCCTCATGATTTGGTTGAAAATGCTGAAATTATAAGAAAATCCAGAGATCGGGACATATGAAATATAGTATGATGTATTCGAACTGCTGAACAGAAGATACGACTAATATGATGATGAGTAGAGATTTTACGACGATAATCGGTGACCGTAATAAATTATAACATTTTGGAAATTATGTAAAATTCAAAGGAAGTTTTAAAATTAGTTTTTCCTCGCGACGACCAGTTGCAAGGTCGCGAGAGTTGTGTTGAATTCGGTTACTTATCAAAATAATAACGAAAAAAACGACAAATCCAGTCGTCGATAACCGATTGAAATAGAATTATAAATTCGAATTAAAATTTAAATCGATAAATTAAGTCGAATTTCGTTTTTAATAGGAAATTTTTCTGATTATTAAGACGGCGACGTTTTATGAATAATAATCGACCAGAGACGAGAATTACCGTCAGCATTTTAGACAAGACGTCGCGTCTTTTTACCAATTCCACTCTACGACTATTTTCCTAGCGTTGATTTTCTCACCGTTTATGCCGTTATTATTATTATTATTATTATTGTTAAAATTATTACTATTATTATTACTGAATTTGAATTACCTGTTAAAATTAATATCATTATTATTATCATCATTATTATTCTAATTTCTCCTTCGACCGACCGGATAAATTGAAAATTAGAAAACCAAAAATTCGATTACGTTATTACCAATTCGAATTATTGAAATTAGTCTATAGTCCCTCCTTACACCGACGCAATTCGTATTTAATTTTCGATTTATAATCGAAAGTTTTAAAATTTTTAATTTTTGTTTCTTAAATCTTATTTATTTGCTTTTTTAAAATTAAAATATGCGTCGCGAAATCGGCGAACTAGTAGAAAATTTAACTATTGAGGCAACGACTGCGACGATAATAATGAATTTTAAATCGAATATATCTAACTGCTATTATATGTGTTATTCATGATATATTTTTTTTGGAACAAAGGTTTTGAAATTTTTAGGTTCCGTTTGAAATTTTTTTTCGCGGTTTTTTTGCTTGATGCGATAGATCATATATAAAAACTGCTATTTCAAGAGATGGAATCGTTTAAAAATAGTTACATCCTGCGCTATGCCATGCCAAGGGTGGCAAGTCAGCAATTTAAAAAAATTCTCGATCGTGCTTAGAAACTGTCTTTTATTTCGAAATTGTCATTTTAATATCTACTTAACCGGCCTTAACGAAATTTTACAGAAATCGAAATTCAAAAAAGTCACCCCCCCAAAACCCCCTTAAAGTTTTTTCAAATAATGTTTTTTATATATGTGCACTGTCCTTACAATTATAAACACAACAAAAAAAAAATCAGCAAAGTTAGTTGAGCCGTTCTCGAATTATGGTATTTAAAACGTTTAACAACTCACTCACACGTACACACACACACATATATATATACAAAATTCATCACCGCGTTGTTTATTACCTGACATTTGTTTATACATACAACATTGAATATCACTGAAGGTATTAATTATATGCTACGCAAATGTGCGCGCATATATATATATGATGTTCTACAAAGTGAGGTGATAGTGCGATCTGTGGGGTTGTCAGTTAAGTGTTCTAGGAATAATGCCATCACATCAATGCCTTCCTATTGTCACATATATAATACTATACTGAGTGGGATGATTAAAAACTTTTGGTCACGATCTGTAATCAAAACCTTAACCGTTGGGTTGACAGTGAATTATTCACTTGAAAGGCTCTCTACCTTACCTAAGATGGCGTACCTCCTTTATGTTTTCACAGCCGACCCGTTCCTTCCAAAGACGTAGACAGCTTTCCAGCCAGATGATCTGGTGGCGCAATTGAGAAAAACCGATCTGGTAATCAACGACAACTGTCATTCAGTGAAATCCTCGCTAGGGGAAACTTCCCCTAAGAAGAAATACAAGTGCTACTGTCAGGTCAAGTCGAGCTTGCGCTTCTTGTTGGGGCACAGTGGCTCTTAGCGAGAGCTTCACTGAGTGATCGTTGTCGTGTTTACCGACTGGGCTTTCGGACCCGAGAACGGTAGGTGAATAGTTGGACAGTCGACAGCTACCGCGACTCTTCAATCGCGCCACCAGATCATCTGGCTGGAACGCTGTCTGGGTCTTTGGAAGGAACGGATCGGCAGTATAAACATAATGGGACTTGTCCCGCGTTGAGGAACGCCGGCTCGGGGAAGGCGGAGGGCCTTCTAAAAGGTGAAATAAATTCACTGCTATTGTCAGGAATGTGCTTCTGCACAGTGCAAACTTCATCTCAACTTTCAAGTGCTATCCTATGAAGGAAGCACAGGAGATCTCGGCCGAAGGACATTTCCCTGGTTGTATTTGCTCGGCGATAAGTACCTTCACGTATATCTGCTTGTGCGTTCAAAATATGGCTGATCGTACCCGGCTCCACAAATACACTGACGAGGTGTTTCCCTGAGAGAGACGTTCCTCGTAACGTGCAAATTGACCGTGACCCGTTCTGAAACATGTTAACGACCTAAAGGGAACAAACCATTTATATTTTTTACGATCAATTACACTCGGCAGTAGAGTCTTGACAACACTGTCATGTTCCATCCAAAACTGTTGCCGTCTTGTGAGAGCGACGTCATAAATTTTATTACGCAGGTACCTGCTTGTTTTGCGGCCTTTTATAATGACGTTTTCTGTAACAGACTCGGTAAGCTTACTTAATAGCTGCTGACTTTATATGCTCTCGGGTCTCGAACCGTTACCCTTTTTCGGTCACCAAGACTTATACTATACTTATCGATGAATCATTATCTTGCTAGCAGAATATCTCGTTCTGCCAGGTAACCCTTGCATTATACGTTAATGCGAACATTACAGCGCGACAGTACACTTTTAGCTCTAACGGGAGTACACCTGGTAGAGCGATCAAAACTACCTTCAGAGCTGTGGCCTGTGCTCGGGTCATAGCGATCAGAGCCGGCCTTTGCGCGCGTTGTACTAAGTTATCTAGTTTAACATTAGCGACCCTATGAACCCAGACCGATGCCGCATAAGTGACGATCGGTATTACTATCGCTTTGTACAAAAGCTTCGCTGGAGTGATCAGGATCCCCTACTCAGACTACTCGGTGGTACGCTGTTATTGCCTTCGCGACAACTTACCGACGATGCTCTGAGAAATTATCGTTTGAGTGTAATTCAAAGAAGTTTTCCAACATAATGGATTATTCCCGAATCTTACCACAGGTTGACGTTCAAGTTTCCTTTTAAGGGACATATACATCGTCTGTGGAAAAAATCACGCCCGAGCAGTCGGCCCAATTCGATAAAATCGAAGTGGCCTGGTGGCTTGGCGCTTCCAACCGCCTACGACTGTCACCGGCAACATCATCAGCATACGATATCACTTTTGTCTCCTCAGGCCAATTAGCCTTGAGAAGCAGGTTTATAAAAACTCGCTAAAGCACGGGTCTTACAGCGCTTTCTTGGTGTTAGACCTGAGTTAAGGTTTTCTCTACCGATGTAGTAGAGGCTTTAAGGAACGCAGTTCTTCCCAGCAAGTAGTCTTCCAGAATTTCTAATAAATTACTGTAGATCCGGCTCATTCGCTCAAAAGCGTCCGTGATTTCGAGGAAAATTCCCACTACGTACTTCTGTTGGCCACTCGACTCAACAATGACATAATCGCAGATTCCGAAGAGACACCGCGAGTATAGCCAAACTGAGCAGACGACAGCAAAAAACGGTCGGCTATCTCTCGCTCAAGGCGAGCGACGGTTGAGTGTTCTAGCAACTACGCCATCACAATATATATGTATATATATATCATCATATTCGCCGTCATCGTCGTATTGTTCGTCGCCGAACGTCGTGATTAATCATTGTATATATGTTTATTTTTACATACAAAATGGGCTAAGATGCGTGCTAGACGATCTCCATGATAATTAAGAGTTGTGTAATGATGAAAATTTTAAAAACTTTTTATGCCGCTAGTTGGTTTAAAAACCTCGACCGTATAGTTGACAGTCGATCATACTTGGTCATGTTAGAAACGACTGTAACGATTTTGATGAAATTTTGTACGTATATACGTAATCTATAATTGAAATGGTGTTGAAATTACGAATTTCGAAATTTTAATTCCCGACCGCGAGTACACGTTCCCCTTAGAATTCTGTATTGTGTCTTAGAGTTTTAACGACCAAAGGATTTTGATCGTCTGCGTGTAGTACTACGACTAAGCGCTTTCAGATAATCCATATCTGTACCCGAAGCAGCGCTCTTTCGCTGCAAGACTTGAATTACACCAGAGGAAAGAGAACATAAAAAAGAAAGGAATTTTAATGATACTTTTTCTTTTTGAAATACATAGTTCGTGCCGGGAATTTGATGGGTCCAAGACCATATACACCAGCCAGGACTACACACTAGAATCCAACGGCACCCGTAAGTAAGACAACTGTAGGCAATGCATATACGCTGTTACGCTGCATAACAGGAAGAAAAATAATATAGGAACTACAAAAAAAAAAAAAAACTGTAGAAGAAATTATCACCACTTCGGTGTATTTCTAATACTAATCGCAAAGGAGCAAGTTGCTACTGAGAAAGGTTTTAATAGTGGTCTACCTAGTGAGACGGTAATACAATTTTTCGGAATTTTCATAAGCAGTTCCTCAAGCTTCCTCATGTATCGCTGCCTTGTCAGTTCTTCGATCTCTTATATTATGTAGGAGTTTTTGGATTGAATTGCGAGTCTAATTCTGCAGGTTATTTTTCTTTTTCGTTTCTTAAAATATCAACGGCCGTAGAAAAAATTCGAATAAAATTTTTAAATTGAATTTTTTTCATCGTATACTCTTGGTAACGGCTAAAATTTTTTTAACCTAATTAAACTTGAAAATTTTATATCCTTTTTACTTTCCTTTTTATCTATCTTCGTGCGCCGGTATCTTCTCTTTCTGTTTTTTTTTCCTTTTTACGTGGTTGTCTCTGTTCGCTAATTACATTCCTACGAACGCGAAATGGTCAGCGGTTGTTCGTCATTAATTTTTGGCTTAATTAACCGGTAAAGAGGAAAAGGAATTTGTTTTTTCTTCGCGTTAATTTTTTTTTTGACTTTTTCATCGTGTTTTGGTGTAACACAGTGTAAATATAAATTTCGATTTTTCTTTTTCTAGAAATTCTGACGTTTCTCCATGTTTAATTAGACGGACGAGTAATCGAATAAGATAACACTTCATTATTATTCCGATAACGGATAGTTTTTCGTTTTTAGTTGTTTTTTTTTTTTTTTTTTGAAATGGTTAAGGTTCCTTTTTGCTTGGGACGACAGTAAAGATGGACATCGTTTTAGTATAATCGTTGACGACTACTGCTTCGTGTATTGTTTTGCTTCGGACGACTATCGCTTGGATCATTAACTATCGTACGACGTTGATAGTCGTTCAAGAAACATGTGAATGTAGAATCGTTAGTCGTTTACGATTATTTGTTACGTGAACACGTACTCTTTCTATTATGGCCACGACACCGTGCGAGCGCACTAGGTGAGAGCAACACTACTGATTTTCGATACAGGTGAAAATTAAGAATTTTAAAGAGTTGGAAAAAAATAGTCGCTCGGTTATCTCATTTCTAAGCGTAAACAGTTAGCATGCAAACAGGCACATAACACACACACACACACACTGACAGCTATTACACCTAGTGGAAAATTCGTAAATAAGTTTAACATGGGTAGTTTTACTTATCTCAACATAATGGCTATTTTTTCATCGGGCATTACAGGTTATTTCTATTATACGATTCTTTGTATATATATATATATATATATTTGTCGATTAATTTCAATACTCCATGAAACCGCTCGTAAGAAAAACGAACAAATTCTGAGAAACTTTTGATATGAAATCCTTCTTCAGTTCTCATTATAAACATAGGTTGTATAATTTTGTTCCTCTTCATGTCGTGCGGAATAGTAGTTCATCGTCTTCAATTGCCTCCATCAAAACGTGTCCAATTATTCTTCTTTTCCGTCGACTCAACACTATACGCATTTTAGGCGATTACGCAAATACATGAAATGCGAATAAGAATCAAGCGAAGCACGTAAAAGTAAAAATAACGTTAAAAGCCAACAGTTCTCACGGTACGATAGAGTGCTCTTCGCAAAATACCGACAATTATATCGTAACAGACATCCCGAGAGGAAAACGTACCTTTACAAATATCTTCATGGCGCGATAGTTGTTAATGTACAAATTATTTGATGCACGATTACAATAATAATTAAAAAAATGGGTAGTGGAATAAAGGTAAAACGCGATATATTATATTTTGTAAATTATTAAAATATAAAAAATTTTTTCTTAACAATTTTGATGCCGATACACGTTACGTATTTCAGTTTTCAATTTTGTTTATACGGTTATCTCGAAGTCGGGTGTAAGATAAAATCAGTTCTTTGTGTAGCAGAACTTATTATTGATGTCCAAAAGCAGTGTTGCCAGATGCTTTGAGGTAAAAAGCGGTAGTTGACCTTACAAAAAAACGGTAGAAACGGTAGAATACGATACTCCCACAATCATTGCAAAATCGGGAAACACAAAATATATTGTTTATCTTCCCTTACAAGAAATTATGAAATATTTCATTCTAAACATAGAATAATAAATTTTCGAAATGTGTTTCGTCAAATAATTACACAATAGAAGCAGTAGAACCTACTTAACCAGATATTCATTATTTTTACATAATCACTTTGTTTTATTATTATAAAATTAGAATGTGGAATTAAAAACATGCGAATGTATGTTTACTTACCAAAATATTTAAGCTGAGTTGACAGGTACATAGTTTTATCAGCGGAGACCGGTGGCTAGAATGTAATTGTAATAAAGGCTGTGCTCATTGTAGAGTGCGCGAATGGGAAATACAAACACAAAACCCGAACTTATTAAAGAATGAATCGTAAACACTTTTAATCTTTGTCGGGTGTTTTTTGTTCGATTGTGTTTCTTCCTTGGGTCGCGTCTTGTAGGCGCCTTCTGTTGCGCTGACTGCAACATCAAAAGTGAGCTCTAATATCATTCTCTTTTTTTTATATATGTATTTTGTCGCATGCCGATCAGCGCATAAAAACTTGAACTGTCTAACCTTCCGGCTGAATCATCTATTTTCTGTCACTCTATATCTCTGCTCCAATTAATACACTAACACATAGGCAATATTTTAACGAAGGTAAATAGTGATTGAAAAAATGATCAATGGACGTTTCAAATTGTTCAAAGTATAAAAAAAAAAAAACTGAAATTAATGAATTAACATAAATATTGGAAAAAGCGGTAGATTTATGAAATATTTCCGGAAATAACGGTATGGCGGTAGGAATCTCTGAAAAACGGTAGATCTACCGTAAAAACGGTAGGTCTGGCAACACTGTCCAAAAGCATCAGTATTGAGCGGAGGAGAGTCGTCTCCTGCCACGTAGGTAAGCACCGGCGATCGTAACGGTAGTACTATAACAATGTTCAAAGCGGCGGTTTACAATGAGGTCCAAGAAAAAAATATCTATAATAATAACGGAAGTAGAAACAATAATAATAATAATAATAATAATATATAATAATGGTAATGAAAACGGCGGTAGTAGTAGTTATAAGGATAATCATCGTAGTAATATATAAGCGGTAAGCGGTGTCTAATATTAATAGTAACGGATATCGTTACGAATGAAATTACTGGGTTAAATAATATCTGTGCGGGACCGAACCTCGAAATTGTTTCAGATGTTTTATGCAGTACTATTATGATATGCGGGTATGAAATCCTAAGCACAGATAAAAATAGTCCCTTTGTTAGCATGCATTTTTCCAAAACGATTTTTAAGGACTTAGTTCAATAATAATGTAGTCAATGTATGTCGTTGACAAAATTACTTTATAATAAAGTTAAGAACCTAAATTATATGGCAAGGTGTGGACGAAACCGAGTTGGACACTAATTTTCAATTCGATAGTCGAATCTAATACACTTCTCATGGCAGAAACTAATCATCAAAATCTTAACATACATTGTTTTATACCGCAAACATTACTCTCTCGTTTTGATATTATCGACGGACTTACTGCTTCCTGCACAACAAGCGCCAAAATAGCCAGCATACGTAGACTTATAAAAGAAATGAAGATGTTCTGTTTCTCTCATTCCTCTTATTGAAATAAAATTCTGTGGCAATTTATTTTCTCGATTCGGTACGTTTCTTTTACGATTACTCATTTAAAGTTGAACTTAACATTAGTAGACCAAACATGTGTAATAATTGTCTAAGAGTTGGCCATAGTTGCGGCTTTTGCTATGCTGGTCATAAGTCATCGGAATGCCAAATAAATCACGAAGCTTCCTAAGCAGCAGCTTATGATAATGGTTGCCCAATTAATCAGGAACAACTGAAGCTACAGAATATTATGGTGTTAGAAAATTGATCGTGCATAAAACGGGTGTGTTGGGCTTTGTGTGGGTGCGGTTAGAAGCATTGCGATACCGGCCTTAATGGTATAACGTAAGATTCGTCCATTACAATTTAGACTGAGTTATTTAACGATAAAACTCTTGATTAGTAGAATGAACATAATTTTCGTTATGTAATTTATTCTATCAAATTTACTCCAACGGGCGGTTTTCAAATAACAAGATGCTTCTGCTGTCTTCAGCTATATCTACATTGGGATAATTTCAGACACAGATTATGCGAATCCATATTCTACTCCAATTTATATTACCGTATTCGTACAATTAATAAAAAAAAAAAACATATTAAAAGCTACGACCTTTATCCTCTTCCACTGATCCGAGCTACATTCAATAATATTATCATGGGGAATTTTCGTGCGTGCACACCCTTATTTATACAGATGGACTAAATTCGGTTCAGGGAGCGGGAGCAGCAATGTTAATCCTATCTCTTAATCTAATCTTAGTTCCGGATTCACCGCTCAGTGTGTGACAAACTTTATCACTCTTAATCGATATGAAGCTTCCGGGTAGTTACCTCATTATCACCAACTTACAAAGTATTTTGAATGCTACGGAAAACAGATGGAACGCACCAAATTAATTGATTTCATTTATCATTTTAAAACTTAATCGCCTGAAATGCTTGATCGAGGAATCCCCGACAACGAAATTGTAGATTCATTAGCTAAAGCCAGGTCTTCTAATGATGTGTTATTCTCTTTAGTTTCTGCACATTACATCATATGTTGTAACATAGAAAAACTCTTTACTGCTCTTTCCATACTGGATATGCAGTTTCCAACCCTGATCATGTGTTCATCGTATGTCCTTCTTAATAACATTTCGTTCTGAACTATGCTTTAAATTACCCCGCTCATCATATAACGGTCCCCCATACAACGTATAGTACTTTTTTCATCTTGAAAATTTACATGTGTTTCCAAGGATAGTGATATTTCCAGACAAGTTGTACATGTGATTACGAGACGAATAAGTGTTTTATACACAAGTATTTCATTGTTAACATTAAGAAATGATTTTCTGTTAAATAATGAATATATGACATGCTTTTGTTAGCTTTCATGGTAATGTGATTAACATGTTCGGAAAAATTTAGTCTACTCTCCAAGATTACCTACCCCAAAGTAACGGACATGTTTTCACCAGTTAATTATGGCGGAATTAACTCTAATTTCAGCGGGTAACGTGGGCGACCCATATATATATATATATATATATATATATATATATATATATATATATATATATATAATATGTATGTGGTACATGTCTGCGAATGGAGTAATGTTTTATATATATTATATATATATATATATATATATTTAAGGGAACAGGAGTTATACGGGTAAATTATTTCTTGTCTTTGCCAACAGCTGTCGATGAATATTGTAATTTCAATAAAGCCAGTCGTCTTGTATCCGGCAGAAAATACATATTTTAATGGTGTCGTACTTTATTCTACAGTGTACGGCATTTTAAAGAATGGAACGCACTCGTGTACTTCCGCGTGAAACAATAATAATAAAATATATTATTAAATATTTAGGATATCACAGAATTAATAATAACCAAAACTAAAAGCCTATATTCTGAGCAAAAGCCACACACAAAATACAAGATATTCAAATAAACGTGAAAAATATTCCTGTAAACAGCTGTTATAATGTTATAACTGAATAACGGAATAATAAATGTTCTACGAGAGAATTTACCCAGTTTCAGGTATCATGACATCCTGTAACGAGAAGGAGTGCGCGTTTTGCGTGAAACGTTATTTTCGACGTGAATCGATCACGACATTGCAAAAGAGAGTTTCGAAAAGAATTCAAAGTTACGCGATTTTTTATACCTTAAGAGCGGCGTTTATGAAACACGTTCACGAGTTCTGGAAAACGTAAAAACTCGAATTTTTGAAGAAATTTCAAAAATTCAGCGACCTGTGCTCAAAAAGTCGTCAAAAATTTATTCAAAGAAAAACAAAGTCCGTCTTCTCTAGGTCACTCTATATATAAATTTAGCTATCCCTTCTTACCACCTCAAAAATTACCTACCTCTTCTTCTTTTGTTGCTCAAATTTTTACCGTATATGTCCACCTATTATCCATCAATCTCATGACATGTCCAGCCCAATCACACTTTTTCCTCTTACCTTAACAAAGTTTATCGTATTTTTAAATTTTCTTCCGATAATTGTATTTCTGATCTTATCCTTTCGTCGAACATTTAACATATACCTACACATCCCATTCTGAGACTGCTACTTATTTTATTTTAATTTCGAGAGCCATGTGTTAGCGTTTGAACCAGCCAATTAATGAATACGTCACGTTTCGCTCTAATCCCAAATGACCCTTTAAATATATGTTTTAGAGACTATACTTTTTCTCGAGCTAATGACACTCTTCTGTGTACATCTTCTTTGGTCATATTTCTCAATTCTATTCTTTGCCCTAAGTAAAATGAGAATATATCGGACGTTAATTCTCGCGAAGATAAAGTTTTATATATTGGATATTTACCGAAATATTATCGTATTTCTGGTCACTTTTTCGCCGAAATGTTATCGAGTCAATAACTAAAATAAATGAATTATATTATTGCTTACTAAGACGGTAGAAGTGTACGTCAAAAAGGATCCAATAATGCATTGCTGTCGGTGTCAACGCTTTAATCGCGCGCAATATAACATGCAAGAAGAATGTATAAAGTGTGATGAACAACATTAAGTCAAAGATTGTCATAAAAAAAATGTTATGTGGAAATTGCGATAGTGAACATCAAAATTAATTCGAACGAATGTGTTCTATTTATTTAAAAGTAGTAAAAAATAAGTAAAATGTAAATAAACGTTACGATCCTAACAATCATAATAATAATAATAATAATAATAATAATAATAATAATAATAATAATATTAATATTAATAATAATAATAATCGTAAAACGGAAAATAAATAAAACAATAGACGTGCCGAATAAATCGTAGTCGCTGCAAGAAATACCGAATAATGGTGTTATTGATAATAATGTTTTCATCGTGGAATTTATATAATTTTAAATTTAAAATATATCTTTAAAATAGGTTTAAAATCTGTTAAAAATAAGCATGTATTCGCAATGATACATCTAATTCTAGACGCAATATCTTAATTGAATAGTTCATTTTTGCTGTGCTCGATTAGTTGCCTAGAATTGTAATATCACATTTTACAAATCATGGCTCGTATCAATTTGTTTGCTTATTGCTTTATCGGAAACTAGGCTGGACTGTACATGTAAGCTACATTTTCTAGAATATTTTGTTTACGGTGGCGGAGTTGCATTGGTCATTATCAAGTGGTTAAAATTTGAACTAATGTCTATTCCTAAATTAAAATGTACGCAAGCAATAGTTATATAACTTGTATGTATGCCTCCATTCCCTTTGAATGCAGTTTTTTAGATCCAGAGGTACATACCAATGAGTTTCATTCCATAATTGGACAGGGTAATTTTAGGATAGTTAATAGCCTTTTCAGGTCGGTTATCATGCATAAGTGACCTAATCATTTGTTAGTTTATACAGATGGGTCTAAGAGCAATGCCTTACGCTTCACAGGCGCGGCATTCTATACACCTCAACTAGCAATCACCGAATCATATCGTTTACCGAGTTTCTGCACTGTGTTTATAACAGAAGGATATGCAATTCTTAAACCTTTGCAATTTGCACCAGTCAATGTTACACATGCAAATGTACTTAGTCTATCTGATTCCTTGAGTGTGCTGAATGCCATCCAAAATCCCAATAGTTATTCTGGCAATAATAGAAAATATAATGTATCTACAACAAAAGAACGTCCATGTGAAATTTACATGGATCCCAGCTCACATCGGGATCAAAAATAATAAAATTTGTGATCAGGCAGCCAAAATGGGCGCCTCCAGAGGCCTACTGATCCCTGCGGTTCCCTCCACATGTTTAACCTCGTCTGCAAAGGCGGATCTGTTTCATCACTGGAGCTCCATGTTTTGTGCTACTCGGAACAATTTCTATAAACAAATTCAAACATGTTTACCCAAACAATGTCTCTTTCTAATTAAGCCTCCACATTCAATACCGATCCGTAAATTTTTTTTCCATTTTAATTCGTGTTAGATCAGGACATAATCTGCTGCTCAGCCATCTCCACCGGATAGGGCTGGTTCGTTCCAGTATTTGCCAGTCCCCGTTGGACTGTGGTTCGACAGCAGACATTAATCACGTCATTTTTTCATGCAATCTATATAGTGCAGACAGAAAAACCTTAATCAAGATATTACTACAGTTAGGTATCTTCCCTTCGTACTCTATTAAATAATCCTTCTGTGTTAATAGCACTGGCATCTTATATATATAAGTCTAATATTATTTTGTAATTTTTACATTCATGTACAGCGTATTATCCTTATATGTCATAGTTTAGTTATTTATATTTTATAACTCATTTGTTAGCGTTAGCGTTTAGTTTATTTTAATTTGTATGTACAATGAGTAGTAATGGCTTTATAACCTAAACTCAATTTGTGTGGCAATAAAGAATATATATATATATATATATATATATATATATATATGTATATTTAAGTAGTGTTAACAATCAGTGTAGCGCGGTTGGTACAAACCTTCGAAAACTACAAAAAATTTTGCGAACGATATCTGTTCTTTGATCACAATTAACAGTCGTGTCGTATAATTCTAATCGGTGATTTCAATGTTAGAAATAAGATTAACAATAATAATACAGCCATACAGCCGATAATATTTTCTATCGAATGTCTACAATCATCTTTCATTCGTATGAAAGATAACTGGTGATCGAATATCTTGTCGAAAGACCATTCGAATTCTTCCGTTAGAAAGAATGAATCTTCCAACAAAAGAAAAGAAACGAAGATGATTACAAATCGAACTTTGATAGTGGAGCGATAACACAATTAACAAGCGCTATTCTTTAATCCGAACGGATAGTGTAACACATTTAATAATAGCAATATTAATTTTACGCGTAAAAATACAAAAATTTCTCCAATCGTTCTTCAAGGTGTAATAAATAATCACGTTGAAACGATGAAAATGATAAAATCTTTGCTTAAGAATGATATAAAATTAAAAGTAAACAAAAATACTACTCTTATTTATGCAAATAATTTGGAAGACTCTGACGAAACAAATTAATTTATTAAACTTCACAGTTTCATACGTTCATCCATAGGTAAACATGGCCCTTAAAGGACTTCCTATTAACGTAACGCTAGATGAAGTAAAATCTCTTTTAAAGCTTATATTACATATGAAAATATCGCACAGTTTCGGAAAAAATCGGCCGATTCTAACTGTGTGACTTTGTTGCCTTTATATTTAATTGCTTTTCCGAAAACTATTAAAGTTTCTGACGTACTTAAAGTAAAAGAACTTTGTTATTGCTTAACTATCCATTAGTCATGACATATGTCATCCACTGTTGTTTTTTTATTTATAACTTTTAATATATAGAAAATTGAACATTACCCGTTTATGTAACTGCTGTGTAAACGTTAACAAACTCATTGCAATAATCAGTCAAATCATTCTAGTATGTATACTTTTAATAAAGTGCATTAAACATGCTTGGATGACGATTGTCATCCGCGCGAGCAACCGGTAAAGTATTTGTTTGAAGGCTGAATTTTTGCTGAATTAATCATCTCTTTGTTTTCACGGTTATTTCCTAACGGAAAAGAAATTTTATATTCTGCGTGTATACGTTTATTTCGTTTCAAGTTTTCTTGATGTGTAAACGTTTTATTGTGTAATCTGAAGGTTAACATTCCAGTACATTTTTTGAACTTTTGTACGGTGTCAAATTTTGTTGTCAACTTTTGTAAATTCTTTTGTGTGCAATAGTAATGTCTGAAAACAAATAATGTACAGTAGAATATAGTACGGACCCAAATAAATGGTTTGAATGGTACGAAGAACCTGAGACTAATCTGCCTGATAATCAAGCATTATTCTGTTCCGGCGAAAGTAATACAGTTAATCATGTTAGTGAAAGTGACCATAATACAGATTCAGAGCAGGAAGCTGATGATGGTGACGGTGGAAATGAAGACAGCGAGGTTAGTAATTATTATATAGCTGAATTCCTCGAAACATTAAGTTGGTTACTAATAAAGCCTCAGATACAGCGCAGGTCAGATGTGGAGAATTTTCCAAGATAATTACGTCGACGAGCAAAATTATTAGTTTATTGACAAGAATCCTCGACAGAAATTCAAGAACCCTCCGGATCACGTGGAAGATGCTACACCTGCGGTCGTAAACGGAACAGAACAACACGGAAATGGTGCATAAAATATAAAAGTTTGGTTTGTCCTGATCACTCAAGAGACATTTGTTTGGCTTCTTTAGAAACTAGTCGATTTTATAATAAATTATTGTTGTGTTAGTTATATGAAAATATATCCGTAATTACTAATTTAAAACTGAAATGTGGCAAGAAATACTAAATAAAATAGAATATAAAAAAATTATGAAATGACCCTAGAATTTTGATTATACATACTTCTGCGCTGTATTTTAATCTTTTAAAATTTCATATGATAAACACCTTGAATACAGCCTAAACTAATTATATTGTTAAAGAAAATTATAAAAAGTAAAATTTTTGGAGATAAAAATCTATCGTTAAAATTGAAACTGTCATCCGCGCGACTAACAAACTATTTTGTGCGCGACTAATGGAGGGTTAATAACTTGAAATCGATCTGTTTAAAATTTATTATTTGTGTATAAAAGAACGCGATTTTAGATTTATTAATCACAAACATATTAGATGACAATCGCTCACGATCTGTATATAAATTAACACACACATATACACATTATATACCCATACAATAATTTATCAATAATTTATTGTTTTTAATAAACAGTCCGATAAATATATAAAAAAAATTACGCGTGCACTGAGGAAAGATGATGATGTTAAAGATCCGATTCCAGGATATCTGATCATCGATAACGCATCATATTATTATTATTACTAATACGGTATTTGCTCTAGATTCACGATATCCTGACGTACTTTATAACTTAATACAAGAGAATGTAGATAAAATTTATGAATGGTTGCATAGGAATCGGTTGGTGATTAATTATATGATATATATATATATATATATATATATATATATATATATATATATAAATCAAGATTCAACGTTGTGGAGAGATACGCAAATATCGCTAGGAAAAGAACAAATTAGTTGGAGTCGATGATATTAAATAATCAGGGGTTCAGCTGGATAGTAAGCTGAATTAGAGTGCTCACTCGTTATATTTATCTAAGAAATTCAGAAGACTAAACTACTTCCTATGTTATTTAAAGCGGTACTTTTCTCTTGCACACTTAAGGCGGGTTTACCTTGCTCTGTATCAGCCAGTTTTAGTATATACAATACTGTATTGGGGTAAAATACCGAAGTGTCATAATATCAAACCTATTGAAAAATTGCAAATATATGTCTTAAATAGAATAATTGTTAATAAAAATACAAATGTTAACAATCAACTTCTATCTGTACGAGATTTATACATTCTAAATTTGTTGTAATTTATACGAAGTTTGGTATATCATAGGGCGTGCGGAGAATATAAAGCGCCAGTTGCAAATTTGAATAAAACTAGAATGAGAGTGCAAGCAGTTTATGCCGGGCCGATAAAATTTAATGTACTACCTCGAGAACTAAAAACAGACCTAATTAATTATAAGCGAAGACGAAGGAATTTATTAATTACATATTTGCGGATTATTTCTACAACTAAATCTCGAAATGGTTAAAATTCAAATCTGTGAGTATTTCATTTTTCATTATTATCATTACTATCGTTGTTATCATTGCAATTATTAATATTATTATTATTATTGATATTATTATTAATATTATTATTAAACTTTATAATTATAGGGTATGCACTATGCAGGCTCATTTCCTTGTCCTTTAAGATTGTGTTTACGTGTACGTATAGATTTTAACGCAAAATTGTAGGTAAATACAGTTCGTGGGTACATAAATATGTGTGTGTGTGTGTGTGTGTGTGTGTGTGTGCATACGAATGAAGTGTGTATAATGTGTATATAAGTATTTACGATTGTTTGTGTATATGTGTCAGAAGGAGATGATTAAGTGTATATAGTAACGTTAGTGTGTCTCATACGTACGGTGTGTGCGTATGCATAGTTATTTAAATTTCTTTTGCATTTTTTGGTTACGTTTGTTTTTATTTTTATTTTTCGCGCGCACTGTGATGATTAATTGTAATAAATTTAATTGAATTATTTAAAATTATAATATTAAATAAATAATAATAATTCAATTCAATTTATTACTACGACGCTTCATTAATAAGTTTACATACATGAAATGAGATAAAACACAGACTATGCGCATAAATTGCGCGAGCGCCGGCTAACAAATTAAAATTGCAGCATTTTACAAGCACGGTATGGTAAAATAAACAAACTGTCAGATTGTTTTATTTAATTCCTGAAATTAGAATCTACTGGCCGCAAAGGTTTTGACCTAGGCCAAAAAAATAAAAAAAATATTGTTCTTCATTTTACTGTTTTTTTTTTGCGAATTGGAACCTCAAATTAATATTTTTTAATTTTTTTGTTTTTTATTATTAGTAGTATTATTATTATTCTAGAGCCATTGTTTCCTTCGATATTAAGAAATGAATATCGTTAAATATTTTTCCGTTAAATTTTTACGACTAGAAAGTTTTTTATAAGTAAAATTAGAATTCTAGACTAGAGATTTTGTTTTTCTGATTTTTCTGAAATACGTTACACATTTTATTTACATCATGGCCCGAAGTAACGTAACATGTGTACCGTTATATATCTTTAATCGACTCGAAAAACGTGGTTATTCCGTTACTCGTTACCGAGAGCTCTAGATTTTCACATTCTGTTCACGACTCTACCAGTAACGAACGTGTACAATCGAAAAGCTACCGAACGAAATCTTTAGATTCGGTTTTATCGTTTTTCGCCCTTATCGGGGTGGAGTTCCAATTTTTCGATATCTTTATTATAACGACTACAGTTATCTTATTTATTAACTAGCCGCTGTGTATAACGGTAACTCGCGAATCATAATATCAATTGTATACGATCTGTATCCTCGACAATCTCGAAATATATCGCACCGTGAATATATAATTTTTTTATATATATGTATGTGCGTGTGTGGCTATATAATATGGTAGATAGGTATACGTTATATGTACACATATATAAACATATGTACACGTATACACTGCTCTCGCACACATGTATTTCTACATTTATATATACATACGTAATATATATACGCGTAATTTAAAATTCCTAGCAAATATATCTTAATTCCCTTTTAGCCCTCTGAACGGACGTCTCAGTGTGTGATGGGATTATGTTTCGGCCTATTTTAAAATTTATTTTGTAATCGTTAAAAAAATAGTGTATGTGTAATATACATTATATGTACATATATATATATATATATATATATATATATATATATATATATATATATATATATATATTATAATATACATGTTTACGTATATACGGGATATACGTACGTGTTTTGAATTTGGAATTTGAACGGAAAATGAAATTACGCATTCACTTGTATATATCCGGGTTTTTTATTTTTAAGATGTAAATTTCATATTAGATTTAAATTCAAATTTCATATCAACTCGTACATAGATGAACGAATAGCACGCTGTTATTTTTAAACGGGTCAATTTTATATCATAATCCAGCACGATGCGGATTCATCCGGTTCATTTTTAATTCGTTTCAGCCGCTGCATCTAACGAATTGCTCCTTATTCAGACGTTTTATTTATTTTCTGTTTTTTTTTTTTTTTTTAGTTTTTCGTATAATTTTCGAATTTTTGTCTAGTCATTAAGAATCTAATGATAATAATGAAAGAGTTGCTAACTCGTTGGAAAGTGTAAAATGATTTGTATTTATCGGGGAGCGTGCGTTACGAATATAAGCTTTCCTCGTAACTTCCTTGAGGGAGTTGTTCATGTTACGTTTCATCTTCTAAAGTCGTTCAAATATGATTATAAGTAACATGTATAAACGAATTTTAATGAGTATATATTCTTAATTTTATACGTATATTTTATATAATAACAAATTATGAAACGAGTATACAGGAAACGTTGAATATATTGGAGAGTAGTGATTTTATTAATTAATAATAAACCGAACAAAATGTAACACAATTACTAAAAGTTTTTTTTAAAAAAAAAAAAGAAAAAAAAAGTAATAATTTTGGTGCGTGCTTGAAAATGACGTAACTGTCGAAAAGCTTCGCGATTAAAAAACTTTTAATGATTGTGTTACATTTTGTTCGGTTTATTATTAATGAGTATACAGGATATAGAAGAAAGGATAGGCTTTACAAAGAAGAAAGAATTATTAACATCATGATGCGTGAATCTAGAAATTAAGGAGAAATTGATCAAAACATTCGTATGCAGCGTTTTACGACGATAGATAAAAAGACGTAAAGTCAGTTGGAGATGTTCGAAACCCGGTATAGAGAAAGTAACGAAAAAGTATTTAGATTAATCCGTGAAAATAGAAGTTTATTAGGAAAATTAAGAGAAAGAAGATACAAATCAATAGGTCATGTTTTCAGAAACGATGAATATTTAACATAAATAATTGAAGGAAAAAGATCGAGAGAAAGACCGAGAATAAAATATGTCGAACAAATTACAACACGGTGTAGGAGCAATAGAATATAGTAACGTGAAAAAAATGACGTTATCCGAAGAATTCTGACATTTCAAATTAGTTATACACCAAATTTAACAATATCGAGGAATTATTCTGATTATGATTATGATATATTATCATCGTACTGTTCGCTGTCGAATGTCGTGACTAGCCATACGTTTATTTTTACGTACAAAATGAGCTAGCATATATAGATATGGAATTATTGTAAAGAAGTAATATAAAAAATTTACGAAAGAAAAAAGACTCGATTAGTAAACGAAACATTTAAACCGAACTTACAAAAAAGAATATTAGACTCCTTCTTCATATTTTAGTTTAATTTCGAGATAGCAAATATAAAGAAGGTAAACACGAGCAGCTGGCACTAAAAATGAGTTCGCTTTAATAAAGTCGCATCGGCGCATGCAGGCCATTTAAAAGTAATTCCGGAGTCTGTCAAAACAGACTCGATTAAAATTACAAGCGTGGACGTCGTAAAACGCCGAATCGTTACTCTGCAAATAAGAGCTAGCTTCTAAAGAAAGAAAATGTTTTTATCAACTAGTCGACGTTGTAATTAAATATAGTACAAATATATATATGAGTTTAGAATTGTATAATTAACAATTTATCCGTTTTCTTCGCGTATAATATAACTCTCTAAACGTTCATTTTCAATCGTCATTATTTGTTTCTAATTTCGTGTTTATTAATTTTTGAATTTTACTCACTTTCCGAAATTCATTATTTTGTAAATTAAAGTCTAAAGTTACATCGCAGTTCGTTTTTTTTTTTTGCGGTTATATTTTAAAATTCCCGGTGCTCGGCGTGTTTATTTACGTATTTACTAAAATTCTATTTGTCATTATAAAAATAAATTTAATTTAACAAGTTTTATATGGGTGAAACGGGGTGACAAATAAATAATAGACTAAGAGAACATTTTAGTTCGTATAAAAATGAAAATTATGACGTCATTTTATGGAAAACACTGTAGAGAAGAAAAAAAAATAATATAGAAAATAAAAACTTTACACGTAGAATATAAATTTAAAAAAAGAAAATTATTTAAAAAATTACAAATTATAAAATATAAAAGTAGTCATAATTTATTAAATAATATTATCAATTTTGAATTAATTTAAAAATCGGATTTACAAGTGTTATGGTAAAAATAATTTTTTTACTAAATTAAATTACATCTGGCTATTTAATGTAAATCGATACATGTTATATTAATATTGCAGTTAATTTGTATATAAGGTTTTTGTATTAGCTGGATATTGACGTGATTATCGGAAAGCTTTGCGTTAAAAAAAAAATGATTAATTTTTTTTTTATTTTTTTTTTAAATAATTTATTTGATTTGTTTAAAATAATAAAATTAGAGTTATCGTTATTACAATTATGTCATTTCATTTCTTCGTTCGATTCATTTTTCGGCAGTCGTTCATTTTCACTTAGAAAGGCGTCTATATATTTCGCTACAATTTTTTTCTTTTTATGGCGATGTACTGAGGGGACTAATTAATCTTCAATGAAAGGTACTGACTTCTCTATGAAGTTGCGACACGGGGGAACAATTGCAGATCGTACAGATGGAGAAGGGATTATACGAAGGTGTATTATATTGAGGACGTAGTAAGATAATGTAACGCTTAGGACGTGAAAGTAGAGCAAAAAAACATGTGTGCCTCGGAGCGCAGGAAAGAAGTGAAACTTAACTTTGATACAGATTTTTTTTTTTAATTTTTACACGGATGTATATATAAACACACACACACACACAAACATATATATATATATGTATATATATATATGAATAAGCCTACGTATGTGTATAACCTAACGCTACAAAACGTGGTTTGAATGACGGGTTTGATATATATATATATATATATATATATATATATATATATATATATATATATATATATATCCATCCGCTAATTTGGCTCGCTCGTTTTACGGGTTAACTCCTCATATATATAACGCGCCAATAGAAGTTTCATTTAAAAAAAACATCATTGGGATTGCAGACTACCTGTTCAGAATTAAGATAGAAGAGACTGTTTTTAATTTTTATATGTAACAAGTGAATGTCCAAATCGAATCCATTGATATTTCACTTTAATATTGTTTATTATATTTAATTGTAATTATTCGTTTTATTAACTTCGGTCTTTTATAAATTTAACTGGATTTGATTACTATTATTATTATTATTAACCGTTAACATCATTCCTAACTATTGAATCAGATGATTTTAATATAAATAAACGGCGGAAAAGAAAGGAAGGTTTTATATTGTTTCATAAGAATGTTACGAATGTTTGTAACGAAATTAATGTTGTGACTGTTGACATTTTTGTATACCAAATTAGTCATAGTGTGTTTGTATAAATGTACATGTATGTATGCAGTAATATATATAGACATAATGGTAAACGTGTGTGTATGTATTTGTGTATAAGTGTGTGCATTCACATGTATGTGTATATATAGATAAAAAAAGATGTATATCATTTGTACGTATTTAGAGATTAATAAGAATTTTATATAAAATGTTTGTTACCTTATATGTTTAAAATGTCAGTGCCCTAGTACTAGTCATAATAAAACAAATAATATAAGATAAAACTAGCACGTTTTTCAGAATGGTGTATAATTTTTTTTTAAATTTAAGTTAATTATTCTTTAAATTGTCATTAATTGGATTGTGGATAATTTAAGATGCTTGTAAGTGTAATTTGAAGTAAATAAAATAAATTTGAGAATAAATAAATAAATAGATGACTAATATTTGAGGGGTCTGTGTTAGTGCTCGACATTCAAAATGTCTTATTCGTTTGCACGAATGCTGTAAAAGCTAGTTAGTTTAAGAATCTAGTTTGAGCAGAACAAATTAATTAAAATTATAATCTCTTTTATCCGCTGCTGGTAAAAAATGAGCATTTGTAGATAAATCCCATTAACTAAATTATGCATTATTATTCTACACAACACATCGTATATATGTGTTATGTGTATGTATATATATATAATCTGTATACATATATCTTAATATATATATGTGTGTGTGTGTGTATTATATATGTCATCATCATTATCGTCGTGTATATCGTTGCCGAATGCCGTGACACTAGCCGTTGCACATTTATTTTAACATATAAAATGAGGTAGCATTCATGGCACTAATTATATGCAACACAGACGAGCGCGCATATGATGTTACAGGGGTGCTACTGTCTTCCCGGTGATAAGAATTATGTAATGATTAAAAACTTCTTATAAACATTTTACGTTGCGGGTTGGTTTCGAAACCTCGACTATCGAGTTTACAGTCGAGCGATCTAGCAACCATGCGCTACCGTGACATATTATATTACGATATAAAATGTGTGAATAAGCTAGATGTTGTGTAATGCATATACGTGTGTAATGTATATACGTGTGTTACATTTTTGTATTTACATTTATAAGGATAAAAAAATGTTTATCCACGAAAGTAAATTTATTTAATGAGAATTTTAGTTTATCGCTTTATTTCTAACGTTCTTTTATTTCTTTTATATTACTTTACAAATTATCAATGCGGAAATATGTTTAATTTGAGAACTGTAATTACTATTATTATATACGTTTTGTAAATATTACACGATTTATATTTTTGTTCGCTAGAGTATAACTTTAAGTTTAAGTGAAATATTTCTTTTATTGCGACAAAGAGACGAGCGTTTTTATAAAATTACTGTTTTACCGGTACATTAAAAATTTACGATCCGTAAATTTTATATCGAATCTCTGACTAGATTCAATAGAATAATAATCATCATTTAATCAAATGATATCAAATCAAATCAACTTTATTTTAATTTTAGAGGAAACTTTTTATAACATCGATAGTCAAAGAGCCTGTTATGCGTACAGATGCGCTAGTACCGGGTGATTATTAATAAATGAATGAATGAATAAATTGTTGTAGAATGTAGAGAAAAAAAAATTATATATATAAAGTTTCTATACGGAAACCCTAACCGTAAACATGACGACGACATACTGGTACAAAATGTAACGCAAAATAAAATATTCGAAATAATAAACATTATGCACCATGTACAAAAACATACATAAAATATATGAACATACATAAATATATGAACATACATAACGCACGTTAAATACAAAATTTTCCTAAAGAACATGTTTTGTAAATCCTTAACACATAATAAAATATACAGGATTATTACTATTAATAATAATGCCATACATATAGCATAACATTAAGGCATTCCTTTCGGACGTAAAGGTTTAATTCGCCGCTTTTTGTGGTTTTCAAGCCGTTATTTAACACTTTCTAAGTAAAATACGTACTCGACAGCTGTCGCATACGGGCTAATTGGATTCGTGTGTGAAATTTATTAAAGCGTGGGACTTTTGCCCTTTCTGCGTAAGCTGTCATCATCCTACTATCCGTTGGCCTTACATTAAATACTGCGATTTACGCTTGAAAATTTAATGTAAAATATGTAACTCATATAACCGTTGCGCATATTTAAAAATATGTGATCGGAATGTCCATTTATTTTGCCGGTAATTGATCGTATTACACACCTCATCAATAAATCTAACGGTCTAATATGATATTTTTCTACACCACTCCAATGTATTATGCCGTAACTTGCAATCGGTCGATAGATTTAGATATGTGTGTACGATAATATAAATAATGTACTGAGAAATGTTGTTTTTTAAATAACGAAAGAATAAATGAAGTTTTCTCGTGCCTATCCGACGATAACTTGCTATTTAACGTAAATACCTTAGTATTCAATCTCACTTACTCTTTCAATTACATTATTAGAAACGCGGTAAGTGTTAAGTTTTCTTATAAATTTTCCTTTTGAAAACTATGTATTAAATATTTTGTTTTACTCAGAATCGCTACTGAATGACTGGTCAATAACCAACCAGAAATTTTGTCTATGCCAGATTGGGGTAGCATTTGTAATTAGCGTAACTAAAAATACGATCTGAAATGTCCACATTGCATAAATCGTTGATATATATATATATATATATATATATATATATATGAGAAATAAATATGAGCCTATTACACCGTAGTGCAGATACCTCAACTGAATCACCGAAATTGTTGTTAATTTTTATAACATATAACTGTTAGATAAATAAAATTTAAATCACTCGTGTATGTTACCTCTGAAACCATAGGCGTATAATTTTTCTTAAACAAAATATCATGATCTAAAACATATGAAGCTTATAACATAAATTAAAACATATTGCTAAGACTGATCGCCTATGTTTTCAGCGATATGAGAAATATGCTGAAATAAAGTATCATAGGTCATAAAAGTTCACGCTAAAAGACACGCAAGAAGACTTGATAGCCACCCGAATACTTTTGTTAGGGGATTGCTTGATACCACCGGTGACATAAGGAGACTAAAACGTCAGAAACCGCAGGATCTCGTTTAGGGTCGTCGTAATCGGATAGGTATCGCTGGATACTTGTCCCCTCATGCTCAATTCTTTTAAACGTACTGCTAAATGTCCTTGGTGGACAGCTCGCAGTATTATAAATAATAATAAAAAAAAAAAATTATGTCCCTCTATTGGGTAAAAATCCATATCTATTACAACTAAAGAAGTTCAACTAACTGCTGCAGATAATTTAACACTTCTCAAACATTTTCGAATAAGTTGATAGAATACATATTTGTCGATAGTTGGAGATATCAGTATTCTTTCATTTTAATAATAATAATAATCAAACTTCAAATCAAACTTTATTCGGAGAACAGTACATAATTAATACCACATAAAGGAGAGCTTCTTACATATATATAAACAATATACATACCATTCGCCAAACCTGGCTGTGCGCAAAATTGCGCGAGCACCAGACTAACATGTGAATTTTTTTTTGTTTTTAATCTTAATCGCCGAGCAACGTAATTACATACATATGTTATTAACCACCAAAATTCTGTACATCAAATAATTAGAACAACAATAAATACGTATAATATAAATTAATAATAAAAATAATAATAATAATAGAACAAAGTAATCGAAATAAATTATTTCTTTACGTTAATACTCACACATATTTTGACATATATACGGTCATAGAAATTAGCACACGTGTTTCCTTCATATTATACTGCAGCCAAACATCCATATCTCATGCACGCCTGCAAACGTCAATCCCTATCGAGTTTTTTTTTTTCTTATATATTTATTTATTCACTAACTCATCCCAACAATGTAGTCCACCAAAATTTTCTTTCGACGTCGCTTGAAATTTTTGAGATCAGTTCCAACAGTTACTGGTAAAGAATTATATAATACAGCACCATTATAGCCTGCCTGCATTTGGGAGTGATACTTAGTATATCGAGGAACTATTGCCTGCTCTACATCCATGGCCTTCGTTTTACCAACTCGTTTAGAAATATTAAATGTGGCCGCATTTTTTATTACGAAGCTGAGTAATTTAAATTTATATAGTTTCCTAACATTTAAAAATGTTGATTTTCCCTTTGCTTTATTATCGCCATTATCAATAATATGTATTGCTGTATTTTGGAGCGTTTGTATAGGTTTAACATGATAACTCGGGGCGCCACCCCAATGGACTATACCATATGTAAGAACAGGCATGTAAAATGATAGATAAAGGCGCAAGATTTAGAAAAATACTGGACTAAATAGTAGAGAAGGTAATTTAGCTTTCTTATTTTACGCGGTAAAAATAGTAAATGAAAATTCCAATTTATTTTACTATCCAACATTACTCCGAGATACTTCATTTCTAATACCCTAGTAATTTTCGACCCACCCCCTTAGTTTTATTACCATATATGAAATAAGCTTTGGCTTTGGTATACGACGTATTTTGTCTTTTCAGCATTTAAAATTCGAGGAAACTTTATCAGAGATATCATAATGAAAATATGTATATATTTAAACAACTATACGATAGGTTGAATAAATTAGTTAAAAGACGACTGTTACAAGAAAAAAAATGCTCATTACAACGCGTTTCTCAGTAATATACCACAAATGAATAATCAGCTATGGAAAGTAAACAAATATTTTTCCCGGGGACAAACAAACTTACCTCCTATTAAAAAACCTGGAAGTGTCGATTTAGTAGCGTACTCAAACGAAGATAAAGCTGAGCTTATAGCAGAACACTTTCAGAATATACATGAACAGAACAAAGCAATGTCCACACGATACCACGAACGGAAATTAAAACAAACAATAAATACATTTTTAACAAATAACGTACCTGCATTAAACTATGCTGACTTAACCTCACCGAAAGAGGTCAAGAACTGCATTAGATCACTAAGAAATACATACTCTACCGGACACGATAAAATTAGCGTAAAAATGATTAAAAATTTATCTCGTAAAGGTGTAGTTGCTCTCACGGTGTTATTTAATTCCTGCATTCGTTTGTGCTACTACCCTTCTGTCGTGGATACTGTCCTTAATTGTACCTCTTCCTAAACCTGGCATGCTTCCTTGATGAAAAATATACGACCTGTTAGCCTGCTCAGTAACATTAGCAAAATTTTTGAGAAAATATTACTCATTAGATTTAGAAAACATAGCGATTTAAATGGTATTCTTAATAAGTTCCAATTCGGCTTTCGACCGAATTTAAACACTACCACGCAGCTAGTAAAAATTTGTGATCTGATTACTGATAATTTTAATAAAAATAAGCACATGGGCTCTGCTAGACATTGAAAAAGCTTTCGACACTGCTACGATGGAATTCTGTATAAATTAATAAAATATGGTTTTCCATATCAACTAGTTTCCATGACTAAAGCATATTTACATAACAGAAAATTTTATGTGAAAATTAAAAATCAGAATTCTAAAGTCAGATTTGAATCGGCAGAAGTACCTCAGGGCAGCATCCTTGGTCCATTCTTGTTTATTATTTACATAAATGATATTAGTACAATTAAAAAAGTTGATGTTAATTTATATGCTGACGATACTGCTCTGCTGACGTCATCATACCGTATTGATACGATTAGCAACAGATTAACCGCTGCAATTAACAAAATGTCCAAATACTTTCATAAGTGGAAAATTAAAATTAACGATAGTAAAACAAAGACTATTATTTTCGTAAACCCGCTATAAATGACTTTGTTCGAGTTCATAATGAGTACTTAGACTGGAAATCTAAAGTAAATTATCTCGGTGTAACACTAGATAGTAAGCTAACTTTTACTAAACATATTAACGAGTGTATCTACAGAGGACATAAAAAAATGAGTGTACTGTTTCCAATATTTAACAGGAAATCTATCACCGGTGAACAAGCTTTTGATTTATAATCAGGTAATTCAACCTAAAATTCTTTATGCTAGTCCTGTATGGTCGAACACCTGCCTAAGTAATATAAACAAATTACAACGATTACAAAATCATTGCCTAAGAATAGTGTTGAACAAATCCAGATACACGCCCATTAAAACAATGCATGACATTTTAAACTATCCCTATATACAAGAAATAATAAAAAACAGGACCTTAAAATTCTTTAATCCATAATGTCTGCTGACCGAAATGTCAATGAAATTGGAAACTACGATTATCAGTCTCTACGACACAGGTATAAAAAATATAAACATAGACGAATTAAACATATCTTACTAGGGTAGCATTAGGTTTAAAATTCGATGATATTATAGATAAATTTTATTTGATATATTTTTTGTATTTTTCGTTTTTCTCTTTAAATTTTATAAATTATTTTAACCATTGTGTTTAAAATTTACTTATGAATTACACGTTGCAGGTTTTTTGCGGAATTTTTCCTGTAAATTTCATTAAGCAATGAATGTTTATAACTATCACTGGTGTATATTTTTTGAAATTATTATTAAGTTTATCGGTTAAGGAATTTTTTATATTTCGGAACGATAGAACCGTTTATTATAAGTTATTATTTTCTTGTAAAATTTAATCGATCAAAATATACTTTTCTTCTTCTTCTTCTTCTTCTTCTTCTTCTTCTTCTTCTAGCCGGTTATTTTGCAACTATTGAAACAATTTGTCAATATGAGCTTGTACATTTGTAAGACATCTGGGTACCTGGAACTAACTGACAAAACCGTATCGTCGGCGTAGCTGACAATTCTACCTTCTAGAGATAGATTACACAAATCATTTACGTATATCAAAAATAGGTATGGTCCTAGTATACTGCCTTGTGGTACACCGCAATTTTGCGTAATCACTTTGTACATGCCGCACACTTTGGTTATATATTTCCTATTCTCCATGTATGTTCTAAACCGTTACAAAATAATCCCTCTGAAACCGCATGCGTCTAACTTCTTCAACAAAATTTCATGGTTCACTTTATCGATGGCTTTACATAAATGTAGGTAAACCGCAATAACAGACCGTCCATGCTCTAAATTATCTGTAATATACGATATATGTTCAAAGAGTGCATCATCAGCCATACTGGGTTGGACTAAAGTAGAGGTTTTTCCGCAAAAAACTTAACATTAGTTTTAGAATACACTTTTCGAATATTTTTGAGAGAGTGGACAAGATACATATAGGCCTATAATTTTCAATATTAGACTTACTTCCACTTTTGTATATGATCACCCCCTAATTTTAAAACTTCTGGAAACTGTCCCGATGTAACTGACTCATTAAGGAGATATGTCAGTGGTTCAATGAAGAAATTAATGTTTTCCTTTATCAAAGACAATGCAATTCTATCAAAGCCAAATGAAGTTTTATTCGGTAGCGATAAAATTGCCCTTTTTATATCGTCACAGATTAGTCCAAAGAATGCAAACGAGTTTATATTCACATCTAACGAGGCATTATTTGCAAGTTGCTCATTAGATGTATATTTATGGAATTGTCTAGACTTTTTTTAAAATATGTATTAAAGCATCGCGCCACGTTACTCTCATTCCCATTTACCGGCATTTTAAAATTTTCCCCTTCTATGTAATCTCTAAAGTTTTCTTGTTTACCCGTAACACTTTTAACTACCGACCAATACTTCCCTCGGTTTTGACTACACCTATTTAAAATATTAGTATAGTAATCATTTTTAGCCTTTCGTGTGGCATTCTCTAATGACGTTAATGTCATAAGGGAAAAGTTTGACTAACTTGTGTAGGAATTGTTATCACGAGTTGTATTATTTCATTTGTTATCCATTTTGATCTTCTTCCGGATGATTTCTTTGGTATAACTTCTACATTACAAATATCGATGATATGTGTTATGTTTTTAACAAACCACTCGAATTTTTCATTTATCGATGCACGGCTATTATAAAGAGCTGATAAATCAAACTTGTGTAAACTTTTTTGAAATAAAACTTTATCAAACCGATAACATTTTTTTTACTATTTACATGTTTAGCTTTTGAATCTAGAAACAACTCAACACTTACTCCAAGATGTTTTGAAAAATGGACATCTACTAATTCGTACTTAATATTTATATTATTATCACCTTTACCAAATGCTCGTACAGTGATCTAAACAAGACTCATAACCAGTCCTATGTTCTTTGTAAGTTGCCACAACACTTTGAAATCTGTTTGAATACATTTCATTTAGATAGGAGCTGCTTTTTAATTTATATTTATATAAATTTGTTATATAAGCTATTTTGTCTGAAATTTCGATTATTTTATTTAAATCACGTCGGAATAATAACGAATAGTGTGAATCACAGAATCGATAAATACAAAGAAATACGTTTATCGTTACTTAATTCGACAGAAACGCGAACTACGTTAGCGGAATGCTAGTAAAACGTAAGTTATCTTTAACCATAAATTACTACATCTTTTCCCTTCGCTACACTGCGGCTTCATCGTATATCCGGGAATTATATATCGATCAACTTCGTCACTATATAACCAAGATTCCATAATTATCATATAATCGTACTCGTATTTTTGCTCGCTTAACAAAAACTCATCGTAATGTTCTCGAAGACTAGTCACGTTAAGAGTTAATAATCGAATTATATATAATAATAATAATAATAATAATAAAGGATTTTTTGAAAGCGATTCAGGACCAAAGAAATTATAAGAAATATATCATTAAGGAACCAAATATCTCCGATAAATGTCGAAAATGTGGCAAAGCAAATGAAACAATTAAACACATTTTAAGTGGTTGTGAACAATTAACATCAAGATTTTATGTTAAAAGACATAATGATGTGGCAGCTATCGTACATCGAGAATTAGGAATAAAGTACGGATTAATTAAAGATAAACAGCCATATTATAAATATACACCAAAAAAAATTTTATAAAACGAACATTTTAAATTATACTGGGACAGAACGATATTGACTGATAAAACAATAGAACATAATAGACCTGATATCGCTTTAATAGATAAGACTAATAAGTTAAGTATCTTAATAGATGTAGCTGTCCCAGATGGTCGAAATATTGATAAAGCATATGCAGAAAAAATAAATAAGTATGATAAACTTACAGAACAAATGAAACGAATTATGAAACTCGATGTTGTAAAGATTGTACCATTAGTAACTGGAAACAATGGAATAATATCGACCAGTTTAAGTAAGAGCATGAAGAGGACTGTCGCCGTATATAATGGAACAAATTCAAAAATCAGTATTATTGAACACAGTTTCCAATAGGAGGACCTTCTTTAACCATCAAGATGAAGGAAGCTTGTAATGCTTTTGCTAATTAAAAGTCGTATTACAAACTCAAACCAGCATGGCTATGAAGATTGCGGATAATAATAATAATAATAATAATAATAATGTTATTATCTGGAAGTAGTCAAATAGACGAAGGTCTAGGTAAAGTTAAATCGCAATTAACGTGCGCTTCAAGTAAAATGTTATTCAGAGTACTTTTACAATAATTATCAATATTACATAAATTTATATAGAATTTTTTTTTTTGCTCGTTTGTTCTGTTTTTATTCAAGAAATTAAACACATTACATATTTTAAATATATTATTATTATTATTGTTGTTGTCGTTGTTATTTTTATTATTGCCATTGCTTTTATCATTATTAATTTAAGCAAGCTCGAATTTTAAATTTATTTTCTTTTTTTTTACGTCAGTTAAAAAAATGTCCATTAATGGAAACGTTATGCCTGTAGGCAATGAAAGCGAGCAATGTGAAAAGGAAAAGTACAATACGAAAAGGATAATAATCTAAGCTTTTACCACGATAAGCGCTATTTTCATTTTACGTGTATATGTATAAAGAGTGTCTGTGTGTATGTTCAGTGTGTATGTGTGTGTGAAAATGAAAGGGTGAAACTGTTTTCTTATTCGCTTTGAACTTTTACTTTGAAGTAATAATAATAAAGTAAAACACGACCGTGATGGTATCGGTGCTCGTTCATCATCGTTTCGTCCTTTATTCGATTACAATTTGAACTTTTCCTACTGAGTTCAACACGTTCGTGTCCGGAGCACTTTGTTAGAAAACATTTTTTTTTTACCAGATGCATAAATTAAATTAAACATTTTAAATTACGCGATCTTAAGTTGTTAATGTTCATTTGAAATAGTTTTAATATTCTAGAATTATCAAAACCAATTTACTCGAAATAGAGGGGTAACTTCGACTGAGGCCTTAAAACATATATATATGTATATATGTGAGTTGGTAACACTGCTACAATGCAAATTGCGTGCTTCGCGTTTAGTACACACAAGAAAGATTCGTTTTATGAGAAGGAGCGTGCGTTTTGCGTGGAACGTTATTTTCGGCGTGAATCGATGACGACAGTGTAGAGTTTCGAAAATAATTCAAAGTTACGCGATTTTTTTTGTCGAAAACTCTTAATTTGTGAGGAAATTTCAAAAATTCAGCGACCTATGCTCGAAAAAGTTTTCGAAAATTTGGTAAAGACTGAATGAATGTATTGTTGCAAATGGCGGTCGTCTGAACGATATTGTATTCCACAAATGATTGTAAGCTAATCTCTCGTTTGCCTACTTTTAAATAAATTTTCATTGAAAAATGTTTAGTCTAGTAGTTTTTGAATTATTCAAAGACCAACAAAACCGTCCGTCTTGGTCACCATATATATAAATATATATATATATATATATATATATATATATAATATATATAATATATATATATATATATATATATATATAATATATATAATATATATATATATATATTATATATATATATTTTATATACATTACGCAAGTTCAGACAGACGCTGTTATTTGCATTACATGGGATAACTGCTACCGAATAATAAAGTGGTCGTAATTTTTAATTGTTCTTTTTTGTATTTGATATTTGATTTCTCCTAAAACTGATACGACGAAGCTGGGAAATTATCACATCTGAACAAGATGACTGGGCGAAAGGCCAAACATCGACTGCGAAGCGTATGTGAAAATTTTCGAATAGGTAGGTGAAATTCGATAGCAGGATAGAAATTAATTTCATTAAAGACTCGATGATTTCCGTATAGAAATTAGACAGATCCGACGTTGTTCTCCCCGTACCAGATAAGCAATCAACGATTGCGACCATATCTCTTTTCGAATGTTCTTAATTAGATGTCACTACGGTCTGGTACTTGTTCCATCTTGTTACCCTCTTCCACTGTATAAATAATAATGACAGGTTGCATGTTAATTTGGTGGGTTAGAGAACATTTCACGTTATTTTAGTGCAATAATTATACGAATTAATACAATATTCGGAGACCCTTTTTTTTTTTTTATTCCTGTATAGTGGGTACATTTTCACACATATATGTTATATGTTATATGTTATATATATATATATATATATATATATATATATATATATATATATATATATATATATATGTATTACTTACATTCATCATTGTTGTTGTAAGGACAATAAATGCTTTCCGTGGCTTTCCGTAGTTTTCTGTTAGGGTTTACTCCCTTAGAATTTGCGTGAAAGACCCTTACCGCAAGATAGCGAAAAGTGGTAATATTATAAATAGCTTCTGGTCACTTAATATTAAGTATACTATAATCAATATTAATGCATCACCTAATTATTATAATTTTTACACGTGCTCGTTATATTTTTTAAAATGATTTATTACAAGTGTTCTTGTGACAGGTTTTTTTACTTTTTTTTTTTTTTTTTGTAATATCTTGTAAATCCACTATTACCACAGGCGTAACTTCTATTTTAAGTGTTGTTTTAATAATAACGTCTAATATGTGACACATATATTCATTACCTAAGCAAAATTATGTTCGGTATAATTTTATGCTGCACGATTTAAACTCGAAGAGGATATGTTCCATATTTTCGTCACTTTTAGAGACTTCACGCAATTTGGTGCTTTTAATCTTAAATTTATAGAAATATTCGTTGCGGTCCCCCACGACCGCTAATCTCTCGAGTGATAAAATAATTTAAATAAGACTATTTTTCGCATAATCATCTAACGCCGAAAAAATATGGATAAATGAAAAACAATGTCAACGTACGCAAAACGTCGGTTAAAACTTTAGTATGCCCAGTGGTTGGTGCGGAAACACGGATAATGAAGCCAAGAGATCGAGTCAAATTAGAAGTCTTCGAAACGTGGTGTTGACCGCGTCTAGAGAAAATGAATTAGCTACGGAAAATAAACAACAAACTAGTACTAGAAAAGATTAAATTAAAAAATAAGTATAATATAAAATATCCGCAAGAGGCGATTCTTATGCGGCTGGGTCACGTGTACATTTTCACACATATATGTTATATGTTATATGTTATATATATATATATATATATATATATATATATATATATATATATATATATATATATATATATATATATATATATATATATGTATTACTTACATTCATCATTGTTGTTGTAAGGACAATAAATGCTTTCCGTGGCTTTCCGTAGTTTTCTGTTAGGGTTTACTCCCTTAGAATTTGCGTGAAAGACCCTTACCGCAAGGTAGCGAAAAGTGGTAATATTATAAATAGCTTCTGGTCACTTAATATTAAGTATACTATAATCAATATTAATGCATCACCTAATTATTATAATTTTTACACGTGCTCGTTATGATATTTTTTAAAATGATTTATTACAAGTGTTCTTGTGACAGGTTTTTTTACTTTTTTTTTTTTTTTTTGTAATATCTTGTAAATCCACTATTACCACAGGCGTAACTTCTATTTTAAGTGTTGTTTTAATAATAACGTCTAATATGTGACACATATATTCATTACCTAAGCAAAATTATGTTCGGTATAATTTTATGCTGCACGATTTAAACTCGAAGAGGATATGTTCCATATTTTCGTCACTTTTAGAGACTTCACGCAATTTGGTGCTTTTAATCTTAAATTTATAGAAATATTCGTTGCGGTCCCCCACGACCGCTAATCTCTCGAGTGATAAAATAATTTAAATAAGACTATTTTTCGCATAATCATCTAACGCCGAAAAAATATGGATAAATGAAAAACAATGTCAACGTACGCAAAACGTCGGTTAAAACTTTAGTATGCCCAGTGGTTGGTGCGGAAACACGGATAATGAAGCCAAGAGATCGAGTCAAATTAGAAGTCTTCGAAACGTGGTGTTGACCGCGTCTAGAGAAAATGAATTAGCTACGGAAAATAAACAACAAACTAGTACTAGAAAAGATTAAATTAAAAAATAAGTATAATATAAAATATCCGCAAGAGGCGATTCTTATGCGGCTGGGTCACGTGTACATTTTCACACATATATGTTATATGTTATATGTTATATATATATATATATATATATATATATATATATATATATATGTATTACTTACATTCATCATTGTTGTTGTAAGGACAATAAATGCTTTCCGTGGCTTTCCGTAGTTTTCTGTTAGGGTTTACTCCCTTAGAATTTGCGTGAAAGACCCTTACCGCAAGGTAGCGAAAAGTGGTAATATTATAAATAGCTTCTGGTCACTTAATATTAAGTATACTATAATCAATATTAATGCATCACCTAATTATTATAATTTTTACACGTGCTCGTTATGATATTTTTTAAAATGATTTATTACAAGTGTTCTTGTGACAGGTTTTTTTACTTTTTTTTTTTTTTTTTTGTAATATCTTGTAAATCCACTATTACCACAGGCGTAACTTCTATTTTAAGTGTTGTTTTAATAATAACGTCTAATATGTGACACATATATTCATTACCTAAGCAAAATTATGTTCGGTATAATTTTATGCTGCACGATTTAAACTCGAAGAGGATATGTTCCATATTTTCGTCACTTTTAGAGACTTCACTCAATTTGGTGCTTTTAATCTTAAATTTATAGAAATATTCGTTGCGGTCCCCCACGACCGCTAATCTCTCGAGTGATAAAATAATTTAAATAAGACTATTTTTCGCATAATCATCTAACGCCGAAAAAATATGGATAAATGAAAAACAATGTCAACGTACGCAAAACGTCGGTTAAAACTTTAGTATGCCCAGTGGTTGGTGCGGAAACACGGATAATGAAGCCAAGAGATCGAGTCAAATTAGAAGTCTTCGAAATGTGGTGTTGACCGCGTCTAGAGAAAATGAATTAGATACGGAAAATAAACAACAAACTAGTACTAGAAAAGATTAAATTAAAAAATAAGTATAATATAAAATATCCGCAAGAGGCGATTCTTATGCCGCTGGGTCACGTGCATTACGCCAGAATCTAAATATCCTGAAGGATGTTATCAAAGGCAAGATAATTCGGGAAAAATCACGTGGAAGACCACGAACACCATTCATCGACATAAAAGAAAGGGGAATGCATCCGGAATTAAAAAAGAGAACTTGTGACAGGCTTCAATGGAAACGATTAGATTACTTGGTGCGAATCAACCTACGGGCTGATACACTGATGATGATGATATATATGTATACATATATATGAATATATATATATATATATATATATATATATATATTTAATCCATTTACGTAGTAGAAGAAAAAAATGGCGTAAGGGCGCAGATTTTTACTTTCGATCGTAGAAATATTATAGAATTTATTTCGTTTAAATTTATTATTATAAAATATATACAGCGTTCGTCTTCGTAATATTTCGATTGTAGTTTATTCGATTCCAAGTGAAATATCTTCTTGTATTATTACGTCATCAGTAGGACGTCTCGTTTGGAAATAACGATACGCGTCGAAAGTCCAAAAAAAAAAACCAACAGCACGATGAACGCATGGTCAATCGTTACGTACGGTTACATATAGGGATTAAGGTATTCATCCTCAGAACGAAATTGTATAATAAAATGAATACGGCCAGCCTTCTGCCCGGTCTAACGGATTTACATAATATTAGGGATTCTATCTCCTTTTAACACTTTGGTTCTGTCGCAACTACTATCGCTGTCTCTGTCCCTGTGCCCAGCATTCTAAAAAGGATTTATTATCGAAAGGGATCACTTCATTTCTGCAATGTACTCTCGATATCCCTTCGAATATATATATATATATATATATATATGTAGTATATCTTTCATTTGTTCTGTTCCATTTCATAAGTTTTTATTGTAATTCAATTTACTACCGACAGTAGTGATGATTTATCGCATTAACATTTTTATTGTTTTATTTTAGTCTTCTTTAAATCGATTTTTTATTTACTCTATCAAAAAACGGCACGCGTTTATTTCGCACGTTATGTATTTCAAATTTATTTCACGAGGACATCGAGTATTTGTTTACTTTACAACAACATGTATAATAACGATTTACGGGCAATTTCAAATAAGTTATTATAGCATGTTCAGCGTGCGTAAATTTTGCAAAGTCATATTTTTATTCATCTGGTCGTATTTAAATTATTTATTATCAATTCGTAATGAAATAAACATTTTTATTACTTTCACCGAGGCTGTCCTAGTAATAATAATAATTATTATTATTAATAATAATGTTATCATTAAGATTATGAATATTATTAATGGCGGAAAGTGAAAAAGTCTGATCAGATGCATTGTTAAAACTAGTTTCTACAATGAACCGGCTACAATAAGTCACTAAACGAGGAAAAAACTGTGGTCACGTGGGAACATCGTACGAGATAGACGATGTGGCCGGATATTAAGAAATTACGGTTATCTGACGACGATAATAAAATGATCAATAAATGACAGAAGGACAAGAGGATCATAATGGGGGGTACAAGTGTAGAGAGATGTACCAAGTATTGAAAGAGAAGGCGCGGAGCAGACCATTTGGGGTGTTTGACCACTAATCGAAAGACGGAGGAATACAAGATTATGATTATTATTATTTAATTGTGGCGTTATTGTTTATTATTATTATATTTTTATGAAATGAATAATAAATAATTTTAATTGTTGATGAATAACTGGTTACACCAAGGTAAATAAAAGTACAAGGTAGGCATCACGCGCATGCTGTTTCTGATGCTGCTGCTGACGTATTGTGTATGACCCACCCGTCTCTTACGCTGAATTACTGTTACTACAGTTTCACTATTCCTTTCCTTACTTACATTGAAATGTAAATTTTTTTTTTTATTAATCTATATACCGTTATTTAAAACTATAACTTGAATGCTTTTTTGTTTATTATACATATATATATAAAAGACGTTAGTGAAAATTCCACAAATTAGCTACATTGAACAGTAAAAGGGATAGAGTGTACACAAAAGTATAAACGAAGTAGTTGAATGTTTGCACTTGCGCCGGTTATACAGTTTACAAGTTTACATAAAGTAGCGTTCTTGTTTGTAATCATAATGACGTTTCCCACAAAAGAAGACTTTTTGTGATCAAACGGTATTACAAGTGATATTGCTATTCGACGGATTGTTAATAAGTTGGAAACCTGGTATACATCACTTTATCTGCCCCACGAAAGAGAACGAGTACCATTACACTAGAAAAGCAGGACAAGGTATACGCAAAGATGACATAAAACTATTAATACCGAATGGCGTAAATCATTCAAGATTTTATAATTTATTATGAACTACGAGATTTGACAAAATATATTATCATATTTTAAATGATATTTTTATTTCTTTCCATTTTTAGTTTGTCAACGTTTTAATAACATTTATTTATCTATTTCTGCGCCGTGAAATACATTAAATTCTTGCTCCATTTTTCACATGATATTAAGCCATTCCTCGCTAGGATACATTAGAAAAACCTCTTGAAATTTTTGACAACCAGTCTGTTTCGGTAACTGTTTCATTAGCTGCAACATATCCATATTGAAACGTTGTACACGGATCTCGTTTTCGAACTCTATAAGCAATATAGCCTGCTAACGTCTATAAATACTGATAATAGTCGTTATTATTAAAGTAAAAACAATTCTAATTAGACAAAAATCAACCGAATGACCGTCGACGAGTACAGCTCGTGGGAGATCTTGACGAAAATCTAGAACACGTGGAGAAATCTAAAATAGTTCTTGATTTCTCCGCCTGTCCTAGATTTTCGTCAAGATTTCCCACGAGCTGTACTCGTCCGTTCGGTTGATTTATTTCTCGGCATATTTCTTTAATTAGAATTTTACTTTAATAGTAACGACTATTCATCAGTATTTATTTTACGTTATCGTAGTAATGACTTTTTTTTTTTCGGGATTTTTATTCGAGTAACTTGTAACTAATATCAAATTCAATCTTCTTCATTTTTACTGCTCACAGAGTTTATTATATTGGCCGCATGTTTGCCTAGAAGTAAAGATTTAATTCGCCGACTTATAGAGGATGGTCGTATAATTTTCCCAAACCTCCGATTCTAAAATATCCTGATTGCATCGTGTTGTCATCATGTATGTATATCTTTGAGAACGTAAATCAGCATATAATCCCTGGAAAGTTCATATTGATATTATGAAGTCATTTTGAAATGGAAGCAAAGTTGACTTTACACGATCACTCATATAGACGAACATAGATCACATAGGTCATTTAAAACCATATTCTGTTCTTCCATGTTATTTCCATACGCAGTTTTCATTTTATTTGTCGAATGATATGGTATTCTTGAATTTAAGACGTTGAATCCATTATTTACGGTATATATGAATTTCACAACATGTTAATTTCCAAGGAATATGTAATCTATAGCGGAAATCCTCTGTCTAGGTAAATTTTTCGATCTTGACAATATGGATTTATGATACTTGTGTTCTGCGGGTTTATACCAAGTTCTGTAAAAAGTTTTCTATTAGAAGGTCCCATATTTGAAACAATTGCTCTAACTTTAAACTCAGTATCTGCAATACGTTGTATAGCTTTGAACAACAAATTTTTATTTATTGAGTGATCGAATTCATAGTATATTGGCTGTTTCCATTTTACAATCAGACTACGAACAACCATTATTTGTACATTATTATGTAGACTACGTAATACATCGTCCACGCTGTCATAACAAAATTTTTGATTTTAGCTTCGTTTCATCGAAAGAAAGAACAGCATCTTTTCTATGTCAGTAAATATGCATGAATGCGTTTTCAAAATATTAAAGCATAAATTTATAAATCTCGGTCGTACTATGAACTCAAACGACGTTTGATGGTTACTTCGTTGGGTAAATGATATTTTAGATAATATTTCACATATTTGAATGATTCTTTTGAAATACATCGTAACAGATTTGGAAATATCATCTGCTGACCAATTGCAACATCTGCCGCTGACGATCATTTGTTGTTGACTAGTGGGAAACAGGGATTCAAATTTAATTAATCTTGACTTTAAGTAATCATTTTCTTGGGATGATTGCTCAGTATGTTTCGCAGAATGCAATTCGAATTGGAATGCATTATCAGATGATAAATGTACATATAAGTATGTATATATATATATAAACGCAGTGGGAACCCAAACACAACTTGATAAATAAGAGCTAGTACTATTAGTAGGTGAATATATCGTATGGGTATCAGTGACGTCACAACACCGTTGTACTACTACATATCTAGCTGATGACCCCTACCTTGTATTCGATTTACCTTGTGTTACATGATTTACACCAGTACCTGTCATTCTTTTACTTTCTCAGTCAACTAGTACACATTTATCGACCAAATCGATGGATGTCTGAGTTAGCTACAGGTATTTTACGTGTAAAGGTTCTTGTCCTTGACGAGATCTGAACCCAGATTGTGCGAGCAAAAAACTCTAAAAATTATCGCTATGCCACATAGTTCTTAATTTAACGCTAAAGAACGTAAGTGTATATGATATTTCGACGATAAAATATTACAGAGCTGACACCCAACGTTTTTTTAAAAGCGTATTATTATTTCGACTAACAAAATCATATCTGTACATATACCGCATTTTGTTCAGTTCACAGTAATGTATGAAATAATTCACAAAGGTGGAGTATTATTGTTCTTCGTCATCGTTATCTAAGACAATTTTCTAATTGTGCAAGATCTGCCAATCCATCTCAACGTCTTTAGATGCTCGTATTAAATGACAAGCTTCGATCGATACCAGTGTCTTTACATTCGTATTTCCATCATCGCACGTAGCGCTTGTTTAGCTCGTTTAGTGGCTATTCAACATTCTTTAACATATCAGCTGAAGTAGATTAAGCCGAATGAGAATACGTTCATCACACGAGATACCGATCAGTGATTTTCGTTTTAACTACTTTGTACTTTTGCTATTACAGATTGATAAATTGAATGGATATATATATATATATACGTTTATCTCGTAACACACCAGTTTCTCATTTCAACTTCAACTATGTTGTATTTATTCCGTCGAAAACTATATTGTATATAGAACGGAAATGCAGAAAATATCACTGATTTAGACAGAACCAATTACCTGGGCATCCGTTTCGATATATTCTGACACAGACTCTCAGATCTAACTTTTCCAATCGATTACTTGGAACGCATCCTTCGTTCTGCATACAAGCGTGCCAGTCCTGGATATATTTAATCAGGAATATCATCGAGTTCACCCGTTCGACATATCCTATCTTGCTTACTGTCTATTTACTTGTAGTACAGCGATTTCACTCATTCCAACAGCTCCTTCGTGATTTTACAACCTATTGTAGAATAAAATGCCATCAACGCCTTACAAGATTTTCTAGTTATCATTTAAGAAAATTAAAAATAAAAACAAAAACGAAATTCGTATATTGGCAAAAGAGCCTGTAAATATTCACCTTACAACTTGTTTCGATATTCTAACAATAATCTTATCGGACGATAGTTGCTACAATTAACGAACTATTCGTGCTTTTATGAAAATATAAAAATAAGAGTCATTCCATTACTCGCTTATCTGTCGAGGTTTGCAAATTCTTTTTTTAATACGCTAATTATTTGTTAAATATTTTAAAACTTTAAAAAAGAATATGTTTTTTTTTAAATAAATAAATAAAATACGCGACTTCACTTACCGTTTTTCTGAATTCGTGCGGTATTCCACCGGGCAATTTCGCCACACGCACCATTGCGCTGTGCCATTGTTGGAATCCGCTTTCTCCGGGCGTGGGCCTGATACTAAATTGTATTTTTGTATCTTCGCCTGAAGATAAAAAAAAAAAAGAAACAAGAATTAAATTAAAAATCATCCGAACGAAATTATAACATACGATACGCCCACCATCGGCACAGCCGTGGGGTAGAATCTACGGAAATTTTCCGTAATTCGTTTGTTTGTCGAGGGGATAAACGATATAAAATTGTTCGACCGACCGCGAATAATTTACATGCATTAAAAAATTTCGGACGGTATCGCCCACGCTCGCAGTCTGGCTGTCGAGAACTCGAGACGTTCCTAATTTATTCGCGACAATTCTGTTCGTCCTAAATTATCGGAATTAGACGAGGGGAACTATTGATTTAAATTAAGTTCATTTCGTTTAAATTTAAACAAGGCGAAATGACGTCAAAAATAAATTAGAACAAAATATCGAAGGAAATGTTGTTAGGAGAATATTTTAGTGAAATTTTATCGTAAAATTACATTTCTAATGGACGAGTATAACTTCTTAATTCTTGCGAAATAAATATGCACATATGTAATTTTATAGTGAATCGATTAACGACGTAACGTATAGAAACATTACAAATACTTAAAGAAACGATTTTGCGGGAAATAAACGAATTTCCAGCGACCGCTGAATATATTAGAAAACGCTTATATACAATTGACGCGAACGATATCTTAGAAGACTTTTAGAACAAGTCGTGAATCACAAGTTCGTAGATGGGTTCGCGTGTAAAATGAAATAAAACTCGATTTAGTTATAATCCTTTTATTCGCAATGTCCGTTATTAATTTTTATGGGCATTCGGTTGACGTAGAAGGTTTCGATTCTAAAAATATTTACTTATATATAACACATTAAGAATTATCTAGTCGTCTAAAAAGCGCTATTATACACGAAATATTACTTTTAATATTTTTACATCATTATCTACTAATTTTCTTTAACTATTTCATCAAACTTTATTTCCTCTAAACGGTTAAAAGATCAGTTGGTTTAACACGATCTAATCTCCAGTTATCGTCGAACAATTTTACGGCCAAAGGATTTTGTTGATTTTCCAAGCTTATTAAATAGCGTTGTATTTCTCGACCTCCTCGAGAACAGTACTTACATGTAAGTCAGGGTGTATCGAAACGTTTGAGACATACCAGGGCGCTGATGTTATTTGTTTTATGATTCTGAAATCTTTGTATTATATCTATGTTGCCAGGTTTCGCTTAACACACAGACTTTAAAACTATAATTTATTATTGAAGCTAAGTCTAGTCTTTCTACTGGTTAACCAATACAATTTTCTCAGTTTTAACTGAAGCTCATTTCTTTTGGTTATTAAGTGCACTGTTTGTACGATTTTTACAAATAGATTTGTATCCTGCACCCTCCCCATTAACCTTTGATGGTGAAACCCTTGCTGAAAGTGAGGTAGTCGAATAAATTTTTTTAACAATTTTTTCCTACGACGTCGTTTATAATTCGTCAAATCGGTTTCTAAATTCCCTATAGGGAATTATGTTCGATTCTTATTAATAATATCAATAATAATCAAATATCAGACTAAATTTATTTCACATAATTAAAACATTTCCAATATTATAATACCAATAGTAATTAGATAGGAATTTAGATATATAAAATAAAACGCCCATGTAATGCGCGAGTGACAAAATACAATATTTTATTCACTCATGTCGCAAGCACATCACACACATTCATAAACATAACAAAACCCCTTCTAATACGTGATGCAATATTTTTATACAATTAATACATATAAATACAATGAAACTAGTGATTTATTGAACAAAAACAATGAATGGCCTATTACATAAAGATAGTGGAAGTTCACCGAGTTACATAAATTCATATAAAAATTAATAAAACAAACGATTCAAGAAGATTCATGTTGTGATATATAACAGAAAGATATATATATATATATACATATATCATCTAGATAATGATAATAAACAATAAAAAAGTAGTTAAAATAATTACATTTTGTATCAAAAGACGCATTGCTAATTTTTTTTTTTTTTTTAAATCGCTATATTCGACACCAGTTTAAATAATAATATAATCAAATCAAATATTTTCAGATATTTCAAATATTATACAATGTAAATGTTAATAAACGAAATAACTTTGTAAAACCTAAATAATGCAATCTGTAACACAAAAATAATAATAAAGGTTAAAATAATTTTTTTTTTTTTTTTTTAAATTATAGATAAAGATACAATCTTAACCTATCAGGTTAAATAAGCATCAATTTAAAGGAGTGTAGCCTGATCTAACATATGTTAATGTATTAATCAAGCCAATGGGTTTAAAGTCAATGGCCCAGTGGCCATGACTTTTGCCATTCTGTTATTGTATCTGTACTTTGTAATTATATAACTAGATCGACCGGGTGATGCCTCTTCAGCCGCCTGACGTCTAGTTCGGTATCGAGCAATTGACTGGCTTCCACGTTGACGTGTTGCTGTAACCGCTTCCTGTGGGCAGTTGCGTGTCTTCCAATTTCTTCGTTAACGAACGGAATTTGTAGATCTCGATGCACATCGTCATTTCTAGAATAACGATACGCGTCGACAATCGCTCTTAATATCACATTTTGTCTGGCCTGGATCTTCGCTCTGTTAGACCTACTGGCACAGCCCCATAATTGCAGGCCATAGGTCCATATTGGCTTTATAATCTGCCGGTACAGTAAGCATTTGTGTTCTACATCCAGCTGCGACTTCCGTCCGATAAGCCAATAGAGTTGTTGTGTTGTTTTCTTTATCTGCTTACTTTTCATTCGGACATGTACTTCCCATGTCAGTCGCTTGTCTAGGTGCATACCAAGATACCTAACTGAGCTAGCCTGTGGAATAGGTTCGCCTCCCAAGTATACTTGGTAGTGCGCCTCTGTTCGACGGTATGTGAACATTACGTGTTTAGATTTTTCTTCATTGATCCTTATTTTCCACTTTGACGCCCATTCATACACTTTATTTAGTGAGTTCTGCAATTTATTTGTTGCGTCAGACTGGCTACTGGCAACAGCTAGGATAGCTGTATCGTCAGCGAATGTAGCCGTTATCGTTTGCGCGTCCGTCGGTGGGTCTTGAGTATACAGTAGATACAAGATCGGACCAAGGACACTTCCTTGAGGAACTCCAGCTTCTATATCATAAGACACGGATGTTGTATCTCCTTGTACTACTGTAAATTTACGTTCCGTTAGGTATGATGTAAGCAGTCGACAAATGTTGCCCGGCAGTAGTCGGCTTAATTTGTATACTAGGCCTTTATGCCATACCTTGTCGAAGGCCTGAGCTACGTCCAGGAAAACGACCGGACAGTATTTCTTCTCCTCAAAAGCTCTATTGATTATGGATACAATCCTATGTACTTGGTCAATTGTAGAGTGCTTTCGCCTGAATCCAAACTGATGCAGTGGTATGAATTCTTCGACCATTGGTGAAAGTCGTTTTAGTAATAGTTTCTCAAATAGCTTTGATATGGATGGCAGTAACGAAATCGGCCTATACGACCTTACATCGGATTCCGGTTTATTGTGTTTCTTTATCATGATAATTTGAGCTGTTTTGAAGCAAAGTGGTATGAACTCTAGTCGCATGCATGCATTGAAAAGGTAAGTTAGCATAACTATGCCTTTTTTAGATATTTCTTTAAACACTCTAGAAGTCACACCATCTATGCCCGGAGATTTCCGTGGGTTCATATTTTTATCTATTTCATTCGCAACCTCGTAGGGTGTAATTACTGGAACTTTTTTGTCCGCTTTATAATTTATACTGGTATTGATGGTCGAAGCTATATCGTGTGGTTTGAAAACTCGGGTTAAATATCGTGCAAAGCATTCGGCTTTTTCATGATCCGTTCTTACCCAGTTTCCACCTTCATCTTTAAGCAGTGGTTGTTGGGTAATTGTACGTTTGATCCTTCGAGTCGCTTTCCAGAGAGAATACTCTTTATCCTCGAACGGGCTAAGCTCTTTTACATATGCAGCAAACGTTTCGTTTTTAACCTTTTTTATTAATGCGTTAAGTTGATGGCTGACTCGATTGAAGATGTTTTTATCATATGGACTGCGTGTATTTTGCCATATACGCCGTGCTCGCCTCCGTTCCGCAATTTTGAGACGCACTTGTAACGGATAGGTGACTTCTTGTACTTTATAATCTTCTGGTCCAGGAGTGGCTGTGTTGGCTGCTTCCCGAATTGCATCAATGAAACTTTTTGAGTGTTCCTCTAAGTCTCGCTTTGTTTTTATGCGTATTCTAAGGTTAAGTTTCCCGTCTAGCTCTTCTCGAAATTGATCTCAATTTGTGTGTTTATTAGTAAGGTGTTTTTTCTTCATTTTTCGAATAATTGTTGTGCTCTTCGTCAGGAGTACAGGTGTGTGGTCTGAAGAAAGGTCAGTAACACTCTCAACTTCTATGTAGTTACTCGCAATGCCTTTTGTTATAAAGAAATCTACGAGATCTGGCTTTTTCCGCATATCAGTAGGCCAATATGTTGGCTTCCCTAAACTTGCAAAACTACACTGAAGTGCTTGAATGGCTCTAAGTAATTCTTTCCCTTTTATGTGAGCTGGACAGTTAAAATAATGAAACAAAAATCTGGTACAATATCTAATACACAAACATACGTGAGCAAACAACGGGTAAATTAAATTTAACGCATTCATCGCTTTATATGAAATATTCGCGGTTAAATGAAAGCGATATAAATTAAAACGAAATATATAAACGTTTAAAAACATAACTATTAGAATAATAATAATATAATAATATTTTCAGCAATCAATGGATTGATTTCCAAATTATTTATATTCTAAAATGTAATATAAATTTCAACGAATGCGATTTACCATAAAACAATTTATTACTAATTACACAAGGATACAGACATAATTTACATACAAAAATATATACAACATATACGCAAAATTACACCCGGTCAGAATACACATCACACTCGTCTCTGTGAAGTGAGGAGAAGCAAAGTCTCCTATATACTGTACATATTTTTAGCATAACTTAAAGGCTAAAGATGAGTTCTTTCCGGTATACCTAGGTTAGGTTAGGTTAAATTCAGTTAGGTTAGAATCGGCCTGTTTATTTCGGCTGTATAGCAGTAGAATTAAAAAAAAAAAAACGAGAATGACACATTAATACCTAGGTTAGGTTAGAAATATAATAGAAACACACACCTCCCAGAAATAAAATATGAACAAATTCATCTATAAATGAACTAAATCCTCCTTACCATACGTACGCATTCGCATTAATTTCTTATATCAATATAATAATCCATATATATATATATATATATAGTACTTTAACCATGAATATGTATCTAACAGTAGCCTTGTGTCTTCTTTTATAATTATTTAAACTAGTCCTTAATAAATAAACGACAAGAAATTAGTTAAAATCATCAAATTGTTATATTAAAAGACCATAATACTCTTCGAGTTATTAAATCATTTTTAAGAGAACATAAATAAAAATAAAAAAATTGATTTTTATATTTTTAAGTGAACAGATATAAAAATAAAACGGCTTAATAGCCGAAAAACATTGTGGTCTTTTAATATGAAAATTTAGTGACTTTAATTCCTTTTTCGTTATTTATTTTTTAAAAATCACTACATTCCACAGAAGCCAAAATAAAATAATAAACATAATAATTTTCAGAAAGTATTTCCTTATTGCTCCCTTGCTGATACACATTTTTAATCTAATTTAAAAGTTAAATAAAAATTAAAATACTTATATACTAAAACTATATTTTATATATATATGTACATATATAAATCTATAAATCTATATAACTGTAGTGTCTGTTTGTGATTTGCGAATATTTTCATTATAATCACCGCGTTGGACTATTTTATTACACGTAAACAGAAAATCTATTTTTTTTTAATTTTTGTCTATCTGTTGTGACGACCTGTGCGCTATATATACACACATATATATATAGAATCCCCACCAGGGATGCCAATTATGTAACGACCTGTGCGCTATATATATATACACCTACACACACATAGGGTCGCCAATTTATGTGACGACCCGTATGCTCCCTTGCTGATACACATTTTTAATCTAATTTAAAAGTTAAATAAAAATTAAAATACTTATATACTAAAACTATATTTTATATATATATGTACATATATAAATCTATAAATCTATATAACTGTAGTGTCTGTTTGTGATTTGCGAATATTTTCATTATAATCACCGCATTGGACTATTTTATTACACGTAAACAGAAAATCTATTTTTTTTTAATTTTTGTCTATCTATCTGTTGTGACGACCTGTGCGCTATATATACACACATATATATATATAGAATCCCCACCAGGGATGCCAATTATGTAACGACCTGTGCGCTATATATATATACACCTACACACACATAGGGTCGCCAATTTATGTGACGACCCGTACGATATACATATACATACACATATCTACCGATCGTTAGCATATATATATATTTACGTTATATGTCTAAATATTCAGATATAAATATTAAAAATATAACGTTACCGACTTTCTAATTTGTTTTGTTCCTTGAGGTATGTCCGGGATGCCACATGGGGAAGGCCCATGACCGATTATTAAATAAATTAAATAAAAAAAAAATGAAATAATACGTGTTTATTTACGATAAAAATTTATTAGAAATTTTATTTTATTTTTCCGCGCAAAATTAAGATTAAAATTTAAGTATCCATATAAACGTACTATGAAATTAATTGCTTTAATTTGATAC